>JAGSMT010000160.1:1200000-1916776 GCA_029286875.1 Lamproptera curius | reverse complement strand
GAGTTTTAACTATAAAATTTTATACTTTTTTCTTATTATATATTTTGACTTAAGCTATCCATTTGATAAGCATTTCCTCAAAGTGCCAGAAGGGAAATACTATCTCCGAAATTTAAACTCTTAACAAAGATCACACTGTAGACTCACAACTGCTACAAATATACAGTCGAATGGCCGACTTATGTCGGGATAAGGCCATAAATAGCAGAGTAAACTGCTTATCTTAAGTTACAGTGCAGATTGTTATTCAATCTAGCTAAAGTAAGAGGGCAAACTTTAATACTGTGGAGATCTGAGTAGGATTTTTAACGTAATTCACGAATAGACAATTTATTAAAGGTTAACTAGTAATTAATATTAAATGCGGTTTATTTAGCAGGTATTTACTTATCACCAACTAAAATCCTTTATTGCAACGAACGTTCAAAATTATATTATAACAAGCTGGCGTGGATATTAGAGCACGTATTTGATACTATTTGTTAAAGTTTTTATTCTTTAAAAAAATATAATACTTTGCTCAGCAAAAATACGTATTTTAACAGCTTATAGAATTATTTAGGAAAATATATTCGAATACACTAGAAATACTTTAAAAATATGACTAGAAATAACCGTAGGATTGATGTCTATTACACTGAAATAAACAAGAAGTAGGATATAAAACATATTTATTAAAATGTACAAATTAAGAGATAAATTTAGCGCCTTATGTTTATTAACATGAAATATAATTTAGTATATATATATATATGTATACGAGTAAATTCATGAAGCATAGTTTTGCAAACAAAATTTAAAACGTATTTTTATTAATTTTTCTTATAATAAACTATTTACTCATACTAGTTTTACATTTGAAGACGTTAAGAACCGGCACCGTCCCTGCTCGATTTAGAATCCATTAGTGACTTGAATCATGTCTTTGACCTTTTACAAATAAATATTTGACTTCAAATCAACGAAGGATTTTCCGCATAGTAGGTTATATTATTTGTTGTTTTATTCAGAATATTTGTATATTGTAAAAGATATTACTGTTCATTAAAAACACGTGATGACTCTCCTATAAAACTAATAAAACAACTGTTTTATGTAAATCAGAACTACAATTACCTTTAGCTTTTTTGTCGTCATTATTATGCTTTTAATAATATACGAAATTTTGGATATATAATGAAACCGGTTTAGTTACTATAGTCCTACCTAGTCTACGAAGATATAAAAAAATAATGTTATATAGCTTCGTTTTTGAGTAAGTAATTTTTTTTCACTTCCATAAAGCGATTGAACGAATGCGCCATGCCTATTTCTTATGAGCGTTAAAATTAGTTTTTTTACAGATGATGGATGGATGATAATTAAAATATATTCAAAATCTGACGCGAGTAGTATCACTCCATGTACTTGTATAAAAAATTATATAAACATACATTTTTTCCACAAATTTCAAGTAGAACATATTACTTATTCTACGGCACCAATACGCCACAAATATCAGGACTCTTGATTCAGTTTTTGGAATATAATCCATTTAAAAAAAGAATAGTGATCGCTTTCTCTTCCAACAAAGCTACATAAAATAAAAGGTATTATTTAATTTTATGCATTTTTTTTAAATAAGTCATAAATTTTCTTATAAACTTCTATCCTATCGCATGGAAAACTAATATCTATTTGGATTTTATTTATCAACTACGTGTGACTCCGCCATCATGGAATATAAAAAAAAGAAATTGTATTAAAAAGTAGCTTAAGCTTCTCTCATCAGCCGTTCAGGAACAGGTCAAATGTTCCAGTAAAATTCCCAAGAAATTTGGATCAGCTATCCCCGTTTACAAATGACAAAAAGTAAAAAAAAAAAATATTTTGTAATATGTGTCGGTTAATTATAACAATGTTGTATGATAATAATATGACAATGTATTTTTAAATCGATAATTTTTACAATACGACATTTATTAACAGTAATTAATTATTTATTTTTAAAACCCGAACACGTTTTTATGTTTTAAATTTGTTGTTACAGTGCAACACTAATAAGTGATTTTTGACACAACAACGTACCTTATTGATAAAAAGGCTAGTTTGAACATTTATTTTTTTATTGGAAGAACCTTGTAGTCCCTGTCTATGATATCCTTACTAAAAATATACCTAGACCTATAAACATACCTTTCCTTTTATGCCTTAATGATCCCTCTCTTGTAAAAACTGTCATCATCATCATCATCATCATCAGCTTGTGATAGTCCACTGCTGGACATAGGCCTCCCCTAATACACCTCTACCCATTAGGTGGTTTTTGGACCGTATCCCACCACGCTTATCCAATGAGGGTTGGTGGGTGGACCCGACTATTTACATGCCAATCCGACGCATGGATCATCTTACTTTTCAGACAATTGGGGGTGATCGGCCCAAATTGCCATAACCAACTTGGAAACAACAATGAAAATTTGTTGAGTCCCCGCAGGATTTGAACCCACGACCTCCGGTTCCTAAAGAACACGCCCATACAACTAGGCTACAGAGGCAGTTAATAACTGTATATAAATTTATCCAAGTAAACAATATAAAACTTTAAGAATTTTACACTGTTTGTTCTGTCCCACATAAAAAAAAAATAATCATGTGTCACTCATAAATAAATAAATGAATGTATGAATGAATAAATGAATAAATAAATGAATGAATGGATAAATGAATGAATGAATGAATGAATAAGTATGTAAATAAATAAATAAATAAATAAATAAATAAATAAATAAATAAAAAAATAAATAAATATATGAATGAATGAATGAATAAATAAATAAATGAAAAAATGAATAAATAAATGAATGAATGAATGAATGAATGAATAAATGAATGAATGAATGAATGAATGAATGAATGAATGAATGAATGAATGAATGAATGAATGATTGAATAAATGAATGATTGAATGAATGAATGAATGATTGAATGTATGAACGAATGAATGAATGAATGAACGAATGAATGAATGAATGTTCGAATAAATGAATGAATAAAAAATAAATGAATGAATTATTGAACGAATGAATGAATAAATAAATGAATGAATGAATGAATGAATGAATAAATAAATAAATGAATGAATGAATGAATGAAAACGAATGAATAAGTATGTAAATAAATAAATAAATATTTTATTACATAAATAAGTAAAACAAATAAGTAAATTATTGAAAAAATGAATGAGTGAATGAATTAACGAATGAATGAACGAATGAATGAATGAACGAATGAATGAATGAATGAGTGAATGAACAAATGAATGAATGATTGATTGAATGAATGAATGAATGAATGAATGAATAAATGAATGAATGAATGAATGAATAAATGAATGAATGAACGAATGAATGAATGAATGAATGAATGAATGAATGAATGAATGAATGAATGAATGAATGAATAAATGAATGATTGAATAAATGAATGAATGAACGAATGAATGAATAAATGAATGAATGAATGAATGAATGAATGAATGAATGAATAAATGAATGAATGAATTAATGAATAAATAAATAAATGAATGAATGAATGAATTAATGAATGAACGAATGAATAAGTATGTAAATAAATAAATAAATAAATAAATTAATTAATTAATAAATAAATAATTTTATATAAATAAGGAAACAAATAAGTAAATTAGTGAATGAATCAATAAATGAATGAATGATTGAATGAATTAATGAATGAATAAATAAATAAATTATTAAATAAGTAAATGAATGAATGAATGAAATGAATGAATGAATGAATGAATCAATGAACGAATGAACGAATGAACGAATGAATGAATAATGATTAAGAATGAATGATTGATTGAATGAATGAATGAATGAATGAATGAAAATGAATGAATGAATCAATGAACGAATGAACGAATGAACGAATGAATGAACGAATGAATGAATGAATGATTGAATTAATGAATAACCGAACGAACGAATGATTAAACGAATGAATGAACGAATGAATGAATGAATGATTGAATGAATGAATGAATAAATAAATGAATGAATGAATGAATGATGGAACGAACGAAAGAACGAATGAACGAACGAATGAATGAATGAATGATTGAATTAATGAATAAACGAACGAACGAAAGATCGAATGAACGAACGAATGAATGAATGAATGAATGAATTATTGAATGAATGAATGAATTAATTAATGAATCAATTATTGAACAAATAAATGAATGAACGAATGAATTAATGAATGAACGAACGAATGAACGAATGCATGAATGATTGAATGAATGAACGAATGAGTGAATGAATGAATAAGTGAATGAATGAATGAATGAACGAGTAAATGAATGAATGAATGAATGATTGATTGAATGAATGAACGAATGAATGAATGAATGAATGAATGAATGAATGAATGAATGAATGAACGAATGAATGAAAATGAATGAATGAATGAATGAACGAATGAATGAATGAATGAATGATTGATTGAATGAATGAATGAATGAATGAATGAATAAATAAGTAATTGAGTGAATGAATGATTGAATGAATGAACGAATGAATGAACGAATGCATGAATGTATGAATGAACGAATGAATGAATAAACGAATGAATGAATGAATGAATGAATGAATGAATGAATGAATGAATGAAATGAATGAATGAATGAATGAACGAATGAATGAATGAATGAATGATTGATTGAATGAATGAATGAATGAATGAATAAATGATTGATTGAATGAACGAATGTAGGAATGAACGAATGAATGAATGAATGAACGAATGAATGAATGAATGAACGAATGAATGAATGAATGAATGAATGAATAAATGAATGAATGAATGAATGAATGAACGAATGAATGAATGAATGAACGAATGAATGAACGAATGCATGAATGTATAAATGAATGAATGAATGTATGAATGAACGAATGAATGAACGAAAGAATGATTGATTGAATGAATGATTGATTGAATGAATGAACGAATCAATGAATGAATTAATGAATGAATCGAATGAATAAATAAATTAATAAATGAACGAATGAATTAATGAATGAACGAACGAATGAATGAAAGAATGAATGAATGAATGATTGAATGAATGAACGAATGAATGAATGAATGAATGACTGAATGAATGAATGAATGAACGAGTAAATAAATGAATGAACGATTGATTGATTGAATGAATGAATGAATGAATGAATGAATGAACGAATAAATGAATGAATGAATGACGAATAATTGAATGAATAAATGAATGAATGAATGAATGAATGAACGAATGAATGAATGAATGAACGAATGCATGAATGTATGAATGTATAGAATGAACAAATGAATGAACGAAAGAATGATTGATTGAATGAATGAATAAATGAATCAACGAATGAATGAAAATGAATGAAAATGAACGAATGAATGAATAAATTAATAAATGAATTAATGAATGAATAATTGATTTAATGAATGAATGAATGAATGAACGAATCAATGAATGAATGAATAATGAATGATTGATTGAATGAATGAACGAATCAATGAATGAATTAATGAATGAATAAATTATTAAATGAACGAATGAATGAAATGAATGAATGAATGAATGAACGAGTGAATGAATGAATGAATGATTGATTGAATTATTGAATGAATGAATGAATAAAATGATTGATTGAATGAATGAATGTATGATTGATTGAATGAATGAATGAATAAATGAATGAACGAATGAATGAAATGAATGAATGAATGAACGAATGAATTAATGAGTGAATGAATAAATGAATGAATGATTGATTGAATGAATGAATGAATGAATAATGAGAATGAATGAATGATGAATGAATCGAAATGAATGAATGAATGAATGAATAAATGAATAGAATGAATGAAATGAATGAATGAATGAACAATGATAATATAAAAAATTAATGAATGATGATTGATTAGAACGAATGAATGAACGAATGAATGAATGATTGATATGAATAAATGAATGAGTGAATGAACGAATGAATGAATGATCAATGAATACGAATGAATAAATGAATGATATGAACAATGAATGAACGATATTAATGAAATGAATGAAGAATAGATATATGAATGAACGAATGAATGAACGAATGAATAAAGAATGAATGAACAAGAATGAATGAATGAATGAAAGAATAATATTTGAATGAAAATGAATGAAGAGATGAATGAATGAATGAACGAATGAATAGATAAATAAAATAAAAAATGAATATTAATGAATGAATAATTGATTTAATAAATGAAACAGAAATGAAAAAATGAACGATATGAATGATGAATGAATAAAAATGAATGAAGAAAATGAATGATGAATGAATGAATGAATGATATGAATGAATGAATGATGAATGAATAATGAATGAATTGAATGAAATAATGAATGATGAATGAACGAATGAAACGAATGAATGATATGAATGAATGAGTGAATGAAAATGAATGAATGATTGATTGAATGAATGAATGAATGAATATGATTGAATATGAATGAATGAAATGAATGAATGAACGAATGAATGAATAATGAATGAACGAATGAATGATGAAGAAATGAATGAAAATGAATGAAATAGATGAATAAAGTGAAGAATGAATGTGAATGAAATTTAATGAATGAAGAATGATTGAATGAAGAATGAATGAATGAATGAACAGAGTGAATGATAAATGAATGTATGAATGAATTGATTGAATGAATGAATGAAGTTTAATGAATGAATGATTGATGTGAATGAATCGAATGCAATGAATGAATGAAGAATGAATGAAATGTCAAATGAATGAAACGAATGAATGAAATGAATGAATGAATGAATTGAATAAATGAATAATGATTGATTGAATGAATGAAGAATGAATGATTGAATGAATGCATGAATGAACGAATGAATGAACGAATGAATGAACGAATGCATGGATGTATGAATGAATGAATGAATGAATAAATGAATAAAAGAATGAATGAATAAATTAATAAATAAACGAATGAATGAAAATGAATGAATGAATGAATGAACGAGTGAATGAATGAATGAATGTTTGATTGAATGAATGAATGAATGAATAAATGATTGATTGAATGAACGAATGCATGAATGTATGAATGAATGAATGAATGTATGAATGAACAAATGAATGAACGAAAGAATGATTGATTGAATAAATGAATAAAATGAATCAACGAATGAATGAAAATGAATGAATGAATGAACGAATGAATGAATAAATTAATAAATGAATTAATGAATGAATAATTGATTTAATGAATGAATGATTGATTGAATGAATGAACGAATCAATGAATGAATGAATCAACGAATGAATGAAAATGAATGAATGAATGAACGAATGAATGAATAAATGAATAAATGAATGAATGAATGAATAAGTGAATGAATGAATGAATGAATGAACGAGTAAATGCATGAATGAATGAATGATTGATTGAACGAATGAACGAATCAATGAATAAATGAATGAATGAACGAACGAATGAATGAACGAATGAATGAATGAACGAACGAATGAATAAACGAATGCATGAATAATGAATGATTGAATGAATGAATGAATGCATGAATGTGTGAATGAATGATTGAATGAATGAATGAATGATTTAATGAATGAATGATTGATGGAACGAATGAATGAATCAATGAATGAATGAAAGAATGAATAAATGAATAAATGAATGAACGAATGAATGAAATGAATGAATGAATGAATGAACGATGAATGAATGAATGAATGATTGATTGAATGAATGAATGAATAATGAATGAATGATTGATTGATTGAATGAATGCATGAATGAACGAATGAATGAACGAATGAATGAACGAATGCATGGATGTATGAATGAACGAATGAATGAATAAATGAATGAATGAACGAATGAATAAATTAATAAATAAACGAATGAATGAAAATGAATGAACGAATGAATGAACGAATGCATGGATGTAGGAATGAATGAATGATTGATTGAATGAATGAATGAATGAATGAATGAATGAATGAACGAATGAACGAATGAATAAATAAATGAATGAATGAATGAACTAATGAATGATTGAACAAATGAACGAATGAACGAATGAATAAATGAATGAATGCACGAATGAATGAATGAATAATTATATGAATAATTGAATGAATGAATGAATGATTATATGAATGAATGAATGATTGAATGAACGAATGAATGAACGATTATATGTATGAATGAATGAATGAACGAATGCATGAATGTAATGAATGAATGAATGAATGTATGGAATGAACAAATGAATGAACGAAAGAATGATTGATTGAATGAATGAATAAATGAATCAACGAATGAATGAAACATGAATGAATGAATGAATGAATGAATGAATAAATTAATGAATGAATGAATGAATGAATGATTGATTGAATGAATGAATGAATGAATGAAAGAATGAATGAAAGAATGAATGAATGATTGATTGAATGAATGAATGAATGAATGAATGAATGAATGAATGAATGAATGAATAAATAAATGAATGAACGAATGAATGAAAATGAATGAATGAATGAATGAACGAATAATTGAATGAATGAACGAATAATTGAATGAATGAATAAATGAATGAATGAATGAATGAATGAATGAATGAATGAATGAATGAATGAATTAATAAATGAAAGAATGAATGAACGAATGAATGAAATGAATGAATGAATGAACGAATGAATGAATGAGTGAATGAATAAATGAATGAATGATTGATTGAATGAACGAATGCAGGAATGTATGAATGAATGAATGAGATGTATGAATGAACAAATGAATGAACGAAAGAATGATTGAATGAATGAATAAATGAATCAACGAATGAATGAAATGAATGAATGAATGAACGAATGAATGAATAAATTAATAAAATGAATTAATGAATGAATAATTGATTTAATGAATGAATGATTGATTGAACGAATGAACGAATCAATGAATGAATGAATGAATGAACGAACGAATGAATGAATGAACGAATGATTGAATGAATGAATGAATGAATGAATGAATGAATGAATGAATGAATGAATGAATGAATGAATGAATGAACGAATGAATGAATGATTGATTGAACGAATGAATGAATGAATGAATGAACGAATGAATGAATGAATGAATGAATGAATGAATGAATGAATGAATGAATGAACGAATGAATGAATGATTGATTGAATGAAAGAATGAATGATTGAATGAATGAATGAATGAATGAATAAAAGAATGAATGAATGAATGAGTGAATGAATGAATGAATTAATGAACGAGTGAATGAATGAATGAACGAATGAATAAATGATTGAATAAATGAATAAATGAATCAACGAATGAATGAAAATGAATGAATGAATGAATGAACGAATGCATGAATGTATGAATGAATAATTGAATGAATAAATGAACGAATGAATGAATGAATGAATGAACGAATGAATGAATGAACGAACGAATAAATGAATAAATAAATGAATGAATGAAAATGAATGAATGAATGAATGAATGAATGAATGAATGAATGAATGAATGAATTAATGAATGAACGAATGAATGAACAAATGAATGAACGAATGAATAATTGATTGAATGAATGAATGAATGAATGAATGAATGAATGAATAATGAATGATTGATTGAATGAATGAACGAATCAATGAATGAATGGACGAATGATAAATTATGAATGAATGAATGATTGAATGTATGAACGAATGAATGAATGAATGAATGAATGAATGAATGAATGAATAAATGAATGAATGAATTAATAAATAAATGACTGAATGACTGAATGATTGATTGAATGAAGGAATGTATGAATTAATAAATGAAATAATGAATGAATGATTAATTGAATGAATGAATGAATGAATGAATGAATGAATGAATGAATGAATGAATGAATGAACGAATGAATGAATGAATGAATGAATGATTGATTGAATGAATGAATGAATGATTGATTGAATGAATGAATGAATGAATGAATGAATGAATGAATGAATGAATGAATGATTGAACGAACGAATAAATGAATGAATGAATGAATGAACGTATGCATGAATGTATGAATGAATGATTGAATGAATGAATGATTGATTGAATGAATGAACGAATCAATGAATGAATGAACGAATGAATGAATGAATGAATGAATGAACGAATGAATGAATGAATGAATGAACGAATGAATGAATGAATGAATGAACGAACGAATAAATGAATGTATGAAATGAATGAATGAATGAATGAATGAATGAATGAACGAATGAATGAACGAATGAATGAATGAAGAATGAATGAATGAATGAATGAATGAATGAATGAATGAATGAATGAACGAATGAATGAATGAATGAATGAATGAATAAATGAATGAATGATTGATTGAATGAATGAATGAATGAATGAATGAATAAATAAGTAAATGAGTGAATGAATGAACGAATGAATGAATGAAAGAAACGAATGAATAAATAATGAATGAACGAATGAATGAATGAATGAACGAATGCATGAATGTATGAATAAATGAATGAATGAATGAATGGATCATGGATGTGTTTTGTTTTTCGTACTAGGTATTTCCGCAGATTAAGTGTAATTGTTCTTTTTACCATACAAAAGTAATTGTAACTGACCAATTCTAGAAACCGTTACCTATAATTATTTCTTGTGTTTGATCGAATATTATACATTATTAATCAAAATGACTTTACGGATTTTATCGCGTTTATTTTTACATTTTAAATTCCCGACGTTTCGAACACTTTCCAGCGGCCGTGGTCACGGGGTAGACTGAAATGTCATGCATCTTGTTGCCAGTGCTGAAGGTTTCCAGCTCTGATTGTAATTAATTATTTTATTCTGTACTCTTCGAACTATCAAAATGAACTGGTTTTCGTTAGAGCCTGCAGTATTATGTTTGGGTTAATTTTTAATTTATTAATTATGGGTCCCAACAGGTGGTAGAACCTAACCATCTTCTCTATTGAATTTGAATGTTTTCTTATCTCAATAGCCTCACGGATCATCCTTGGTAGAATCGTGTTCTTTAGCGAGATTGGGTCGATCAAATCTGATGTAATGGTTTGGGTGATTTAAAGTATGGTCACACACTGCCGAACTTGTTGGGTCTTTCATGTTTAATTCAGCTATATGTTCCTCACGCGGGTTCTTATTGCTCGTTTTTTGTCCAATATAAGAGGCCGCAGTCAACAGCTTTACCCCTGGATCTTGTAGAGGAATATTGCATTGACGGGTGGTAGGAATTGACCAATTCTTTAGCGACTTAAATAAGTTTTGATTGAAGCCCGCCTCAAAATGTAGCCAATCTTGTTAGTTACGCCTCTCAAAAAGGTACAACAGGTACTGCTCCATTGTGGCTGCCTCACTGATCACTGTAACGCTCGTGGCCACAAGCTTGTTGTCTCGTATTCTTGCTTTACATGGTGTAGCTCAGCCGCCAGGTGTTCATCATCGATCCTCGTGCTCTTGAAACAAAGATTTGCCACGGTAGCTAACTGGGATGGATGGTTTAAATTACCGTTCAAATATTTATTTGAGGGTTGGTTTCCATACAGTATGGCTCAAGGTGTTATCAAGGATTGCAAATAATTAAACATCAAGAAAGTAAAGAATTATTTTTCTAACTCCATAGTAAAATGTAAAAATAAACGATAAAATCCAAAGTCATTTTATTTAATAAACCATTACCTGTTTTTCAACCTGGACATTGGCTAAATTACCAAAATACTCTTGGTGGAGCCATTTCAATTAAAAGAAGAAGAAGAAAAAAAAGTCTTACAATGAAAACACAACCCGATCACGACCAATATCTGGACACGAAATGATGAAACAATAGAGACAGCACAAACTAATTGCAAAGACCTCCGTCATTTGTGGGTTAGCGAAGCCATTGTTAACTGAAGGAAGGTTTAACGTAATTAAATATTGATCAGGAAAATATTATTTGTTTAGGTCTTAGTCGTACTGATATTGTTTACATAATTGGTTTTTATTCAAAATAAGTTAGTTGACCTGCAATGGCTACTGCAGCTTATGGAAACTATGTATTTTTTGTAATTCAAACGAATAACTGTTTAAAAAACATCTGAAATGAACAAAAACATTCCTTAATTTTTGTGTTGACGTGATTGCTTTGCTTTATATTGTTCTAGCGGTACACGATTTTGTGTTTTTACAATTTAATTTTTGGTTACTATTATACATGGAAATTAAATATAAACGTCTATAAGACTTATTTCCAGTTTAAGCTGTCGTTTAAGTTTGAATTTAATGTTATTTCCTAGTTTAAAGTTAACTTGAAGCTTGCTAAGTTGAACGTCCTAAGTGTCAAGTAAGTGACCTTTCCTCGTTTATCTAACAAGTTTTCATCGCGACAGTTATACGGCTTAACATACTAGAAGATAAAAAGGCTTCGGTTTCATAATTAATATCCATATCGTCTCAAACAGAATCTTGTTAACTATGATATATTTCATCTTCAATTACTTAATCGAATGCTGTACATGATAAATAATACAGTTTTAAGGTTTATCGGTTTAATAACTTTACGGTAAAATTGATTAAATTGACCATGGACCTGAATCTTTACACATCAGCCTGTGTTAGTCTACTGCTGGACAAGGCTCTCCAAGCACTCTCATTAAAGGGTTTATTCCCACAACTAAGCTATACGGGTTAGTGGGTAGACCGACTTTGTACATGCCCATCCAACGCCCAATTGTATGAAAAGTTAGATGATTCGTTCATCTTACTTTTCAGACAATTGGGTGATCGACCCAAATTATCCTAACCAACAAGAAAACAACCATAACACATATTTATTTTACCACGGGATGCGTGTACATTACCGGTTATTTAGCAAGGGCCATCACCCCTAGACTACGGAAACGGTTTGAAACGTCGCGTATAATTTTAAACAAATGTACCTAAACACGGTAAAATCTACAAAACTACATTATTTATCATGATACATTTATCTTCGCTATTATAAAAAAAAATAATTGATATAAAAAATATTTTAACATAAATTTTAGCTCAACATGCGCATTTGACGCTCTGTTTAGTTGAGAGGTTAAACATTTTCGTGATATTTATTACTGTAATGAATAACATAATGAAAGATACATCATCCTTGTTTTTGTTTGTTGTTTATTGAAACATTTTTATGAAACAAAACAATTATCAGTATTAGGATGAAGAAACTTTTTGGACGGAAGCACAAACAGGAAGAAGGAGTTATGTCCTGTATTATACTTGTAATGACATTTGATAATTATGGAACTAGGCACAATAGTTTAAAGCATGTTATAAAAAATTAATTTAATTTCATAACAGCAAATTTGAGAAATTAAATATTCATAAGATTATGTTGAGATACAGTACCAAAAACACCGACAGCTTCCGGTCAGATAGAAGCCACAAATCCGGCTTTGGATAATTAGTTGGTTGCCTTTTGATTAACTTTTCGCGCGTTATTCAGAAATAATTTTAAAAGGCGGTGGGTTTTAATTTGATTTAAATGAATATATCTTGTTTAAGTACCTCTTGACTTCCGGTCACCTTGATTAACTAACAATTTTGCAAAACTGTGGTTTTACTTAAAGAAAGTTTGAGTTTAAACTAAGCGAGCCATATGATGGAACATCCGGTATCAGTAAATACGTTAAATACGATGAGTTTCAGACTGAATCATGGTACTGTATTATCTTGGGCAAAATAGAACCGTATTAAAGGTTGCTACATCCCAGAAGTGGCGGGCTGTGGGCCATGGGCGTGGGCGGTGGGGCCGATTCCTGTTGTTTATAATAGGTACATGACATATAAAGAATAGGCAGAATAGAAGTATGAATCATGATGATTATGAAATATGGCCCTAGAAAAAAGCAGATCGTAACCCGACGCAATATCGGAATGATTCCAACCAAAATGTATTAAAACTCTAAAAAGCTTATGAATAATTCAGGAGTGACCCGCACCCACATCTAATATCTTCGATTATATTAACTGATTTGTACATTTATGGAACTGTTCAGAAAGACAAATGGATGCATTTGAAATTTTTGTTTATTCTTATTACTTAGCAGATTAATGCTTGCTGTGTTTTAATCGTTTAAGTTTTGATATGTGGCCTTCAAAATGTGTATGTTAAATTTATTATATAAATATGTATATTAACATAACATATATTTAAAGACTATACTCTATTAACTTATTAATTAATATGACAATGCAAAAAAAAATAAGATCATTATAAATATTATACATTATATATATTATATTATTATTATTTTATAAATAATAAATACTTTTTATAGAATGATATTTTACAGAACTTAAATAAGTAACAACGTGCTCTCCGTACAAAATTGTATCACGTTTTCTGCCACGGCATATCTATGACAACTTTTATGTTCGTAGGATGACGAATTTTTTTAATGCCATAACTTCTATTAGAACTTAAACTGTATTATTTTAAATAAGCTTTGAATGTCCCTGATTGCAATTTTGAAAAGTTTTAATATTAAAATGCTAAAATCTATAATATAAAAAGGTAAAACACTGCCTCCGTAGCCTAGTGATGAAATAAGATGATTCATTCGTCGGAAGGCGTAAAAATGTCGGTCCACCCACCAACCGCATTGGAAAGTATGGTGGGATAGGTCCAAAACTTCCAACGGATAGAGTTGTATTAGGGGGCCTATTGCGGCGGGACTATCACATGATAATGAAACGATGATAAAACAAAATCGACAACAAGGCAACATATATACAAAAAACTTACCCTTCAAATTGAGTACCTCCTTTTCGAAAAGTCGGAAAAATATCAAAAGAACATGACTCGCAGAACTTGTTACATGTTTTTCTCTTAAGCCGTCGTTGTGAGCTTTAAATAAAACTTTTAACTATGGATTACAGAATGGTAGACGCAAATCAAATAACGATAGTAGATCTCTTTTACAGGGGGACCAACTGCTGGGTACCACCACGGTGCCTATTTCTACCGCAGAGCAGTAGTGTGAAAACACTACTGTGTTCCGGTTTAAAGGGCATCGTAGCCAGCGTATTTACTTAGCTATCGAGACTTAAAATCCTATGTGACACGGTAGGCAGCGTGTTGGTGATACCAGTATGGCCGATGTCTTCGGGCGTCGGTAACCATTTTCCATCCGACCGTTCGTCTGTCTGCAGGCAATAAAAAATACATTTAAAATATTAGCTTAAATAGTGTAGAAAAGCGGGTTATTTACAAAGCAGCTTTTAAACTTATTCATGTCAAGAGGTTTGGACCTAAAACAATACTCAATTAACACATTGACATTTCTTTATAATTTTCTAACAAATACATTATATCCTAAGGCCAACGAAACACAAAACCATACTGTACGCCTAATCACACCCAATTTCCGGCTCCTAAATGAAGTAATAATGGAAAGAGCAAACTATTTGCGCAGACCCCCATTATTTGTGAACCAACAGCGCCATTGTTAACTTAGAAAAGGTTTAACGTAATTAAACATCAAACGGGAAATATTCCCTTGTCTTTGTAGTACGGACAATATTAACAACATAGCAACAAAACGTTGATAAAGTTCTGCAATGCACATTTAAAAAATAAAACCAATAAAAAGTGGATCGAACGTACTTATGCAATATAAGTAAAACTTCTATTACGTAACAAGAAAAAATATTAACAAAAATGTTATCTGTCGCCATATTGGATATTGCGTTTGTAGAAAAATTTACACTAACAATAGAAAAAAAAAACCTGTAATATGCGCATATTTAAAGACCGGGCAATTGGGCCAAACCATTATGCACAAACACAAAATAAAAGTTTATTAAGGATCTTTAAAAAAATTAGCTCCTGTCAAATAGTAGTTAGGTTTAACTTATCATGAAGTGGTTTTATATATTAATAAACATATATATTTACAATACAATAACGCTTAAAGAAGAAGAATAGGAACTAGTGGACCTAGAGCGCGTCTCAAAACGTATTCCGAGCATTGAGAAATTAAATTACCTAACTTTTGTTATCTGTCGAAGGAATACCACTTGAGTTACGGGCTATCGACATCGGATCCGGACGTGGCTATCTTTTCATTACAATTTGTCGCGCTTACATTAATTTGACATGCGCATGTTTCTCCTAGTTCTTCCGTAGCACGAGTTAGTGTAATAAACTTTCACAACGGTTTTCTATATCTTCTTTACATAACCTTGGTTAGCTCTTTGTATTGAATCTTACAATCATAACACATGTTTTAGTATGTTTTGTTAGCTATGTTAAAAATTGAACCAAAATTTCACAGTTTTATTTTCAACAATGATATTTCTTCAAAAACTTTAATTCTCATTTCAACACTTTCAAACACTTTCATAAAATAAAGTTGCATATGTCTATAATTGGAATATATTCTATGTATTTATTAAATTTAATTAACATCCGGTCAGCGTTGATGATTTTTGAAGGACAGACAGACATTTCTATAATATTTGTACCGAAGTATTAATGATAAAAATTAACCTTTACTAGGTTCCTTAAATCCTATTAAAATACTATTGCTTTTTAGAAGATAATAAAAACTACCTGATATAGTGTGTGTATTGTTTTTAACTATTGCATATTAATAAAAAATAATTTATTTACATGAGGAATATGATAAAAACTTACATTTTTCTAAACATTTTCGATCAATACTATTTTAAGGGCGTCCTAAAATATTAAAAGCTACTACAAGACTGAAACTTTATCTCTCTTATGAGTGTTCACATATTTATAATATTCGAATAAAGGATCTTCAAAAGCCATTATCAGGACGACGACACATGAAAAAGCTTTTGTCTTGGATCAAATCCTAGGCAACAACTCGCATAATGTCGCGCTTTGATCGTGTATTCAATTTATTCATCATATCAAATTGCTTTTTATCTAAGTGTTTGTTATATTCAAATTTACATTGAATATATATATATGTTGCAACTCACTGACCAAATATCTTAAATAAGATTTCTACTAACTTGTAAATAGTTGTATTTGAAAAAAAAAATGGTAGGTTTAGGTCATTGCATTTTATTTAATTTAATTATTCATTTAGTTCACCAACAATGGATATACTTAATAAAACACATGAATATAGAGTAATACAAATTAGTATTCTTAAATGCACAATCGATTACATGTAAACATACATGCAAAAATATGGTGGCTAAGCACATTGACAAATAAATTAAACCGACAAACAAAAACATAAATACAATTATCGAAGTGAGAAAAACATGACACACCTTACCTAAATTTGTAAAGACAAAAAAATGTCAATGCTTGATTAATATCAATGTCAGTCTAGTTTTTTGTCAAAGTTTTTAATTGTTAGTCAAAGTTAACCTTTGACCAAACGTATGATTTAAATTATACAACTTGCGTTATTTGCCAGATGAATTCATTACGAATCTTATCCGACAGACACTCCGAGCATAGCGCGTTCTATATTCGTTGCGTTACGGCAAACTTGTGGACCAGTCCGATATTCAGAGGCCCCGTTTCTGCCCCGTTGGTCACCACAGGGAGTAAGGAATAATGATACGAATCAACTGTTCGTCGACCCCCGACCAGCTGGGATGGCGATCTACGCGCAGTAGCCGGTTCAAGTTAGCAGCGAGTTGCAGGGGATCGGTCGTCTTGGCGTTTATTGAAAAAAGATTTTGTCCAGTAGTAGGCTGACAAGGGCTGAATAAGATGATGATGATGATGATAAAATATAAACGTATTGAGAGATATTTAAAGTACTCCAGATAACATTAGCGTTATGTGGTAATATAATTTGCATGTTATTTCGCTGCGCTTCAGTAGATGAGAATAGTAGGGCTGTTTCGTAATAATGAAATACAAATTAATAAAAATAAAACGTCTGTTTGTAAAATCAAAATAACCGTTTTTAAATGATTAAATGGTAACCGACTACAACCGATACAGATAACAAAATAACATGTATTTAAATTCTTTTTGTCTGTTTTTATTTTTGTTTTGGCAAATTTCTAGAATAGCTAGTCCGATTTTGAACGGATTTTCACTGGAAAATAGCTATTTTAACTATGAGTAATTTAGGCTACTAAAATATGTCGGTTTTTTAAATATTGCCTTTCCTGAATCGTTTCTTTCCCCTAAGATTGGGTAAAAGTTTGAGACACTTTAAAATTTTAACTTTAAATTAAATGCTGTTACTCTGAAAAATGTTTCTAGCCTTATATAGTTAACATCGGTTGATGATCGGTTGAAAATACCGCTCATGTTAATAAAACCTTACCTGGTGAAAAGTAGTTTATATGATATGTTTTAAATTAACTCCATTACATGATTTTTTCTAAAACACATTCAATGTGAGTGAAAAATCACAAAAAGACAAAGTCAAATTGTTATCGGCTAAAGTCAAATTATAGCCCAATATATAAACACAGATACCCATAAATACGTATTCAAAAGTGTATATCTGTATGAACATTAAATTTTCCGTGTCATTTAATCGAACAGCCGTACATCGTACCATTAATTCATCATTGCGAATTGAGCAATTCATTACTTTGAATATACGACAGTTTTGTCGTGAAATGTAATAAAACGAGATGGATTTATTTTGAAGTGATCTCGATGTTACGTACTGCCGATGTCGTTAATCTACATATCAAATTAATTATATATTTGTCGTTATTTTTTAAAATATGAAACAGTTAAATGATTATTAGCCGAAAGAAACCGACATATGACGTAAATAATTATAATATGTAGGATATGGGGTGTAAGGGGTTCCAAACAACATCTTCGTAACCCTTTTATTTTTACCTTGGGAACTGCCTACGCATACCCGTCCTCGCGGGGGCAAAAACGGGTTATGTCGGACTCGCACTGACTAAAACCAGCACGTTGTTTCTTTCTGACGCATTAAGGGTGGAGTCACAGGAACGTGCTTACTCTCATATGCAATCCCACCAGCGCTGGCTGCCGAAGCAGTCCCATCTCGGCCCTACGGCCATCTGCTTTCCTGTGGGTGCGTCGGAACTAACGCGCCCTGCGTTTCGGCCCCTGTAAATAGGTCAGATTCCCCCAAGCCTACTAAGGGCCCATGGCAGCCAGGAGTTCCCAGCCAAAGCATGAACGAGACTCCCAACCCCCAGCGGCGGCCCCGATGTGTAGCCCCGCCGCTAGCTCTATTTCGGCGCAGAAGGAGGAGAGATCGACAACACCATGCCGAATCTCCCAAAGCCTCCTCCACGGCCGGCCAGGTCCTTTTTAGCTTCCCCGCGACTGAGAGGGCCACAGGTACTGAGCCCCGCCGCTACGACAAAGCAAGAACCTGTTCCGGGGGAACATCTTCGTGACTCCAGCCAACCTCACCCGCACGTGGTGCATCCTGCTAAATAACAAATGAGGCTCTGGCAAACCACCCACGAATCCACATTGGAGCAGCGTGGTGGGATAGGGTCCAAAACACTCTAATGCAGAGAAGTTATGCCGTGCATTAGGGGAGGCCTACGTCCAGCAGTTCCTGACATAGGCTGATAATGATGAAAAATAAACTGGTGATCATAATATAAACACCAAACAGTCGTGGGTGTTTTTACCGAGCATTTCGCCATATCATTGTCCGCATCATTAACTGAAATGCAATAACTGCAACACTACTTTACTATTTTGAGCAGCTACGTTCCTGTATTATACAAACATTACGGGTCATCCTATTTAAAGATTATGTAAACTATAAATATAATTGTATAATTTATAACAATGCGTTAAATGTCACGTAATTTTTTTTTAATTAAAAATCGGAACAAAGTACATTAAAAGGTGTTTTGTTTGATTAGACAGCCAAATCTAGCACAAATTTCTCTAACAGAAACTCTAACACAAAGCCTGTAGTTGAATCTAAAAAGGGCAAAAAATGTCAAGTGCAGGAAACGAGCTAAAAGCATTAAATGTTGTCGCAATGCCCGTTGCAGTGTGTCCTAAGTTCATGGATTGTGAATGCCGAATATATCTATAAATAGTTTGAAACAAACTCACAGGCGTCATCATATCGTATCTTAGTTTTCAATATATGCTTTAAGCCGGATACAGTATTAAAGTTGTTTCAAACGAAATATATTGAGTCTCCATAAACCGTGTAAATAATTCAAATGCTTCGACCGCAACGCTTTTCGACTTGTGCTATAAAGTTGAACATTTTTATATGTTTATAAGGAAATAATACCGTTTTCTCGTTACCCATTCCACAGTGCCTCAAATCGAATGTCTTCGATCAGTGCGTACTACCTGCCATGACCTACGGTGCCGATGATCCGTAAGAGAACCAAAATCACTGGCATAGCCTACTGGATCAGTAAGTTGAAGTGCTAACGTCGGACGACCGCTGGAATCAGAAAATTCTAGAGTAGAGACCAAGGCTCGACAAACGTAGTGCGAGACGCACCGCGCAATATGGAGTGATGACATTCGCAAAGTGGCTGGTGTGGGCTGGATGAGAATAGCCGAAGGTCGTAACTGGTGGCATGTATTAAGGAAGGCCTATGTCCACCAGTGGACTTACACAGGCTGATGAAGATGATGACGATAACAAGACATATACCATCTTTCATCATATGATGATGATGATACAGAATGATTAAGCGTTCTTATTGGTGTATTGTCAGCGATCTACTCAGAGACAGTCGACTTTTAACAACAGCCTGAGTACGACACCTCTTCATTGCTATTCATTTCTTTGTTTACATCTATTCTGAGTAGACAAGAGCCAAGTTTCAGCCTGTCTGCCTGTGAGCCCACTGCCGAGCGTAGGCAGTAAGCCTTAAGTCGCCAAGAGGCATGATCCTGTGTCCCCAACATCCACCGACCTCCTGCATACTTGCACAGGTCGTCAATTTTATCTCATGGGGGGTCGTCAAATTCAGCGATTGCTAGTACGAGGCTGCGTAAAACTATAATTTTTATCATGGTATAAATCTTTAAAGTGGTGAACTAGTAATACTTGTAACATTTAGTGAGTCTTCGCTTATTAATATTTTTGTCTGTAGCTGACCTCCTAATAGTGACCTCATTGTGATTCTATTCAAACATTTTCGAAATAAATGATTTTAAATAAAGCAATTATAAATAAAACTTACTTATTAAACTTATTATATTATTTGTCTCTTTGTTATTAGTAATATTAGTTGTAAGGGTCATCTAGCACTGCCAGTCATGTACAATCTCAATATATGCAAAGTATTTATAACTCTAAATACTTTGGGATTAATTAAGTACGAAACGAAACAGAATTAAATTTTCAATAGTCAAGATAATTCATCACTTTGTTTTCAAATTCGCTGTATTAAATCAATACCCACTCAGGCTTTGTTGACAGAAACTGTTTAACCGTCAATAATTGATATTAAAAAGATGATTGTTCCTATAGAGCTATTTATATTCTTATTGAAATCATTTTCTCAACGATAATTATTTGTACAGTATGACGATACGACATATGTCAAGTTTATGATACAGTACGACATATATTAAGTTTGAATGATTAGCACATGAGAAATTTGAAGTTCTTGCGCTACTCATATTATCAGTCCAAAAGAAAGTACTTTATTGGTTAGCTGATAAGGAAATATTGTTTGTTTTAAAAAGATTTGTGAAAATTTTCATGATGTTTTTGCAAATTCAAATAGCTATTTAAATTCAATTATTGAATTGTAGAACATTGTACAAGGTTTTAGAACGAAACAAGTAAGGGAATATTTTATTATTATTTAATAATTTTTTACAAATTATGTAAAAGACAAATTTAGGGTGATATTAAGCTTTTAAAGTATTGTCGTTATATGTTTTTAAGATATACATACTAACAATCTACTAACGCACGAAACTGCATAGTTGAAATTGAACTTTGCAGCGTCGCTTACAATGTTCAGTCGAGACAAGTGGGGAGCAAAACCCGAAACAATGTCTCTGAAGTACGAACTTTCAGCATTCGGTTTCAGTTATGAACCTCCGCATGCGGATAGTAAATACGCTACGTTGAAATGTCATAATTCTCGGCGTTGCGATTTTGTTACTAAAAGGTCTTGTTTAATGTCAAAAAGCGTCACTGCAGAAGGCTTAACTGATCGTTACCAACCTTAAATAAAGTAGAATATGACAAATATTTTAATAAACGCAATAACAAGATCTAATACTTAAACAAAAACAATCAAAATAAAAAATGAGAACACGTGAAATAAGAAAATAAACTCCAATAATAAATTGGAGTTTATTACTGAATAACGGCGATTTCATATGTAAGGACCTTTTTTTTACCGTGGGTAAATGCCTACGCATACCCGACCTCGCGGGGGGAAAGACGGGTTATGTCGAACTCGCACCGACTAAAACCACGACCATGTTCCTTTTTGGCGCTTTAGACATACTGAAAACTGGACTTTTTCGCAGTATTCTGCGACCGAACCAGCGCTGGCCGCCGAAGCAGCCCCATCTCGGCTCTACGGCCATTTGTATCCCTCTGGGCGCGTTGGAACTAACGCGCTCTTCGTCTCGTCCCCTGTAGTCAGGTAACAGACTCCCCCGAGACTGTTAATCAGGGGCTATGGGAGCCTGGAGTTCCCAGACCACGCAGGGACGCGATTCGCAGCCCCCCGTGGCGGCTCGGATGTTAAGCTCCGCCGCTAGCTCCATTTCGGCCGCAGAAGGAAAGATCGACAACACCATGCTGAATGTCCCCTTCCCCCGAGGCCCCTATACACCGCATCGGTGCAGCCCCGATGAGTCGCGGAGGATAGGGAGAGCGGCCAACGGAATACCAAAACTCCTAATCACCGCGACTCCTCCTTGGCTGCAGAGGCCAGGGATGGCAGTGGGTCTCTACCTCCTCTTCCCCGTCCGCTGCTTGGAGCCAGCTTGGAACAGCCTGCTTCACGGCCGGCCTAACGTCACAGGGCGGCCAGGTTCCTCTTAGCTCCCCACCGCTACGACATAGCGAGAACCTGTTCATATATAAGGACCTAATATAAGTAAGTTTTGCTCAGGTCAAAGTCATAAAGAGGATAGTGTTACAACGTACCGATTATGCATATCATAAGCGTTGATATATGTTCGAGATGCGTTATTTTTTAATTTAGCCAAAAAAAAACTGGAATATTGGTTTTATGCTAGCATTACATTTCCACAATTGATATATTTTTTTTAAAATGCATACGAAAGCAGACGAGCGGCCGGGCTACTCGATAGAAAGTGGTCGCCAACGTTTGGCATTGGTTATACCAGAGATATCACCAACGCGATGCCTAACGTGATACGCTGGATGTCTCGTTAACCCAGTAAATACGCGTGCTAGGGCAACCTTCAAACCGGAACACTGTAGTGTTTTCACGCTATTAAGCGACAAATAAGCACCGTTATTATTTTTCAAAAATCTCACGTAATTAAAATAATTTGTACTTTAGTATATATTTCTATATAAATTTTTATAACGTTTAATCACAAAACCTCGTGCCTGCCAATAATTTGTCATTGTAAATTCGCAATATATTACCTTTAGCACACGATGGTTTTGTCATGATATGCAATAAAACAAGTTGGAATTATGGAAGTGATTCCTATCGTATTCATAGACTTTTTTCAGTTTGATTTTTAAAACTATTACTGAAAAAGATTTTCTTTATATATTGATAATACTGCCTCCGTGGACTAGTAATAAGGGTGTGTGCTTTAGAAACCGGAGGTCGTGAAATCGAATCCTGCGGGGACTCTACAAATTTACGTTGCTGTTTCTAGTTACTAGCTCTACTAGTTAGTTCCTATACGACTGGGCTACGGAGGCAGTCGTAGATAGTAGGCATAAACTTAAAATCATGTACAACTTTTTGAATATTTTTAAAAATAAACGAATGGCGGAAAATATAGAAAGTAGCAACAAATTAAAATATATCGCTTGCCCGATACGATACAAGTTGTGTACGCGAGTCATCACGCCTGTCATTATGCGAGTTGTTGTTTAGGACTTCGATTCAAGACAAAAGCTTTGCCTCAAGTGTGTCGTCACGTTTATGTTAATGGCCTTTGAAGATTCATTTACTGAATATTGACAAAATATGTAAACAGTCTTCAGTTTGCATGCGTCAGAAGGCAAGACATCAAAAATGTTTTAGAGTAATATTAACTCTTATATACAAATGAATTACCGCATTACTTCTTTATGATTACGGTATTGTGAAAAACTGGACTGGATTTATATTAATTTATTTATCCGAGTTGGTCACGTTTTGGTGAAAAATCTTATGGGTTCGCACCACCGACATGATCATGACTGGAACCTCAGCAGTGTCTATGTACTGTGCAGTCAATTGTTTTACTGGTATCAAATGTCATACATTTTCATTATCGAGATGCTTGTAACTACCTAAATAGCTGACGCCTGACACGCTATGTATTATTTATATCTAACGTGTTAAGTGTACTGTTTGTATGTTTATATAACTAATGTTTAAGTTGTCTTAAATCTAAAGTGCTAAGATGTTCTTATAAATATTATGAGCAAAGAAATTTGTAGTATCTAGGGAGAATGAAAACTAAAAGGAAACTAGGTGTACACGCGTAAATATACTTTTGGAGTTGTTCTACGTCATGTTTTAAGTGGTTCTGATGTTAAAGTGTTAATATAAACACGATATGTGTAACTAGCAGTAGAAATTAATTAACACTGCTTGAAGTTCATTAAATATAATAACGAACTGACCATTAAACTCTGCCGCGCTATATGCATCCAGAAGCTAGTTCATTCGTGGAAATATAGTAATGTTTTATATACATTTTGTTTTGTTAGTTTCAGTACATATATTTATAACATTACAGGTACATATAATTATTTCTATTGCTTGCACGAATATTATACGTTATTAAATAAAATTACTTTACGGATTTTATCGCGTTTATTTTACATTTTAAATTCCCGACGTTTCGAACACTTTCCAGCGGCCGTGGTCACGGGGTAGACTGAGATGTCATGCGTCTTCTTGCCAGTGCTGAAGCGGGTTTCAGATCTTAATTTTAATAATTATTTTTAATCTGTACTCTGACCTATGCAAAATGAACTGATTTTATCTTGTGCAGCCGGCAGTGGTATTATGCTTGGGTTTAAATTTTAATTTATTAATTATGGGATCCCAAGCAGGTGGTAGAAGACCCAACAAGTCGGCAGTGTGTGACCATACATTAAATCACCCAAACCATTACATCAGATTTGATCGACCACAAATCCTCGCTAAAGAACACCGATTCCTACCAAGGATGATCCGTGAGGCTATTGAGATTAAAAAACATCCAAATTTCAATAGAGAAGATGGTTGGGTTCTACCTTACCTTACCTTTCTTATACATTATAATATTAACTGCTTATTAGTATTCAGTTGTTGTTAATTGTGACCTACCCTGTACATGAATGTAAGTCGATCGCAAGATAATTAATAGTTCCTAACATAAAATCATAATGCAACCTTGGATCATGGCTATAAATACTAAATATATGAGTTAATGTAATACATGCGTTATTAACACAAAAAAGAAACTACTTTCAAGGTTAATAACACAATTTCACTACAAATCAGAAATAATTGCTATATCAAATTAATGAAAGCGCGTCAAATTATAGCGGGAAGATGGCCACATCTGGCTCCGACATCAATAGCCCGTCTCCCGAGCGGAGTTCCTTCAACGGATAACAAAAGCTAGTTAATTTGATTTCGGAGCGCTCGAAATACGCCGCGATATCCGTTCTCAATCAAACTAAAATCGTGATCTAGCTACACACAAATTACTAATATTTCATCAGTCTAACATGGAATTGTAATGCCTTATTTATGCTTTATTCGTTAGAGGTAGAAAGTATCGCTTATTATCAGATGATCGTCCCGATTTTCTATTCGGTGCTTAAGATAAATTAAAGAGGTAACGAGGTTTTGCTCTTTATATGCACGCCTAAAGGTACAAAGTTTTAAATAATATCAGTTTGTATTTAAAAGTGCTATTTTTTTTGTGTTTTCTGTAAAAAATATAACGACGAGTTAAGTCACATTAGTTGTGTTTTATTAAAACTGCTCTGTGATCAAGCGTTATAAGCCTTTACAGTTTAAAACAAAAGCGGTACATTCATTTCTGTTAATAAATATAAGCGCAAATTACATACTATCTCGCATATACATAAAGATAAGATATTCCCTTATAGTGGCGTGATGCCATAACAGAGATGAATGTGTCACATTCAACAAGAAGACACTCTTCGAAATGACGTATACATAGATATTAATTAGGGAACCGTAGTGCTGCTTTGTCTCGTAATACGCTTATCTTTCTTACTGTCGCGTATGAAACTTGTTGGATAAAGGAGGGAAGATCACTTACACTGTGCATCTTACAGGAATTGAAAGTGGCCAATTGCATTTAATTTAAAATTAAAGTTATAACTTAAGACGATTTATGTTATTAAAATTTTTTTTATTAAAATTATATATTAAAATGAATTTTAGTGAAGGTAGTTATTTTTAAAATTAGTATATTAATTTTAAAAAGAACTAACTTCACTAAAATTCAATTTATTTCATATATGAAGATAAAATTTGTTATCTTAACTATTATTATTGTACCAACTAAATTATTTAGCTTAATTTACATATTTAATTCTACCACTTTTATATTTAAAAAAAAACCAACTAAACTTATTTAGTGACAATTGAGTTGACATTTATTGTTGGATTCATGCTAAACAAAGCCTAAAAATGAATTAGAACACTCATCAATGGCTTTTTTTTATTTTAGTATTACTAACACATGTAATTGTAATTGTCTTGTTCCATTAGCCGTAAATTGGTAAAAGTCACATTTCGTTTTTTCATTATTATTTCGTGGTGATATTTACGATCTCTTTAATAAAGCCACAGCAGATCATATAAGGCTCTGCTTACAATAATTATTATTAATCACATACATCACATCGTCAGTCTGTATTAGTCCACTGCTGGACATAGGCCTTCCCTAACGCACGCCTCCTATTTTAATGGAAAAGGCGTGCATTAGTACAGCAGTGGACTAATACAGGGTGATGATAATGAAATAAATAAAACTAAGTTGATTGTAAACACAAGAATAGGCATTACTAAAATTAATTATTAAAAGTTTTAACATTTAATGTTAGCTTTGTGTAAGATTTGCGAGTTGTAATAAAAAATGCATAACCTATATTGCATGATATCTAAGATGTACAAATATGAATACTATATATATACTATAGATGTACAAATCCTGATTTTAATTTTCTATAAATATTAAAGAACGAATGAGGAGGAATTTTAAACGTACCTAATACTCTAGATAACTTCAGCGGTAAGTCTTAATATCATTTGCATTGAGCGCAGCGCTTCAATGGGAGGTGGTTTTTAGAGCTGCGATCTACTAATGTGGTATTTAATAAAATAGTGTATGTATATTGTTTGATATTAAACTATCTATATATAATTATCATTCTTCATTTTTTTATATACAGATATATTAAAATGAGACTGCATGTTTGTAACATTAAAATATTATCAAATACACTCCTAATTGATTACTTCCTTTTTTTGGTAAGTCAGTCAAAAATTATTTAAAGTAATCAGCAAATCGAATGTTGACTTACAATATTATACTAATATACTCCAACTTACCCATGTATTACAAATTATATATATCTAAAAATAAATTTATCCTATCGTACGTTGTGGTCATTCTTCCAAAAAGCACATGAATAGAGTGAATAGAATAGAACGTCTATCGACGTTGTTCGATTTCCTTTGAGCGTTGTATTTGTTAGTGCATTAAAAAAGCATTTGCGTAGAGCAGCAAATTGACGGCAGTTTCGAATTGATCTATACTTTTATGTATTCCTTGCTATCAAAGCTTCATTTAATATGAAGGAAATCCTAAATTAGTGTTTATACAAAATGAAGCTAAACACAATTACTATATAGCTTATCTTTAAAGATGATTGTTGTAATAATTATTTGAATTGTTGCACCATTAACATGTCATATTGTCACCAACACCTACGTAGGAGGCAAACTATTTTATCCAATTTTTTCCACACTTATACAATAAATAGAAATCATTCAAACACTAACTATAAAATCTTTTTGCTAGCAAACGATCTGCCGATCAGCCGAATATACATCGTTGAGAATCGATGCCTCGCCTTGCAGACTCGTTTTGAACTTAAAGAAACTTTTTAAGAAGCACTTCTTCAAGAGGCACTCATTCGCAACTTTCGTCATGTTATGGGTGACGCTGATGATGATTTATGGTAATGTATTGTATCTTTGTATCTTTTTTCGTAGAGAAATGAGTGACAATACTATTCTTCGCGGTGCCAAAGATTTGTAATGCTGGACTCGAACCAACAAAAAGTTGTTGTTTTCTGACGGTCAAGGGCATTTAGAGAATTCGGCAAGCCTCTGAAAACCATCATTGATCGCCGCAGAAGCAGCCCCGTGTCGGGCCTAGAGCCAACTCCGACTAAGGGTGAATTAAAATTCGTCCTTCGTTTTACCTTATATAGCAAGTCACCAGAGTCCTCCATATGGAGATGGGGTCCAGAGAAGATGGGGATCTAACCATCTTCTTTATTAAAATTTGGGAGTTTCCTAATCTCAGTTGCCTCACAGATCATCCTTGGTAGCTCAATCGGTGTTCTTTAGCAAAAATGGTGTGGTAAATCAAATCGGTTGTAATGATTGTGGTGATGTAAAGTATAATAACACATCGAAACGTCGACAGTTTTAATATAAATAGAAGCGGAACATCCGTTCAAAGTCTATTAATTTCATAATATATTTAGAGCGATAGTTCCCCTTTTTACAGGGGACCGTCTGGGTGGGTGCCACCACGGTGCCTATTTCTACCGCAAAGCAGTAGTGTGAAAACACTACGTATGAAGGGCACCGTAGCCAGCGTATTTACTGCGTCGGTGACCACTTTTCACCAGGTGGCCCGTCTGCTCGTCTGCCTGTGCAGGTGATAAAAAAGGAGTTTATATATATATATTTATAGATATAAACAGAATAAAGGAAAACTAACAAACGATTTTCGGTAGGGATAGGAACCTCCTTTCCAGACAGAAACTAACAGAAAGAGCAAAGTATTTGCGTATGCGATCATTAATTGTGGGCAAACAAAGCTATTGTTGACTCACAGTAGGTTTGCCGTAATTATACAGTAGTCGGAAAATATTTCCTTGTTTAGGCCAGGGCCATAACAAAGATAGTTACAATTAACTATTTTAAATATTTATTACGGGCTATCTGACATAAAGGTTTTCTTTTAACATATTAAAAATGAAATTAAATAAAAGTTTCTTGTGTTAACTTCTTCATGTTCTAGGCAGTCTTTAAATTTTATATAAAAACTTACTATAAAGCAGTTTATTATTTAAAAACAGTTTCAATTAAAGTTTTTATCTTTCTGATGAAAAAATTAAAAAGTCAGTAAAATTTAGAATAATCAATATATCTTGGAATTCGTAAACGACAGGATATTTTATGAACATCATCTAATGTATTCTGTCACTTACCCTGTCATATACCAGTAGGCATAAAACTGATCAAATCAAATCAGCAAATTAACATAAAGACGTTAAGAGGCACGGTTTCTAGGAAGTAAAAGGTCCCTAGGTTGACCGACTTCCTAAAAGAAGGAGGTACTCAATTCAGAGCGTGTTTATTTTTATACGTACGTTGTGTGTGTGCCTTGTTGCTCCGCTCATAGTGCTCGATTTAGTTTATCCTTGTTTTTAAATTACAGATATTACCTACCTATATTTGGTCGTATTTTTTAAGTATAATAATTACATAATTTTGTGATTAGTAGTTAAATAGATATTTAGAAATTAAGAAAATTACTCTGTTAATAAAAATCACACCTTGTGATTAAATTCATCACTGGCTCAACCCTAAGAACAATAACCCACAATAGGCATTTGATGTAAACGTTTTCAAAACTAGCATTCCAACATGTTTAATCCATTTAAAAACTATTGTTTCAATTACTTGTTTGAAGTGTAATGACAAAAAAATGACGATAAAAAGAAAGGTAAAACTCATTGTAAAGGTACGCTATTTTACAAGTGTTTGATAAATGTTATAATTTATACGTATGAACTTAAAAACTGGCTTAGTTATGGCTTGGTTAATAGGAGCTTGAAAAATCTTTAGCCCAGAGTCTAATGGCGGGAATTTGACTATGTTCATAGAACCAAACAGGCAATAATTTTATAACAGTGTTTTGCCTAACAGCTGCAGTGTGGGTAAATGCGTTATCATTGTAAAATACTAATCAAATTTGTCTTATGACATACACAACTATTAAAAAATAACATTTGCGTACAAATGTATTTAATCAGAAATAATCCCAAGACTATGCATAACTTTATATTTATGGATACCACACAAGAAACAGAAACAACCTCACTTCCGCTGTCTTTAATATTCATGAACGATATGAACGCAAATTACTTCAAATTGTTCATCTCGACGAAAAAGTAAAGATGATCTCATACAGTCAAGGCAATAGGGAAGTGTTTAATATTCATAGAGTAAGATACGAAAAAAATCGAATACAAAAAAGGATAGTATTTGCAGTTATGTACTGCAAATACTTGCTTTGATTTTATAATAGAGATAATAATAAAATCCAAAATGCAAATCGAGACATTACCAATTTTTTTTATTAAATTACTGAATTACACACATTTTCTATGAACTTGGTACTACTAATATCTCCAACCCCCATCCCCTATCTATCTGCCGTAATCATTCTTCACTTCTTCAAATTATTACCGATACTGAGAATTTCTGGTTCAATCATTAAATAAACGTTCACCTGATTATTATTTATTGTATTGCGGTGATTAAGGAGAAAACTGGTGTAAACATTGTCCTATAAGAAGAGCTCGAGAATAAGATGACGGACGTTGTGAATAGTATTGAATATATTAATGAGTAGTGCCATAAATTGTATGTGATGATATACTGAATGAAAAGTTTTGTAAAATAATGAAAATTCCAAAATATGTGGACACATTGGGGGACCTTGATGTAGCATAAAGGTTAACGTAGACACAAATAAAGATGGTAATGCTCTGCTAGAAGCAACATTGGTATGAAAACTAAACATAGCAACACATTTTATTTAAAACAGGAACTGCTATAATGTGTAATATTCGTGTTAAAAGAAAATGAATTACCAGGAACATTTCCTTCCTACCTTCTCATATGGTCAGTACTGAGCTCAAATATGTAACTTGATTTTAAAAGAAATGGCTTAGAACTGCTACAGGACTGCAATATGATAATCGGTAACAAACGGTATATTTATGTTTTCTGTAACAAAGATTATAATATTTAACAGTAATAATAATGGTATGCCGTAGAAGTTTAACGAGAAACACTCTTTGGTTTTAAAAAGATTTAAATAAATAATGAAAGAAAAAAAGCCTAATAGATACCTAAGACATAAACAACAACATCCTCGAAGCAGTATCTTAGTCAGAGCTAATTACTCTAAGAAGGCGCCTATGATTGTATGGGAATGATGCCTTCTAACTAACAGGCTATAGGATACTATAGGCTCCAAAGCTATAAGAAACACAAATCAAAACAGGTATAGGTTTAGGAAAGCTTATAAATCAATAGCAATTGATTAATCCGATGACTGCTTTATAGTATAGGCGTTAACGTATTGTATTGAGAATTGGTTCCAAGCCCGATGCAGCACTCAAGTTATTTCAGCTGAAATATATTCAGACTCCATAGACCGCATGAATAATTCAGTAGCTTTGACCACAAAGCTTTTCGACTAACACCATAACAGTGTTTACTGATTTAAGCACATTTTATAGGATCATCACTTAAAGAGTAACGAATATTATTGGAATATTCGGAGAGATTTATTTTTATAACCACTGGCCCATTTCTACAATGGAACGATTTTTACTTACATACATCATCAGCCTTTGTTAGGCCTCCCCTAATACACCCCTATCCATTAAGGGGTTTGGATCGCATCCCACCACGCTGATCCAATGCGGGTTGGTGGGTGGACCGACTTTTTACATGCCCAACTGACGCATGGATCATCTTACTTTTCATCTAATTTTTGACGTTCATAAGTGCTCAGTAGAGCCTAAATTGAATAAATGATTTTGACTTTTCAAACAATTGGGTGATAGGCCCATATTGCCCTAACCTACTAGGAAACAACAATGAAAATTTGTTGAGTCCCCGCAGGATTCGAACCCACGACCTCCGGTTTCTAAAGCACACGCCCATACCGCTAGGCTACGGAGGCAGTCATTACTTCGGATTTTTACTTACATTACAACAGTGAAAAACAATCGGTTTAATTTTTTTTGTTTAAATATTTTATATCTTATAAAGTCGTTACTTTCATTTTAAAAAAGAAAGTTAGGAATTTGTTATAATTATGCTCCGCAATGTAACGCAAAATTTTGTATTTCTCATTTTTCTCCAGCTTCTTCTGACGAATCCAGCCTTCTTAAAATCTAGTCCTCTAATTAAATGAAATAGTTTTATATTTAAATGTAACCATAAGTCTATACAAGACGTTTCTTAACAAATCATGAAATGAAGAGAATGACTACTTCGTTTTAGATATAACTTTACACTAGGATATTAAAGCCATATAAAGACAGGTGAAAAGTTGACAAAAACACCATTAAATTAATCATTTTACAATTGATCCAAAAATTTACTTAAAATCGCAACATTTTTTATTTTTAGCGTAGATTATTAATCTCTTTTTTTAATATTGCTACTTTCATAAGAAATACATGTATATAATAATGCAAATATATACATATTTTTTTAAATCGAATCACAGAAATATGATATTACTTGAATAATAAAATAAAAGTGTAAGTTAAAACTAACAGACGAGTCGTTTGCAACAGCAAACAATAAACAAAAGTTTCCTATTTGTCAAAGGTACGAACTGCAGAAACAATTCTCAGAGCAAAGTTTTCTTCTTACTTAATCTTAATTACATTCGACATCAGGGCCACGCCTTTTCGGATTTCAGAAACGAGATTCAAAACGGAAACAGAAAAGAAGTAGTCAATGAGTATGTGTACCTTGCATATATTGAATTGTGGAAGACACAACTTCGAGAGGGAACCGAGAATTCAGTTGGGCTGGAGCGGCTTTTGGAAGCTGAGCCACTTTCCCAGGTCCCGCCAATACCGCAATGTTTGAAGACGAAAGTCTTCAATCAATGCGTTGTCCTGATGACGACCTACGGGGCCGAAACCGCCTTTGCCTATAGGGACTGCTCAATTAATAGAACAAGGGAATAATTTTTGTAGGTTTTTCGTTATCAGTGAACCAATAAAGCTATTCTTATAAGGTGTATAAGAAGCAATCGATTGGTAGACTGTCTACATAGTTATGAGTTCGAATGTCGCGGAAAACAACTTTGTTATTATTGTTTTCTGGTTGTTTATGACAATTTGGCTGATTTTGCATTATCTCAAAAGGAAGGTACTCATCGTCGGATGGGCATGTAAAAGTCAGTACACCCACCAGCCCACATTGGACTACTGTGAATGTAATACTATATAATAATAAAAAATCACATTAGATAAAACATAACTAATGTGACTAAACTCGTCGTTGAATTTTATCAGAAAATATAAAACAAAAGAAACCGTTTAAATTATTTAAAAGGTATTTAAGTTACCTTTAGGCGTGCATATGAAAATGTAGTACCTGGTTACTTTTATTTTATTGTACGCACAGATTAGAGAAATCATCTGATGGTAACCGATACTTCCTGCCTAAAAAAAATTAAGCATAAGGCATTAAAAGACCAAGTTAGGCACGAAGCTTTGCGCTTTACCAAATATTTTTGCCACCTAAAGTGCCCTTTAAACCAGCCAGCGCGTAGCAATAGTGTGTAAATACTCTGTCATTTTCACATTGCTGCGAAGTTAAAAAGGCGTTTTGTCTCAATGAAATCTCTGAAATATTATGTTAAGATACAATCAAACAATTAACAATGACGATTAAGCGTACGTAATAAAAATTCTATTCCATATATGCATAATCGCAATAGGTTAAATATTCATGGAGATTATTTTGAAACACTGTATGATAAAACGCCCGAAATCTTTCTACGGTCAGATTTCAGCTTTAGATAATTATTTAGACTGCCGTCTAATTAACTTTTTTAGAATTTGTAGAACATATATTTAAAGGTGGTTTGGTTCGTAATTAGTTAACCCACGATACATTTTTCGCCACTACTATGTGATATATAACTGGAATACATGACAAGGCAACGGTTTTTAAAATTTTACCTGTTTGCTCTGGCTAATTTCCTAGATAGCTGGTCTGATTTTGGAGGATTTTTATTGGAAGATATCTGATTTATCTAAGAGTAACTTAGGCTACCAAGACATATTGTTTTTGCAAATATTTTCTTTCCAGAACCGTTTCTTTACCCTAAGACTGGATAATAGTTTGAGAAAGATTAAAATTTGTACTTTAAATTGAATACCGTTACCCTGAAAAATGTTTTTGTCGTTGTTTACTTTAAATTAGTGATGATCGTTTAAAAATACCGCTCATACTGATAAAACCTTGCCTGGTGAACAGTAGTTTATTTGATATGTTTTAAATATACTCTATTACATGATTTCTTCTAAAACAATGTATATTTTCAAAGTGAGGGAAAAACCACAAAAAGTCAATATATGGCCCAATATATAAACACAGATAACCATAAATACGTATTCAAAAGTTTATATCTGTATAAACATTAAAATTTCCGTGTCGTTTAATCGAACAGCTGTACATCGTACCATTAATTTATCATTGCGACAGATTTATTTTGACGTGATCTCAATGTTACGTACTGCCAATGTCGTTAATCTACGTATCACACTAAATACAACTTTGACGTTATTTTTATAAACTAAAATAGTTAAATGATTATTAGCCGAAATAAACTGACATATGACGTAAATAATTATAATATATAGGATATGGGGTGCAAGGGTTCCAGATCGTTCACTTAACCCCAGCCAACCTCACCGCACGTGGTGCATCTTGCTTAATAAACGACGCCCGGCGTTTCGGCCCCTATAAATCAGGTTACAGACTCCCCAAGTCTACTAAGGGCCCATGGAGCCAGGAGTTCCCAGCCAACCATAAACGAGACTCCCAGCCCCAGCGGCGCTGATGTGTAGCCCCGCTAGCTCTATTAGATATATAAGAAGAGTGGCCTACGAAATACCGACACTCCACTTCCCGGCCACTCCACGAAGCGAAGGACATGAAGGCGGCACACCTACCTCCTGCAGCCCGTCCTCGCGCCCTTCTAGGCACATCAAAGCGGGCTTGTTCAGCCCGCTTGGGAAGCCTCCTCCATAGCCGGCCAGGTCCTTTAGCTTCCCGCGATACTGAGAGGGCCACAGGAACTGAGCCCCGCCGCTACGACATAGCAAGGACCTGTTCCGGGGAACATCTTCGTAACTCCAGCCAACCTCACGAATTGCACATGTGCATCCAGCTAAATAACAAACGAGGCTCTGGCAAAACACCCTCAAATCCACATTGGAGCAGCGTTCAGCGTCGTCAAACTCAGCGATTGCTTGTACGAGGCACGTTGAACTATAATTTTATCATGGTATAAATCTTTAAAGTGGTGAACTAGTAATATTTGTAGCATTTAGTGAGTCTTCCTTAATTAATATTTTTGTCTGTAGCTGACCTCCTAATAGTGACCTCATTGTGATTCTATTCAAACATTTTGAAAATAAATGATTTTAAATAAACCAATTATAAATAAAACAAAAATTAAATATTTTCTTATATTATATTATTTGTCTCTTTGTTATTAGTAATATAAGTTGTTAGGGACATCTAGCACTCAGTCATGTACAATCTCAATATATGCAAAGTATTTATAATTCTAAATACTTTGGGATAAATTAAGTACGAAACGAAACAGAATTAAATTTTCAACAGTCAAGATAATTCATCACTTTGTTTTCAAATTCGCTGTATTAAATCAATACCACTCAGGCTTTGTTAACAGAAACTGTTTAACCGTCAATAATTGATATTAAAAGATGATTGTTCCTATAGAGCTATTTATATTCTTATTGAAATCATTTTCTCAACAATAATTATTTGTACAGTATGACGATACGACATATGTCAAGTTTATGATACAGTACGACATATGTCAAGTTTGAATGATTAGAACATGAGAAATGTGAAGTTATTGCGCTACTCATATTATCAGTCCAAAAGAAAGTAATTTATTGGTTGCTGATAAGGAAATATTGTTTGTTTAAAAGATTTGTGAAAATTTTCATGATGGTTTTGCAAATTCAAATAACTATTCAAATTCAATTATCGAATCGTAGAAAATTGTACAAGGTTTTAGAACGAAACAAGTAAGAGAATATTTTATTAATATTTAATAATTTTAACAAATTATGTAAAGACAAATTTAGGGTGATATTTAGCTTTTAAAGTATTGTCGTTATATGTTTTTAAGATATACATACTAACAATCTGCTAACGCACGAAACTGCATAGTTGAAATTGAACTTTGCAGCGTCGCTTACAATGTTCAGTCGAGACAAGTGGGAAGCAAAACCCGAAACAATGTCTCTGAAGTACGAACTTTCAGCATTCGGTTTCAGTTATGAACCTCCGCATGCGGATAGTAAATACGCTACGTTGAAATGTCATAATTCTCGGCGTTGCGATTTTTGTAAAAAGGTCTTGTTTAATGTCAAATAGCGTCACTGCAGAAGCAATGATCGTTACCAACCTTAAATAAAGTAGAATATGACAAATATTTTAATAAACGCAATAACAAGATCTAATACTTAAACAAACAATCAAAATAAAAAATGAGAACACGTGAAATACGAAAATAATCCTCCAATAATTAATTGGAGTTTATTATTGAATAACGGCGATTTCATATGTAAGGACCTTTTTTTTACCGTGGGTAAATGCCTACGCATACCCGACCTCGCGGGGGCAAAGACGGGTTATGTCGAACTCGCACCGACTAAAACCACCACCTTGTTCCTTTTTGGCGCTTTAGACATACTGAAAACTGGACTTTTTCGCAGTCTTCTGCGACCGAACCAGCGCTGGCCGCCGAAGCAGCCCCATCTCAGCTCTACGGCCATTTGTATCCCTCTGGGCACGTTGGAACTAACGCGCTCTTCGTCTCGTCCCCTGTAGTCAGGTAACAGACTCCCCCGAGACTGTTAATCAGGGGCTATGGGAGCCAGGAGTTCCCAGACCACGCAGGGACGCGACTCCCAGCCCCCCGGGGCGGCTCGGATGTTAAGCTCCGCCGCTAGCTCCATTTCGGCCGCAGAAGGAAAGATCGACAACACCATGCTGAATGTCCATTTCCCCCGAGGCCCCTATACACCGCATCGGTGCAGCCCCGATGAGTCGCGGAGGATAGGGAGAGCGGCCAACGGAATACCAAAACTCCTAATCACCGTGACTCCTCCTTGGCTGCAGAGGCCAGGGATGGCAGTGGGTCTACCTCCTCTTCCCCGTCCGCTGCTTGGAGCCAGCTTGGAACAGCCTGCTTCACGGCCGGCCTAACGCCACAGGGCGGCCAGGTTCCTCTTAGCTCCCCACCGCTACGACAAAGCGAGAACCTGTTCATATATAAGGACCTAATATAAGTAAGTTTTGCTCAGGTCAAAGTCATAACAAGGATAGTGTTACTACGTACCGATTATGTGTATCATAAGCGTGGATATATGTTCGAGATGCGTTATTTTTAAATTTAGCCGAAAAAAACTGGAATATTGATTTTATGCTAGCATTACATTTCCACAATTGATATATTTTTTTTAAAATGCATACGAAAGCAGACGAGCGGCCGGGCCACTCGATAGAAAGTGGTCGCCAACGTTTGGCATTGGTTATACCAGAGATATCACCTACGCGATGCCTAACGTGATACGCTGGATGTCTCGTTAACCCAGTAAATACGCGTGCTGGGGCAACCTTCAAACCGGAACACTGTAGTGTTTTCACGCTATTAAGCGACAGAAATAAGCACCGTTATTATTTTTTTCAAAAATCTCACGTGTAATTAAAATAATTTGTGTACTTTAGTATATATTTCTATATAAATTTTTTATAACATTTAATCACAAAACCTCGTGGCCTGCCAATAATTTGTCATTGTAAATTGCGCAATATATTACCTTTAGCACACGATGGTTTTGTCATGATATGCAATAAAACAAGTTGGATTTATGGAAGTGATTCCTATCGTATTCATAGACTTTTGTCAGTTTGATTTTTAAAATTATTACTGAAAAAGATTTTCTTTATATATTGATAATGCTGCCTCCGTGGACTAGTAATAAGGGTCTGTGCTTTATAAACCGGAGGTCATGAAATCGAATCCTGCGGGGACTCTACAAATTTACGTTGCTGTTTCTAGTTACTGGTTCTACTAGTTCTACTAGTTGGTTCCTATACGACTAGGCTACGGAGGCAGTCGTAGATAGTAGGCATAAACCTAAAATCATGTACAATTTTTTCAATATTTTTATAAATAAACGAATGGCGGAAAATATATAAAGTAGCTACAAATTAAAATATATCGCTTGCCCCTTACGATAAACAAGTTGTGTACGCGATCATCACGCCTGTCATTATGCGAGTTGTTGTTTTAAGGACTTCGATTCAAGACAAAAGCTTTGCCTCAAGTGTGTCGTCACGTTTATGTTAATGGCCTTTGAAGATTCATTTACTGAATATTACAAAATAGTAAACAGTCTTCAGTTTGCATGCGTCAGAAGGCAAGACATCAAAAAATGTTTTAGAGTAATATTAACTCTTATATACAAATGTGAATTACCGTACTTCTTTTATGATTACTTGGTATTGTGAAAAACTGGACTGGATTTAATATTAATTTATTTATCCGAGTTCGTTACGTTTTGGTGAAAAAACTTATGGGTTCGCATCACTGACATGATCATGATTGGAACCTCAGCAGAGTCTATGTAGTGTGCAGTCAATTGTTTTTCTGGTATTAAATTACATTTGCATTATCGAGATTCTTGTAACTACCTAAATAGCTGACGTCTGACACACTATGTTTTATTTATATCTAACGTGTTAAGTGTACTGTTTGTATGTTTATATAACTAATGTTTGAGTTGTCTTAAATCTAAAGTCTAAGATTCTTATAAATATTCTTATAAATATTATGAGCAAAGAAATTTGTAGTATCTAGGGAGAATGAAAACTGAAAGGCAACTAGGTGTATACGCGTAAATATACTTTTGGAGTTGTCATACGTTTCCTGTTTTAAGTGAATCTGATGTTAAAGTGTTAATATAAACACGATTTGTGTAACTACGTAGAAATTAATTAACATGCTTGAAGTTCATTAAATATAATAACGAACTGACCATTAAACTTTGAACTTAGAAACTTAAAGACCCAACAAGTCGGCAGGTGTGTACCATACATTAAATCACCCAAACCATTACATCAGATTTGATCGACCACAAATCCTCGCTAAAGAACACCGATTCCTACCAAGGATGATCCGTGAGGCTATTGAGATAAGAAAACATTCAAATTCCAATAGAAAGATGGTTGGGTTCTACCACCTGCTTGGGATCCCATAATTAATAAATTAAAATTTAAACCCAAGCATAATACCACTGCCGGCTGCACAGATAAAATCAGTTCATTTTGCATAGGTCGGAGTACAGATTAAAAATAATTAATAAAATTAAGATCTGAAACCCCGCTTCAGCACTGGCAAGAAGACGCATGACATCTCAGTCTACCCGTGACCACGGCCGCTGGAAAGTGTTCGAAACGTCGGAATTTAAAATGTAAAATAAACGCGATAAAATCCGTAAAGTAATTTTATTTAATAATGTATAATATTCGCGCAAACAATAGATTTAAATAGTTTTTAAAGTAATACTACATATTATTATTGTTATTTTAAAATACCTTTAGCCTATAGGTTTAGGAAAGCTAGATAGTAGAAATCAATAGCAATTGATTAATCCGATGACTGCTTTATAGTGTAGGCGTTAACGTATTGTATTGAGAATTGGTTCCAAGCCCGATGCAGCATTAAAGTTACTTCAACTGAAATATATTCAGACTCCATATACCGCATGAATAATTCAGTAGCTTTGACCACAAAGCTTTTCGACTAACACCATAACAGTGTTTACTGATTTAAGCACATTTTAAAGGATTATCTCTTAAAGAGTAACGAATATTATTGGAATATTCGGAGACTTATTTTATAACCACTGGCCCGTTTCTTCAATGCAGAACCTGAAACGATTTTTACTTACATACCATACATCATCAGCCTTTGTTAGTCCACTGCTGGACATAGGCCTCCCCTAATACACCTCTATCCATCAAGGGTTTGGACCGCATCCCACCACGCTGGTCCAATGCGGATTGATGGGTGGACCGACTTTACATGCCCAACCGACGCATGGATCATCTTACTTTTCAGACAATTGGGTGATAGGCCGGTGCCCTCACCAACTAGGAAACAACAATGAAAATTTGTTGAGTCCCCGCAGGATTCGAGACCCGACCTCCGGTTTCTAAAGCCGTGTCCCATACCACTAGGCTACGGAGGCAGTCATTACTTCGTTTTACTTACATTACAACATTGCAAAACAATCGGTTATATTTTTTTTGTTTAAATATTTTATATATTATAAAGTCGTTACTTTCATTTTAAAAAAGAAAGTTAGGAATTTGTTATAATTATGCTCCTCAATGTAACGCAAAATTTTGTATGTCTCATATTTTTTCCAGCCTACTTCTAGACGAATCCAGCCTTCTTAAAAATCTAGTCCTCTAATTGAATGAAATAAGTTTTATATTTAACATGTAATCACGTAAGTCTATACCAAAACGTTTCTTAAAAAATCATGAAATGAAGAGAATGACTACTATGTTTTAGATATAACTTTATACTAGGATATTAAGAAGCCATATAAAGACAGGTGAACAGTTAACAAAAGAACACAATTAAATTAATAATTTTACACAATTGATCCAAAAATTTACTTAAAATCGCATCATTTTTATTTTTAGCGTAGATATTATTAATACCCCTTTTTTAATATTGCGACTTTCATAAGAAATACATGTATGTAATAATGCAAATACATATGTATCTTTTTTAAATCGAACACAGAAATATGATATTACTTTAATAATAAAAATAAAAGTGCCAGTTAAAACTAACAGACGAGTCGTTTCACAACAGCAACACAATAAACAAAAGTTTTCTATTTGTCAAAGTACGACTGCAAGAAACAATTCTGCAAGAGCAAAAGGATTGTCTTTGCAATAATTGATCTTAATTACAACCCGACATTGGAGACACGCCTTTTCCAGATTTCAGAAACGAGATTTGATTCGAAACGGAAACAGAAACGAGAAGTTGTCAATGAGTATGTGTACCTTGGGCATACATTGAATTATGGAATACACAACTTCGAGAGGGAAGCCGTGGATTCAGTTGGGCTGGGCAGCTTTTAGGAAGCTGAGCCACTTTCTCAGGTCGCCGCCAATACCGCAATGTCCGAAACGACCTACGGGGCCGAAACGTGGCCTTTGCCTATAGGACTGCTCAATTAATAGAACAAGGGAATAATTTTTGTAGGTTTTCGTTATCAGTAAACTAATAAAGCTATTCCTATAAGGTATATATAAAGCAATCGATTGGTAGACCGCCTACAAGGTTTAGCGGCATTGGCCATTACTTTATAAACCGAAGGTTATGAGTTCGAATGTCGCGGGAAAACAACTTTGTGTTATCATTGTTTTCTGGATTATTATGACAATTTGGGCTGATTTTGCAATTATCTCAAAAGCAAGGTACTCCATGTGTCGGCTGGGCATGTACAAATTCGGTACACCCACCAGCCCACATTGGACCAGTGTGGAAACATAACAAATGTGACTAAACTCGTCGTTGGATTTTATCAGAAAATATAAAACAAAAGAAACCGTTAAATTATTTAAAGGTATTAAATTACTTTTAGGCGTGCCTATGAAGAGAAGTACCTGGTTACTTTTTTATTTTATTGTACGCACCGATTAGGACAATCATCTGATGGTAACCGATACTTCCTGCCTAAAAAAAATTAAGCATAAGGCATTAAAAGACTAAGTTAGGCGCGAAGCTTTGCGCTTTACCAAATATTTTTGCCACCTAAAGTGCCTTTTAAACCAGCCAGCGCGTAGCAATATGGTGTAAATACTCTGTCATTTTTACATTGCTGCGAAGTTAAAAAGGCGTTTTGTCTCAATGACGATTAAGCTTAACGATGATTCCTTAGAAATCTCATTAAATACGTAATAAAAATTCTATTTCATATTTGCATAATCGCAATAGGTTAAATATTTATGGAGATTATTTTGAAATACTATGAAAAAACGCCCGAAATCTTTCTGCGGTCAGATTCCGGCTTTAGATAATTAGTTAGACTGCCGTCTAAGTAACTTTTCGCGAAGAAATTTGTAGAACATATATTAAAAGGTGGATTGGTTCTTAATTAGTTAGCCCACGATACATTTTTCGCCACTACTATGCGATATATAACTGGTATACATAACAAGACAACGGTTTTTAAAATTTTCGTCTGTTTGCTTTGGCTAATTTCTTAGATGGCTGGTCTGCTTTTGGAGGGATTTTTATTGGAAGATATCTGATTTACCTAAGAGTAACTTAGGCTACCAAGACATATTGTTTTGCAAATATTTTCTTTCCAGAACCGTTTCTCTACCCTAAGACTGGATAATAGTTTGAGAAAGATTAAAATTTTTACTTTAAATTGAATACCGTTACCCTGAAAAATGTTTTTGTCGTTGTTTACTTTAAATTAGTGATGATCGTTTAAAAATACCGCTCATACTGATAAAACCTTGCCTGGTGAACAGTAGTTTATTTGATATGTTTTAAATATACTCGTTTACATGATTTCTTCTAAAACAATGTATATTTTCAAAATGAGACGAACCACAAAGAGTCGGATATATGGTCCAATATATTAACACCATAAATACGTATCCAAAAGTTTATATCTGTATAAACATTAAAATTTCCGTGTCGTTTAATCGAACAGCTGTACATCGTACCATTAATTTATCTTTGCGACATATATATTTTGACGTGATCTCAATGTTACATACTGTCAATGTCGTTAATCTACGTATCACACTAAATACAAATTTGACGTTATTTTTTATAAACTAAAATAGTTAAATGATCATTAGCCGAAATAAACTGACATATGACGTAAATAATTATAATATATAGGATATGGGGTGTAAGGGGTTCCAAACAACAACTTCGTAACCCCAGCCAACCTCACCCGCACGTGGTGCATCCCGCTAAATAACAAACGAAGCTCTGGCAAACCACCCACAAACCTGCATTGGACCAGCGTGGTGGGATACGGTCCAAAACCCTCTAATGCAGAGAAGCTTTGGCGTGCATTAGGGAAGGCCTACGTCCAGCAGTGGCCTGACATAGGCTGATAATGATAATAAAAAAATTGTGATCACGATGTTAACACCAAAGAGCTTGCCCCGTAACATCGTTATATAAGCCGCATGTTGTGGGCACTTTTACCGAGCAATTAGGCGTATCATTGTCCGCATTAATTGATTGAAATGTAAAAAGTGCAACACTACTTTAGTATTACATTTTCAGCAGCTAACTCTTATGTTTGATTTCATCATCCCGTATACACCTGTCCTGTACAGATTTGTCCAATTTTAAATAAATATGTTTTAGTTTATGTCATTCTTAGTATAGATAAAAAATTTAGATAACAATTTTTAATCAAAATTAAAATAAATAAATTACGGTATTTTTAACAAGCGTTAATACGTTTTTTCTCAATTAATAGGAAATTATGAAGAGATTTAATCTTCTTAAGGACCCGACGAAGATCGCTTAAAAGTTACGAGTTCCTGTATTATACAGAGATTACGGGTTATCATATTCAACAGATTTATAAAACTATAAAATCTCAAATGAACGCGAAATTTAAAACAATGCGTTTAATATTACTTTTTTTTTAATTTAAAATTAGAACAAAGTACATTACAGAAGGCGTGATATTTGATTAAACAGTCAAATTCAGCACTAATTTCCCTCACAGAAACTGTAACACAAAGCCTGGGTTTGAATGTAAAAAGGGCAGAAAATGTCAAATGCAGAAAACAAGCTAAAAGTGTACAATGTTGTCGCAATGCCCGTTGCAGTAGGTCCTAAGCTCATGGATTGTAAATGCGAGATCAATGTCAATATGTAAGTTAAAATTTTTAAAACTACGCAACTGGTTGTGAAGAAGTTTTCTTTAAAGTAATTTGAGAGAAAGGTTTATGTGCACAATATATGCATAGTATCACGTTTAACGTACAGTCACATAAAGTGATTACTTATGTCCTCATTTAATAAAAATAAAACAAATTTCTATAGAATTTATGATTATGACTATCTAATGAAGCTTATATATCTACATACCATCTGCATCTATTCGATCCTTGCTTCACAAGCGTCAACATATCGTATTTTAATTTTCAATATAGGCTTGAAGCCCGATACAATATTAAAGTTATTTCAACCGAAATATATTGAGTCTCCATAAACGGTATGCATAATTCAAAGGCATTGACCGCAACGCTTTCCGACTAAAACTATAATAGTTTTAACTGATTTAATTACATTTTATGAGTTTATCTTGGAACGAAAGCACATTTTTATTAAAAAGTGGTTTACATTATGTTATTATAGTTATAAATGATGTAGCTTCTTAATATGAACATGTTCTTTAAAAGCTCATTTTCTTAAAGCGGTGGTAAGGGCTGTAATTTTTTTATTTGTTTATTAAGAAACTAGCGACCCGCCTCGGCTTCACCTATATTTTTGAAAACATTAATTTAATATAAATAATCTGTTACAAATGGTGTGATATTTAAGGTAATGATACGACCTAATTGAGAAAGGTTTAATACTTCTTTGCTTAAAATCACACAGATAAGACACATTTTTCGCTAAAATTTAAAAGTGCTATGTCACGTTAGAAACCTTTCATTTGATTACAGGTACTCTGCAGTACTGTACATGTAACCTTCCTCTTAAATCACTATATCTATGAAAAATCCGAGTCAAAATCCATTACTTAGTTTAAAAGATTTAAGCATACAAAGGGACGGACTGACAGCGGAAGTGATTTTGTTTTATAATATGTAGTGATGATACAGAATGATTAAGTGTTCTTATTGTTGCATTATCAGCGATCTATTAATTACTTAGTAAAAGTCGACTTATAACAGCTTGAGTAAGAGATCGCGTCATTGCTAAGAGTTTCTCTGTTTTCATCTATTCCTATTCGATAAGAGGTTTGTTTAAACTATTATTTATATCATGATATAAATCTCGAAAGTGGTGCCCCAATAATATTTGCAAGAATTACTGAGTCTGTCATTATTTTTTCTTAAGTTGACCTTTTAATACTCATCTTTTGTGTCCCCGATGTCATTCTGATCATATATTCTCCATAATGAATATGGAGATAAAAAAGCTTTGTGGGAAAGAAAACCACAAAATTTAATTATTTTATATATCATATCATTTGTCTGTTTGTCATTATTCAAATGAAATGTTATTGTCAATTGGTACTGCACATCATTTACAATCTCAAAGTATAAAATTATTTAACAATATTTGGGAAAAAATAATTATGAACCGCAACAAAATTTCATTGTCAACAGTCGAGATAATTTATCGCTTCGTTTTCAAATTCGCTTTTGCTAAATCAATATCTACTTAGCCTTTATTGACAAAGACTGTTGATCGGTCAATAAATAGAATGAAAAAGATGATTGTTCTTAAAGAGATTCAATAAAATATAGATAGATATAGATTCAATAAAACTGTAAATAGTACAGTTTTATTGAAATCATGTTCTCAACGATATTTTTTTTGTACAGTATCAAGTCAAGTTACATTACATATGACAAGTTCGAACGTCCAGCACGTGAGAATTTTAAATTTCTTGCGTTACTTATCATACGAGACAAAAAAATGTTTATTGGATAGCCGAGGCGAAATCATTATTTTTTTCATAATAGATTTGTGAAAATGTATTATTAGTTAGCGCTTAAGTAAATTTTTCAAGCAACTGACTTTCAGTTAGTCATTCGTAGATTATTGTATAAAATTTTAGAACAAAATAACTAAGTGACACAATATCTTATCAAAATATAAATAAGTTTTTCCGAATTATGTAGGAGATAAATTAGTGGTAATGTAGCTTTTACAGTTTCTTCGTTATAAGTCAAACGGGAAATATTCCATTGTCCAACAATCTACCAACGCACGAAACTGCATAGTTGAAATTGAACTTTGCAGCGCCGCTTACAATGTTCAGTCGAGACAAGTGGCGGGCAAAACTCGAAACAATGCCTCTTAAATATGAACTTTCAGCATTCGGTTTCAGTTATGACCCTCTGCATGCGGATAGTAAATACCGTACGTTGAAATGCTATTATTCTGAGCGTTGTGATTTTGTCATAAGGTCTCGCTTAATGTCAAATAGCGTCACTGCAGAAGGCTTAACTGATCGTTAGCAGCCTTAAATGAAATAGAATATGACAAATATTTTAATAAACGCAATAAAAAGATCTAATACTTATTAAAACCGAACATAAACCGTGAAAACATATAAAATACGAATTACAATACAATATTGTTCTAACTTTTATATGTAATAGTTTTTAAGGTAGAGTTTTTATCAAACGAAAACTATTTAATTATAAGTTTTTTGAGTATATTTATATATTTTTGAGTGTCAGCGATTTCACATGCAAGGACCTAATATATGTAATATACGTAAATAATAATATGTGTAAGTTTTGCTCAGGTCAAAGTCATAGAGAGATTATTGTCTATACGTACGGGTTATGCATATCATAAGCGTTGATATTTGTTCGAGATGCGTTATTTTTTTAATTAAGCAGAAAAAACACCAGACAACTTATTTTATGCTAGCATTACATTTTCATAATTAAGACATTTTTATTTTCAAACGAAGGCAGACGAGCAATCGGGCCGCTTGTTAGAAAGTGGTAGCCAACGCCCATTGACATCGGTTGTACCAGATATATTACCTACGCGCTGCCTAATGTGAGACATAGGATGTTATGTCACGTTAACCCAGTAAATCCGCTGGCTGCGGTGCCCTTTAAACCGGAACACAGTAGTTTTTTACCGCTAGTTATTAGCGACAGAAATAGGCACCACTCTTTAATTTTTAAATAATCACGTGGTTAATTAAGAATACCGGACCGGTGGTAGGTCCCCTTTTTACATGGGACCGTCTGGGTGGGTATCACTACGGTGCCTATTTCTACCGCAAAGCAGTAGTGTGTTCCGGTTTGAAGGGCACCGTAGCCAGCGAAACAACAATGAAAATAAGTTGAGATTCCGCAGGATTCGAACCCACGACCTCCGGTTTCTAAAGCACACGCCCGTCTGATTTCACGTCTGACACTGTGTATAAATTATATCTAACGAGCTAAGTGTTCTGTTTTTTATATACTTATTGTTTAAGTCATCTTAAATCTTTAAAAAGTTCGAAGTTCTTACAAATATTATGAGCAAAGGAATTTGAAATATCTAGGGAAAATAAAAACTGAAAGACAACTAGCCTGTACACGCGTAAATATACTTTTGTAGTTGTTATACGTTTCCTGTTTTAAGCGATTCTGATGTTAAAGTGTTAATATAAACACGATATGTGTAACTAGCAGTAGAAATTAATTAACACTGCTTGAAGTACATTAAATATAATAACGAACTGACCATTAAACTCTGCCGCGCTATATGCATCCAGAAGCTAGTTCATTCGTGTAAATTTAGTAATGTTTTATATACATTTATTGTTTTGTTAGTTTCACTACATATATTTATAACATTAGAGGTTCTTTCTAGGTTTTATAATTGATACATATTTGGTAATATGTATAATAATGTAAGAACTTAAAAATAATTTATAAAATTGCATTATAATACTAATTGTTTATGCAGTTGTTGTTAATTGTGACCTAGCCTGTACATGGACGTAAGCCGATCGCAAGATAATTAATAGTTTTTAACATAAAATCATAATGCAACCATATATTATAGCTGTAAATACTAAATATTTGAGTAATGTAACCATGAAAGTAGTTTCCTTGTTGTGTTAAAAACACAAATTTTGCTACAAATCAGAATTAAGTGCTATATTAAATGAAATAAAGCGCGTCGAATTATAGCAGAAAGATAGCCACATCTGACTCTGACGCCAAAAGCCCGTCTCCCGAGCGGAGTTCCTCAACGGATAACAAAAGCTAGTTAATTTGATTTCTTCGCGCGCGTAGACATACGTGGTGATGTTCCGTTTTCAATCAGACTAAAATCGTGATCTAGCTGCGCAATAATTACTAACAGTTCTGTTAATATTTACTTGAAATAACCATAAACAAATTCATATATGTTAATCAATATTAATCACTAGAAATTAGGTAAAAATATATGTTGAACTTCACAGCAACTATAAATAGTTTTACAGTAAAGAAATATTATCTTTGTTTCGAGATCTAAACAAAGGAATATTTCCCGTTTGATGTTAATTAACGTTAAACCTTTTGCAAGTTAACAATGGCGTTGTTGGTCCACATATAATGGGGGTCTACGCAAATAGTTTGCTCCTTCCATTATTACTTCATTTTGGAGTCGGATATTGGGTGTGATTAGGCTTACAGTATGGTGTTTAGTTATTTTGTTACCTTAAAGCTTTGCGTGTTTATTAAAACCAGTTAAACCAACATTTTACATAACAGTGAAGATAATTGATTTTTATATAAGCTCTACAAATTAATAAACTAAAGGATACATTACTTTATGTACAAGTTCAAATCGATTAAATATCCAGTATAACAGTTCTTATACTTTTGTGTCGTTGTTCATTACTTTATCAGAAAAGCACTTAAATAATGTTCAAATGCGTTGTGATTTTATCGGCCTCGAAAAGCGTTACCTGAAGATAATATAATTTTGTGCTTCGGCCGAGTAGACGCCCTTATGTAATCCAGACGTTTTAAGTTCCATCTGAAAACAATAAAGTCAGATACGTTTATAATTTACCATGACATAAATGATATCCTTTAGAGTCGTAAATAAGATGTTTCCCAAGGGACGGTACATCCTCTACGTTTCCAGCCATGGGTATGTCTTGATACCGGAGATACTTGCACCTGAGACACTGCTATTAAAATACTGGATTCTTACCATTATTTTCAATGTATTATTAGATAATTTCTATTGTTGATTTCAATGAACGAAATGTTTGCGGTCTAATGAAAGAAGTAAACGGTTTTTTTCATAAAAATTGCCTATGCTTGTTTTGCCTGTATTTGTTTTATAAACAGGAGTTTGGTAAAGACTTTTAAACTTTTATTCGTCTAATTAGTAATAAATATATTTACTTTGTTGATAAGTACAAACATTAGCACCTACTCAATGTTTTAGATATTATCAGTTTTTGAAGATCAATGAAATTGAAAAGAAATTTATAATGAACCAAAAAATATATGATAACGTTCATTATTAAAAGTTTCACTGAAATCAATTTTTGTGTGTGTGTTCATCAATCTGATTAATAAAGCAAATTAATTAACATTTTTAACATTTTATTTTAAAACTAACCGTTACCTGCCTACGACTTTGTCCGGGACAAGTCGTAGGCAGGTAGTTTATATATAAAAATCCGTATGAGTATTTTTTAAACGTAATCTAGGTTAGTTCCTATTACATCAGCTATCTTACAATAAAAGCCCACTCAATATCTTGCCAGATATTCCAGATATTAACCAGAACAAACTGACAGACAGACAAACAACTACTAAAAAAAACTTGTTTATGTTATGTGTACCGGTCATATATTTAACAAATTAATAACGGAACCACCTCTTAAGTTATTCTAATTTTTTTCGAACTAATTCTTTAACAATAAGAATTGTTGCGCGAAAAGTTTATTAAAAGGCAGTCCAATTAATTATCTAAAGCCGTGAACTGACCGTAGAAAGCCTTTGGGCCTTTTTGCGTACTGTATTTCAAACTATCGGTGGTAGGTCCTCTGTTTTCAGGAGACCGTGTGGGTGGGTACCACCTCGGTGACTATTTCTGCCGCGAAGCAGTAGTGTGAAAACACTACTGTGTTCCGGTTTAAAGGCACCATAGCCATCATTTACAGGGTAAACGAGTCTTAACACCCTATGTCTCACGGTAGGCAGCACGTTGGCGATACCACTGGTATTGCTAATGATTATGGGCGTCGGTAATCACTTCCATCAGGTGGCCCAACTGCTCGTCTGTCTGCGTATGCCATTAAAAATAATCTCCTCAAATATTTAACTTATCGCGATTATGCTGATATACGGAATGGAACTTTATTTCGTATTCGATGAGATTTCTAAAGAATGGTCGTAAAGCTTAAATACCTTAAATACCCAGAAATTTACTTAGTGACAATTGACTTAACCTTTATATTCGGATTTTTGTTAAGCAAAGCCTAGAAATGAATAAAAATACTCATCCAGGGCTTTTTAATTTTAGTTATACTGACACATGTAATTGTGATATGATATCGTGTGATTGTGATACACGCTAGGAAAAATATTATGTACGCCTCTCCTAATGCACGCTTCTCCATTAATTTAGAAGGCGTGCGTATCAATACTGGTGATGATAATGAAATAAATAAAACTTTGTTGATTGTAAACAAGAAGAGGAACAAGTGAAATTATTTATTCAAGTATTTGGGTAAAAGTATGAACATTTAATGTTAGCAAAAGTATGAACGTTTAATGTTAGTTTGTAAGATTTGCAAGTTTTAAAAAAATGCATAACCTATGTTGCCGTGTGACTGCGGCATAGAATTCAGCTTCCCCATTTCCTCCGCGGGTGTCGTAAGAGGCGACTTAGTGAAAACTTACTTACAATACCATACTATGGCGGCTGACAGATGGCGGGATAACCATCTCCACCTTCAGATCCCAAAATTTATCGTCCGCAAGTCTCTCATTTACAACATTGTTAAAATCGAAAGTGTGTCGCCAAGGGGCGCATACCTTATACTCAGAATATCCGAACGATATTCGTTGAAGGTCATACAGGTATATACACCGACATCGACACACTCCGATGAGGAGGTCGAGGCAATATATGGGGATATTTCACGCGCCATACATTCCTCCAAAACTCAATACATGGTGTTGATGGGAGATTTTAATGCAAAACTAGGGAAAAAGAAAGAAGATGAGCTGAGAGTGGGCAATTTTGGAGTAGGGCAACGGAACCCAAGGGGGCAACAGCTGGCTGACTTTATGGAGAGGGAAGGACTATACATGTTGAACTCCTTCCTCAAAAAGTAGTCCCACAGAAAGTGGACCTGGATAAGCCCCGATTGTTCCGTAAAAACGAGATTGACTTTATCATGACGACCAAACGCCAAATATTCAATGATGCCTCTTAAGGTATAAAACCGGCAGTGATCACTGACTGGTAAGAGGCACATTGAATCTCAACATTAGGCTGGAAAGATCTCGTCTGATAAAGTCCACGCTTCGTCCGTCTCGTGCTCATATTAAAAATGCCGATGGAACTTAGCAATCGCTTCCAAACCCTAGACAAGTGCAACACTATGGACGATATTAACACTGAGCTCGTGGAGACTGTTCATGGTGTGGGTTCTAGGTTTTATAAAACACACCGTAAAAGTGGAATCCAACAACTCTCTGATGCCACTCTTAACCTTCTGGATACAAGACGGAAGATGCGGCTAGTTTTCTTCTGATAAGTCAGATTATAGGCCGCTCAATAGACAGATCTCCAAGTATATGCGGCGGGACTTGCGTAACTTTAATACATCTCGTATTAAAGAAGCAATAGAACGGAACCAAGGTTCTAAAGTCTTCGGAGATCTAGATCTGTCTATCGGGCAAAGTCAGTTGACTAAGTTGAAGACCGATAATGGGGCCGTCATCTCCAGTAGGCCGGAGGTTTTGAGTGAGATTGAGGGGTTCTATGGACAGTTATACACATTGTCGTCGGAGCCGCTTACTGAAGCAAGTGACGACCCAAGAGCAAAGCTCACTCGGTACATCTCCGAAGATATCCCGGACGTCAGTCTGAGCGAGATACGAATGGCTCCTAGTGAGGACGGAATTACAGCAGAGCTTCAAAAAGTGGGTGGAGAACCGGTACTTGTAGTACTTCAGAGGCTCTTTAATTTCGTCCTAAAGGCTGGCATTACGCCAGAAGCGTGGAGCAGAAGCTTAGTGGTGCTATTTTTCAAGAAAGGCGATAAGAGAAACTCTTGAAAAACTATAGACCGATTTCCCTTCTGAGCCGCGTTTATGTTCTCTTCTCGAGAGTCATCTTGAATCTCGCTTCGAAGAAGCTGGATTCCGAACAGGCTTTAGTACCATAGACTACATATTTACGCTGCGCCAGATTATACAGAAGACTGAGGATTATAATTTGCCTTTATGCTTGGCGTTTGTGGACTATGAGAAAGCCTTTGATTCTGTCGAAACTTGGGCTGTGCTGCAGGCCCTTCAGCGTTGCAAAATTGACAGTCGGTAAATCGAGGTGCTGAGATGTTTGTACAGTCCGTCCAAAAACAACAATGTCCGTCCGACTTCAATCCAGTAGTACGAAGACTATTCAATTGCAGAAGGGTATAAGACAGGGTGATGTTATATCCCCGAAACTCTTTACCGCTGAATTGGAAGACGCATTCAAACTTTTGGATTTGAAAAAACGAGGTATAAACATCGATGGCAAGTGCATCACCCACCTTAGATTTGCTGACGACTTAATCATAATGGCGTAGTCGCTGAAGGACCTCAACAGTGTTTCCCAACACGTGGGCCTTAGGATGAACATGGAGAAGACGAAAGTCATTTCTAACGCTCATGTCATGCCTACGCCTGTGGTTGTTGGGGGCGCTGTGCTCGAAGTTGTTGACCAATATATTTACCTGGGACAAGTAGTCCGGTTAGGTAAGTTCAACTTTGACGAATTTAACTTGGATGGGCAGCTTTCGGGAAGCTTAGACGTATCCTCTTGTCCGATATCCCTCAATGTCTGAAAACTTCAACCAGTGCGTGTTGCCAGTGATGACCTACGGAACTGAGACGTGGTCCTTCACTGCTGGCCGTATAAGGAAGCTCCAAGTCACTCAGCGAGCTATAAAGCGGGCTATGCTAGAAATTTTTCTGCGTGATAAAGTGCGTAATATAGACATCCACAGCATAACGATGGTGACCGACATAGCTCGCAAAGTTAGCAAGCTAAAGTGTCAATGGGCCGGCAATCTAGCACTTAGAGCCGATAGCCAATGGAGAAAAAAGGTTCTCCAGTGGCAGCCTCGTACTGGCATCTCAGTGGGGGACGACCCCCCACGAGATGGAGTGACGACCTGTGCAAGTGTGCGGGAAGTCGGTGGATGCAGGTGGCGCAGGTTCGTACTCCTTGGCGGCTCATAGGGGGAGGCTTATGTCCAGCAGTGGACTTTCGCAGGCTTATATGATGATGATGATGATGATGATGATAATAAACCTATATTGCGTGATATCTAAGATTCACGAATATGAATCCTAATTTTAATTATCTATTAATATTAACGAACGGATGGAGAGAAATTTTAAACGTACTTAATACTACAGATAACTTTAGCGCTACGTCTTAATATCATTTGCATTTAGCGGAGCGCTTTAATGGGAGGTGGTTTTTAGGGCTGCATCTACTGATGAGGTTGTATGTACATTGTTTGTTACAAAATATGTTCTCGCTTAATGTTTTTATATACAGATAAACGAAATGGGAGTGCCTGTTTGTAATATTAAAATAATCTTTAAAAAATCAAATTATAACATATAACTGTGTGTAACTATGTGTATACATAACGAAACAGCGTTTTTTTTTTTACCTGCCTATCGGTCTATCGGTCTGTCTGTTTGGTTCCAGCTAATGTCTAAAATGGCTGGTCTGATTTTAAAGGAACTTTAACTGAAAGGTAGCTAACTGGAACTAGGAGCAACCAAGGTTTTAAAAAAAATATATAACTGACATTTTTTCATACAATACTACGTAGATGAAGGCACGGGCCACTACCAATGTTTTTTAACAAAATTAAAAAACATGCACGATTTAATATCGTAAGCTTTAATATCGTAGCAAAACATAAAGTAAAAAAAATAACGTATTTAAATAACGGTTTATCGTACGTAAAAAAAACATACTGACATTACTAAATACTATTTCAATAAGTCATATTTAGCAACAAGTATTTATTTCCTAGAAACTATTTAAGTAAATCGTACAATAATCGGTTAAACAATGTTTTTATCAAGAGCAGATGATATCTTTGACAGTGGGATTACAAATTTTTTGTTTAAAAAACTTTTCGTTAAAGCAAAACTCCGATCTACATCGGGTTTTATCTATAGACGAAGGGGTAAAAGTGTACGTCTAATAACGAATATTGGCGCTATGAAAGCGCTTATGTGAACACAGGAACCACCGAGACCTGATACGTTTTAATATTGCTAGATTGCTTAAGGGAAGTCTGAAGGCATTACGCTGAATAATATATTCATAATGTTGGAATTTGCTCTTGTTATGTTGTAAAATAACAATTTATTTTAATAATTTCACGGCCGTTTCCACGCAATGTCCTTGAACATAGGCTTTATAAATTCAGAGAAATTATTTCTCAAAAACTGACAACATTTCTAAATATTATGTCTTAATACTTTATTACCTTTCACAATTTTCTGTTACATCTTTACTTACATTAACATTAATCGAATATAAATAAAAATATTGTTTTAAGTTAATATTGGAACGGTATTATTTTTTTGTCGAATAACCCTGTTTTATTGTATTTATGCGATTGTCAAAATATTTTATTCCCGATGTTTTGAACTCATCATTTTAATATATTTCAAATAACCGTTTGAGTTAAACATTGATGTCTATTTACATATTTTATTTAAATGTTTGCTCACAAAACTAAGACTTAAATCCAAGTTGCGTTTAGAGGCGAAAAGATATATTTAATTGGCAGTCTGTCCACGATTCTGCCGGTGTTACTTTTATATTTTATATTGAAATGGATATCTCTAAAGTAAAATGTAGCCTATGTCACTCAAGGTGAATGCAGGTAACTAATGGTGAAAGAATTATTTAAATAAGCATAGTATTTTTTTGAGTTTATTTATTATAAGTGTTCGTACAATAAGTTAAATTTTAACGACAAAAAATTACCAACCTACGTAACCATTTACCCCGGTGTGGCTCAATATATGCGGATAACAACGTGCTCCTTGCTCTAAACTGCCTCCCTATTTCTGCCACCGCATTTTACACCTCTGAAGGCTTCATTTAAGAACATGTTTTATGTACATATAATGAAGAATTACTTAAATAATTTTCTTTTACTTAGACTTACACTACCTTAAATGAGATTTTAATTTAAAGTGGTTTTACTTTAAAGTGGTTATTCTTAAAACAATAATAAAAAGTCTCGCGGACTTCATCGTAGACCATATCAATTTTGACGCCGTAATTATTTTTAATTTCTTTAATATCTGTAAACTACTTATCACAAAATTATTTTAAAAAATGTTCGTCATTTAAATAAAAAAAGAATTGAGTACCTCTTTTTTTTGGGAAATCGGTCAAGAATACAAATGTTTCCTTATTATTATATGAAATAAAACGATTTAAAATAATCAGCAATTCAAATGGTTACTTACAATACATAATAAATATACTTTAATTTACTTGCATAGTAACAAATAATATGTGTCTATAAAATAATTATATCCTACCCCACGTTATGGTCATGCATCCAAAAAGCACATGAATAGAACGTCTATCTACGTTGTTAAATTTCCTTTGAACGTTGTATTCGTTAGTGCATAGAAAAGCATTTGCGTATAGCAGCAAAGCGCCCGGTGTTTTGCTTTGATTAATACTTTTATGAGTTAATTGTCGAACTTTCATTTTATTTAAAGTTAAATTCTAAACCGGTGTTTATATAAATTAAAACTAGATATAATAATTATCTAATCAAAACTACAGATAATTAGAGGTTATAGCTTATTTTTAAAGACGAATGTTTTACATTGTTACAGCACTAACGCATCATATTGTTAAAAACGACTATGCGAGAGGAAAAAGAATCAATGCAGCTTTTTCCACATTTATGAAAAATTAGGAATTATTCAAAGACTACTTGCAAAACGTTTTTGCTAACCGCCGATATAACTAAGTGTTAACGGATTTAGCGACACATTTCTTCAGTTATTTTGACAAAACATAGATGTCATCTCATATATACTCAGTTCAATTTTCCGACGCAAGTAAAATTTTTTATAGGGTCGAACATAATATCCACGTCAAGAAACGGGCTGATTATGCTACACGTCATACAAGTAAGTATAAAGCAAAAGTGCAGCCTCACCGCACGGACTTGCTTCCAACTAAAGAAACTTTTTATGAAGCTCATCTGTATACAAAATTTTGTAATCTTATGGGTGACGCTGACCATAACTTATATCAATTTATTATCTTTTTTGTACAGAGATCTACCAATACCATTCTTCGCGGGGCTAAGGATGATTCATGTTGAAATAGTTGTCGAACCAAAAAAAAAGTTGTTGTCCTTAAGTCAATTAGTTGAAAGAAGAGTTCAGTGCAACCTCTCATTGATCCGCAACAAGAGCCCCATCTCGGGCTATAACTCAACTAAGGGTACATAGGAATTAGTTCTCCCTCCGTTTTATCTTATATAGCAAGTCACCAGAGTCCTCTGTTTCCATACAGACGACTTTGGGGTCCAAAGAAGGTAGTAAAACAAAATAGTTTTCAAATCTTAATCGCCTCATTGAACACGTTGTAAATTGTGATAACACATCGAAACGTCGACTGTTAAAATAAAATAGAATATAATATATTAGAATTTACAAATGTATACATATAAACGGAACGAAGGAAAACTAACAAACATGTTTCGGTCGGAAAGGAGGTTCTAACAGAAAGAGCAAACTATTTGCGTATGCCCTCATCAATTGTGACCTAACAAAGCTATCGTTGACTCACAGAAGGTTTGCCGTAATTATACAGTAGTCGGAAAATATTTCCTTGTTTAGGCCCTGGCCATATATAAAGATTGTTAGAATTAACTAGTTTAAACATTTATTACGGGGTGAATGAAATGAAATAAAAGTTTATTGTGTTAACTTCGTCATGTTCTAGGCACTCTTTGAAATTTTATAAAAACCTTACCTCAAAACAGTTTATCGTTTGAAAACATTTTCAATTAGAGTTTTGTCTTTCCATAGAAAACATTAAAGTAAGAAGTAAAATTTTGAGAAACAAACAAAACATCTTGGAATTCGTAACGGTAAAGTATTTTCGTACATCATCTAAGATATTAAGGACATACTGGATGCATAAAACTAATTCAATATATATTGTAGAAAAATAATTTAATAAATTCAAGCAAGTTAACACACTCCTCCGTAAGTTAAACCGAAGGTCGTGGGTTCGAATCCTGCGGGGACGCAACAAATGTTCATCACCCAATTGTCTGAAAAGCAAGATGATCTATGCATCGGATGGGCATGTAAAAAGTCGGTCCACCCGTCAACCCGTATTAGACCAGCGTGGTGGGGTACGGTACAAAACCCCATAATGGTGAAGGGGAGGCCTATGTCCAGCAGTGGACTTACACAGGCTGATGATGATGATGACGTTAACACAAAGACGTAAAGTGCCATGGTTTCTAAGATCTAGAAGGTCCCAACGTTGACCGACTTCCCAAAGAAGGAGGATATAGTTACTGATTTTTATCATTCCGTTTTTAAATGATAGATATTAGCTATGCTATGATAGTCATTTGGTCCTATTTTTTTAATAATGTTTGTGATAAGTAGTTTATTAGATGTTTAAGAAATAAAAAAAATTAAGGTGTCAAAAATCACAATCACATGCGATTAAATTGCAAACGCTGGCTCAAACTTGTGGCATGGATTTAAAGTATATTCTACATAATTTTATTACTTGAATTGGCCATATATCTGTGTTTTAACAATAACCCACAATAAGCATTTAATGTAAACATTTTGTAAAGTAGCAATCCGGCATTCAAAGCCCATTTAGGAACCGTTGTTTGAAGTTTAATTACTCGTTTGATGAGGAATGACGGCGAAAAAATTACGATGCTCCTATGTACTATAAAGTATATGTAAAACTCATTGTAAAGCTACCCCATTTAAGAAGTTTTGAATAAATGTTATAATTTATACGTTTATACTTAAAAATTGGCTTTGTTATGAATAAGTTACTAGGTCCTCGGAAAGCCCAGAGTCTAACAACAACTTGCTGTACAACCGTATTTATTCAGAAATGATCCCGAGACTATGCATAAATTTATATTTAAGGTTACTGAACAGAAACAAGCGGATACGATATTTTTCTCAAGTAACCTCACTTCCGCTGTCTTTAATATTCATGAACAATATGAACGCAAATTACTTCAAATTCTTCATCTCGTATGAAAAAGTAAAGATGATTCCGCACATTCCGCGCAACAGAGAAGCATTTAATATTCATAGACCAACATTTGATTAAAAAATATTTTAATTTTAGCAGCCATACGAGTATACAGAATGCAATATTGCTTTTATTTTAATTTATAATACATATAAATAGTGACGTTTCACAATATTTGTAAATTAAATTACTGAATTATGCCTGTGTACTTCGTACTATTAATATCTCTAACCCCTATACACTGTATTTATCTCCCGTAATCCTTCTCCACTTCTTAAACTTCTTTCTAATCCTGAGATTTTCTGGTTCAATCATTAAATAAACGTTTGCCTGATTATTACTTATTGTATTGTGGTAATTAAGGAGAGACTTGGTCAATGTCTACACAATATCTACACTTTGCGTAGACATTGTGCTAAAAGAAGCGCTCAAGAATAAGATGAAAAATGTCAAAAGAGAATATTTGGTCATGAATAATTTTAATAATGTTAATGCGTAGTTCTGGGAGAATTTTCCATACCATAATGATGGAAATTCCGAAATATGTGGACACATTAGGGAAGCTTGGGGGACGAATAACGAGTAGCATAAAGGTCTGCCAAAAGTGACATTGGAATTTGAGAGACATAACACGCTTTTTGATTAAATAAACTCGATGAATATATAAAAACCAAATATCCAAATAAAATGGAAAAATCCAAACAATCCTGAAAAGAAGAGAAAGTACGTGGACGTGTTCCGTTTCAATGATCATGTTATGGATGGGCATGTTAAATCCCTTTCAAAGTCAAAGTCAAATCATTTATTCAATTTAGGTTCTACTGAGCACTTAATAAACGTCAAAAATTTAAATATACCACCGGTTTACAAACTCAGACTCGTCCAGAGAAGAGCCGGCAAGAAACTCTGCGGTTTTTTATTTTTAATGTTAATATTTACAAACTTTTAACGATACATTTTTTTAAGTTACCAGGGGATTTGCAAGCGCATTATATAAACTATTTCCACACATCTTGGTCCACAATATAATTTATAACAGAATGTAAGGCTTTTACTATAAGCGTTGTTGTGACAACTTTAGAAAGCTCGAATCATTCAGTTGCGTTGTGGCAGGCATTTAATTTATTATACATTCTCATACTATTATACATGAAAGATTTTTTGGTTCTGGATCAGTCTAAATCTCGAGTAGGTCTAGAGGCTCAATTCGACTTCTGCGCGGCCTAGTATCTTTTTAGCAAAATATGAATATTTTGACGCGTATCATAATATTTTCACATATGTATAGGCAGGGTAAAGTTAAGTTTCAGTTTTATTAAAAACATTACGAAAAGATTCCCGTGAACCCAGATCGTAGATTGCCCTAACAGCCTGTTTTTGAAACTAGCTAACGAGTCGTTTTACAACAGCAATACAATAAACAAAAGTTTCCAATTTGTCAAAGTACAACTGCAAGAAACAATTTTGCAAGAGCAAAAGGATTTTCTTCCAATACTAATCTTAATTACATTCCGACATCGGGGCCACGCCTTTTCCGGATTTAAGAAACGAGATTCCTTAAAGCGTTTCGTACTATGATTAAAGTCACGTTGAAATTTACGGTAACGCTTTATAAAAATCGTCCGTTCCGAGTGATACTTTTGCAATTTTGATCTTTTTATCATTATTTTTTTGATACCTTCCAAGAACAATTCGAAATAATAGTTATAAAGCTATAAAAAATTGTTCCTGTAGCGCCAAAAGAGGTTATTTCAACTTTTTAGTACGCAAACGTCCGCTGGTTTATCTTAAAGAGATTAAGATACGTAAATGCACACAACTGAAAAACAATAAAACCTTTACTAAATATTTAAAAGAACCCTAATTATATGAAAACTTCATGATTTTTTTGTACATAATATTTGAAATAATTTATTTTCATTTCCTTACACTAAATTGAAACTGTATAAATGTATTTATTTTAACAAACAAAATTTTTACTGGATGCGATAACTAGCATGCATTTTATAGTTTAATAGTAAAAAGAACATATATAAATGAATTTATATTAACAAATAAAAATTTCTAGATGCGATAACATAAATGCAACGTACACATAGAGCTCACCTCGCAAATTCTTATCGATGGTGTGAAAAGCGTCCATTTACGCCCTTGCTACGAAGAGGGATAAACTTTATCGTCATCCACGTACGGGTTATGCCTTAGATTGGGATGTCATGTTTGTATGCATGAGCTCGGTGCACTCGATTATCATACAAAACGCCTTACACACGAGCAAATTCTAACCTAGCAGAATAATACTTTTGTTTTTCTAAAAATTCCTCATTTCAATATTTTTTGAGTTAACATCTATAAAAAAAATCATTCGAATCGAGTAACTCTTTCTTTTAGGAATTCAGTCAGATAAGAACTATCGTAATAGTTCTGGATGGTTTATCTAAATCGTAATTTAGATAAACCATCGTTCAGAATGTTTTTAATTTATGTCAAAATCACAGCAGAAATACAAAGCACTAACGCCATCTATACTGTATTTAAGTGTACAATGAAAGCCAGCGCCGTCTGCTAGCGTTCGAATGAGTCGCCATCCTACCTGCCAAGGAAATCAGACAACACTTTTATTGTGGCCCTCGGCAAATGCAGTTGAGTTTTAAACATATCGCGGTCCTTCATAATAAACTCGTTTTAACTGTATGTGTGTATACTATGTGTAACCTTATTCGTGAATATATTTGACAATATAATTTGTATGTGTTGTCTGTTAACTTGGGTGGCTACTACACGGAGATCGGCCTCCCACCTGGTCGGGGATCGACCAACGCTCCGACTTCCCGAACGCGGCCTCCACTCCAGAACCTTTTTGGGCCATCGACCATCGGTTTTTCTGACCACGTGACCCAGCCACTTCAACGAGCTAATCCTTGGCACTATGTCGGTGTCTTTAGTTCACAAAGAAACTACAAAACTACAAAACTTCGGATTAGTTAATAACGAATTTTGTCCGACAAACAAACTCCGGGCACAGCGCGCTCCATAGCGCGTTGAGCAACGGCAAACTTTTAAGGTGGAAAGCATAGGGACGTGGGTATAAGGTTTAACGGGAGTAAGCGTACTGGCAGGAAGTCCAAACTCTCCGATAAGACGCTTGGTTTTATGAAGGAACCTCGAAAGCGTGAGGATACCACTTCAACAGATGTGAAACTTCTTTCGAAGCAGATTCGCAAACTAATACGCCGAGACCTTCGCTGCTAAACGGATAACCGAAGCGATTGAGCAGAATAGAGGGTCGAAGGTTAGGTGCCGATGGTCCGTAAGAGAATCAAAGTCACAGACATAGCCCACCGGATGAGTAAGTTGAAGTGCTGGCGTCGGACCACCGCTGGAGTCGGAAAGTTCTAGAGTGAAAACCGAGGCTCGACTAACGTAGTGCGGGACGCCCTTTTTTTTTTTTACCGTGGAAATGCCTACGCATACCCGACCCTCGCGGGGCAAAGACGGTTATGTCGCACTCGCACCGACTAAAACCACCACGTTGTTCCTTCCTGGCGCCTTTAGTGGGGTCACGGAACGTTTTGCACTCCATCTGCAACCCCACCGGCGCTGGCCGCGGAAGCAACCCATCTCGCCTTACGGCCATCTGCCTCCTCTGGGCGCGTCGGAACAGCGCCCTTCGTCTCGGCCCCTGTAGTTAGGTAACAGACTCCCCGAGTCTGTTACTCAGGGCCATGGGAGCCAGGAGTTCCTGACCACGAAGGACCAAACTCCCAGCCCCAGCGGCGGCCCGGATGTTAAGCTCCGCCGCTAGGCTCCATTTCTGGCCGTAGAAGGAGAGAGATCGACGACTCCATGCCGAATGTCCCTCCTCCACGGCCCTCCACACCGCATCAGCGGTTCGCCTCGAGTCGCGGAGGATAGGGAGAGCGCTCACGAATACCGACACCCTCTTCCCCTGCGACTCCACCTTGGTTGCGAGAGACAGGAAGGGCGGCACGTCTACCTCCTGCAACCCGTCCCTGCACTTCCTCCTAGGCGCATCCAAAGCGGGCTTATTCAGCCCGCTTGGAGCAGCTTCTCCACGGCCGGCCTTACACCAGGCCGGCCAGGTTCCTCTTAGCTTCCCCGCGGCAACCAGAAAGCCGCAGGTACTGAGCCCACCGCTACGACAAAGCGGGAACCTGTTCGGGGTGCGGACGCCCTGCGGCAAGTTGTAGTAACGACGTTCGCAAAGTGGCCGGTGTAACCTAGAAGAAAATAGCCGAAGTTCCTAACTGGTAGCATGCATTGCCTATGTCCACCAGTGGACTGACACAGGCTGATGAAGACGATGACGATAATGAGACGTATACCATCTTTCATCATATGCCCTTTTTAGGGTATACGTGTAGGGTACGCTTGAGTAGGACACCACTTCATTGCTATTAGTTTCTTTATTTACATCTATTCTGAGTCGACAAGAGCCGAGTTTCAACGTGTCTGCCTGTGAGCCCATTGTCGAGCATATGCATTAAGCCTTAAGTCGCCAAGAGGCATGATTCTGTGCCACCAGCATCTACCGACCTCCTGCATACTTGCACCAGTCGTCATTCCATCTCATGGTCAAAGTCATGGTATAAATCTCTAAAGTGGTGATCTAGTAATATTTGTAAGATTTTGTGAGTCTTCGCTTATTAATATTTTTGTCTGTAACCTCCTAATAGTAACCTCAACGTGATTCTGTTCAATCATTTTGGAAATAAATGTTTTTAAGTAAAGCAATTATAAATAAATCAACAAATTATTATTTTTTATATCATATCATTTGTCTGTTTCTTAATATTAATATTAGTTATTAAAGTCAATTTACAGCTTTGTTTTCAGATTCGCTTTATTAAATCAATACCCACTCGGGCTTTGTTGACAGAAACTGTTTAACCGTCAATAATTGATATTAATCTTTTTAATATTAATACTATTGTTCCTATCATCATCATCAGCCTATGAAAGTCCACTGCTGGACATAGGCCTCTCCATGAGCCGCCAAGAGTGCGATCCTGTGCCACCTGCATCCACCGACTTCCGCACACTTGCACAGGTCGTCACTCCATCTCGTGGGGGTCGTCCCACTCTGCGATAGCCAGTACGAGGCTGCCACTCGAGAACCTTTTTCCCCATCGGTTATCAGTGTCTACGGCTAAATGGCCGGCCCATTGCCCTTTAGCTTGCTAACTTTGCGAGCTATGTCGGTCACCATCGTTCTGCTGGATGTCTGTATTACGCACTTTATCACGCAGAGAATTCCGAGCATAGCCCGCTCCATAGCTCGCTGAGTGACTTGGAGCTTCCTCATGGCCAGCAGTGAAGGACCACGTCTCAGTTCCGTAGGTCATCACTGGAACACGCACTGGTTGAAGACCTTAGTTTTAGGCATTGAGGGATATCGGACAAGAGGATACGTCTGAGCTTCCCGAAAGCTGCCCATCCGAGTTGGATTCGTCGATTGACCTCTGCGTCGAGTTGGACTTACCTAACCGGACTACTTGTCCCAGGTAAATATATTGGTCAACAACTTCGAGAACAGCGTTCTATAACCACGGCGTAGGCGGACATGAACGTTAGCATGACTTTCGTCTTCTCCATGTTCATCCTAGGCCCACGTGTTGGGAAACACTGTTGAGGTCATTGAGCAGCGTTGAGGGTCCTCCAGCGACTCCGCCATTTTGACTATGTCGTCGGCAAATCTAAGGTGGGTGATGTACTCCCCATCGATGTTTATACTCGTCCTTTTCAATCCAAAGTTTGAATGCGTCTTCCAATGCAGCGGTAAAAGAGTTTCGGGGTATAACATCACCCTGTCTTACACCCTTCTGCAATTGAATAGGCTTCGTTCCTTAAATCCCCTCATGAAGAATGTCAACGACGTGCGGCCCCAGTCCCGCAGCCCCACTATTACTGGCTACGGTAGCGGCCTCGGTAACGGTGGGGCAGGGGGTAAGCCCCGGTGGATTCGGCTACCACCAACGACGACTGGAATTGGCACCTTTCAACGCACGGACATTGAGGACCGACGAGAGGATGACAGAGCTGGAAGAACAGGTAAACAGGCTGCATTGGGACATCATAGGATTATCTGAAGTCCGAAGAGAGGGGAGGACACGATAATCCTTGAATCGGCAACACTGTTTTCCACCGGGAGGTGACCAACTATCCCAAGGAGGTGTCGGATTTATCGTCCGCAAGCTCTCATTACAACATTGTTAAAGTCGAAAGTGTGCGTCAAGGGTCGCATACCTTATACTCAGAATATCCAAACGATATTCGTTGAAGGTCATACAGGTATATGCACCGACATCGACACACTCTGATGAGGAGGTCGAGGTATGTAGGATATTTCACGCCAACATTCCTCCAAAACTCAATACATGGTGTTGATGGGAGACTTTAATGCAAAACTAGGAAAAAGGAAAGACGATGAGCTAAGAGTCGGCAATTTTGGAATAGGGCAACGGAACCCAAGGGGACAACAGCTGGCTGACTTTATGGAGAGGGAAGGACTATATATGATGAACTCCATCTTCAAAAAGCAGCCCCACAGAAAGTGGACCTGGATAAGCCCCGATGGTTCTGTAAAAAACGAAATTGACTTTATCATGACGACCAAACGCCAAATATTCATTGATGTCTCTATGATTGCACGGTTTAAAACCGGCAGCGATCACCGACTGGTAAGGGGCACATTGAATCTTAACGTTAGGCTGGAAAGATCTCACGTCTTCGTCCGTCTCGTGCCCATATTCAAAATGCCTACGGCTTTCAGCTCAAACTTAGCAATCGCTTCCTAACCCTAGACAATTGCAACACTGTGGACGATATTAACACTGAGCTCGTGGAAACTGTTCATGGTGTGGGTTCTAGGTTTTATAAAACACACCGCAGAACTGGAACCCAAAAACTCTCTGATGCCACTCTTAACCTTCTGGATACAAGACGGAAGATGCGGCTACAGTCTTCTTCTGATAAGTCAGATTATAGGCAGCTTAATAGACAGATCTCCAAGTATATGCGGCGGGACTTGCGTAACTTTAATACATCTCGTATTAAAGAAGCAATAGAACGTAACCAAGGTTCTAAAGTCCTCGCCAGAGATCTGTCTATCGGGCAAAGTCAGTTGACTAAGTTGAAGACCGATAATGGGGCCGTCATCTCCAGTAGGCCGGAGGTTTTGAGTGAGATTGAGAGGTTCTATGGACAGTTGTACACATCGTCGTCGGAGCCGCTTACTGAAGCGAGTGACGACCAAAGAGCAAAACTCACCCGGCATAACTCGAAGATATCCGGACGTCAGTCTGAGCGAAATACGAATGGCTCGACCAACTTAAGAACGGCAAAGCGCCTGGTGAGGACGGAATTACAGCAGAGCTTCTAAAGCGGGTGGAGAACCGAGTACTTGTGGACTAAAGGCTCTTTAATTTTGTCCTACAGGCTGGTATTACGCCAGAAGCGTGGGCAGAAGCTTTAGTGGTATTGTTTTTCAAGAAAGGCGATAAGAGCTCTTGAAAAACTATAGACCATTCCTTCTGAGCCGTGTTTATATTCTGTTCTCAGAGTCATCTTGAATCGTCTCGCTTCAGACTGGACGACTTCCAGCCACCCGAACAAGCTGGATTCCGAAAAGGCTTTTAGACCATAGACCACATATTTACGTTGCGGCAGATTATACGAAGACTGAGGAGTATAATTTGCCTTTATGCTGAGCGTTTGTGGACATGAGAAAGCCTTTGATTCTGTCGAAATTTGGCTAGTGCTGCAGGCCTTCAGCGTTGCCAAATTGACAGTCGGTATATCGAGGTGCTGAGGTGTTTGTACAGTAAAGCTATTGTTCCTAAAGAGCTGTTTATATTTTTATTGAAATTATTTTCTCAATGATATTTAATTCTACAGTATCAAGTTACATTACGACTTATACCAAGTTTTAATGATCAGCAAATGAGAAATTTGAAGTTCTTGCGCTACTTATCTTACCAGTCCAAAAGAAAGTAGTTTATTGGTTAGCTGAGCAGGAAATATTATTTGTTTTAAAATATTTGTGAAAATGTATTGTTAATTTACCTTTTATGTAGTTTTAACAATTTAAATTCAATTATTGAATTGTAGAACATGGTACAACGTTTTAGAACAAAATAAGTGACACAATAACTTATTAAAATATTAATAAATTTTCAGTACTTATATGAAAGATCTAATTAATGATTTAAACATTCCTCGTTATAAATTTTTAGGATATTACAAATATAACATAATAACAAACTACCAACGCTCGAAACCGTATAGTTGAAAATTGAACTTTGCAGCGTCGCTTACAATGTTCAGTCGAGACAAGTGGCGAGCAAAACCCGAAACAATGCCTCTTAAGTATGATCTTTCAGCGTTCGGTTTCAGTTATGAACCCCTACATGGGGATAGTAAATACGCTACGTTGAAATGCCATAATTCTTAGCGTTGTGATTTTGTAGTGAAAAGGTCTTCTGAGTGAACGCAGAAGGCCTTTTCTGATCGTCAGCAACCATAAATTAGGTAGAATATGACAAATATTTCAATAAACGTAATAACAAGGTCTAATACGTAAAAAAAAAAAACGGAAATAAAATGTGTAAACACATGAAAAACATAATAGTTTTTAATTTAAAGTTGCCTGAATTGAGTAACAGCAACTTCATATACCTAATATATCCTTTGCTCAGGTCAAAATCAGAGAGAGGATATTGTCACTACGTACCGGTTATGCATATCATAAGAGTTGATATATGTTCGAGATGCGTAATTTTTTCAATAAGGCAGAAAAAGAAACCGGAATATTGATTTCATGTTAGCATTACATTTCCAAAATTAAGACATTTTTTTACTTGCATGCAAAGGCAGACGAGCAGTCGGGCCATTCAAATTAAAGTGGTCGCCAACGCAAGGGGCGTTGACATCGGTTATACCATAGATATCACCTACGCGCTGCCTAATGTGTGACATAGGATGTTATGTCTCGTTAGCCCCGTAAATACGCAGGCGACGGTGCCCGTCAAATCGGCACGCACTAGTGTTTTTACGCTACTAATTGGCAACAGAAATAGGCGCCACTTTTTTATTGTTTTTATAATCCCATTTGTAATTCAGAATAATTTGTGTACTTTCGTAGATGTATAAATATAAAGTTTTCATGAAATTTATTAAACAACCTCGTGGCCTGCCAATAATTTGTCAATGTAAATTGCGTAATATTTTACCTTTAACACGCGATGATTTCGTCATGATATGTAATAAAACAAATTGGATTTTTGGAAGTGATTCCTATCGTATTCATAGGAGTTTTTCAGTTTGATTTTAAAAATTATTAATAAAAAAAATTTTCTTTATATATTGGTAACACTGCCTCCATACACTTGTAATAACGGCGTGTGTTTTAGAAACCGGAGGTCATGGGTTCGAATCCTGCGGGGACTCAACAAATTTACATTACTGTTTCCTAGTTGATTCCTTTACGATTAGGTTACGGAGGCAGTCATAGATAGTAGGTATATACGTAAAAACTTTTTCAATATTCTTAATTTAAACAAATGGCGGAAAATATAAAAATAGCTACAAATAAAAATATATCGCTTGCTCCTTACGATAAACAAGTTGTGTACGCGATCATCACGCCTGTCATTATGCGAGTTGTTGTTTTAAGGACTTCGATTCAAGACAAAAGTTTTTTTAATGTTTTCCGTTTATTTAATTTCGAATATTACAAAATGTAAAACTTCTTTTTGATGGTCAAAAACTTGAAGAAAAAGAGAACCTTTTTACAAATCAAAACGTTTCCCTTTGATTACCGTATTCTGAAAAACTGAAAAAAACTTTTTAAATGTAAAATTTTTTAGCTGAGGTGGTCACGTTTTGGTGAAAAACCTAGGGGTTCCACCAGACTGATCCTGACTGGCCTCGGGCCCATGCGTGCAGTTAATTGTTTTACTGGTATCGGAAATGTCATATATTTTCATTATCAAGATGCAAAAGCTAAAAGTGACGTTCAATCCTAATCAATCAAATGTAACGTGTTAAGTGTATTGTTATTAATATAATGTTTAATCGTCTTTCTTAAAGTGTTAAAGTTTTTTAAGATTAAAGTTATAAATTTGTAGTATCAGGGAAAATGGGAAATTTAAAACTGAAACCAAATACTTTTGGAGTTGTTCACGTTTCGTTTTAAAGGACTTTGTTAAAGGTTAATATAAAGACGAATTGAACTGGGTAGAAATTAATTAACACGGCTTGGAGTTCGTTAATAATAATAACGAGTTGACCGTTAAACTCTGCCACGCTATATACATCCAGAAGCTAGTTCATCTGTGGAAATATAGTAATGTTTTGTAAGTTTCACAACATATATTTATAAAAATAGAGGTTCATGTTAGGTTTTAAAAATTACATTGTAGTACTAACTTTGTGAGTATTCAGTTTTTATGAATTAGTGACCTTACGAACGGAGCCGATCGCAAATTAATAGTATAATTAATAGTTTTTAACATAATGTAACCTTGGATCATAGCTATGAATACTAAAAATATGCGTATATGAGTAATGTAAGACATGTATAAATAACACAACAAGGAAACTACTTTCGTTGTTAATTACACTAATTTCGCCGCACAACCAGCAATGAGTGCTATATCAAATTAATGAAAGCGCGTCAAATTATAGCGGGAAGATAGCCACGTCTGGCTCGGACGTCAATAGCCCGTCTCCCGAGCGGAGTTCCTTCAACGAATAACAACAGCTAGTTAATTTGATTTCGTTACGCTCGTAATACGCTGCGAAATCCCGTTTTCAATCAAACTTATATCGTTATCTAGCTACACACAAATTACTAATAGTTCTGTTCATTTTTAATTGAAATTACCATGAACCTATTTATTTATGTTATTCAATATTTATCACTTGAAAATAGGTTATAAATATATGAAAAACATTACAGCAATTATAAATAGTTTTACAATAAAGAAATATAGTCTGTATTTCGAGACCTAAACAAAGAAATATGCAAGTTAATACAAATAGTTTGCTCTTTCCATTATCACTTCATTTTGTAGCCGGAAATTGGGTGTGATTAGGCGTACAGTATGGTATTTAATTATTTTGTTACCCTGAAGCGTTGCTTTTTTATTAAAACCAATTTAACCAACATTTTATATGAAAGTAAATATATTTTTTTATATAAGCTCTAGAAATTAATAAACTAAAGAATATTTTGCTGTATATACAAGTTCAAATTGATTTAATATGCAGTATAACACTTTTTATACTGTTGTGTCGTTGCTCATTACTTTATCAGCAAAGTACTTAAATAGTATTCAAATGCTTATTTGATGCGTTGTGATTTTACTGGTCTCTAAAGCGTTACCTGAAGGTAATATAATTTTGTGCTACGGATTTCATAAGACGTAGACGTAGCCGGGCCTTATGTAATCCGGACGTTCTTAAGCTCCATCTTAAAACAATAAAGTCAAATACGTTCATTCTTTACGATGACAGAAATGATATCCTTTAGAGCTGTAGAACTGTTAGGAGCTTTGAGGTTGCCCAAGGGACGGACATCCCACGCCTGGTCCGATGGCATTCCTGGGACGCGCTGGCGCTGGCCTAGGGAACGCCCTGAGTCCCAGAGTGAGGAGATGTTTTCTGCCTGTCTGGCTCAAGCCTTCAATCCACAGAGGTGGAAGACAGGTCAGACTCGTCCTCATCCAAAAGATGGGCGTCCATGGACTCCGCCCCTCCGCCATAGGCCGATCGTGTTGTTGGGCGATGTGGGAAAACTCTTTGAGAGAATCGGCGGCCCGCATCGTCCAGCACCTGGAGCACGTCGGTCGAAATCTGGCGGAGTGGCAGTATGGCTTCCGCAAGGGCCGGTCGACCGTCCACGCGGTGCTGCGGTCAGGTCCCTGACGCAGATGCGGTGTCTCGGGTGAGGGTGTTTTGGCGGTGTCACTCGACATCGCTAACGCATTCAACACCCTGCCCTGGGCCTGCATAGCGAGGCGCTCCGATACCACGGGTGCCTCCCTACCTGCAAAGGGTGATCAGGGGCCTACCTGTCGCATCGACGTGTCGAGTTCCCGTGCCGAGATGGGCTCCGGACCATCGAGGTAGTCGTGGAGTTCCACAGGGTCGGTGTTGGGACCGCTTCTGTGGAACGTTGGTTTTGATTGGGTGCTACGTGGCGGCAATATCGAGGTGTCGACGTCACTTGTTACGCGGACGACACCGTCACGCCCGTGGCACCAATTTTCCGCAGAGCTGCGATTCGCCACCGCCGGGTCGCTCAAGTATTGGGCGCATCCGGCGGCTAGGACTAGAGGTGGCTCGAAAATCCGAGGCCCTTTACTTTTATGGGCCTCGGAACGCCACCTGCGGACGCCCACATAATTGTTTGCGGCGTCCGCGTCGACGTCTACCGAGCTGATGAAATATCTCGGCATAGTCCTAGACCGCCGATGGAAGTTTTGCGCCATTTTGAGCGCCTCGCGCCTAGAGTGGTGAGAGAGCAGCGGCAGATCTCGGCAGACCTGCTTCCCAACACCGAGGACCCAGCAGCTCCTGTCGTCGCCTATACGCCGGGGTCGTTAGGGTCCATGGTCCTGTCGGTGCACCTGTGTGGGCCGACACCTCCAAAAGGAGAGTACGGCAGTATTAGAAGAACCCAGAGGTGTTGGCGATCCGGGCCGTACGGGGCTGCCGGACCATCTCCGGCAAGGCGGCGTGCCTGTTGGCTGGCTCCTTGCAGAAATCTCTCGCGTCCTTTTCTTCCGGCGCGAGGAGGCGGGTCTCGGGGCTGTAGGCCAGCCCAGAAGAGATAAGGGCGCAGAGATGAATTGCGCCCCTTGCAATACAGGAGTGGGAGCTGCGGCTGGAGCACCCCAGCGCCGGCCGTCAAACTATAGTAAGCCATACTCTCCGTTCTAAAGTGGTGGCTAGAAAGAAGACACGGCTCCTAACATTCCGCGCGACGCAAGTTCTCTCGGGACACGGCTGTTTCGGAGGTACCAGTGCGCGGCTCGGTAGGGAGCCGACAGAGGAGTGCCACTGTGGCGTTATGCCGAAGAGACGGCCCAACACGCGCTGTAAGAGTGCCCAGCCTGGGTCGAGCAACGCCGAGAGCTGCGTGAGTCGTCGAGGGCATGACCTCGCTTCCTGCGTAGTGCGCAGGATGCTAGAGAGCGAAAGGTCGGGGCGCCGTCCTTGCTTTTGCGAGGACGATGGCCCGGAAGGCGGCCGCGAAAGGGGACAGGGAGCCGTGAGCGCCCTGGCTATCCGCAGAAGACGGCCAGGGCGCCGAAGAGTGGCGTACGCGCGAAACCTTCCCTGTCATCTGAGGCCCTGGGCGGCCGGCAAGAGGTTGCCCGCCGCCCAGAGAAGGGCTCAGAGGGAGCGCCGTGCTGTTTGTTCCGGCACGGCGCCAAAGCTGACGTTCCGGGTGTCCTAACACACCCGGTGAGAAGAGGCCGAAAGGCGAGGGCCACGTCGCACGGGGTCGCCGAAGACGTCATCAGCGCCGGGGCCCCGGCTATAGCGACAGGTGAAAGGAACAACCGTTGGTGTTTTAGTGGGTATACCGCCGCTCCATTTTTGGTCCGGGGAGTCCCCACTATCCCTGCTGCTCCTCACTTTGGTGCGGGGAATCTAAGCTGGATTTTTCCAACGGCAAAAAAAAAAAAAGGGATGGTACATCCCTACGTTTTCTGCGGGCCATGGATATGTCTTGATGCCGAAGATACTTGCACCTGAGACACTGCTATAAAAAAATTGGATTATTACCATTATTTTAAAAGTATTGTTATATAATGTCTATTTTTGTTTTCAATAAACGAAATTTTTGCGGTCAAATGAAAGAAGAAGTAAACGATTTGTTTATAAAACTGCGTATGCCCCCATTTGTTTTATAAACGGGAGTTTGGTGAAGACGTTTAAACTTTTATTCGTCTAATTAGTAATAAATATATTTACTTTGTGATAAGTACAAACATTAGCACCTACTACATTGTTTTAGATATTATCATTTTTTAAAGATCAATGATACTAAAAGAAATTCATAATGAGCCAGAAACTATATGACTACATTTATTATTAAAAGTTTCTCTAAAATCAAACTCCAACTTGTTAATTGACAACCGCCGGTTAGTAAAGTAAGGTGTTATATGCGTGCGTCTGTTCAGCAAATTAAATTGAATTATTAAAAATATTTGTTTAATATTGTATAAAAATTTAATTAACATTTTTCCATTTTATTTTAAAACTTACTGTTGCCTACGACTTTGCTCGGGAGTTAATAAATAAAATTCCTTGAGCTTTTTTTTCAAATGTAACCTAGTTTACTTCCAATTACATCAGCTATCTCACAATTAATGTCCCCACAATATCTTGCCTACCATTCCAGATATTAGCCAGAACAAACTGACAGACAAAAAGACAACTATTAAAAAAAACTTGTTTATGTTATGCGTACCGGTCATATATTTAACAAATTAAAAACCGAACCACCTCTAAAGTTATTCTCTAGGAATTTATATGCGAAAAGTTAATTAAAAGGCAGTCCAACTAATTATCTAAAGCCGTGAACTGACCGTAGAATGCCATTGGGCTTTTTGCATACTGTTTTTCCAACTGCGATTATGCTGATATATGATATGGAACTTAATGTCGTATTTGATGAGATTTCTGAACAATGGTCGTAAAGCTTAAATTTTATGATTGTATCATAGTAATTAAACGTAGCTAAACATGATATTTCATTAATTCAAAACGCCTATTTAGCTGCGAAGCAGCATTGCAAAAACGCTCTGTGCTGGTTTAAAGGGCACTGTAGGTAGCAAAATATTGGGTAAGGCGCAAAAGTACCTAACTTGGACTTGTATTGCTTTATGCTGTATTTATTAGAGGCAGAAAGTATCGCTTACCATCAGATGATCGTCCCAATCTTCTATTCGGTTCGGTTCAACAAAATAAAAAAGTAACTAGGTATTGCTCTTTATATGCACGCCTAAAGGTATAAAGTATAAGTATAAGTTTTCAATAATCTCAGTTTGTTTTTAATGATTTCTTTTGTTTTATATTTTCTGTGAATAATATCCATCGACGAGTTAAGTCACATTAGTTATGTTTTATAAAACTCCTCTGTGACCAAGCGTTATAAGCCCTTACAGTTTAAAACAAAACTGGTACTCTCATCTCTGTTACTAGAAGTATATGGATATTACATATTATATTGCATATACATATAGATAAGATATTATAGTGGAATGATGACATGATGAGATAAATGTGTCACATTCAACAAGAAGATACTCTTCGAGATGACGTAAACATAGGTATTAATTAGGGAACCGTGGTGCTGCTTTGTCCCGTAATACGCTTATCATTCTTACTGTCGTGTAAGAAACCCGTTGGATAAAGGAGGGAAGACCACTTACACTGTGCAGCTTACAGGATTTGAAAGTGGCAAATTGCATTTAATTTAAAAACATAGTGATAACTCAAGACAATTTATTTTTACTATTTTATTAAAATGTTTTAAAGATATTAATTTTAAAACGAACTAACTTTACTAAAATTCAATTTATATCATATACGAAGATAAAATTTGAAATCATAACTATTATTATTACATCAACTATATTTTATTTAACTTTATTTACATATTTAATTCTACTGCTTTTATATTTAAAAAATACCTAAATATTACTTTTTATAATTACATGAATTGAATCTACATTGCTTTATTTAGTAACACTAACATACGTAATTGGATACTACTTAACACGAAATATACCCTATTCATCGTTTAATCATGTGACATTACGATCTCGTAAAGACACAGCAGATCATATATGTTGGCTCCATGCTTGACAATCAAAGGCATCACATCAGTAGATCCACGGTCAACGCACGCCTCCTAAATTAATGGGGAAGGCGTCCATTAGGGGAGGGCTATGTACAGCAGTGGACTAATACAGGGTGAAAATAATGAAATAATTAAAACTAAGTTGATTGTAAACACAAGAATAGACATCACTAAAATTATTAATTATAAAATTAATTATTCAAGTGTTTGGGTACACAGTTTAAACATTTAATGTTGGCTATGTGTAAGATTTGCGAGTCCTAATAAATTTATGCATAACCTATATTGCATGATATCTAAGATGTACAAATATGAATCCTAATTTCAATTTTCTATAAATATTAACGAACGAATGAAGAGAAATTTATAACGTACTTAATACTTTAGTTTACTTCAGCGGTACGTCTTAATATCGTTTGCATTTAGCGCAGCGCTTCGATGGGAGGTGGTTTTTAGGGCTGCGATCTACTGATGTGGTATTTAATAAAACAATATGTGTATATTGTTTGATATGACACGTTATCGCGCTTATTTTTTATATCCAAATAAACAAAATGAGAGTGCCTGTTTGTAACATTTAAATAATCAAATTGTAATGTACAACCTTGTGTAATTATGTTACATACATAATTAAACAACGTTTTTTAAAATGGTTCAACGTGTAACTGTCCATCGTTCTGTCTGTTTGTTCTGGCTAATATCTGGAATGGCTTGTACGATATTAATGGAACTTCCACTGAAAGATAGCTAATGTAACTGGCAGTAATCTGGATTTTAAAAAAAATCAAAATTTTTTTCATATAGAAATATGCAGGTGAAGATTCGGGCCACTGCCTATATATAATAAAGTTAAAAAGCATGAACGATATTCATTTATTAGCAAACGCCTACAACATTAGTAACGCAGAGTATGACGCTACAGTTTCTTTTGGCGCTTTGAATGGCAAGTTCTTTTTATTAAGATCCCTAATTCAAATCGCTCTAGAAATTCAATAACCGCTGCTTAATGGTGTATAAATATCATAGTTAAATATTGGTTTATTGTGCGTTAAAAAATTATACTGACATTACTTAACATTTAAATAAGTCATACACAGCAAGAAGTATTTATTTCCTACGAAACTATTCAAATATACAGTATTATAATCGAGCTTCTATGAATTTTTTAAGATGTAATCATATATGATTATGTCTTTAACAGTAAGTTTTCACTTTTTTTTGTTTAAAAACTTTTTATTAAAGCTAAGCTCCTATCTGCGCCAGGTTTTATCTATCGGCGAAGGGGTAGAAGTGTACGTCCAATAACGAATATTGGCGCGACGAAAGCGCTTATGTGAACACAGGAACCGCGGAGACGTGATACGTTTTAATATCGCAAGATCGCTTAAGGAAAGTCTGAAGTCATTACACTGAATAATATATTCATAATGTTGAAATTTCCTCCTGTAATGTTGTAAGATAACAATTTATTTAGATAATTTCACGGCCGTTTCCACGCAATGTTCTAGAATATAGGCTTTATTAAAAGCTCTTGCCTTAATATCATCAGTATGTCCAATTCATATTTACTTATTTAATATTAAGTTTTTTATACAATACTAACTTATTTATAAATGTTTTTGCGATTCCTGCAAGGCCAGGATTTGATTTTCAAATTTTTAGGAAATTGTAATTTAACAACAGAAGTTAGTTAACCTGCTTTTAAAACCGTTTTAAAGTTCAAATTCACCCAAAGGTAATTATTAAGTTTGTAGATTAGAAAACAATCCAAACCTGGTAAATGTTTTTTATTTGTCTGAATATTGCATTCTATACTTGATTAACATTTTACATTTACATGAATCAAATATAAATAAAAATATTGTTTAAGTTAATTAATTAGTAATTAACTTATTTTTTGTGGAATATTGTTAATTGATTTATGATTTTTAAAATATTATTTCTGATGCTTTGAACTCATCACCATTCTATTTTTAAATGACCGTTTGAGTTATAGAGTTCATTTACATATTTTGTTTTAAATTTTATTGAAAAAAGTTTGCCAAAAAAAATTTTTTTTGAAAGAATTTAATTGGATTTCTTTGTTCCTTGATTTTAAAAAAAAATGGATTTTTTTAAAAATTGAGGGTTTTTCCAACAAATATAAAAATTTTTTAAACCCAAATTTTTTTTTAATTTAAGGAAATCCGTTAAATTTTTCAAAAGAACCATAAAATTGTCAATATAAGGGAAAAAGGCCTTAAACCCCCCTTTTTGCCAAATTTTAAAAATTTTATTTTATTTAAAAATTTTTTGGGTACCCGTATGTGAATTTATTAATTTTTTTAGTTTTTAACCAAAATGGAAATTTTTGTATTTTAAGGAAAAGGGGTTACAAAAAAACCAAAAAAGGCCCGGCCTTTAAAATTAAACTTTGACCAAATTTTTCTTTTTCAAAAATATTTAAAAAAATCTTATTAAATCTTTAAAAAAAAATGATTTAAAAATTTTCAAGGGAATGGGTAAGAAACGGGAAAAATAAATAAAAATCCTTAAGAGTAAATTTTTTTAAAAAAAAACCCAAAAGTTTTAAAAGGGTTTTTGGTTTTTGGGTTTTTGGTCCCAAAATTTAAATCAGGAATATTATGTAATTACTTTCTCATATGTTCAGTGGCACTCAAATTGATAACTTGATTTTTAAGAAAAATAGGCTACGATCTACTAAGTACTGTAATATGATAACCGGTAACGAGCGGTATATTTATGTTTTTTTCTTTAACAAAGAGTATAATATTTAACAGAAAAAAATATGTTTCTGCCGTAAAAGTTTTAGCGGGAAATGTTTTTTGTTTTAATAAAATTTTCAATGAACATAAATAAAAGCCTAATATAAGTCTGCCTGCGACATATGCAACAAAATCCGCGAATTAGTATTGTGGCCAAAGCTAGTAAACTCTTAGAAAGCGCCTACGATTGTATAGCCATGATGCGTTATAACGTGTATGGCTGTATCATACTCTAGGCTCCAAAGCTATACAAAACACAAATCCAACAGGAGAGTGAATAGTTTAAAATAAGATTAGATACAAATAATAGTAAACTTATTTTAAATATTTGCCTTATAGATTCAGGTAAACCGGTTGTAGGTCTCCTTTTTACAGGTGACCGTCTGGGTAGGGGGTCTTTATATGACATTTGGGAGACCACCTTCGTAGTCTAGCGTTAATGGCCTTTGCTTTATAAACCGGAGGTCATGGGATCGAATCCCGCGGGAAAACAACTTTTTGTTATCGTTGTGTTCCGGTTGCTCAGGACAATTTGAGCTGATCATCCAATTGTCTCAGAAGTAAGGTGTTGAATCGTCGGATGGTCGTGTAAAAAGTCGGTACATCCACCAACCCGCATTGGACTTGTGGATGAGATACGGTCCAAAAATACCCTAATTCTATTCTAAATTAAGAAGGCATGCATTAGGGAAGGCTTATGTCCACCTGTGGACTAACACTGGCTGATGATGATTCTCTTAAGATCCCCTTAAGTGATATTTTAAGCAAATACTTGTGCTATTGTCATTAAATGCTATGAAAAAAAATTGATGAGTAATTTCTACACATTGAATTAGCCTTTGCTTTACAATAATCCCACTATAAAGGTTAACTCATTTATCGCAAAATTTTTTTTCTTTTTCAACTATAGTAGCAGCAGTTGTATTGAATATGTATATATTTGGTATAAAGTAATAATTAAGATATTCATCATCACCACCATCACCATCAGTCTGTGTCAGTCCGCTGCTGGACAAAGACCTTCTCCAATCCACGCCACCGCTTCCGATCTTTGGCTATTCTCATTTAGCCCATACCAGAAACTAAGACAATTAGACTGCCCTTTAATAAACTCTTCGCCGGAGGTCGTGGGTTGAATTCCGCGGGGACTCAACAAATTTTCTTTCCTATTTGTTTAGGGTAATTTGGGCTGATCACCCAATTGTCTGAAAAGCAAGATGATCCATGCGTAGGATGGCCATGTAAAAAGTCAGTCCTGCGCCTTACTCTCACTGGTCGTGTCGGTTATCCGTCCCTTCAGGCTTCGAGAGTATAAAGATACAGATAATGCGTCTGTGTTTGCGCCTACATTCATAATCAAATTCGTAATATTTTTTTTTTACATACCACTTGATAGGCAAACGAGCAAGACGGGTCTCCTGATGGTAAGTGGTTCACCGCCGCCCACGGTCACCATATGTGCCCTTTTCTCGAATAACCCAATATCGCAGTTGTTGGTTCCAACACCACATGGTATCGGAGTGCTTCCTTTATGCAGGCCCAGGGCAGGGTGTCGAATACGTTGGCGATGTTGAGTGACACCGCCAAAACACCTCACACCGGGACACCCCATCCTACGTCAGGGACCTAAACCGTAGCACCGCGTGGACGGTCGACCGGCCCTTGCGGAAGCCATACTGCCACTCCGCCACGATTCTCTCAAAGAGTTTTCCCACATCGTCCAATAACACGATCGGCCTATGGGCGGAGGGCGAATCCGCAGGACGCCCCTCCTTTTGAATGAGGACGAGTCTGACTGTCTTCCACCTCTGTGGCACTCTGGGCTCCAGGGCGTCCCCTAGGGCCAGCGCCAGCGCGCGTCCCGGAACGCCATCGGGACCCGGGGTGGTGCATTTGCCCCTTATTTTCAGAAGGGCTGCACCGAACTCTACCGGGGTAACTTTTGGCGCTTCCAGTACTGGGTCGACCTCATCCATGCCATTTGGGACCATCGAAGGTGCCGTGTGCTCCTCTCGCTGAGGGAATAAAGCCTCGGCGATCGCCGCTACCAACAGCGGCGCCAGACTCTCGTAGAGTGGGGGGGGGGGGGCAAGGACGAAGCCTGTTCATAACCAATTTGTAGGGCCGCCCCCATGGATCACTGTCCAGCGCCGCCAATAACTCCTCTCAAGCCGCGGCGATCGCCTTGGCTATTCCCACTTTGAGAGTTAATCTTTGGCTGCTGAATGAGCAGTTCGGCCTACAGAGCAGGGACTCTGCGCCGGCGTCCTCGACAACGGGTGTACTGGCGCCGCGCCACGATGCACTCTCTGCGCATCGTACACCCGGCGTTTAGGAGGGAGACGTTTGGCCCAGGACATCAACGCGTCACACACCTGTGACATTGCGTCCCGGAGCCATTGTACCTTCCCCTCCACATCAACGATGTTGGACGCAGAAATCTACGATTGCACTATTGCCGCCTCCTTCAGCAGCTCTCGGTCCAGGCTTCCGAGGCTATACCTGGGGCTGTCGTCCCTCGGGGTCCGGCCAGGGCCGGTATAGGTGTCTAGGAGGGTGGAGACCCTGAATCAGATGTAACGATGATCCGACAGGGTCTCAACACCTTCCAGCCCTGTATTCGGCGAGCCAACGCGGGGCTAGCGAAAGATAGATCAACGATCGACCCACCCTGGGCTCGTATACACGTGTTTACTTAAGACAGATAGCCCGACCTCCAGGAGCCACTCCTCCAGTGTCCTTCCCCGCGCGTCTGCCGCAGGTGAACCCCAAGCCGGTGATTTGGCGTCGAGATCCCCCGCGACCAGCAGAGGGAAGGGTCCCAACCAAGGATCAGTGACCCCACACGGTCTATGTAGCCCTCAAAGTCGGCGAGAGATCTGTTGGGAGAAAAGTGCGCTGAAACAACTACAATATCTCCCAACAGAGCGCCGACGAAGCCTCGACCTTTCTTTACGTCCTTCGGATGAGAGGACCCCGCAGCAGTCCCTCAGACCACTGCCGCAGTGTTGGACAGATCCCCGATTATTCCCGGGTAGAGCGTTATACGGTTCCGACACTACGGCCACCTGAATCAACCACTGCGTCATGCTCTGAAACAACAGATCCTGAGCTCTGGCGCAGTGGTTCAGATTTGTATGCAGGATGCTCAGCGTGGCCATCTTTATTCGACGGCCATTTAAGTCCCCTCGGCCGAAGCGCTGGGCTCGGGCACCTAGCTTTCCAGCCCAGGCCTCTTCTTATTCCTCCGCCTCTTGTCGGGTTTGGTGGTGCAGGCCGCACTGCCCAACTTGTGGCCAGCCGGTTTGTTTGCCGCAGCGCACAGGATACAGTGCGGCGCGGCCTGTGCCTCGCACTGGTAGCCCAGCTGGCCACAGCGGTAACAGGCACTGCTGCGGTCGACGCTCGTATGACACTGCTTTGCTACGTGCCCTATTTCGAGGCACCGGAAGCAGCGCATTCGACGCGCCGAGAGCAGTTTGACCTGCACCGAGCACCACCGATTAGGAGGCGCGGGAGGTGACCGGGCAGCTGCCATTTTTCGCTACCGCCTAAGCCACCTCCGTCTTGTTAACGGAATCATCCAGGCCTGAGATGCGAAGATCCGCGCACTTTTCAAGCCTAGATATTGTTATCTCCTCTGTGCCAACCAATTGGCGAAGCTTTTCTGCCAATTGGTTGCCCTTCTCTCCGCTAGCGGCCCCTATAAACTGCAGTATTCGGTCTCCCGTTGCCGCATGGTGGAACCGGAGGCCATCAATGCCGATATCCTCCCGTTTATACCTTTTCTTGGCATCTTGGAGGATGCCAGATGATGCTCAGATTTCTGAGCACCATCTCCTTTGCATCCTCCGCCGTTAAGGCCACCGGCTGGTCCTCCTCGCTTGATTACTCACTTTGATTGCCAGCCGTATCCTCTCTCGTGCCCGTATCCTGTAGAAGAATTTGAGGGGAAAACCCCACGCTTTCACCATTGAAGAGCCGGCCCTCACCTGGTCCGCACCTCTCTCTACACTTGAATCGGAATCCACATTTTCGCCATGTTCGTTTTTATGTTTTTTCTCTCCATTTTTGTTTGATTTTATGTTTCCCATAATAAATTCCACGAGTAGTAGGTAAAAGATGTCCACCGGGCCAGGGACCATGTAGCACCGGTAACCCTAAATACACCCGGGGGGCGGGAAGTTCCCAGGATTGGCCTTTAATGGCTGGTGTATCATTCCAGCCGCCCTTGCGAGCACCCGACGCCTCGTACCACAACGCCGAGATCAACGGTTTTTCAGAGAGGTTGTCTCCTCGTGGTCCGGCCAATAAGTGTAGGACTCTCTGCCGCAGACCACAAGGCGTTATCCACGACACTCACGACAGGCTGAGATCGCCCGGGGTTCGGCAAAGCCGAGTGCAATACACCGAACGAATCACACCGTCCCCTCTCGGGGTCTTTCATTCATACTTCTCGCTCTTCTCCCTTTGTCCCAATCCCCCACACACATTCATACCTTTGTTTTTTTCCTACATCATGGTCAGCGAGGCTCTGACGCATTCACAAGGGGTAGACCGGCTCGCATATCGTGTTTTCTCTTAACAACGAGGAGTACCGGGAGTTAGCGTCTGAGGCCCGTCACGTCAGGCTCACCTCTAGGAGCAACTGCTACTCGCCACACCTCCACCCTTTAACGGAGCAGAGACGCAGCACTCATGTCAGTTTCTGTCCGCGCCGGCCGAAACCGGTACCTCCAATGTCTGGGGGGCGTTCCCCTGTCCGCAACCTGGGGACGCGCCGGATGGGAGATCTGACAAGTAGCGGCCTTTGCCCTAGCCCAAGCTTGGTAGCATTCTCGCTTGCGACGACGTGCGACACGACAGGACTCACCAAACCAGGGCCAAGACCTGCCACCGACGGGCACCACTGAGCTAGGAACAAACAATTCCGTGCTCTGCAGCACAACACTGGCAACCGAATCAGCGCAGGTACTAAGATCCTCTGACTTGAAGCAAATCTGCCACCATGGGTAGGATGCAAAGAAAGAGCTCATCCCGTCCCAGTCTGCTGACCCATAGTGCCAAACACGTTGTCTATCAAATGGAAGTTGTGCAACGAGACGGTGAGAGGCACCACGCTCCGAACTACCGGTAGTAGGTCCCATTTTTACATGGACCGTCTGGATGGGTACCACCGCGGTGCTTATTTCTACCGCATGGCAGTAGTGTGAAAACACTACTATGTTTTGGTTTGAAGGACACCTTAGCCAGCGTTTTTACTGGGTAAACGAGACTTAACATCGTATGTCTCACGGTAGGCAGCGCGTTGGTTTATGGGCTTCGGTGACCACTTACCATCAGGTGGCTCCGACTGAAAAATACCCATACCCGAATGGGTTCAGGGTGAGAGGTCAGCAGAAGGTCCAATAAGGAAGGCGAATGGTCTTCCACATCCGGCACACGTGTGGAAGAAGGTACCATCTGCATCAGACCATTGGCAGTGGCAAAATTATAAGTAGACCTTCCCGCATGGTCAATACGTGTTGACCCAAGCCAGGCAGAATTGTGTTTACGTCAGGTGTAGTGCTCCAGGCTATAGGCCGGGTACTTTACATATAAAGGGTCCGTCGGGGAGAAAATCTGCGTCTCCGTCAGGAAAGCAAATCCGGTCTTTCCGTCTCGAGATGGTCGTAGATGGCATTTACGTTCGAGTGAAGTCCTGAAGATGTAAGAAAAATTCACTACTAAATTGGACTGGGGAACTTCCTCGTGAGTGGGCTCAGTTTGTACCCAGCAGCTGTGATAAAAGACGCTTGATGTGCCCCCCAGAATACGATGGGCAGCTTGAGCCAGAGCGAGAGGATAGCATCTCTCGCTCTCGCTCTGAGAGGGATTCTCCAGTCTCTAAGAGAATGGTACCCTCCTGGGGTAATTTATTTGTATCACAAAAAGAGCATAAGGGAAGGGAAAGGAACGGGAAGGAGAAAAGTTACAGAGGGTGAGGAATTGTGGGGAGAAAAAAGACAGAAAGGGGCCGACTTATACTCATTCCCACACGCAACGCCCCTAGAAAATGTATTGCGATACGTGTAGTATAAAGAATGCGCCAGTTGCTTTTTGGGCCCCAAGCTCACTCAGCCTCTAGGAAGCCCCCACTTCGTGCTGATTTTCAGTGAGAGGGTATTGTTTCACCGGTCGATCCTGCCCACCTACGTGCTACAGCGAACCGCTGACTTCGATCTACTACCGTAAAATCTCCTGCGAAGTTGGCTGATCTCTAATATGGATCCGCCGCCTCAGTCATAATCGACTGCAGGATTTATTTTTTTTTAATTTAAATTGACACACTAAGTGACATCTAGGCCGCCTTAGTGGTCAGACAGATGCGAGTCATTGGCATCAAGGAAGTCGCCATGATTTGTCAAGAAACGTCGGGGGTGTATCCTGTTTACCGCTCTAAAGGGTAGTCTTTATGTCATCATAAAGGATGAACGAATCTCACTTAATTGTCTTTAGGCTTAAGTACACTCTTTTTTACGCACGCGCCTCCAAAAGCTATCCAAGAATCGACATCAAAAAGCATGTTAATAACACTGATTGACTCCGGCTTTTGTGGATTTTCAAGAAAGTACATCAAGCCAGCTTAACCGATGTTTTTTCGTTTTTGTTTTCCGTTTACTACTAACTATAAGTTATTATTTTAAATAGCTCCTATTAAAATCAAATATATCTTTACTTCATCTACAGTGTTAAACAAATTCTAATAAACACGCAATTCTTTCAGGTTACAAAATAATAAAATGTACGGTATTTTACTATCGTGTAAACCTAATCACATCCAATTTCCGGCTTCAAAATGAAGTAATAATGGAAAAAGCAAACTATTTGCGTAAACCCCTATAATTTGTGGACCAACAACGCAATTGTTAACTAGCAAAAGGTTAAACGTAATTAACATATATAATTAATTATTGATTAACATATATAAATATTTTTACGGTTATTTCAAGTAAATATAAACAGAACTATTACTTATTTGTGTGCAGCTATATCGCAATTTTAGTTTGAATGAAAACGGAATATCGCTGCGTATTTCGAGCGCTACGAAATCAAATTAACAAGCTTTTGTTATCCGTTGAAGGAACTCCACTCGGGAGACGGGCTATTGACGTCGGAGCCAGATGTGGCCATCTTCCCGCTATAATTTGACGCGCTTTCGTTAATTTGAAATAGCACTCATTAGTGGTTATGTAGCGAAATTAGTGTAATTAATCACGAAAGTAGTTTCCTTTTTGTATTATTAATACATGTATTTCAAATACGTGTATTATTAGTATTAATAGCTTTTATGTTAATAACTATTAATTATCTTACGATTAGCTTACGTTCATGTACAGGGTACATTACAATTGACAACAACTAAATACTAATAAGCATTTAATATTATAACGCAATTTTTTAAATTTATTTCAGGTTTTTGTATTATAATAAAATTACCAAATATATGTTAATGATAAAACCTAGCATTTTTATAAACATATGTAGTCTAATACTTACAAAACAATAAATGTACACAAAACATTACTATATTTCCACGAATGAACTAGCTTCTAGATACAAAAAGCGCGGCAGAGTTTTACGGTCACTTTGTTATTATTATTAATGAATTTCAAGCAGTGGTAATAATTTGCATTGCTTGTTACACATATCATGTTTATTTTAGCACTTTTATATCTGAATCGCTTATAACAACTTCAAAAGTATATTTACGCGTGTTGAATTAGTCGTCTTCAAAATTTCTCTGCTTATTATATTTATAAGAACTCCTTAGCAGTTTAAATTTGTGACGACTTAAACATTAGTTATATAAAAATTACCTTATTTATTTGTTGTACCGTTAATAGCTTGTATAATTAACACAAGTAATATTTTTTTACATAACAATGTTATCTGAAGTCTATCATATCATCATCATCATCATCGGCCTGTGATAGTCCACTGCTGGACATAGGCCTCCCCTAATACACCCCTATGCATTTTAGGGGCTTATGGACCGTATCCACCACGCTGGTCCAATGCGGGTTGATGGGTGGGTCTATCATATACATTCATATATTTAAGTCTTTCACGTACCTTGGTAAGTGCGTTAAGTAGATTTTGTTAAGATTCTCTTAAAGGAGGACTCTTAAGGGAGTAATCAAATAAAAACTTTCAGTCTTTGAAATTACGTTTATAAAATAACAATTTTATGCTATAAATGAAAAGCTTTGTGCAAGTGCTGACGGTAGTTGTATACAGAACGCTAAAAACGTTAGATAAAAACGATACATACTGTGTCAGACGTCAGCAATTTATCTAGTTACAAGCATTTCGATATGAGTACGAGTTCTCAGATATCAAAAAAGCAACTGACGTGCACTGCAATGACCCTGTGCAACCTGCATAGGGTCTATGTGCTGTCAGTCTGATCACATCGAAGATGCGAACCTATAAGATTTTCCACAAAGACAAGGCCAGCTCGGTTGGGGAATTTTCAGTTTTTCACAGTACACATATATATATATATATATATATATATATATATATATATCATAAGGGTAGTACGGTAATACAGATTTGTATAAAAGAGTTAATATTATCCTCTAAAATATTTATGCATGCAATGCATACTTTGGACTGTTTACATATTTTGTAAAATTCAGTAAATATAACTCCAAAGGCCATTACCATAAACGTGACGACACACTTGAAGCAAAGCTTGTGTCTTAAATCGAAGTCCTTAAGAAAGCAACTACCATAATGTCAGGAATGATGATCTCGCATACAACTTATTTATCAAAAGGGGCAAGCGCTTTTATATATTTTATTTTGTTTTCATGTTTTATGCCATTCGATTAAAATTAAAGTTTTAGAATTTTTAAATTTTTAAAATGCATACAAATAATATGTGTCTATTAAACTGAAAAACAGTGATTTTGACAAACAACTGATTTGCGCAAAAATTTGCAGGGCGTTTGTATTTGCCTTGTCTGTTCTCTGTGTATGTATTAATTCAAAAGAAATGTATACGCGTTGCCCGTAGTGAGCTCTTACATTAAGGTCATATCATGTAGGCACACACACACACTCACATTGTAGTAAATCTAACTAAGTCATACTCAGTAAGAAAGTACTTCATTCTTTTATACGTTTTTTTTTTCTAAGAAACTATTAACAACAAAACGGTATAATAATCGGCGTTACAATGTTTTAATCAAAAGCAGATGATATCTTAAACATTGAGATCACGCTACTTTTTGTTTAATTACTTTTTGTTGAAGCAAAGCTCCTATCTGCTTTGGGTTTTATCTATCGGCGAAGGGGTAAAAGTGTACGTCTAATAACGAATATTGGCGCTACGAAAGCGCTTATGTGAACACAGGAACCGCGGAGACGTGATACGTTTTAATATCGCTAGATCGCTTAAGGGGAGGCTGAAGGCATTACACTGAAAAATATATTCATGACGTTGGAACTTGCTCTTGTAATGTTGTAAAATAACATTTTATTTTAATAATATCACAGCCGTTACCACGCAATGAGCTAGAACATAGGCTTTATGAAAAAAGCGCTTGCCTCAATATCATCAGTATGACCAATTCATATTTAGTTACTTAATATTTAGTTAAATTTGTATTTTTATAAATTTATTTATAAATAATCGCTGTACTCTAACAACGTACTTGAAGTTATTGTTAACCCGCTTTTATAAAGACCGTTTTCAAAGTTCCTAATTAACTACCCTAAAGTTAATAATTAAGCTTTTTGTAAATTCAGGAAAATCATCTGCCAAAACCTGACAATATTTCTAAACATTATGTCTTAATACTTTGTTACCTTGCAGACTTTTATGTCACATCTTTGCTTCCATTTACATTAATCAAATATAAATAAAAATATATCTTCTGCTCAAAAAGCTAAGATTAAAATCCTAGTTGCGTTTAGACGCAAAAAGATATATTTAACAGGCAGTCTGTCCACGGTACTGCCGGTGTTATTCTTAGATTTTATATTGAAATGGATTTCTCTAAAGTAAAATGTAGTCTATGACACTCAATAGACTACTACATTTTTGTGAATGCAGCTTACTAATCGTAAGATCATTAAAATCAGCATAGTATTTTTTGAGTTTATTTATAATAAACCTATGTACAATAAGTTAAATTCTAACAAAAAAATATCATCCTATGTTACCATTTACTCCTTTGGAAGCAGTTTCTTTCAGTTTTCTTATAGTTTCCCATTTCTGCCACCGCATTTTAAACATCTGATGGCTTTATTGAAGCACATGTTTTATGTTTATATAATGAAGAATTTTCTAAATAATTTACTTTTACTTAGACTTACACTACCTTAAATGACCTTTGAATTTAAAGTGGTTTTACTTTAAAGAGGCTATTGTAGGTTATTCTTAAAACAATGATAAAAAGTCTCGCGGACTTTATTGTAACCATATCAATTTTTGACGCCGTAATTTTTTTCATTCCTTAGATATCTACAAAACTCCTTATCACACTCACTAAAATCGAATTCATTCGATTCATTAAAATCGAAGCACTAGGGGTAGACCAACGAGGTAACAAATTAAAAACAAAAACGATTCTCCGAATTGAGTAACTCTTTCTTTTGGACGTCGGTCAAAATACACATATTTCTTTATTATTATATAAGGTTATATGTAGGCTAGTAAAGTAAAACGATTTAGAATAATCAGCAAATCGAATGGTGACTTAGAATATTGTACAAATATACTTAAACTTAGTATCATGTAAAATAAATAATATGTATCTATAACATAAATATATCCTACCACACGTTCTGGCCATTCGTCCAAAAAGCACATAAAAGAACGTCTATCGACGTCGTTAGATTTCCTTTGAGCATTGTATTCGTTAGCGCATTGAAAAGCATTTGCGTATTGCAGCAAAGTGACTGCTGTTTCGATTTGATCAATACTTTTATGTATTTCTTGCTATCGAGCTTTCACTTTAAATGGAGTTAAATTATAAACTGGACTTTATATAAATTAAAACATTAGATATAATGATTATGTAGCTTATCAAAAAAGGTGAATGTTTTACTGGTTATTTGAATTGTTACACCACTAACTTATCATATTGTTAAAAACACCTACGTAAGAGGAAAACTATTTATTGCAGCGTTTTCACACTTCTGAAAAATTAGGAATTATTCAAAGACTAACTTGAAAACGTTTTTGCTAACAGCCGACCTAACTAAGTGTTATCGGATTTCTTCAGTTATTTTGACAAAACATAAATGTCATCTCATATACAATTAAATTTTTCGTCACAAGGAAGAAATTTTATAGGGTTGAACATAATATCCATGTTAAGAAACGGGCTGATTATGCTACAAGTCATACATATACAAAGTCGAAGCCAAAATGCAGCCCGCCGCAAGGACTTTTAAGATGCGAAATTTTGTAATCATGGGTGACGCTGATCATAACTTATAGTAATTAATTATCTTTTTTGTAGAGAAATATCTACCAATACCTTTCTTCGTGGGGCCAAGAATGAGTAATGCTGGACTCAAACCGACAAAAAAGTTTTTGTTTTCGGCCAAGGGTTGCAGGTCAGTTCGGCAAGGCTCTAAATCCTGTCATTTTCGCTGCAGAAGCAGCCCCGTCTCAGGCCTAAAGCCAACTCCGACTAATGATGCATTGGAATAAATTCTTCCTTCGTTTTACCTTATATAGCAAGTCATCAGAGTCCTCCGCAAGTTGATGGGGTCTAGAGAAGATAGGGATGTAATCATCTTCTCTATTAAAATTAGGGAGTTTTCTAATCTCAGTAGCCTCACAGATCGTTCTTGGTAGATCAATCGGTGTCCTTTAGCAAGAATGTTGTGGTAGATCAAATCTGTTCTAATGATTGGGGTGACGTAAAGTAAAATAACGCATCGAAATGGCGACAGTTTAAATGTAAATAGAAGCAGAAATCCGTAAAATGTCCTTAAATTTCATCATATGTTTAAAGTTTATTTAAATTTATATATGTATAAATATAAACAGAACAAATGAACCCTAACAAACAATTTTCGGTCGGGAAAGAAAGTTCTAACAGAAAGAGCAAACTATTTGCGTATGCCCTCATTAATTGTGGACTAACAAAGCTATTGTTGACTCACAGAAGGTTTGCCGTAATTATACAGTAGTCGGAAATGTTTTCTTGTTTAGGCCCTGGCCATAATAAAGATATTTACAGTTAACTGGGTTAAATATTTATAACGGGGTAACTGACATAAAGATTCAGTTTATTTCCTATTAAAAATGAAATAAAATTTTCTTTTGTTAATTTCTTTGTGTTACAGACATACTATGAAATTTTACAAAAACCTTACATTAAAGCAGATTATCCTATTATATTATTGAAGATATTTTCAATTAAAGATTTTATCATTCCATGGAAAACATCAAAGTAAGAAGTAAAATGTAGAGAAATAAACAAAACATATCTTGGAATTCGTAAAGGCAAGTCAGTCAATTTTCTGTACATCATCTTATATTCTGTCACATACCTGAAGGCATAAAACTAATTGAATATATATTGTAGAAAAACAGTTGAATAAATTCAAGCAAGTTAACACATAGACGTAGAGTGCCACGTTTTCTAAGAAGTAGAAGGACCCTATATTGATCGACGTCCCAAAAGAAGGTGCGCACTTTGTACTCTATTCGGAGCTTATGTATTTTTTATGTTTGTACGTTGTGTGTGTACCTTGTTGCTCTGCTCCTAGTGCTTCCATTTTGTTCATTCTGTTTTTAAATAATAGATATTAGCTGTAATTTAATTCAATTTTTTTTAATAATTTTGTGTAAAAATGGTTTAATAGATACTTAAGAAATTAAGAAAATGATGGCGTCAAAAATAACAACCTTATGCGATTAAATTGCAAACGCTGATTTAACCTTAAGAGATAGATTTAAACCATATCCTACATAATTGCACTTCTTAAATGCCTATATGTCTATGTTTCAACAATAACCCACAATAATCACTTTCATGTAAACAATTTTTAAAATAGCAATCCGGCATGTTCAAAGCCTATTTAAGAACTCTTATTTCAATTACTCCTTTGAAGAGGAATGGCAGCAAGAAATACGATTGTCCTATCTACGATAAAGTAAATCTAAAACTCATTTAAGTTTTAATAAATTATTATTTATATGTACATTTATATAAGATTGGCTTGTTATGAACTATGTTAATTAGTTTTTAAAGCAGAATCTAGTAATTAATCTATATATAAACTAATTATGTAACAATTTTATAATAGAATTAGATGATTCAAATATTAGAACCTCATGCAAGTTCTTAAATGCAAACTTCTAACTAGATAGAAAAAACACCATTATTGCTTAAATCTAATGTCTATTCAAAATGAATCCAGACTATGATACTTTAAATTAAGCAATTTAACAATAGAACAAGACACGACATTTTTACAAGTAACTATCTTAGATTTTAAATATATCAAGTAACATATATTTTGAACAGCAAATTAGTACAATTATAATTTCATTCGAATAAATTAAAAGATAAATTTGAATTAAAATGTAATCGTTATAATGTTTTGAGAAATACAGACTTTGAATGACCAGTAGCAGATGTTTATTGCATATTATAAGAGATTAAATACCGATAGTAAAAGATGATTTCATAACTCATTTTTTGAGCAATTAACAGTCATCAATGTTAACATCCTTCATGTATTCTGTAAATACATACAATATCTCTAACCCCTATTCCCTATATCTATCTGTAGTAACCCTTTTCCACTTCTTCAAATTCTTTCTGATACTGAGAATTTCTGGATCAATCAATAAATTAACGTATGCCTAACGTATTTATTATACTACATATTATTAACTATCTACCCGCCCTGGTTCCCACGGGTAGCACATCGATATCTGTAAAATCTTGCGAATTAATAAAATGATCTGTCATCGCGTGGTCACGAGGTAAACTACGTGACCACGGTCGCTGAAATTTTCGATAACGTCAGGATTAAATAAAATCTAAATCGTTAAAAACTTATTCGTAATGTGTAAGTAAACAAGTGATAAAACTTATCGAAATCTCTATTGTCTGTCATCTATTCGATAATGTGATAGTTTTCGAAACAAAAATTACAGGAACATTATCGAATTATCATCTCATATGCTCTGTCATCATCATTCAGCCTGTGATAGTCCACTGCTGGACATAGCTCCCTAATAACTATCCATTAGAGTGGTTTAGACCGTATCCCACCACGCTGGTCCAATGTCGTTGGTGGGTGATATGTCGTACTGTACTGCTAAATTAATAACTTGTTTGAAAAACGTTCTTGCAGAGTTAACTTTAAGAAAGCGCCTATGAAATAGCGGTCATGACTAGTTATAACAAACAGGCATATTTATAATACTCATGAAGTTCTAAACATAGAAAACACAAACCAAAACATAGAAGCAAATTGTTTGAACAGTTTTGAACCAGATAAGATAAAAATGATAATAGAATTATTTTAAAATAACTTCGGCGCATAAATTCAGGTAGGATTATAAATCAATTGCTTCGGATTATTCCGAAATAATCCGATGACTGCTTTATCGTAAAGGCGTTAACGTATTGTATTGAGAACTGGTTCCAAGCCAGATACAGCATTAAAGTTATTCTAACTAAAATATATTTAGACTCCATACACCGCATGAATAATTCAGTGGCTTTGACCGCAATGCTTTTCGGCTAAAACTATAACAGTGTAAACTGATTTGAACATTATTTTTACGAGTCCATCTCCGACTGAATAACGAATGCTGTTAGAAATTGAATAGTTGTTATATATTTATTTCTCTCCACCCTCTGTTTTTAAAGTATTCTTAAGTACTTTGGCCGTATTGCTAGTTATATAGTGTAATGTGTATAGTGTGTGATATAGTAAATATGTGTATAAGTTTGTGGTCGGTAATCTACGCAGACGTGTTCTGATGCGATGGGCAGACCAAGTCAAATCCCTTTCTTCTCAGCCTTTCTATAACGGAAGCCTTTCCATCAGCCAAAAATAGAGATTCCTGGTAGATACGACGAATGGTGGTAGATTCGTCAGACTAGACACGACCTTTAGTTTCAAAATGAAAACGAAGAAGATGATGAAGAAACATGTATCTATCGAAGATGACTAACATAGATCAAGACAATTTATTTAAGTGTTATTAATCTTTATGCAACTTAGAACATTTAATTTTAAGTGCCTTATGAAAAAATGAGATTTGACACAAATTCATAAAACTCAGAGGTCCTTAGAAGCTACGTCTTAATTGCATTGCAGTAGGCCTTTTTTCATGGACGACCTGAAAATATGTTTCCTCACATTAAAATATTCAAAAACAATCGGTTATAAAATTTCTCAATATTGCGACTTGAAGAATGAATTCGTATAGAATAATGCAAATATACATAAAGTTATTTTTAATCTAACATAGAAATATGATATTACTTTCATAATTAAAATGAAAGTGCAAGTCCAAACTAACAATCGAGTCGTTTTACAACAGCATAAACAAAAGTTTCCTATTAGTCAAAGTACAACTGCAAGAAGCAAATCTGCAAGAGCAAAAGGATTTTCTTTGCGTTAATTAATCTTAATTTCGTCCTGACATCGGAGCCACGCCTTTTCCGGATTAAAGACACGAGATTCTTTACTTTGATTAAAGTCACGTTGAAGTTTACGGTAACGCTTTAGAAAAGTCGTCCGTTTCAAGTAATACTTTTGCAATTCTGATCTTTTTCATATTACTTTTTTGATACTTTCCAAGAAAAATTCCGAAATAAGAGTTATAAAGCTATAAAAAATTGTTCCTGTTGCACTAAAAGAGGTTATTTCAACTTTTTTGTACGCAAATGAGCGCCGGTTTACCTTAAGAAGATCAAGATACACGTAAGTGCACACCACGGAAAAAGAATAAGATCTTTACTAAATATTTAAAAGAACTCTAATTAAATGAAAACTTCAAGAATATTTATTTTCTTACACTGTAATGAAAATGTATACACGTATTAATTTTAACAAACAACATTTTTACTGAATGCGATAACATGCATGCATTTTATAGTTTAATTGTGAAATGAACATATATGAATGAATTTATATTGACAAATAAAAATTCTACAGGCGATAACATAAATGCAACGTACGAATAGAGCCCACTTCGCAATCCTTATCGATGCTGTGAAAAGCGTCCATTTACGCCCTTACTACGAAGAAAGATAAACTTCATCGTCATCCACGTACGGGTTATGCCATAGATTGGGGTGTCATGTTTGTGTGCATGAGCTCGGTGCACTCGATTATCATACAAAACGCGTTACACACGAGCGAATTCTAATAAAGCGGAGTAATACTTTTGTTTTGCTAAAAATTCCTAATTTCCGTACTTTTTAAGTAGATCTAGACTTAAGATATAAAAATTCTGTATATATCTGTTTACCAAACCTATATCGTCAATAAACACGCTTTGCTTGCCCAAAACTATATCAGAGATTGCCGGTTAATTTAATCCAGGGCGACTCAGAGTTCCAAGTCTGTTTAAACTTCACCTAACTATGTTTTGACGCAAAGCCACAGTGGAGTTAGTTATCCTCACATCCTATGCCATATAAATCTTAAAAAAATTGTTTCTACAAAGATTCAAAGATGAATAAAATATTTTAAAAAATTATATATTTATCAAATCCACAAATTTACGGATTTTTCGCGTTACTTTAGTATATTTATTCCCGACGTTTCGGATTCTTTCCAGCATCCATGATCACGGGCAGACTAAGTTGGTATATGTCTGTATTTCTATGTTTTGAAGACACTCGAACCTTCTTTCCGTTAGAGTAAGCAGATTAGAGTCTGTATTCATATTTTCACGTACAAGTTAATTGTCAACTGATTGTGTAGTAAAAACGTTAAAAATAATACTACTTTTTAGAGATATATTTAAGTTACGCGCAGTTACATCTGGTATATTCAAGCCAAAGTTTTGTCTAAATTCGATAAGCGTTTCCAGAGATTAGCCGGAACAAGAAAACGAATATTTTAAGAAAATACTTTGTTATATGTATCAACTAATATCGCAACGCTCTCATTTAAAGTAGTTTATTTTAATATTCTGTGTTAAGTGTGGAGGTTGTAAAACCTCCTCGTGGTAGCGGAGAATATGTAATATGTAATAAATTTCACGATAAGTTTTTTGATTCATAATTATTTTATTTTTTTTTTCTTTTAGATATAGTTAATACTACAACAATTTCATATTAACATAAGACAGCCGGTGGCGGGTAAAGCCATGCGTTTCATCAACCGCACCTGTTCGTCGAATTTGCAGAGCTAAATATTCATACCTTATAGATGAGCGTTCATGTGGACGGTCCTATTTTTTGGCAAAGATGTTATGGTGAGTGTCATTTCCTTGTAAGATTCATCTAATTCAGAGTTCGTGACAAGCTACCAGGTGACCGACACTTTTTGCTAAAAGTGGAGACCACACGTACAGAAGGTACGTGAGTTGGGCATTCTTTTTTGTCTTCTAAGGATCGTCCCTATTATATCCCAATTATATTGAGTGGCTCCGTGGTACCAATAAATATATTACCGTTTGCGTTAGGCGTACTGCAATTCCAGTCACGCTGCATACTTTTTAAATCGCCTGCGACAATGGCTTGTAAATTCACGGCGTTTTTACTTAAGGAGTAGCCGTGGTCAGTCTCTTACGAAACATCTTCACTATGGAAGCTGATGACTATTAACGAACGATGTTTTTTGGCATATCTTTACGAAAAGTGTATTTACGTTTAAAGAATAACACAATTTTACGGATTTTTAAAATTGTAGAGTTATTTAAAATTATACTGGACGCTTCAAAACTGTACCAGGGTCCACGGTCACTGGACTGAAACTGGCTTTTACTCGTATACGCAGGTAAGTCTTGCACATCGTTATTTGTTTATACTTACTTAAATTGATTAGCATGCCTTCAAAGCAATGTTTAAGTTATATGATATTTAAAGTGAAAAAATTTTAGACGGATATAAAAAGAAAAATTGCGTTAATCTGCTAAAAGAATCAAGCCGGAAAAAATACCTAAATTATTTATGATTCCATGATGTATGGGTAGTGTATTGGAAACAAAACAAAACAACAATTTCTGGCCGAATGACGTAAAAAAGAAATGAATTTCGGAATTTGACAAGTTTTCTCAGAAAAGTCTCAAAATTTTTGATATAGATTCTGTATCCAGATAAAGAACCTTAAACAAATTTGCTCGCTTATATCACTATCAATTACATATTTTATTCGTAAGCATCTTAATTTTGACAATAAACTTTATTTAGGAAGCACTTGCACAGTAATTTAAGGGCAGCTTCCGATATGCAGCAGCAAAATGTTGGAATAATATTCCACCACCCATCAAGGCACTGAATGTTAAAAACACTTTTAAAAAAAGTTAAAGGAGTTTTTTTTGAATAAACAAAAATATAGATAACATCATGCTGTTTGATATATATTTATCTATTCTTAGTTCTAGCTCTTCTTTATTTCGTATTTCTAGATTACATTAATAGTTAAGTTTAAGAAAAGCATTTAATTACTTGAACTTGCAATTCCTAGCCGCCATAAAGTTAACTGTGGAGAGAATAATACATATAAAATATAGGGAAGTTTTAGGTTAATTAGGTATAAGTAGGTGCCAGCAGAATACCAGCGTTGGCCTTAGCCAACATAATGCTGAGTTGAAACCTTATCGATCCAGCATCGTTGTATACATCGACGAGAACAAGAGGTTCACGTAGTTAAAGTTCTTTGTATTATTGTGTCCTTTTCTTATTTTATTATTAAATAGTGTTTTTATTGTAAAATCTTTGTTCTCTTTATTATATTATGTTACAATATGTAGGTTTAACCCTAGATAACCCTTGTTCTGTACTTTTATATTGTTTTGTTTGTTAATTTGTTTGTTAATTAATGGGCTGGATTGATTAAATGAGTTATTATTATTATTATAATGCGTTGATAAGCTAGAAGACTAGAGAAAACAAAATTATTATTTTTAGCTTTTAAAAATAAATAAAACGGTTCATCGACACAAAAATCTCTTAAAAGTCTCACCTTTATTTCCTTGTTTTATCTAATGTTTTATTAAGGTTGATTAAGTTGGTGCCTTCAAAGCTAGAATACCATTAGATGAAAGTAAAATTTAAAAAACATACTACATTTATTACAGTGTTATCAGGTTCTGACCTTACAGAAAATTTCAACGAAAACTAAGATAAAACCAACCTTGCCAAACGATAATAATCTGCTATGGAATACATTCTATAGACTTGAAGTAGAATTTATTGCTTTTAAAAAATAATTATTATATTTACTATTTAAAACGTATATTCTGACTGTTAAATAATTAAATTTTTAGCAGCCATAGTTTGTCTGTAGAACTATTCGAAGATACGAATAGTTCTACAGGATCAGGTGCAAAGCCAAGGTAAAGTTTGGCATTCACACAGCCTGGCTATTTCTCAGAAACATATTCTTCTCTAGTTCACATAAGGCACTTAGACACATTACAGCACAAGCTATAGATGTATAATATTATTACATGTTTCAACCAGTAATCAAACAAAACATTTAGAAATACCAAGGATTGCATTTAGTAGTTACAACAATTAACATTCTGCAATAGTTACGAAAGAAAATAGTTTATTTGGCTTTAAATGGCCTTTTAGTATTATTGAAACACAGCAACACCGTGTTTATAATATAATATTAAAGATTGAAAGTAATTTTTCCTTATTAAAATGACAGATTGAGGATAACGGGTAAAAAAGGACGCGGCTTTTTTTACAACATAAAAAATCCCCCAAGCCTTTAAAATTGTTTTCATCCTTTTTTTTAGGCAAGGTTGTTAAGCTTCCAGACTCATGTCTTCGGTAAGCTTCATCTAACACAGAGTTCGCGTTAAGCTGTTCCCATGATCGAGGTGGTAGACTCTTTTACCTTTCATCCTTGAAAGCGTTCGAAAGCTGCATATCAAAAAATCTGATCGTACGAAAAAGGACCGCGTACCTACATCTCTAGATGGCCATTAGATAAAAAGATAACCTGTTATATTTAAAACTAAAGAGTAATCATTTTCGTATGCGCAGACTTTTCGTTCTGGTTTCAATGAACCTTATACCCTATATGAGCAGTTTGACCTCCGCTACAATCCATAATGTTGATGCAGAAAATTTCAATATATGTCATGTTACTATTTTTATCCACATTATATTAGTAAAAAACCGGCTCAAGTTTCCCTCGCGAAGTATCAGCCATTATTGTTGTGCCAAGCCCATTATTTTTATTCCGACAAGTAAGTATTGTATGTAGATATGAATAGTCCCTTACTGGTTTCGAAAAAAATTGCTTTTCTTTTACATAGATATGAAGTTAACTATAACAGCTTTGCTCTGATTTCTCTTTCCATTGGAATTTTTAATAGGCTATTCAATTAGTAATAATATCTGGTGTTTCACTTTAAATAGAAGAGTAAACAATTATTTTTTTTTTTTTGTAAAACCAATTAGTACTATTATTATCTCTTTTAGTAAAGTTTAAGTATTTAAAAGTCAACAAGCAAGCAAGCAAAAAAAATAGTAAAAGTGGAAAGTCAAAGGTGTTAAAGCGCGGGGCGTTTCATGAATCATGCAGATTTGTTTTGCTCATTAAATAGATATACGATCTCCTCCCATCCTGTTATGATATACGTGGCCTCTAAGAGGACAGCACAATGGACATTTTCTTTAGACTAGTGAAATTTATGTAGCCGGTTGTTGCTTTATTCAGTGAACGTCGACCGTAAAGATTTAGTGTTAAAATGTTTTTGATGAGACGATAAGAACATAGGTTAATAACTTAAGTAAATAGCGTTTTTTTAATTGCATTATTATCTTTTTAGAGTACGTCTAATATTATAAATGTAGTATCACAAAACAGTTTGTCTGGTGCTTTTATTCGGTAAGCAAAATTATAAATGTTAACACCGTATATATTTAACGATTGCATCATTTTTATCCAAAAAATAAAAAATGGCTTCAAAGATAAATATTCATTAGAAATTTAAAAATGGGTAGAGAGCTAATGTAAAAAAATATTTTTGCTTTTTCAAGTCTTCCATGTTATGCTAAGTTTAAAATTAAAGCGCTGCGCTTTTCACTTATTTATCATAAGCACTTACTTATTTCATATACCTATTTATCATAAGAGGGACATCACAAAGTATAAACTCATTTAACATTTTTACAAAGACGTTTTGCCCGATCTGATTCAGCTATTCTAATACTTATTTGTTTTATTCTTTAAAACGCTTGAAGTTGATCGTAAAAATTCTTATTTTAAACAATTTTTTGTTACTTAAATTTGTCAATAATTATTAGCAGAGCCGTTGCCCTGCTTATTGTTATTAATTATTTGTATGTGTGTTACCTCGTTAGGTAACACACATACAAATGAAAAATATACTCTTCGGACTTAGTGGCTCCTTCATTTGGGAATTCGGTCAAATAGGCTTAAATCAAAATGGAGTTTTGTTTACTTATCCCTTCTTAGACCTTTGCGAGCTCTTAGTCTAATCTTTTGGAACAATGTTTATGTTGGTACTAACAAAGTTCAGTACATTTGATATTGTGTTTTTATAAAAGTTTTACAAAAATACAGTTAACATTTTAGCAAATTCTTTGCATAATAATGCGTTGCAATAAGAATTTAAAACTGGACTAACCTTACGGGAAAATTAAAACACTCGTAATTTGCAATTTAAGTGAACGTTAATAATAAAAAGAGGTTAGTAGGATAATACTCGCGAACATTCGAGCTCGTTAACGGGGTTTAGCAAAACGCATAAAAATTTTAAAACGATTTAAAAAGATCAATTTCCTTTGATTCCGCATTAAAACATTTAATTTATATTGCTTGAGGTATGTCGTTTTATAAATTTATATATGTATTAAAAGGTTTATAATTTAAAAAAGTAATATTCCAACAATGAAGACCCTTAAAATTTTAAATACGTTATATTGTTAAGAATGGCTAGTAGGAATTTATAATGGGCGAACACATGCACCACCCCATTGCGCACACTTTTACCAAAACAACACTTTTTGTTCAGATCCACCGGCACCTGACCTTTATAACACAAATGGGAACTCAAAGTGCATTCAAATTGAAAGCAAACAAAAATACTATGCACGTTTACTACAGAACAAATACCAAAAAGTAGAACGTGTAAATTCTTTATTGTAGATTAAAGCAACATGGCGAAAAGTAAATCAAAAACCGTCAACTAAGGTTAATTGATATTCCCTGCCCATTAAAAATGCACCGTTGGATGTCTCATATCCACTTGAAAGGTAATTTTGTTGTCTACTACCATGTTAATAATCTTTATACAAATAATTTGCTACAAAAATGGGCACTGCGATTTGACTACTAAAACCTATTATGACCCTTAAAATAATAATATGTATAGAATTAAAATGTTAAACAAAATAAAATGACAAATATTTTGAACTATATTTATTAAAATTTACTTGGATAGTTTTTATATTTAACGCAAAAACTCCAGCACCATCTTCGTGTCACATGGTAGCTGATTTTGGGAACTGAATATTCATCACTCATAGGTGCAAAGTGGACATTCGGATAGTACGAACACTTATAACTAAAGTAGCAAGCAAGCTCGTTTAAATTTACATACTTGACTTTAAAACCAGAGTAAGCTTAGTTGTACAGTAAATTATCCTAACTAAAGGTATATATTCAAAAGATTGTATGAAATGTTTTGATCGCTTTGTACGAGAGACGCATTTTAGCATGGATTTAAATTAGAAAAAAATTGGCTTAACTCCCGAAGGATGTCAGAACTTTTAATTTTAAATGGGGAATATAATCGAGAACAGTAATGTAGAAATGACAATGTAAGTTTACATTACTATTTTTCATTTGTTTTTATATTTTTACGCAAATAACATATAATGAAATGTTAGTTACAATTATCAGAATATTATGATTAAAATGTGTATCTTTCATTTTTGATATCCTTTAACTATTATTAAAATGTTTCTAAAATAAAAAAAACTTTAAGTTCAATGAAATAAAATAGATAACGTTAAACTATCTGCTTGCAATGATTTCTCCAGCTTGCTTGTTTCATCATCATCAGCCTGTGTTAGTCTACCGCTAGACAATGGCCTCCCCATCAGGCATTAGTACGCCTTCTCTATTAGGGCTTTTAGACCGTATCCTACCAAGCTAGTCCAATACGTGTTAGTGGGTTGACCGAGTTCTTACATTTCCATCCCACGCACTGACCATCTTACTTTTCAGACAATTGGGTCCAAATTGCCCTAACCAACTATTAAACAACAATGATAATTTGTTAAATCCCCGCAAGATTCAAACCCACGACCACCAGGCTACAGAGGCAGGTAGCTAGCTTGTTTGGTTAACGCCAATTTTACCTTATAAAGCTACATTCTTTTCTTATTTTAATCCTTTTTAAATTTATTTTATTAAGCCATTTCAATATTAAGGCAATTTCCCAATAGACTGTAGGCAATATTAACGATTGATATACATCAATACGAGGTGTGTTCAAAAAGTATCGCTAATTTTGAATTTTCGCGGGTTACGTATATTAGAATTTATATTTTTTAGTGGCGTTATGTTGGTACCTATGTGTCTCGCTTTTTGAATGTTCACTTAATTATTGAAAGCTGCTGTGCTTGCACGTGTTTTGAATCGTTTCTAGATTTTTATCTATTAAAAAAAAATGAATCAAAGCACCTGTATCAAATTTTGTGTGAAAAACGGAATTAAGTGCGCGGATGCATTCCGAATGTTGACTGTGGCATACGGAGAAGCTACATTGGGCCTTATCGGAGCTTATCGGTGGTACAAAATGTTCTTAGAAGGCCGAGAAGATGTGAACAACGAAGTGCGTGCTGGACGCCCGAGCACTTAACAACAGATGAAAAAATTAATGAAATGGAGCAAATCGTTGGCCAAATCACCGTTAGAGAAGTTGCTTAGGACCTAAGCATATCAATTGATCGTGCCATTCGATTTTATCAATGATTGGGCATAAGGCGGGTCGCCACGGAATTCGTACAAAATTGCTTAATTGTGACCAAAACAGCATCATGAATTTTTTGAGATGTGAAACTCGTCCGCGAAGACCCATATTAGCTCCAGAGGGTCATAACTGGTGACGAATCGTTGATTTATGGTTATAACGTGGAAACCAAGCTCAATCATCTCAATGGATGCTGCCGCACGAACCAAGACTGAAAGCTCAAGTTCGGTTGAATGTGTCTGTTTTGCTGTCAGTTATCTTCGACTGCGGGGCGTGGTGCATCATGAGTTCTTGCTATAGGGAAGAACGGTCAATAGAATATAACCTGCAAGTTATGCGCAATTTGTCGAATCAATCTGCCAGAAACGCTCGGATTTGTGGAGGAACAAAATTGGCCGGAACACTGCAGTTTTTCCACTACTACTTCGCGGCAGAAATAGGCACGCGGTGGTACCCACCAGACGTCTCTTGGAAACCTACCAACGGTAAATAAATAGATAAAAAAATGTTTTTGAAGTGCTTTGAAGATTGGAAAACCGTTGGGACAAGTGTATAATATCTCGAGGGATTACTTTGAAGGGACAAAATAGACATTCATGAATAAATAAATAATTTTGAAAAATACAAAATTCGATTCTTTTAAACAAGCCTCTACATCTGTCAAACTACAAACACAGTGTCCGTCCGTTTCACATCCAGGTATGTTATGGAATATTGACCTAAATTAAAACACGAAAGGAATTCCGACTTCGACATCCATACCCACATTGCTGTGAGGTGTTGTGTATGTAAATTCAGTGCATATATGCCATGAAAAACATGACGTCCTGACCTACTGGCCTGCTCATAGTGTTAGAGATAACCTTATCCTTCTTCATAGAGTGGATTTATATGGACAATTACCATACTCCTAGTAGGATTTCTGTGTATTGGTCATTTGAATGTTGAACGCTCAAATTTAATTCTTCATTTCTTTTGACTGGACCATAATATTACTATTTTCGTATATCATACAATAGATGCTTTTCGGCTTTTAGGTGAGCTATTTAAACATTTTGACATAAACTAAAATGTTGAAAAGGATAAAAATATTTATGGAATTTTTTAATCCTTAACTTTATAAGATATTAAATTAAATAAAGCCTTGATTACACAGTAATCATGTTGTTTTGTAATGACAAAATTTTTATATCAATGTATCTTAAATAAGCTATGAAAGTGCTTAATTGCAATTTTATAAATGTTTACATTAGAATGCTTATTGTGCGTTACATATATTAAAACATACATATATGCTCTGCTATCAATATAATACACCAATTCCAGTAGTACAAATATGTCATGCGTTATTTGTGTCTATCTTTTCGGTTTGGGCAGCGTTTGTAATGTATTTTTTTTATTTCTTAAATATCTATTAATCTACTCGTCACAAAATAATTAAATAGGACCAATGAAAGCCTATATGTATTATATAAAAAAATAAGAAAATCCGACCACTTGGAGTGGAACAACGATGTAACACATATTAAAAAAAAATACGCCTTGCCAAACTAATTCAGTTAATTAAGTATATGTATACATATATATATATATATATATATATTTTATTACAGCCATATCCAACATTGCATCTAACTTAAAATTCAGCGAGTTACTTAGCTTTCACCTGCGCCACTTTTAAAGTTTCCCTGTCAGCTTGAAAGCAACGCATGGCATCGCTGCTAACACTCCTCTGTAATGAAGATTTCTACAAAGTTCTTGATAATGGCATTGCTAATTAGTACTGTCTTTTAATGAGCGCGCAGAAGCATAAGTAATAGAGCATAGTTGTAAGTGATATTCTGTAATCTAATCGTATTATTATAATGTAAAGTATTTTTTCCATTTAATTTATCACAGAAAATTCGATTACCTGTGCAATATGCCGTAATAAAGCCTACATTTTTTTTATTTATAAGAAACTTGTACAGGCTTTATGTCAGCGGTTTAGTGCAATTGTTTTGTCAATGTCTTATTATGGTATTGTGCAGTTGACAACTATCAAGAAATCATCAGCAAATAAGTTACACTTTCGGTTTATCGCATAGGGCAGATAATTTATATAAGTCAAGAACGGAAATGGTCCTAAAACTGTACCTTGCGGAATACCACCGTGGATTGTCTCCTGAATTCGGATCCATATTTTTTTAAACGTGTTATATACAATACTAAATTACTGCATCACGTTCAACTGTAGTATCTGTTTCAGGACTTGTTCTAGTTTCAGTAACTTCTTTTAAATGATTACCACATATAAAAAAATCGCAGAAAAAGCATATTAAAATCAAAAAAAATTATATTGAAAAATTAGACTTAATATAAATTTTAAAAGAAAATAAAAAGTAAAACAATATCCAAATACATTTCTAAACATCCATCCAACATCATTTTATAGCTATCCGTAATGTTTAAAAATATTGGCCAATGAGAAGCTGGGGCTTTTAACCTTAGTACTTGAGTAAAACAATTGTATGGTTTTTCATATTTAGTCTTTTTGTTAATCATTTGTATTTTTACTAATATTTAGAGTTAAGATATTGTAATATCGAAAACAATTTCTATATGTCAGGAAAATATTGATTATTTTCTGACTTTCAAAATGAGTGAATACATGATCATATGAAATTTAACTATAATATTGAAAAGATAGTATATGTCACAACTTGCTAAGTCACAAAATTAAGAAAGATTTTGACGGTCCATGAATGAACATGGATTCATCATTGATCAACTTGCTATGGATTAAAAACAATTCAGCTGCATCATTTTAGGGCTATTCGGCTTATAGGCAATATTTTGTTGACAGTCATTAGATGACGAGGATCATATAGTTAGCTGAAATTAGTGTCGCTAGAAATAGTTTCATGCAGTGATTCTTTCTAAATCTGCAACGTATAAAGGAATGTTTCTCGAACACATCACAGCTATTATTTGTATATTCGAAAAATCCGATGTTTGTAAAGATGTCCTTTACAATTATCGGCTCAAGAATAATTAATAATAAAATAATTAATTATTATAAATGACACCTTTACTATAAAAAGTAAAACTCGGATCTCATGTTGGCCAGGTAAAAGGAAAAAAATGTTTATTCAAAAAAGAAGTATATTGTACAATCAATAAGATATAGTAGCAAAGTCTTACACAGACTACATTTTTACCTGAATGTTGCTCATTATATGCATTAAACTGAATAGCTCCTGTCATCTCCGATCCTACTTAACAATAAGATCTTTCATTGCTTATCATACTGATGTCACTAGAAATACACTGCAGTGCGAACTCCGCAACGAAAATAAAAACGATTCCGGGGTCGGATAGGTTATCTACAAAATTTCTTAATATTTCCATTAACATAAGAAATACACAGTAAACCTATTTAATATTAATGCAAATATCAATTTGGCTATTGTAAATCTAAGAGAGAAAATAATGGACAACCTTAAACTAACAAACAATTTGTTTTACAACAGCATTACAATAAACAAAAGTTTCCTATTTGTCAAAATACAACTGCAATAAATAACTCTGCACGAGCAAAAGGATTTTCTCCGCAATAATTAATCTTAATTACGTCCCGACATCGTGGCCACGCCTTTTATGGATTTAAGAAACGAGATTTCTTAAAGTGCTTCGTACTTTGATTAAAGTCAAGTTAAAATCAAGTTGAAATAAAAAAAAGTTCGTTCTGTTCCAAATTATACTTTTATAATTTCAGTCGTTTTTATTAATGTTGTTTTCGCAACCCTTTAAAGTAGAATTTAATCATAGTTAAAATCCGAAATAACAGTTATATAGATCTGAAAATTGTAATTTTTTTACCTTAATGTGAGCTAAGGATTATTACTACTGCTAACCTAAAGGCGATTAATATAGGTAGTTGCACAAGTGGAAAAATAATAAAGCCTAAAATACTCTACACCTAAAAAACTTCTAACTATATAAAGATTTCTTATTAATAATTTATTATTAAATTTAAATTAAACAGGAATTGTTTAAAATATTGTTATGTTATTTTATAGTTTAATACTGTAGTGAAAATACATGCATATTTATATTAAGAAAAATAGATTCTCAACGCGATAACATAAATGCAACGTATGAATAGAGTCCACTTCGCAAATCCTTATCGATGCTGCGAAAAGCGTCCATTTATGCCCTTACTACGAAGAGGGATAAACTTTATCTTCATCCGCATACCGGTTACGCCTTAGATTGGGGTGTCATGTTTGTATGCATGAGCTCGGTGCACTCGATTATCATACAAAACGCCTTACACTCGGGTAAATTCTAACCTAGCAGAATAGTACTTTTTGAATTTTATTACGCTTTAAAATTACTATTTTCCATACTTTATAATTAGATATTAATTTTTACATTTGATATGAAAATACTCGAAATATTAATTTACTTAACCTCCTTTAAAATAAATGCTTCGCTCGACCAAAACTACATCAAAGATTACCGGTTAATTTAATCCAGGGCGACTTAGAGCTCCAAGTCTGTTGAAACTTTACCTAACTTTGTCCTGACAGAAAGCTACAGTTGAGTTAGTTATCATCAATTTCTAAGCATTATAAATCTATACTAAGTTATCTGTATAAAGGTGTAAGCATGAATTAAACGTTATTAGAAAATAAGTACATTTCCATTTCATCAATTATAGCATTAATAAAAAAATTACAAAACAAAAAAGCTGGGATGTAGCAAATAATTACGAGGATTTATTTCCAATAAAACTGCCTAGTTCGCAATTATCAAGTATCATCACAAAAAAGAAGTCTCACAAAACAGATTTGATCGCTGGAGACACTTTTTTGTCTATACTCTAAGATTAATGGGAAAAATAAAAAAAAAATATTGATTTGTATAAAAAATATAACTGAATATCTTATTTAGTTTCTGGGGTTGAAAAAGCGAAAATAAAGTTTATTTATAACGATAAAAAGCTTAATATCTATCACGCCTGTTCATCGTTATAAATAAACGGTGTTCTACGAACATAACGATTGTTATTGCTACTAAGAGGATAAGTTGTTAGGTATAACACAATAACACAATGTACTCCTGTTCTATAACTGAAAGCGCTTAGTTCTTTCATTGAGCCATGGTTCAGTACCAAAGTAATGCCCTAAATATTATGAATAAAAATGTGATGGTTGTTGTGTTTGATAATCTAGTGCTACTTTGCTTTTTTTTTGTGACGACAGACAAAATGACAATTTCTACAAATAATCACGGTACGACTGTAGTCGTGTAGTGCAAAGAACTAAAAACAATAAAAGAAAAGCTTTCACATCCTTGATCAACCGGAGAGAGGCCTCCATAGGCACAAAGCGTCGGGGTCGCCAATGACGGCTGCAAACTGTGGGACCGGCATTTAAAACAAAAATCAACCGTTGGTGTTTTAGTGAGTAAATGAGCCGTTTTATATTGCTTGGTAAGTTTCACATATCCATTCTTCTTTCTGCATACGGTAGTTGGGACTACGTACATGGCTCTTTCCAACGGCGAAAGAATCTCTTGAAGAGATACTGAGTGCTCTATTAGCGAATAATTTCGAGGAAAATGTTTAATAATTCAGACCTCCAGATGGTTGATAGCAACTGCAAACATGTTAAAGTAGAAGGAACATTGTAAATGTAATCTTCTTAAAATTATATGTCATATTATCCATAAATATAAAAATCCGCTTTGATGAGCCTTAATAAACAACTGTCTCGTAGCCTAGGGTATAGGCGTGTGTTTTAGAATCCGAGGTCGTGGGTTCGAATCCTGCGGAACTCAACAAATTTTCATTGTTGTTTCCTAGCTGGTTAGGGCAATTTGGGCTGATCACCATTTGTCTGAAAAGTAAGATGATCCATGCGTCGGATGGGCATGTAAAGTCAGTCACCACCAACCCGCATTGGACAAGCGTGGTGGTGGCAATACAATCAAAACCCTCTAATGAAAAAAAGGTAACAACTATATTGCACAGTACATGTATTGAATGAATATTGTATGTAGTGTATTTACCATTTAAAATATCTTATACACGTTGGGAATAGAATTACTCTGGTCCTTCATTAAAGCAATATTGTTCACTAACAATTTTCAAACGAATCGGCTTTTAGCGTGAAATAATGCTGACATCTTGTTTTAGCTGTGAAAATAATATCAATATGAAAAATAATCCAATTATTTTATATTGAGAATATCACATCAGTTAAATCTACGAATGACGTTATTATAAATAACCACATAATAAATGTTAATAATTTTACTGTCTTTTCGTTTAAAATCAATGATCTTTAAAACAGTCCGATCAGACGTAAGGGTCGTCATAAATCATCAAATCAACAAAATCATCGGAAATAAATAACTTTTGACGGATACATAAATTTTCCCAAAAATTTTGCAAAGATTTTTTTGGCATATCTTTGAGAAAAGTTTATTTATCCGGAATTAATTATGCAGTATTATGGTTATTATTGTGTTTAATCACTTTACAGTTATACACATAAGTATATCTTCTGAAAAAACGATGAATTTTACGTTACGTGCACTTTCCATGTTATCGTTACCTTCATTTTATGATTATGAATTATCGATTTTTCAGATTAAATTGAAGCAGTGCCTTAATCTTACAATATTTTTATTAAACCTTCAAATTAATATTAAATGATGTTGTAGATGCATGTCAGATTGCCGCATAAGCAAGTTTGTTATGTAAAAAATATTTTAGTCAAATGTAAAAAGAAAAGATTCGCGTTAATCAGCTGAAAGGATCAAGCCGTCAGAATTCTTGAATTATTTTATTTATGAACCAACAACATCTGATGAGCGTTAACAAAAAAACAGTTTATGGGCAAAGATGTAAAAAGAAAATCATTTTTGGATGTTATCAATTTTTCTCAGAAAAAATACCGTAATTTTTGGTACGGGCAATTCATGTAAAGAAAATTAAACAACATTTCAGCTACAGAAAAAGGTAAAAGTAGATTCTCGCTTATCTCACAATCAGTTACATATTTTATTCTTAAGCTTTTTAATTTTGACAATAAAACGTTTATTACGGATGTCCTTAAATACACTGATAAGGTGACAAAATTTTATTTTCTAGTTTTTAATTATGAAAACGACTCATCGACTAAAAAACCTCTTTAAGGTCTCACTATTATTTTTCTTATTCTATTTAATGTTCTATTACGATTGTTTGAAATAGTGTCGGTAAAGCTACTCAGGAAAATCTATATATAAAAGTAAAATTTAAAAGACGTACTAGATTTATTGTTAAATTTAAGTATTTTCTGGTTCTTTCAAGTTATATGAAACCAACCTTATCAAATAATTAAGATCTAATATGGAATACGCTCTATGGGCGAGAAGTAAAATTTATTGATTTGTAAAGATAATATTTTCATTTACCGTTTTAACACTATATTCTGACTTTTGAATATTGCATTTCTAGCAGTTGGTTTTTGCCTGTAGAACTTTTCGTAACTTCAGATCAGCCGAAAAGCTAAGGTAAAGTTCGGCATCAAAGCAGCTATTTCACAGAATTATATTCTCCTCTAGTTAATACAAGACACGTATACAATAGAACACTTAAAAGAAGTTTTAATTTACAAATATTTTATTATTAAATTATTAATTATTAATTATAATTAATAATTAATATTATGAAACAAGGCATCTGAAAAAATCAAGTACTCTATGTAGCAGTTTACATTTAACCTTTATCATAATCAATCAATGGGTTAGAAAAAATCAGTTTCTTCGTTGTAGTGTTTTGATATTATTGAAAGTTAATTTGTTTTGGTATTTAAATGTTGGACTCATGCCTCGCTACTCTTCAAAAACATAAAAAACCTAGTGGATTATTTATATCTTTATCAGGGCGAGAGTTCAAAAGCTACTTATATATCAAAAAGCCCGCCCGTAAAGAAGACCCAATAAATAAAATTACTTTACGGATTTTATCGCGTTTATTTTACATTTACCGTGGTCACGGGGTGACCACGGCCGCTGGAAAGTGTTCGAAACGTCGGGAATTTAAAATGTAAAATAAACGCGATAAAATCCGTAAAGTAATTTTATTTAATAATGTATAATATTCGCGCAAGCAATAGAAATAATTAAGACCCAATAAAGTAAAATATACTAGGATACCTTTCAAACTATAAAGCAGTGATGCAAGTACGTTATCCTTGCGTACATATTTACAGCTGTTTAAAAGCACCGCGCATGGACATTTCTAGGTGGTCATCTGGTAAAAAGATAACCTGTTTTCTTTTAAAGTAAAGAGTTAACATTTTTGTATGCGCAGACTTTTCGTTGTAGTTTCCATGAACCTTGCTTTATGAGCAATTTGAACTCAGTTACAGTCCATGAATGGAATCCACAAAATGTACAAAACATTGTATAAGAAAGTAACGTAATTTGTTGATTTGATAAACTAGTCCTAGCAAGCGACTTTTGTATGTAGATAAGAACAGCCTTACTGGTTTTATTTTTTTTTTTGCTTTTTTTTCATATACATTCTCTACTAAGACAGTTTTGGTTTAATTTCCCTTTCCATTATGTTTTTCTTTCCTGGCATTTCAATTAATAATAACATTTACTGGCCAAAAAGTGTTTATACTTTAACCAGAAGAATGAACATTTTATTAGTTAAATTATTTTTTAAATAACCATTCAGTATCTCTCTTAGTGGCAATTAATTATTTAACGCTTCACAAGCAAACTAACATAAAAATTAAAAAAGTGGATAGTAAAAAGTAATAAAACGCAGAGCGTTTTATGAATCATGCAGATTTGTTTTGCCCATTAAATAGATGTACGATCTCCTCCCATCCTGTTATGATATTCCGACAATTTGTGCCACTTTCTCTCGTGGCCTCTATAAAGACAACGCAACGGACATTTTCCTTAGCCTAGTGAAATTTATGTAGCCGGTTGTTTTATTCAGTGAATGTCGACCGTAGTGGTTTAGTACGTAGATAAAATGAACTTTGGACGTCTCTTTATTTGTATTTCATAAAAGTTACTCAAAATGAGAAAACAGGTGAAAAACTGAAGCACATAACGTTTTATTATTGCATTAATGTATATTGAAAGTACGTAATATTATTATTATTGTAAATGTTCATAAACTGTCTGTTGCTTTATAAATTCGTTTAGCAAATAACAAAAATCCAGTATTTCGAAGGTGCATGACAGTTGTTAACATTGCAATGTTAAAAGTTCGCTTGCTTTTTACCCAGGAAATATAACTGTGAAGTAATATTTTTAAAAAAGTTATAGAGATAATTAAAACCAAATTAACGTTTGGTTTTTCAAGATTTCCTGTTATGCTGACTGTTAGATTATAGCAGTGCATTGCACTTATTTATCACAAGCACTTACTTACATTTATGAAAATTTAAAACCAAAAACCTTAGGCTCCAAATTAAGTACGTCCTTCTTTTAGGAAATCCGTCAAAAATTATAACAACGTGACAACTACTTATTGTGGAACTTGAATCCTTCATTTGCAAATAAAAATATATTCTTCGGACTTTGTGCCTCCTTCATTTTGGAAGTCGGTCAAATAGGCTTAAATCAAATGGAGTTTTGTTTACTCATTCATTCCTTCTTAGACCAATCTTAAACAAGCTCTTAGTCGAATCTTTGGGACCATGTTTATATTGGTACTAATAAAGTTCAGTACACTTTGATATTGTGTTTTATAAAAGTTGTACAAAATCACAGTTAGCATTTCAGCAAATTCTTTGCATAATAATAAGTTGCAATAAGAATTTAAAACTGGACCAACCTAACGGGGAAATGAAAACATTCGCAATCGCGCAATTTAAATGAACGTTAATAAAAAAAATTGGTTAATAAGCTAACATTCAAGCTCATTAGCGGAGTTTAGAAAAACGCATAAAAATTTTAAAACGACTTTAAACAACTCTCCCCTTTCCTTCTGTATTAAAAACGTTTACAATAACAACACTTTTTGCTTAGATCGACTGGCACCTGACCTTTACAAAACAAAGGGGAATTTAAAGGGCATTCAAATTGAAAACAAAAATACTGCTTACAAAAATTTACTTCAGAACAAAAACCTACAAGTAGTTCGTGCAGGTGTTTTTGTTGTAAAGCGTAATGACAAACAGAGATTGTAATCGTTTTGTATTTAAAACGGATTGAATTTAGAAAAAAAAGTAATATGTTTTCTTTTATTTTTTTGCAAAAATATTGCAATACTGCACTTAATTCCAAATGCTTTTTAGTACAATTTTGTGTATGCTTAGATATGACCTTTATCCTTCTTCATAAAATGGATATATATTTACATGGGCAATTATCACACGTTCCATACGGATTTATGTGTAGTGGTTATTTAAATATTGAACGGTACAATGTTGTCACTGAAACTAAGAAGTAAAAAAGATTGGAAAGAAGGAATTAGTTTTTCCTTTCTTTAAACTGGGTCAAAGCGTGAACAACTTTAAATCTTTATCCCCTAATTAACGGCAAAATCTTACATAACTTTTTGTATATCATATAAGAGGTCCTTTCCGGCTTTGTATTGGTGAGTTATTTAGACTTTAATAAATATATTGTAAACAGATAAATGATATTTATTGGCATTTTTTTTAATCTTGACATTATTTTAAGAGCGATTAAACACAGCCTTGATTACACAGAAATAATTTGATTTGTGATGGTACAAGGATTTTTGAAAACAATCTAGTGGCTTCTATCGAACGAGTCACTTGGACGTTAATGAGAAAAGTGAAATGGAATTTTGAAAAGTGAAGAAATTATATAGCCTACGATAAACTATATGTTATTTAATGTGGATTAAAATTAACATTAAAAACTGTTTCATTCATTGTATTTAAAATTTTTAATCATATAATTAATGAACTGAAAACGTGGCTATTAACCTAAGTTTGATATTTAGGCGTTTTTCAAAAAACACATGCAATAATTTTTAATTATTCCTACAATTCACACCTACAAAAAATATAAAGAATCGCACGCTGCAGCTGTAATTGATGACTGGGTTAATGTAGCTGGGAGATTAAAACTCTCAAAATGGCGCAATTTAAGTGAACGTTATTTATACAAAGTGGTGAGAGGATAATACTCGCCAACATTCAAGCTCATTAGCTGAGCTAGGAGAAATCCATAAAAAATCAGAAGGATATTAAGTGTATCCATATTCTTCCTTCTTTAATTTCCGCTGTTAAGAAGTGAGTTCTTTATTTATTTTACAGGTGTTTTGTTTTAACATTTTTAATTCTAAAAAAAATAACTCGGAGTAAAACAAAAAGTACCGGATAATGCATACAAATTACAAATATCTTTATTTTCTTTGTGAGTCATATCATCCTCTATGAAATTGGTCGTGATTATCTTTACAGATCTCACGGTGATAGTCTTAAGTGTATTTTTGTTTGAAAATCCCTTCTTCTGCCCTTTTCCGTTAAAAATGCACGTCTAATCTTTTTCGGCTCAATAAACTGTTTCGCTAGGATAACGTTCATACGGGCTACATATAATGTTATCGTTTAAGTTTTGTAAGGTAGCTAGAATTTTTTTACTGCATACAGTACTAGGTGAGCATGCTTAATTTAATTAATGATTGAATCTATTAACAAAATGTAAAGGTTAAATAATTAAATTTTTTGGTGCGATTAACTAACTTAAAAATTGTACGCAGTTTGAACGTGATAATATTACGATATTGACATTATCCGTTATTAGAATTTGTTTCTAACGGTTTACGTATCAGCATATATTGTAAATAAAATGATGGGTACAATATACAAGACCAACACTTAACCACCGTTGGTTACACATCTAGTTTTTGTAAAATATTTAAATAAATATTCCTGTACCAAACGCTGAATCATTTTAATGGTAATTGTCTAAATATTTACAAATGATATGGATTTCATATAGGGTCGCTAAAACATTCATGGAGGCGTTCGGTACGTTAAAAGAAGCATTTTTGAGGTTTAGGAAGCATCACACACTTTTTGCTTGTTGCCTTAGTCGTTTTAGATACTATTTTCACCTCCAAAACATTCAATTCTACTAGTCTTTAACATAGGCCCAAAGATTAACTGAGATAGTGGTTGATATTTGGTTTTCTGCTAAAGTGCTCAATGAAATTGTTAAAAAGAAAAAAAATTAATAGAATCGAAAATGTTTAATCGATAGTTCAACTCAATATGATATATTTATTTTCATTCTTTCATTAGCAGCGTAAGCTTGTTCATAGCCCTTTTTTATAAATAAGGTTCATTTGTAATCCATCTAATAGTTTACTGGAATCAAAGGTAAAAGAGATGTAGTTGACTTGGATATAAATAGTAGACATATAAATAGTTTCCACTGGCCACAAAGTAAGCGTTTGTTTAATTACGATTTCGATGAATTGCGTTTTTTTCGAAATAGTTTAAATTACGAATAATGATTACAGCTATATATTTTTTATGGCATACGCAGGCAGACGAGCAGTCGGGCCACCTGATGGGAAGTGGTCACCGACACCTATTGACGTTGACAATACCAGTGCTATCGCCGACGCGCTGCCTACCGTGAGACATAGGGTGTTAAGTCTTGTTTACCCAGTAAACGCTGGCTACGGTGCCCTTCAAACCGGAACGCAGCAGTGTTTTCAGACTACTGCTTCGCGGCAGAAATAGGCACCGCGGTGGTTTACCCAGACGGTCTCCTGAAACAGGGGACCTACCACTGGTACATCCGACCATCTAACATTTAATCAATTTCAAATAAGTTACTTAGCTTATACCCGCTTCACTTTCGAAGCTTCCCTGTCAGCTTGCAACCAAGGCATGCTAAAGCTGCTGACACTCCTCTATAATAAAGATTTTTACAAAGTTCTTAATAAAGGCAGTGTTAATTAACTGTATTTTCATCAGCGCGCAGAAGCATGAGTTAAGAAATATAGTTGTATGTACTAAGTAGTAACCTGTAGGTAATATTAGGCTATAAAAGATTTTAATATTCATAATGACAGAGATACATGCTTAATTAGGACAATGTTTTATATCTTGCAACAGATGGAAAAGGCTTTGAAAATGTTATCTGTATGTACTGTTGTAGAAAGATATAACACCCAAAGAAGGGCCCTATTTAACCATCTAACAAGAGACGGTCGGTCGGCTATATTGATTATAAAACAAGAAGCTAGAATTGTCAGACGAAGCATACGTTTGGCTGACGATGTTTTATTGTGAAAATTTTTCAATGTCAAGAGTACCAATTGTTTAAGAGCTTCTTTTATTATATATTATATTTTCCAAACCAACAAAAAAAAAACCAAAACACGAAATTGATCCACTTCTGTGACCACTGGTTTAGCAATTTACGACATACCTACCATAAACTATCTACTACTTACCGATCTACATAAAAGGCACGTAAATTAGTTCCGAAAGTAAAAAAGAGAAGACAAGTGGCCAGACAGCTATCGATAAACAATCTTTGAAATCACGACGAATTAAGTGGTCACAGCTTCAACTTTCTCAGCCATTCGTATTTTTTCCTTCGTTGACTTTACAAATCCTGCGCTATAAAATCCTTAAAGAACGTTTTAGAGCTCCGTTAACGAGTTTGGTTTTATAACAGCGCCATGATCCTGAAGCTTCTAAATCGAATATTAAAAGCTGAAGGAGACGGTCTCCTCATTTTCTTTAAGCCTAATTAGTCTTACTTTGATTAAACACTCAATCAGTAGTGGAATGCGAATGGATGTATTTAATTAAAGGATTCTATTTGCAGATTAACCAACGTTACTAGTAGTCACGACGATAAGTCTGCAATTCACTTAAAAACCACATGAAAGTTGTTTCACCCTTTGTTAATCCAATGATAGTTAAAGAAGGAGAAAAAATATATTTCTGTGGATTCAGCATATTTAAATCTATATTTATCACTAAGCCTATATAGGCCGTCAACCTTTTAACATTGTACTTATGTTAAATATTATAAAACATTATTTCTGAGGATTACAGCATTTCACAAAAATAAAAATTGAACAAGAAAATAAAACAATATCTAAATAATTTTTAACCATCCATCCGATATAATTTAATTGTTTTGCAGTTATTGAAAAAAAAAAAAAATTAGCTGGGTCTGACAGCTAGCTTTTAATATTAGTACTTGAGTGAAAAAAATCCAATCTTTTAAACTTTAGTATATTTGTTAATAACATAATTTTTTTTAATTATTTAGGTGCTAAACTATCTTCGCTTAAGATATAAAAACAACTCCTAATACTGCACAGGAAAATATAGGAAATTTATTGTTTTCCCTTAAAGTTGTAAGTACAGGACAAAAAAAATTAAACGGTAATTATACTTTTGAAAGACATTATTTTGCACAAAATCAGTATATAATATGCTTACAAAATCTAAGAATTAAAAAAAAAAGATGTATAATCGCGAGTCATGAGTCATCTTGTAACTTTGCTTAATGGATTCAAATATCTTTATTCAATATAGAAGTGTAAACTCGCTTATTGATTGACAAGGACACGACCACCGGTCGCTACGCTACCATAAAACATACAATCCCCTGCCGGCCTATGATGCTATTGCCGCATTCTTCGGCAATATTTTGTTGACATTTCTATGAAGCTGCCACATAGATCACAGATTCCTTATTTAGCAGAAATTATTCAGAAGCTTTCGGCTTAAATAAGTAGTTACAAGAATAGACGTAGTACGACTTCATATACTTCTTACGCATTTTCTTATATTTCATTTATCTATTGATAGTATATTTCCTCGAACCACACAGCAACACAGTTCTTTATTATTTCTTAAATTAAGGTGTCTATAAAAAAGAGAAAATAGACCTTATGCTGAAGATTAATTTACGATAAAATCTTTAGTCGAAATTAATGACACCAGCACATTAAAATGTAAAATTGTTAAATGTTTCTTCATAAATTAATTACATTATTCAATTGATAAAATACATATTATAGCAAAGACTTACTTATCCTGAATTATGTCAATACTATATAATCCCCGTCCTGTATAACAACTAGCTTTCTCATTCCTTATCGAACAAGCCCCACAATAAATGACAGAAAAAAAGGAAAATGTAATGTCCGTCAGCTGAAAGTATAATTTACTTACGAAAATACAGAATAAAAATATGAATATATGCAAGACTTGATTCATGTAACTTCGCTTAGTGGATTAAATATACAATCCCCTTCACTCTTACCAGACTTAAGGCAACATTTTGTTGAAATTTCTATATGGCTGGAACAAGGATCACATTTTATAGTCCCTCTGAAATTATTCAGAAGTTGTCCGTTGAAACAACTAGATACAAGAATAGTCGAGGAACGTATTGTATATAACATGTAGAGATTTAATATAAAATAAGAGCCAAGATCAAGGTCGCACGTTTTGAATTCATAATGCCCGTCTTTGCCAAATCTAACCTCAATGGTGGCATCACAAACTTTAACAACTAATATAACTTTTTTTTAGCTTTTAAGGTAATTTTGTAGTTTTGGCTGTTTTTGCGCATCTTTTGAAGTTTGATGCTAAGTAAATCAATGTATCATAAGTAATATTTGAACAAAAAAATATAACGGACTTCAAACAGTATTTTGCGTTATAAGCAGGAGGCAACGTGCCCTCCGAGAAACTACTGAAACTGAATTTTAAATCACTTGTATCTTTTAAGGTATTTATTTAATAAAGATGTCATGTGTAGTAAGTATTTAGCACATAGAAACAAAAAGTTTTGAAGACTTTATTTTTTGTGTTAATTTAAACTATTTAACCTTAAATGAGCTAGGAGTATGCCTAATCACAATTCATAACAATATTTTACATTAAAATGGTATATAAAAATAATAACTTATTATAGGTTAATCTAAGCTTAATTAAGTCTTACTTTTACGGTTCTGGTAGCGTTCGCAATTTAATCGCAAGAGGTTGCGATTTTTAATGCCGTATTATTATTGTTTATTTGTGAAATATCTATCTTAATACCTATCAATCAAATTATATATACTCGCGGAAGTCGGTAACCATGGATAGGGGCCAAGACGAGGGGCGCGTTAGTTACGCCCAGAGGCAGGCAGATGGCCGTAGGGCCGAGATGGGCTACTTTGGCGGATAGCGCTGGTGGGGTTGCAGAAGACTTCCAAAGAGTTCTAGATCCCATATCTAAGGCGCCAAGAAGGAGCAAGGTGGTTTTAGTCGGTGTGAGTCCGACATAACCCGTCTTTGCCCCCGAGATGTCGGGTATGCGTAGGCATTTCGCCACGGTAAAAATGATGTTACGTTTTGTTTACCCAGTTAATACGCTGGCTACGGTGCCCTTTAACAACAATAAGATACAGTTTCCACACTACCGCTTTGTGGCAGAGGCTCCGTGGTGGTTCGGCCTCAGATGCTCTCCCTTGAGAAGGAAATCTACCGCCTCTAAAATTTTAATTAAAATATTAATAATAATTATTCTGTGCAAAGTCAGTTAAAAACAAAATACAGTTCTGCTGAGGTAATAGTGAATACCTAGAGTCACAAAATAGACATGAATACTAACTATTCATGTGTTAACGATAAAATCGAGTTATTTATATACCAAAAGGTTTTAGGGGAAAATACCCCTTAATTTTTAAAAAGATTACAGTAAATACATAATACTCCAGTGCTAAAGTAGTTAACTTCGCGAAGGCTTATTTATATGTTCTGACCGACAGTTTTTATCACGCTCTAGAAAGCATAAATCAAAGCAGTAGAGCAAATGGTTTAACATTTTTTTATTCATATTAGATACAGTCAGAATACTATTCGTAATGAGGGAACTAGAGAAAAGAGTCTCGACATTGATGTACTATCTCTGTGCGATTGTGTACAAAAGTCGGGTCTGAAACATAGTAGGGCAGATCTTTGTAAGCCGCTACCGGTAATGGAACTCTCCTCGTGTGTGATAACTGTTGTGCATCTGTGATAGTCTTACGGTGTTGAGTGGTGTTACGCATCGACTCGTTCTTATGAGACATCTGGTGGTTAATGTCAGAGGCACGTAATTTCCAGAAAAAGATATTTAGCAGATACCGAATCAGGAGACGACGTGGCAATCACCCTATACGGAAGATCACTCCTCACGTATATGGCAACTCCTCCTCCCCCCTTTCTAGTCCGGTCATTACGTACCAAAATAATTCCAGGAAGGGAATACAAGGAAGAAGAGAGATGAGGTTTGAGCCAACTCTCAGAAATCAGAATGGCGTGAACATTACATTTTGATAAAGTGTCGTAAAGATCATCGTAATGACTGGGTATACTTTGCGCATTAATATGACAAACATTAAATTGATTACGTAGGCTTGTATTAAAGTTAAGACTTACAACCTCACCAAGCGAATCAGACAACGAGGAGTAACTATCATCATCAGAGGAAGATTCGTTAGCAGAGTAAAAGATATCATCACCGGATATCGTTGACATAAATCGAAATATATAAATATGAATAAATATCTAAACAAATATAAAATTGCCAAACACAGAAAAAAAATACTATAAAACTTACGCACCTCCCACCAGCTTATAAAATAATGAAATAATAACAGAAGTAATACAATTTATAATACAGCAAAAGCTACTTAAGTAAAAAAAGGTAATAAAATTAAACGTAACTATAACAATAAGAAAAAAATAAAAAATAAAAATTATGTAACAGGCGTGACAAAAAGGAGTGAATAATTAAAAACAACAATTTAAAAGAAAAAAACAATAAAATATATATATATAACTGAAAACTTTAAAATAACCACTATTTCATATGAGTAAGCATATACCTTTCATATAAGTAAGCTATGTGTATCTAAAACATAAATACAACGTACGAATAGAGCCCACCTCGCAAATATTTACGATGTGAAAAGCGTCCATTTACGCCCTTACTACGAAGAGGGATCAACTTTATCTTCATCCGCATACCGGTTACGCCTTAGATTGGGGTGTCATGTTTGTATGCATGAGCTCGGTGCACTCGATTATCATACAAAATACCTGACGGTCGAGTGAGTTCTAATTTAGCAGAATAATACTTTTTGAATTTAACTTAATTAGATCCAGACTTGAGATATGAAAATTCTTGATGTAGTTTTTTACCAAACCTATATCTTTATAAGACATGTTTCGCTCGCCAAAAACTAGATCAGAAATTACCGGTCCTTTTAACCTTTTGTAGTTTAGGCTCTTTCTGTATATACATATTTTACTCCTGATGTTATGATTACTTCGCAGCGGTCGTGCAAAAATGGGATAACCAATAATATCGACCTTCAAGTCAAATTCGATTATGGCTGCCCATCTACGTTAGAGATCAGCTAGCAGCGTAGGAGATATTATAGTGCACGAGAGTACACGCAACCACAGATGCTCTTTCTATATACTCTTATTGTACGATGGGTTAGCAGACCGACACGACAGGGCAGAGGTCAGGCTCAGGACCGACTTTTACATGCCCATTCGATGTGTGGATCATCTAAATTTACCAATATTCGGGTGATTAGCCCGATTTGCTGACTAGGAATTAACATAGATAAGTAGTTGTCTTTCCGCAGGATCGGACCTATGAACTCCGGTTTCTAAAGCACAAGCCCATACCACTTGGCTCCGGAGGCAGTCATCATAATAAACATATACATAGTATTACAAATTATGAGTTTTATAAAATACCAATAACTCCTTAAATTCATAATAATTTTATTTACTACTTTAGAAATAGGTTATACTACTAAAATTTCAATAAACATAAAACGCCTGGTGCCGTCAGGTACCATGCGGTTCATCAACCGTACCTGTTCGCTGTATTTTCGAGCTGAATATTCATACCTTTCGTAATATCTTTCGTCCTTCCCTAAGGAAGCCGACGGCTTTTAACTTTAGATATTTTGAGCATATCTGTACAAAATTATTATTTACACATGGCAAATATTGCACTTTTACTTATTTCATCGCGCTTAATTACCTTTACAATTATTTAAAAACTTACCGAAGTTTAAAAGTTTAAACCCCTCACAATGTTTATGGTCTGGGGACCGACACTGACTGATTTACACAGGTATGTCTGCTAAAAAACGGTTCCTGTATGTATTATAGCTTGTATCATTATAGATTGATCTACGTTGTTACCGTTATTAAACATATATGGGGAACTAAATTTTATTATTGCAAAAATACCATATGTTTTAGTTTAAAATTTTAATTGAAATTTTATTAGCGCAATGTCCCAATTATTATAACTATTAATGGAACATCTAAATCATTATTTTATGAATTATGTAGACTTGATATTTTTTCTAGATTTTTCGTCGGATGATTTTTTAAATTAAAAATAGTTTAGTGAAATATAAGAGAGAAAATATGTGGATTAATTCGCTAAAAGGATCGAGCTGGCAAAAACCCCGGATTATTTATGAGTCCACGATGTATGATAAGCGTAAACAAAACAACAAATTGTGGCAAATACATTCAAAAGAAATAAATTGAGAGGTTAACAGTTTTTCTCAGAAAATTAAAAATTTTGATATAAACTGTGATCCAGTCAAAGAAAATAAAACTACATTTCCGCTATAGAAGCGGCTAAAATAGATGTTCACTTATCTCACAATCAGTTACACATTTTATTCTTAAGCACCTTAATTTTAACAATTACGCTGAAAGGCTTGCACAATTTTTATCTCTAGTTTTTAAATTAAAATAAACCATTCATACTCAGAAATCTCTCAAAAGTCTAACTGATACTTTACTTATTTTATCGAATATTCTACCGTGATTGATTAAGTTAGTGTTGGCAAAGCTGGAATAGAAAACCATTAGATAAACGTCAACTTTAGAAAACATACTTCATTAAAGAATGTATTTCCTGACAATTTTAAACAAAAGTTAGATGAAACCGACCTCCCCAAACATTATTAATCTAATACGGAATGCAAAGTGTATATCATGTTACATTATTATACTTTATCGAAGAGAAGTAGAATTTATCGCTTCTTAGAGATAATAATTACATTTACTGTTTTAAACCTATAATCTGACTCTCAAATAATTGAATTTCTAGCAGCTGGTGTTCGCCTGTAGAACTTTTCGAAACTTCGGATCAGGCGCAAAGCCAAGGTAAAGTTCAGCATTAGCGCAGCCGGGCTATTTCAAAGAATTATATTCTCCTGTAGTTAATGCGTAGTGCCGAGAAGAGCACATCATGCTCAAGAGATGTTTTATATTATTAAATTTTCAGCTTGCAATCAAACAAAACATCTGGAAAAACAAAGCACTGCATGTACCAGTTACGATTAATCTTCCTTAATAGTTTAGGAAAAAATAGTTCTTCAGATCGTTACCGCATTTCGATAATATTAAAAATTATTATATAGTTTTTAAAATTATAGACTTCTTTTCAACAACATAAAATCCTTAATTCGTATGAGCATTTAAAAACTATATACCAAAAAGCCTCCTCGTAACGGAGACCCTATATAGTAAAATAGAATAGTTGACCTTTCAAACGGTAAGTGGTATTGTAAGCACATAATCACTGTGTAAATTTTTACAGCTGTTTAAAAGCACCGCTTACTTACATCTCTTTGGTGCCCTTTTGGTAATAAGATAACCTGTTATCCTCAAAACCAAAGCGTAACCCTTTCAGTATGCTTAGACTTTTCATTCTGGTTTCTATAAACCTTGCGCAGTTATAACAGTGTGACCTCAGCTACAATTCATAAAGTTGGTGATTGAAATTTTAACATAACATTCCTTTTTTTTACATTATTCAAGGAGAAACCTTTATGAGGGTCCCTTGTAAATTTGTCATCTATTTATGTTTTGTCCAACAAAAACTTTCTCTCCAAGCATGCATCTGTGAAATATTGATGTGAATAGTCCCATCACGGGGAGCATCCCTCTTTTACATATTTATATTAATAGTTAGCTCAGGTTTTGTAACTTTTTCTATTTACATTATTCCTTAGCACTTCAATTATAATTTTACAATTTACTCTTATTTAAAAAAAAAACAAATAAGTGTTTTTCATCGAGAAAAATAAACATCAAAGATTTTCTCTGAAAACAACCAATCAGTATAATTATAATCTCTATAAGAGATAATTAGTTTTTTCAATTGCCTACACAGGCAGGCGAGCAGTCGGGCCACCTGATGGGAAGTGATCCCCGACGCCCTTACACATCGGCAATATTTGTAATATCACCAACAACCTACCTACCGTGAGACATAGGGTGTTAAGTCTCGTTTACCAGTAAATAAGCTGGCTACGGTGCCCTTTAAACTGGAACACATCAGTGTTTTCACACTACTGCTTATACTGTTATACTCGACAAGCATACTAACACAAAATTATAAAAGTTGGAAGTCTAAGGTAAAGCGCGGGGCGTTCCATGACTCAAGCAGATTTGTTTCGCCCATCAATAGATGTATGATCTCCTCCCATCCTGTTATGATATTCCCACAATTTGTGCAACTTTATTTCGTAGCATCTATGATGATAGCACAATGGCCATTTTTCTTAGCCTAGTGAAATTTATGTCATCATCATTAGCCTGTGTCAGTCCACTGCTGGATATAGGCCTCCCCTAATGCACGCCACCGCTTCCAATATTCGGCTATTCTCATCCAGCCCGCATTGGCCACTTTGCGAATGTTGCCACTCCATCTTGCCGCAGGGTCGTCCTACACTACGTTTGCCGAGCCTCGGCCTCCGCTCCAGGACATTTCAACTCCAGCGGTCGTCAGTTCTGCGGCTTATATGACCGGCCCAATGCCACTTAAGCTAACTAATCCGGTGGGCTATATCGGTGACTCTGGTTCTATGCGGTCCGTCAGAGTTACTCCGAGCATTGCCCGCTCCACAGCTCGCTATTTGACTTTAAATTTGTGGACCAGTCGAACCGTAAGTGTCGGCACCGTAGATCATAACGGGTCACGCACTGATCAAAGACTTTCGATTTAAGGCACTGTGGGATGGGTGACGAGAAAACTCGACGAAGCTTATGAAAAGATGCCCCGCCCAGCCGAATCCTTCTGTTGGCCTCCCCCTCCAAGTTGTTTTACCTAGTCCGAGCATTTGCCCTAGGTAAACGTACTTCGAAACTACTTCGAAGTAGGTGCCATCAATTGTGATCGGTCCCGGATCAACGTGCTCGTTGAACATTACCTTTGTTTTGCGTAAGTACATCTGGAGACCGATGCGTGCAGAAGACTCACTCAGATTTTGCACCATTTTTTGCAGCGGTTCGCGTTCTCAGCCATGATGACGATATCGTCCGCAAATCGCAGATGTGAGATGTACACGCCGTTCATATTTATGCCGTGTCCTTCCCAGTTCAGCGTCCTGAACATATCCTCCAGCGCGGCGGAGGACAATTTCGGAGACATGACGTGCAGGGGGATAGGCTCAGTCTGCCCACTTTGGACTACGACAGACATAGTGGCAGCGTTATACAGACATCTCAGCATCTTGAAGAAAGATCAGGTCTCGATGGAGTCAAAAGTCTTCTCATAGTCCAAAAACGCCATGCACAGGGGCTGGTTACAAACTTGTGTCTTCTGTATAACCTGCCTCAATGTGTGGATGTGGTCTATGGTGCTGTAGCACGTCCGAAACCCGGCCTGTTCTCGAGGCTGCGCTTCGTCGAGTTTTCGTGCAACTGATTTTTGTTTACTAGTGATTATTTCCAGATCATAAAAACATGTCAGACTTCACTGCATAAGCCAGTTTGTTATGTTAATAATATTTTTGTCAAATATGAAAAGAAATAATTTGCGTTAATCCGCTAAAAGGATCTAGCCAGAAAAAGTCTCTGAATTATTTATGAGTCCACGATGTATGATGAGCGTAAACAAAACAACAGTTTCTGGCGAAAGATGAAGAAAGGAAATGAATTTTGGATGCTTACAATTTCTCTCAGAAAAGTCTAATAAGTTTTTGCTCAGACTCTGTATCCAGATAAAGTAAGTTAAACTACATTTTGCCTATAGAATCAGCCAAGACAGATGCCCAGTTTTCTCACTATCAGTTACAAAGTTTATTCTACGCTCCTTATCAATAATTTAATATATGTTTTATTACGGATTCGCTTGTAGTAATACGCTGATAAGCTCACTTTCAATGTCTAGGTTTTAAATGTAAAAACACAATTCATCAAATCAAAAGTCTTACCATCATTGTTTAAGTATTTTCAGCTGTCTAAAAGCACCACGTACGTACATCTCTGCCTTTTTTTCACATTATTCAAGGAGAAACCGTGAAGTGTGTCCCTTATAAAGTTAGCATCTATTAATGTTGTATCCAACATACACTTCTTCTTGTGAATATTGATGAGAATAGGCCTCTGCTGGGTTTTGGTAACTAATCTCTTTCACATATTTTTGTCAATATAAAGCTTTACTTTTGTTTCTCTCTCTATTTTTGGTTTTGTTTTTTAACAGCAGTTAAATTTTAATTTTATAAACTGTTCTTCTGTAGGTATACTTAATTAGGTTTTTAGCAACCAGAAATATTTTTTTTCTCTGAAAATGTACAATTAACATTTTTAATATCGCTCTTAGTATCATTAAAATATTTTTAACTCAACAAGCAAACTAACGTAGAAATTATAGAAGTGGGAAATCAGAGGTAATAAAACGGGCCGTACAATCAAAGGCATGTAAAAAGTCGATCCACCTACCAACCTGCATTGGACCAGCACGGTGGGATATGGTCCAAAAATCCCCTTAAGGATAGGGATGTATTAGGGGAGGCCTATGTCCAGCAGTGGACTATCACAGGCTGATGATGTAATATACTTAAAAATCCAGCATTACAAAAGTAAATGATAGTTATTAACATTGCAAATGTTAAACGTCTACTGAATCATTTTTAGGATAAATAAAATATCTAAATATTTTCATATTCATAAAGCTGATAAAAAAAAAGTTAACGTTTGCTTTATCAAGCTTTCCCTAATATACTGACTTTTAGGTTTCCTAATAAACTGTTTTTCCGGCGAAACGAAACCGAAGTTAGCCGGTGGGCTTCAGTTTCGGCCAAACCGAAACCGAAACCGAAACTCACGTGATCAAGTATAAAAAGTCTTAAAATACTAAAATATGGAGTTTGATGTGACTAAATAAAGCAAAATAATTGCTTTATTTTAGTCATGGAATGGAAGACAGTATATTAAACGTGTGGTAATTGTTTATTTCAGTTAGCTATAATATTTTTGTGTAAACAAAATTTTAAAAATATACATTTTTTAAGTAAATTCTTATAGCAATATCATCATCATCATCATCATCATCAGCCTGTGATAGTCCACTGCTGGACATAGGCCTCCCTAATACTCCCTATCCATTAGAGGGTTTTGGACCGTATCCCACCACGCTGGTCCAATGCGGGTTGGTGGGTGGACCGACTTTTACATGCCCATCCGACGCATGGGATCATCTTACTTTTCAGACAATTGGTGATCGGCCCAAATTGCCCTAACCAACTAGGAAACAACAATGAAAATTTGTTGAGTCCCCGCAGATTCGAACCCACGACCTCCGGTTTCTAAGCCACGTCTATCTCACTAGGCTAGCGAGATTTGAGTTATTAATAAATAAATTAATAATTGTGACTGTTGCATTAACAACTAAGTATTGGTATTTTGAAATCTTACTAATTAATACTTGGTTTGTATTTGTAGTTCGAGGGGAATTAAAAAGTCAAAATGAGATAGAATATAATGACTATAATAGCTTAATTATTTATTTTTCTACATAATCTCCGAGTCCACATACACACCAAGTCCAGCGTTCAAGTTTCCAATGCTTCAATTCCTTAAAAAGGATTGTCTTGGTCCTGCAAAAGGTCTCACGGCATCGTTTACTTGTTATAAATAGTTTTAACACATGTTTTCTCTAAGTATTGTATCAATTTTGAGAGAAGATGAAAAAAGCTAGACGCCAGATCTGGTGAAGAAGGGATGCTCAACAAATTGTACGCAGCATGCTGAACGGTGGCCATCGCTAATGCCAACCTATGTGTCGGTACGTTGTCAAAATGAAACAGCTCGCCCGTCCAAAGTTTGCCTCTTTTTCATCATTAACGGCATTTCTCAACCTCGGTATTAAAGCTGCATAATCTGTAATGATGGTTCCATGCTCCAGGTAATCAAAGAACAATATCACTCTGAGTCCCAAAATATTGAGGCTATATCTCGGCCAGGCCATATACCACGGCCAGGCATGAATATCCTTCGGATAAACCCGTGTTTCGTCCATCTGCAAAAACCAGTTTAAAGTTTTGAATCTTTTAAAACTTGTCCAACGATATCTTCGAAGTCGATTTTGTTTCTAATTCTCGGCACCCATCTTGCGGAGACTTTCTGATATTCAAATTTGTGTCAATATGCGAGTACCTCTGCATGAAATGCTCGTTTCTTAGGTTAGCTATCAGATGGTCCCCGAACAGGTTCTCGCTTTGTCGAGGGTGGGGTCTCAGTACCTGCAGCTTAGGTCTCGCTGCGGGAAGGTAAGAGGAACCTGGCTGGCCTGCTCTCCCTATCCCTCCGCGACTCGGCGGGGCGCACCGCTGATGCGGTTTGGAGAGCCATGAAGGGGACATTCGGCATGGTGTCGTCGATCTCTCCTCCTTCTACGGCGAAATGGAGCTAGGCGGAGCTTAACATCCAGGCCACCGCTGGGGGCTGGAAGTATCTTTCCTGTGTGGGTTGAACTCTGGCTCCCATGGCTCTGAGTAACAGACTCGGGAAGTCTGTTACCTGGGGCTGAGATGAAGGGGCGCTAGTTCCGACGCGCCCAGAGGGAGGCAGATGGCGTAAGGCCGAGATGGGAGCTGCTTCGGCGGCCAGCGCTGGTGGGGTTGCAGATGAGTGCAAAATGTTCCTGTGACCCTAAAGGCGTCAGGAAGGAACAACGTGGTGGTTTTAGTCGGTGCAGAGTCCGACATAACGGGTCTTTGCCCCCGAGGACGGGTATGCGTAGGAGTTTCCCCACGGTAAAAAAAAAAAGGTATCAGATGGTAATTCTTTAATCGCTAAAAACCGTTTTTTCGAATGGCAGCATATTCTTTGTTTTATTGATTACTGGCTTCGATGCGTCTGCAACCATGTTCGTCTTCCGTGACGTTCTCCTACTCAAAATTAAGAAGCCCACTTTGCAACAATTGATTATGACAGAGCAGTCTCTTCATGTTGCCTTTGCGCCGCAATAAATGTCTTGCGTTGTTAACTTTTTATAACTGTGGTTTTTAAAGACAAAGGTCGCACTTGGGTTTTCTCTTTTCAGAGAACATTTCGCCACACATAGCAAACAAATGACTACATTCAGAGAAAAGTATAGGGACTAGAAGATTTTCTATTAACGAATATCTGAGCTTATACTTTCCAGTATTATTTGAATTTATTTTTGGTTACTAAGGAGTTTATATTTTGTTCACTACTCATTTGTTCCTCCTGGTCTTTCTAGAAGAATCACCAATTTCTTTTGTCAAACTTGAATGTTTGTCTGAGCTAAAATCGACTGATCTGAGCTCGATTGTAGCAATGATACATTTAACTTTCGCTACTATTTTGAAATTGAAAACACTTTGAAACCAGTTTCGGTTCAGTAAAGTTTCGCGAATTTGGCCGAAACCGAAACTGCGGCCGAAATTGATTTTGGCCGAAACTCGGCTGAAACTGAAACCGAAACCGAAAGTTCGGTCGGACACTACTTATTTGTAAACCAGTTTATCATAACAAGGATAACGTCAAAAAATCTTTTGCACAAAGGTGTTTTGCTCCGATTATATTCAAGTACATTAAAATTACTTTGCTTTTATTCTTAAAAAAGTTTACGGTAGTTCACAAATTATTGTTATTTTAGACATTTTTTTTAGTATTTAACTATCTCTTATAAATACAACTGAATATAAACAACATGACACCTACTTATTAAAGAAATAAAATAGATCGAACCACTATGTACAGAATAACGAGCTGACATACAAGTATATACATACGAATGAAAAATATACTCTTCTGTCTCAGTACCTCTTTCATTTGGGAAGTCGGTCAAATAAAATTAAAATTAAAAAGGAGTTTATTTTACTCATCCCTTCTTAGACCTTTACAAGCTCTTAGTCTAACGTTTTGGGATCATTTATATATTAGTACTAACACAGTTCGCTACACATTTCATATTAACTTTTTATAAATGGTACAAAATTACAGTCAACGTTCTAGTAAAGTCGTTGCATAATAATACGTTGAAGTTAAAATTTAAAACTGAACTAACCTAACGGGAAAATTAAAACACTCGCAATTGCGCAATTTAAGTAGACGTTAATGATAAAAAGTGGTTAATGGGATAATATTTGCGAACATTCGAGCTCGTTAGTGCAGTTTAGGAAAACGCATAAAATTTTAGAACGACATAAAAAATACACTTCCATTTCCTTCTGCAAAAAAAAAATCAGTATTGTGTAAGTTTTTAAAAAGATATTTCCTTAAATATTACCTATTTAAAACAAGTGTATTTAAATTAAAGTAATAATTATTAACCATACATATTACAAGGCCAAAAAAATCTAATTATTGAACACCAATAAAATATTAGAATGTTTTTTTTTAATTATTTTTTATTTAAATTTATCATTAACAGCCCCTCCATTAGGGGGTGGGTGGACCGACTCTTACATGCCCATTCGACGCATGGATCGTCTTACTTTTCAGACAATTAGATAACCAACCTAAATTGCCCGTACAAACTACGAAACAACAATGAAAATTTGTTGAGTCTACACAGGATTCCAACCCACGACCTCCGGTGTCGCCGGCGCATCCAAAGCGAGCTGAACAAGCCCGCTTTGGATGCGCCTAGGAGGGTGCGAGGGCGGGTTGCACGGGTAGGTATGCCGCGGGCCGACACCTCCAAAAGGAGAGTACGACAGTACTAAGGCGAACCCAGAGGTGTTGGCGATCCGGCCGTACGGGGCTACCGGACCATATCCGGCGAGGCGGCTTGCCTGATGGCTGGCTCCTTGCCCTGGGACCTAGACGCAGAAATCCTCGCGTCACTCTTCTTCTGGCGCGAGGAGGCGAGTTCTCGAGGCTGTAGGCCAGCCCAGAAGAGATAAGGGGCGCAGAGATGGATGCGCTCCCTTGCAATACAGGAGTGGGCGGCTGGAGCACCCAGCGCCGGCCGTCAAACTATAGAAGCCATACGCCCCATTCTAAAGTGGTGGCTAGAAGAGGACACGGCTCCCTAACATTCCTGCGACGAGGTTTCTCTCGGGACACGGCTGTTTCGGGAGGTACCTGTGCCGCGGTGGCTGTAGAGAGCCCTACAGAGGAGTGCCACCACTGTGGCGTACGTGCTGAAGAGACGGCCCAACACGCGCTGGAAGAGTGCCCAGCCTGGGTCGAGCAACGCCGAGAGCTGCGTAGTAGTCGTGGACACGACCTTTCGCTTCCTGCCGTAGTGCGCAGGATGCTAGAGGCGAAAGGTCGTGGGCGCCGTCCTTGCTTTCTGCGAGGACGTGATGGCCCGGAAGGAGGCCGCGGAAAGGGACAGGGAGGCCGTGAGCGCCCTGGCTATCCGCAGAAGTGAGCCAGGGCTTCGAAGAGTGGCGTACGCGCAACCTTCCCCTGACACTGAGCCCTGGGCGGCCGGCAAGAGGTGCCCGCCGCCCAGAGAAGGGCTCAAGAGGGAGCGCCGTGCTGTTTGTTCGCCACGGCGCCCAAAGCGAAGTTCCGGTGTCCCAACACACCCGGTGAGAAGAGGCCCAAAAGGCGAGGGCCACGTCGCGCCGGGGTCGCCGAAGACTGTCATCAGCGCCCGCGGCCCGGCTACAGCGACACGCGAAAGGAACAACCGTTGGTTTTTAGTGGGTATACCGGCCGCTCCGGGAGCCCACATATCCCGCTGCCCCTCACTTTGGCGGCGGGGAATCCGTAAGCTGAGTTTTCATACGGCAAAAAAAAAAAAAATGGGTGCGTGTATGTACGCGCGTGAGAAGTTATACTTCTTTGGCATCATAAAAATTAATATATTTATATAATAATATATTTAATATAAATTTAAATAATATAATAATATATTATTAATAATATATATATATAGATATATATAATTATTAAAAACAAAATTTAGAGAATAATAAATATATAAGACAAAATTTGTACTAAATATTATAAGATTCTTAATTTTAAATGTTTATTATTGATTATTTAATATTTTAAAATAAATTTAATAATAAATTCAAAATCGAATTTAAGGTTGGTCATTTTAAAATATTTTTATTGATTTCTTAATTTAATATTCACTTTTCATTTTATCAAAAGTGTTCATGAAATTTATTTAGTTATTTTATAAATATTTATTACTTATTCAATTCAATAGCAAATATTAAAAATTAATATTATAATTTGATGTTCAATTTTAATTTTTATCACAAACTTTTTATTAAATGTTTTATTAAATTTATTTCTTTATTTTGTGAATATTAAATAACCAATAATAAGTATTTAACATTAATAATTTAATAATGTTAAGTGTTAATTATATTAAATAAAAGTATTTAATTTATATCAATAAATAATACATAAGGATAGTTAACCTCAATTATATTGGAGCACTTGAAAAGTATATATGCACAATTTTTTCACTAATATTCACAAATAGTAAGTAATATCAATCAAAATAATTAAGATAATTAAAGATGATAGATTTACAAGAACTAATTATAAATAACCAATAATAAGTATTTAACATTAATAATTGAATAATATTTAGTGTTAATTATATTAAATAAAAGTATTTTAATTAATATCAATAAATAATACATACGGATAGTTAACCTCAATTATATCGGAGCACTTGAAAAAGTATATAAGCACATTTTTTTTTAATAATGTTCACAAATAGTAAGTAACATCAATCAAAATAATTAAGACAATTAAAGATGATAGATTTACAGAACTAATCATAACTAATTCGATTAAGAATTTATGGATTCAAGACGTACTTTGATATATTATATAACTGGTAGTTCAGCGCTATCTGTTGCTTACAAATGTAGAATTCCTCAGAGATGTTGGCTTACTTGTACAGCGGTACTATAAATCAGAAGCTTTGATTATGTGTCACTAGATGGCGCTTATCTTAAAAGTATTACATAGATAAATCACAATGTTGATATATTAAATGAATAAAATATTACCATTATATCAAGTTGAATAAACATCATTACAAATATTAATATATTTATATAATAATATATTATATATATATTTAATATAAATTTTAATAATATAAAATATATTATTAATAATAATATATATATATATATATATATATACCAAAACAAACCTTAACCCTAACTTATAGAGCACATTATGCAACAACTATCGCAAATAAAAACGACAACTCCATTATCACTACACAAAAATCAACCTTATCACTATGTAATATGGACCTTATTACATTTTCACCTGTTTCATTATAAACTGTTAATTTTGTGTCACAAATCGTAAAATTTCACTCTCATCATTTTTCATAACGCGCCTAAAGAAGTATAACTTCAAAAAAATGGGTGCGTGCACTTATGTACGCGCTGAGAAGTTATACTTTGCATCATTAATAATTAATATATTTAATATATATATATATATATATATATTAAGCAGACGGCTTACATATTGTTAATTTTGTGTCACAGGTGCGCGCGCATCTTAAAATTTCACTCATTATTTTTTCATAACGCGCCGAAAGAAGTATAACTTCAAAAATAAACGCAACCAAAACGAACCTTACTCCCAACTCATAGAGCACATTATGCAACAACTATCGAAATAAAAACGACAACTCCATTATCACTACACAAAAATCAAAAGTACACAAAAATAAGGTCCATTTCACCGTTTTCATTATAAACTGTTAATTTTGTGTCACAGGTGCGCGCATCTTAAAATTTCACTCTCATCATTTTTCATAACGCGCCTAAAGAAGTATAACTTCAAAAAAGGTAGGTATGCCTGCCCTTCCTGTCCTTCGCAACCAAGGTTAGGTCGCGGAGTAAGAGGAGTATCGGTATTCCGTAGGCCGCTTTCCCTATCCTCCACGACTCGGTGGAGCTGCAGTGTGGAGGGGCTGTGGGAGGAGGAGACATTCGGCACGGTGTCGTCGATCTTTCCTCCTTCTGTGGCTGAAATGGAGCTAGCATCGGAGCTTAACATCAGGGCCGCCGGGGGGGGCTGGGAGTGTCGTCCCTGCGTGGGCTGGAAACTCCTGGTTCCCATGGTCCCTGAGTAACAGACTCGGGGGAGTCTGTTACCTTATTACAAGGGCCGAGACGAAGGGTTCGTTAGTTCCGACGTCGGTCGAGATGCTGCTTCGGTGACTAGCGCTGGTGGGGTCGCAGTAGACTGTGAAAGAGTTTCTGTGACCCTATCTCTAAGGCTCCAAGAAGGAACAACGTGGTGGTTTTAGCCGGTGGGAGTCCGACATAACCCGTCTTTGCCCTGCGAGCACGGGTATGCGTAGGCATTTTCCCACGGTAAAAAAATATATTTAATTTAAAGCATCAAGTAACCAAAACTAAAGAGTTTTTTTTTTATTTAGTAAAAGTCATGATGAAATTGATTGACAATAAACTAAACTTACCGTTATTATTTTTAAAAATAAAAAGCGGTGAATATTTTTATAAGAAAGGCCCTTAAAATTTAAAATATGTTATATTGTTTGTAAAGGACAGTTGGAATTTATCACGTGTTCGACTTCCAATGCATCCAGTTTTACCAAAACAACACTTTTTGCGCTGATCGACCGGCACCTGACCTCTACAACACAAAGGAAGCATTCAAAAGGTAAACATACAAAACTACTATGTTGGTTCAGATGCAGTAGTGCAGAAAAAAAACGATTAGTAGTTCGTGTGGGTTTTTTTATATCTTTTGTTGATTAAAGCGATGATTCAAGAAGAATCTCCACCTGGTGGTTAGTAGCACTTACCTTTTTAATACATGTGATGTTTGTTATATTCGAGTTCCAATGTTTACTGCTACACTACTACTACTAAAGACTGGTAAAAGAGGACCTATTATGACTCTCTAAAACCTTTTGATTGAGTCCAATTAAAATATCTTACTAAACAAATTAAAATGCAAAATCTTTTCTAGACTTTTTTATTCTAAAATGAACTTTTTTACCTTTTTTATCTAACGCGAAAACTCTAGCACCATCTTCGTGTCACGTGTTAGCTCATTTTGCGAACTGAATATTCATACCTCATAGGTGCAAAGTGGACACTCCTATACTACGAACACTTATTACTAAAGTAGCAACAAAGCTCGTTTAAATTTACATACTTGGCTTTAAAACCAGAGTAAGCTTAGTTGCACAGCGAAGTTTCCTCACTGAACGAATAAATTCGAAAGATTATATATAGGACTTTGATCGTTTTGTAACTAAAAAAAACTGGTTTTAAAATGGAACTTATAAAATAAAACGACTAGGTCTCGCTAGGAATACTTTATTTTTTACTTTTTAAATAGGTTATATATATATTAGATTTACTATTTTGATAAAAATTATTTATATTCTATAATATTGCAGCTAATTCCAATTTCTGAATAATACAAATTGAAATGTCTTTCTTTTAACTGTAATCATCTTAATACTCGTATAATATTAAAAGTATAGATAACATTTTAAAAAATATTTAATATAATATAATAAAAAAAAACACGTATCTGTTCAATACAAATAGTAAATTAATGATATAGCAGACCGATAGGTTTTTCTATTTGTACTGTTTGTACTGCCTGTAATTGTTATTAGATTCTTCTTGCTTGCTTGTTTGGTGAACGCCTAAGATAATATAAATAATAATTCCATGTTAACCAACCATTTAAAGTACATTTTTTCATTTCATCATCATCATCAACCTCATGTAAGTCCACTGCTGGACATATGCCTCCCCTAATGCAATCCTCTATTTTAAGGGCTTTTTGAACTACACTTTTTACATGCCTATCCGACGCATAGATCAGACGATCTACTTTTTAGACAATTAAGTGATCGGCCCAAATTGCTTTAACCAACGGAAACAACAATGAAAATTTGTTGAATACCCGCATGAATTCAACCCACGACCTCCGGTTTTGAAGCACACGCCCTACAATTTTAGATGAATTTAAATTGTATAATATTGAAATTCAATCACTATTAAGGCAAGTTATTAATAGACCCTAAGCAATATTAACAATTAATACAAGTTCGATTAATATTGTCAAACTGCAAACGCAGTCCCTTACGTTTTACATTTGGTTATGTTATGGAATATTGACATGGATTAAACCATGAAGGAATTCCTGACTTCGACATCCATATCCACATTGCTGTGAAGCGTTTTGTATGATAATCAAGTGCATACAGCTCATGCATAAAAACATGACGTCCCAATCTACTGCATTGACGGTACGTGTTAGAGATAGCCTTTATCCTTCTTCATAGAATGGATATATATGGATAATTCTCACACTTCCTATAAAGATTTCTGTGTAGTGGTTATTTAAATATTGGACGGCATAACTTTATCACATAGCAAAAAGAACGAAAGTAATAGGAAAGAAAAATAATTTATTTATATGAGTATACATATATATAATTATTTTTTTCTATATATAAATATATACATATTTGATATTTGAGACCGTTTTTTTTTATATTGACTTTTGATTACATTTTATGCCTACCAAACAGATCTATATTTCATAAGTTCCCCCACTACAATTTAAACCTCTTATTATATCTTTTTAAGATATTCATTTCATCGAAACGACACGAAGAAAGAAGATTATTTTCAATACAAACTTAAACTGGATTGTCTCAAATGTGATTTCAATATGCCTAATTGCAATTTTAAAAATGTTTTCATTAAAATGCATGTAAATAAAGTGCAAAGAATTTAACTTTAGTGTATTACCTATAAAATTGTTTACTACGCTATCGGTTATGTTGACATAAAGAAAAAAAATTTTCGAATGTTTAAGAACCGGTGTCGTATAATTAAATTTACTCTTTTCAGAGAAACAAGTTTGGTTACAGTTTTCCTGGCCACCTTAATATTTAACAGGTAACATAAATAAAAAAAAAATCGCCCCGAATCGAGTATCTTCTTATTTTGAAAAGTCGGTCAAAAACATACGCCCCGAATTAAGTACGTTCTTCTTTTGAGAAGTTAGTCAAATAGAAGGAACAATTTTTCCTTTCTTTACAATGGGTCAAACCTTGAAACACTTTAAATATATTTCCTAATTATGGGCCATAATATTACATAAGTTTTATGTATATAAATAATAGTTATATCATACACCTCTTTTATGATTTTTCCGTCCTTTTCTGGCTTTGCAAATGTAAATTCTTTGAACACGTTGACATAAATAATAATAAAGTTGAAGACATTTTAAGGCAATTCTTTGAATCTTGACTTTTTACATCAATAAAATATGCCAATGGTATTTATCCTTTTTGCGTAAAACACATGTAATATTCCTACAATTTCCACTTAGAAAAAGTATAAAGAATAGTACGCTACAGCTGTAGTTTATGACTGGATTAATGTAGCTGGGGAATTAAAACTCTTAAAATAGCGCAATTTAGGTGAACGTTAATAATACAAAGTGGTGAGAGGATAATACTCGCTAACATTTAAGCTCGTTAGCAGAGCTAAGAGAAATCCATAAAAAATGAGAGGGACATAAAGTGTAACCATATTTTTCCTTCTTTCATTTCCGCTGGTAAAAAGTAGTTCTGCTTTATTTTACTGGGTGTTTTGTTTTAACATTTTTTTGAATAGTAACAGAAACCACTTTAGCAGCTTGGCGTTACTGGGGTCGTGTGTTTGAATTCTGCGTGAAAACGACTTAGTGTTATCGTTGTTTTCTTGTTAGTGAAGACATTTGCCTATCTTATAATTACAATTCAAATTAAACAAATTAGTTTAATAAATTAAATCAAAATTATAGGTGTCGTTTCACGATTCTGTAATAAGAGAAAGATTTCATTGAAATAAATAACTACCAGTAAAAAGAAAAACCCGCCTCCTTGTTCTAGCGGTAATGGTTTTTTTTATTAGTTCTCGTGTCTCTGTGGAGTAAACCTATTAGAACATACCATGTGGGCGGGCCCGTTGCCATAGGTGCGTCTTCCTACCAAGTGACTGAACAGCACCAAGGGCTCCCGGAAACTAAACAGCCGAGGCCCCCTCGACTGGGCCGTCAGTTTCTGATTTCCGTTAGCATGCTGAAACGAGGGCTGTCTAGGTGGTCTGAGGCTTCGGCTCAATTAAGACAGTTTCTTAAGGATAATTTAATAGGTAGAAGAGCTCTATCGTAAGCTTACTGACACTTCTTAAAGCGATGGCAATGGGAGAAGAAGTGGCGCAAAAAACTTCAGCAACGCTACTTTCTAATTCGGTTTTTAAGCTACATTGTCATATAGCAAAGGTTGAGTAAGTTTGACTTCACTGGTGGGGCTAATGTCATAAATGTGTGCGTTGTCCTACTTTCCAAGTGTAGGGTGACTTTGACTACTACTTAGGTGTCGCAACCTATTATGTCTTAATCAAGTTCATGTACTTAACCAAAAGTGAGAACCTAGCGATAGCGTTGCCGGCGGTGGCGGTGAATGCATTTGCTGCTTGGTTAAATTCATCTAGATCAAAAAAATCTAGAGATTTTAGAAATGACATACAATTTTGGCCAGTCCTGCCATTGCTACCGCTAGCATGTGGGCTATTTAAGGCGGCGTCGGTCCGCTGCGCGCTTGAAGTAAGCTCCGGCGCTCGTTGGACGGACGGCGGTGCTTTTGGATAGGTTTGGTGGTCGCCCGGAAGAAGCATCCCAGGGGTTTGCAAGAATTATGCGTTTTGGCACCTTAGGACAGCCAGTTTAGCAATTAGTAGGCCGTGTGGCCGGGATTGCGGCAGTTGACGCCCGCTGGGGGTTCGAAGGTAGCGAGGACTTGTTTGTCCTTTGGTCTGGGGCAATCGGTAGTGCCGTAATCCCGCATGCCGTATCGCAACGTTACGAAAGAATTACGCGAAGCGTGACCGCGTAACTGGCAGCTGTGACACTGCCCAGGGAGCCCATTGAAATGCAGCTCAAAAAAGATACGGCTGATCCCATACAGTTGTTTGACATCATATATGCGCTTTCCTTCCTTGGAGCGCTTTAGCGTATCAGCACCATGTCATAAGTGCGTTTGATACGTAGGTTTGTTGTATCAAAAGTGAATATTAAATTCTTCGATAACGGCTGTTATCTCTGAGCAAGGGATCTTCTAAGGCAGTCCTTTGACTACTGTTCTAAGTACGCGCTGATTCTAGAGCGCGAATGTGTGAAACTGGTGCACCTTTACCCAAAGGAAGAAATCACCTTCTAATATTCATCAGGTGTGGCTATCTGTAATGCAGCTAGCCACACCCAATAAAAATGTAAGCTGTAATTTTTTCCCCTGATTGCTATCAGATGCCTCAAATTTTATATTATTCGATAGGGCCAGGCGAATCTCTGTTCTCCTTTTTCCCGAGGTTTTGGTGGATGGCGTTTCCTTACGGGGAGCCGTGCCTGGGAAGGCCGGGCGGGGCAAGGAGCGGGGCACGCCTGATATCGGCGGGATGAATGGATGGAGGTTTCGCCGACTGGAAGGTCAACGGTTTTAAAAAATGTAATAATCGTTTTCAGATCTCTGCAGATCATATTTGTAGTACATTATTAAATATAATGACTTTTTACGGATTTTATCGCGTTTATGTTACATACTTAAAATCCAAACGTTTCGAAGACTTTCCAGCGGCCGTGGTCACGGGGCAGACTGAGATGTCATGCGTCTTGTTGCTAGTGCTGAAGAGGGTCTTGGTATCTAGATCTCACGTCACCAATAGACCATGTAGATAGTTTCAACCGACCATAAAGTAAGCTTTTGTTTTACTTGTTGCTTGTAATGTATCCTTAATTTAGTTTTAGTTAGTTTAGTATATATTACTACAGAATAATCATTACAGCTATATTTAACATTGTATCAAACCTAAAACGGAGCGAGTTTTTCAGCTTTTACCTGCACCGCTTTCAAAGTTTTCCTGTCAGCTTGCAACCAAGGTATGCCAATGCTGCTGATACTCCTTTCTAATCAAGATTTCTACAAAGTTTTGATGATAACAGTGTTAATAAGCTGTCTTTTAATTAGCGCGCAGAAGCATAAGTTATTAAGCAGAGTTGTATGTAATATGTAATAGCCAATAGGTAATATTTAATTAAGTTCTAAACTTAAAGTATTTTTTTAAAAAATATTGTCTATTTATGGTGTTGTTGATAGATACAACATCCAAAGAACAACCATCATGGCACCATCTCACGAGAGCGGTCGATCGACAATATTTATTACAAAACAAGAAGCTGGAATTGCCAGAAGAAACATGCGTTTGGCTGAAAATTTACAGCTGTTGACGTTAAAGATTTAGAGTGTATAGGTTTTTCATTTTCATCGTCTTTACCCTTTGTTAGTCTACTGCTGTCCTCCTTTCAAATTTCAGAGTTACAAATAAAGAGTATGTTAACACTTATTATTTGTAACATCTCATATCAACAGCACCAAATAAATATAGACCATGTATCGTTAGTATATATGTCATCGATATTTATAGATAAGCAAAATGTAATATAGTAATAGTATAGAAATGTGTGTAAAAAATAAGCAGTAAATAGTAATGTAAATAGTGGTGAATATGCACGGTGTAGGACTTAGTTAAAGTGAATATAAATAGTACAATTAAGTAAATAAACATGTACATTAAAATAAGCAAACGATAAATATAAGTTAATAAAAATTAGTTAAGATAAGAAAATAAATGTAAAAGTAACAATGTAAAACTAGACAATTACAAGTAAGCTAAGACATAAAAATGAAAAGATAAAAGATGAAAATGAAAAGTAGATATGTAATCAATAGAAGAATAAGTACAAAAGAACACGTACTAAAACACCAAAAGAAGCGAACCAGGTCCCTGATCAAACATGTCAGGGAAAAAAAAACATCTCACATCTCAGAGTGGTAAGCGTATTTGTCGCATTTTACGCTACTGTTTGCACGGGCAAGGCGTATTACTTACCATCAGCCGAACGTTCTGCACTACTCATCGCTCTATCTAATAAAAAAATTTATCTCCATCTCCACTCCCATGACCTCTGATTTGAAAATGAATCTCACAACGTCACGGTCAGGGTTTATTTTGCCAAGATAATTAAATGGCTGCATACAAGGAATTGTAGGTTACATAAACATAAATAGCTAGCAAAATGGACAATTTAAGTCAAAGCGCAAAGAAGAAATAATACTATAATTGCTCATCATAATCAAATTTGTGTTTAATCGACCAGAGATTTAATAATCTAACAGAAAGATTGCCGTCATGTCTTAATTAAGTTGACCTAAAAAAACAATACAAAAGTGATCAGATAAATATTAAACAAATACACAACCAAAAAGCTACCTCATCGACTTCCGTACATCCGCGACGATTGTGTCCGTGGACGCACACGTGTGCACAGTGCACGTATTACGATATTGACCATATAATTTACAACAATTTTTTAGGATTTTTTAGTGCGCACATAAATATAAGCCATTAGGACTCATAGTAAAAAAAAAAACCATTATTTTAATGCTAATGAATACCGCTAGCACGTATTATATTATAAAGAAGTCTCACTAAAAAAACGATGTTATTGGCCATAATATGCTGTTGTTTTTGCATCATCAAAAGTAATAAAATGAATATTAGTGTAACTAATATCGGTTTTATTTTTACTTGAGACTCAGCAAATTGACATTAGATGCAATGTTCACCTTCAAGGCACTATGTGTCGTAGGTCGTTTTACAAAAAACTATTTACAATATATATTATATTTCAACAACAATAATGTGAATATTATAAAACTAACCCTTTTACCGCAGTAAAGTAAATATTGTTTATAATGAAAATTAGATACTACTTTTCTTAATTATATAAGTTCTCGTGACTAGTTTAGGACCCGTTGTTTACCAACTGACACTTAATAGAGTACAAAAAGTACCTTCCCATGGATTCAACTTTTGAACATTTTACTTGTGTTACATATTATATAAACTTGTTTCTAATGATAATAGTATTTTAACAATAAAATATTAGTTGATGATGAAAATAAAAAATCCAACCAGCATCCCGTAATGCGTAAAAAATATTTCCCCTGAGAGGATGTTGGTTGAAATAAGTTACGAGAATAGGTGTAGTACATATTTCAATCTGTGTTTATAAAAATATATATTTCTTCTTATAAATGTAGTCTTAAATCCTTATACGTATAAATAAGTAACTTATTTATAGAATTAATCTTCAAAAATATTATAATAAAGGGAAATATTTCAGTACTGAGCTGGTATAGATTAAAATATTCTTACGTTACGTGCTTTCTACTTTATTTCTTATAGTTAAGGTTTCTTTACAAAGAACTGAACGTAACAAGCAGCTGGTCAACTGACAAAATGAAAAAAAACCTAATTTGAAAGAAAGCAGTAAAATTAGTGCTAAATATTTTTTTTTGCTTATTATTAAAAAATTAAAAACCATCACTCCTTTGAGAAGTCCATGATAAATCATTTGTATATAAACTTTTAAAATTACGAAAAACTTCAAAAGTTTACGTAAATTCCCCTACAGTGGCGTTATCTTTTATGAACTGCATGCCTTTTGCAGAGTGCCTGTTATCGCTCCTCGTTTTGAATTTACAATGCCTGCGTTTAGCTTAACCTAATCTATATCAGAAGTGGCATCACAGACTTTTGTAACTGTTATAGCTTGCTTTCGAATTTCCTTTCTTTGTTACTTGTTATTATTTTAACTATGTCAGTGGATGCGCATTATTTTACATTTGTGTCTAATTATGTATGTATGCGTTATAAGACACACTGAATCTTTGCTGCTATTGTCTCTAACATTGTTCTATAACATTAAAATGAATAACTAAGCAATAGCCAAGTTTTGTGAACATATATTTACAAGTTTAATAATTACACATAAAAATTTGTCATGTTCCGGCGTCAAGGCCACATAGCATAATCCAATTACTTTGTAGATGTTATCTACATCAGCAAGTGGATCCGTTTTATCTTACATTTTTGAAATACATTTTTATATGTTGAACGATTAGTTATTATTAAAGGTAATAAATAATCTCATCTCTTCTTGTCTTCCTGATTGAAATAAATTGCACAGTGAGCGTTGTTGTTAAATATTGTGTGAAAAAATTCTTTCCGCTTAGGAACTGGTAATACTATTTATGATAACAAATATGCTGATCTATAACGACCTACTGCGTTTACTCTTAACGTCACCGCAACTCCGCGGGATCTCCCCCGTGCGAGTTCTATCAAAACTAGTTTTATTACTTTTGTTGCACCGAGTTGATCTGGGTCGAAAAGTTTGCAATGGGTTTGCAGTGGCACATTTTGATGTTATTATGACACGGTGTGAGAGGCGTTTTGCACGTAATAAACGCAATTCGTCAGCCAATTGAAGTCAACTGCTGAACACAGGCCTCCCCTAATAAATTCCACAGTAACCCGTCAGAGGCAGCCTGCATCCAACGACATCGCGCAATCTTTATCAGGTCGTCTGACCACCTTGTGAGTGGACGCCCTACGCTGCGTTTTTTGTTACGTGGCCTCCATTCGAAAACTATTCAGCACCATCGGCCATCAGTTCTCCGCGCTATGTGCAGTAATTATGAGTGATAGAAACCATTCGATAATTTAATATGAATATAAAAAGAAAAAAAAACAGAATGGAAAGAATGACGAGGACATGTTTATTAACTTATTTATTTTTATTACACTATTCAGGCTATAAAATTCAAGTACTAATTCATTACAAACATGAATTATCAATTATGTAAGAATTATAAAATTACTAATAGATGTATAATGAACACAATTCGTTTATTACCGCTCTTATGTACTCATATAAAAACCTTACCTATTAAAATTCTCTTAAAGCTCTATCTTCACATCTACTTAATAGAAATATGCAACAGTAAATAAATAAAAAGTAAAATCACCAACCAAAACTCTTCCAGAGCAAGATGGTATAAAACTGTACTCTTTAACGAAACTCTGAGCTGTTCGTAATGACCGGCGTAGCCATCGGATTTATAAGATTTATAATAAATGGAAGACAACAGGAGCACTTGTGAATGACATTAACGCAGAAACCTTTTTATTTATAGGAATAATAACAAAAACACCTAATTGATTTGAATTTCATTGGAATCAAAATATTAGTGCACATATTCTCTATTGTCCTACTGTATGTATTTACGATTTAAGAAGCATTATTGTATACAGAATTGTAGTTGTAGAAATCTTCAAAGCTGCCCCTACATGAGATACTGGAAGTTGGGACGACAACTTTTTTTTGTTTAATAGTAAATGTTTTGTTTTGAAAAATAAATTTGCTTATCAAATACTGTCGACTAAAATTATTTGCAAATGAATTTTGTCAATGATTTTCCCCACGAAGAAATTCTACCTTAAAACGAGCCTGTTAAAAGATAAATCCACTTATAATTAAGTCAATTATGCAAAGCTCGATTTGCGTTTCATTAAAATATTCCTGGAGACGCAGCGAGAAGCGAGACCTGCTTATAAATTTTTCCTACGCAAGCACGCCTACGACCTAACTTTTCGCAGTGTAAATTTAAATTACGTCTTGTTTGTTTTCCTTTATTCGTTTATTATTATTGCAAAAGGTAGCAAATTGCTGGTGCTTCATCGACACTATACTATATTTAAAAGATTTTTAAATATGTTCAATAATAGCTAAGACTCATAACATATTTATATTCAGTACACGCTAACTAAGTAAAACATAATGTTAATTAAAATGTTGATAATATATAGGGTAAAGGGAGATATATTGGTGATATAAGTAATTTGGTGATATTTTTCAAACACTTTTGTATGACCGCGTTAGCAAATTGCTTTGTTCGCCAAACGCTGAGACAAATTACCGGAGCGAGTGAAAAGGTTTTATACCGTTTACACTTGTAGCAATTCGCTAACGCGGTCATACAAAAGTGTTTAAAAATATCACCAAATTACTTATATCACCAATATATCTCCCTTTACCCTACTGTACGACAGGTTTAAGGCTTAGTACAGATGTTAATAGAAATATTTGTTTAATTTTACATTATTTCTTCGGTTATTGTTTTTATTATTTATCAGGTTATGAAAACAGTATAAACCTTTGAAAGGTGGTCGTTATTTGATATATCGAAGTGTTCATGATGATCCAGGGTGAAAGAAAGATAAACAGCGATCTCTGTTAGCCGTAGAAACTACAGTAATTGGTTAAATATTTTCCTAACTTTCTAAAATACATGAATAAATCAGCGCCGACCGTGCAGGACTTAACCGTTTTTGGCGAGTTCATCCAAAACTTGTTATAATACTGTAACATTTTAGAATATGTAAAGAGATGCCTTTGTAATGGATTTTAAGAAGTCTTATAATGTGTCAAACTTTAAAAATTTTGCTTATAGAATTGAATGAAAAATTAAATGAATTAAATGCCCTCTTCCATCCTATTGTGCAATTTCTTTACTTTTTGTTTTCAGCAAAGTGATAGTGATTTTTCTATGTAGTCGACACAAGAATTCATTTCATGGTCTAGTTGAAATTATTGCCAAGTTGTCGGTTGAAACCTTTCTATTTGTATTTCATAAAAATATATAAAGATTACTTCTCATGTGATCTTAAATCCTATTTCTTATGTACTAATCATCATCATCATCAGCCTGTGTAAGTCCACTGCTGGACATAGGCCTCCGCTTTATTAGGGGGTTTATAGACCGTTTCCCGACACGCTGGTCCAATGCGGATTGTTGGGGGGAACAACTTTTTAAATGCCCATCCGACGCATAGATCACCACATGTTAATTTAATTTAATTCAAATAATTTTAATTACAAGCATTTTACATTTATTCTTTTAATGTTTCCCCAAAAAACTTTATCGGCTCAGATTAATTAATGATAAACTTATAAAGTTAGTTCCGACAAAGATCTGGTAAAATATGAAAAAAAAGGTTTCGTAAATGAGGTGTATAAAACAAACAAGATTAGTTAATCGAATGTAAAAGAAAAGTTCTAACTAGTTATTTTTTTAACCAGAATGGAGTTAAAATACTGAATTATTTCCGTCAACCCCTTCCTTTTTAACAATGCGCCATCTTATTGCTAATCATACAAACCCCACGAGGAGTACTTAGCAGTTAGAGTACAGAATTCCAAAAATGCTTCCGGGGTCGGGATGCTTTGTTTGTTGCATTAAATATGAATACAGCTTCCATTCTGTTACGTTGATCACCTACAGCGGCATTATCTTTTATGGCTTGCATGCGTTTTGCAGAGTGCCTGTCATCTCTCAAGCGTTTTGAATTCACAATGCTCGTCTATAGGCAAACCTAACGTCAGTGGTGGCGTCACTCACTTTTATAAAAATTATAGCTTGTTTGGGCCTTCTTTTCTTTGTTATTTAATTTATACATTATTTTAAATATTGTCAATGGATGCACCTTTTTGACATATGTTGTTTGTAGGTACCTAATTCTTTGCTGCTATTGTCTGTAACATTGTTCTATAAAATCTAACCGAATAACAAATTAAGAGATTATTATAGATTAAGCGAATCAAGGCATCAAAATGACATCTCCGTGTGATTAAATTTCAAACGCTGACTTAACCAAAACTCAAAAAGACTTATGTTTAGTTGTACATAATTGTACTAATGGAGTTGGCTCATAAATTCTGTAAGAGCATATACCTTTGTTTAAGGAAAAGGCCGCAATAAGCAATTTAATGTAAACATTCTTAAAAATTGCAATAAGGCATATTCAAATCTCATGTACTGTAAGTTTACATAAGAGTTAAAGCATTTAAAAAATCCTTAGTTCTATGCGCATAAAACGCATCATACATGACATTTTGCTTAAGTGAATACCTTAAAAGATATAACAGAATCAAAATGCAGTGGCGGAAATACAGAGTAAAGTTTTATGTACTATTTGAAATCGGTCATATTTTTTGGTTAAACTTTTATTAGGTAATACAGGTTGAACCTTTTGTTATTATTTAGCTTATAAATAATCTCATCTCTTTTTTTGTTTTATTAAAATAAAGATGCACAGTGAGTAATATTGTGTTGAAAATTACTTCTTTCTCGAAAGGGCGAACGGTTAAGACTATATACAAATATGCTGATAAATAACAACCTACTGCATTTACTCTCAACTTTACCGCAGCTCTATGGAATCTCCCCTATGCGGAACCCACGTTATCATAACTATCAAAACTAGTTTTAGTTGTTGCACCGAGTTATACTAGGTCGAAAGTTTAGTATTATTTCATTTTGATGTTATAATAACACAGTGTGGATGGCGTTTCGACACGTATGAAATATGATACAACATAAGGCAATATAATTAAATCTAAAAGAAACGAACAAAACGGTCAGATTGTCGGGAACATATATTCAAACTTTGTTTATTTTTAATTTACTAACCTGGCTATAAAATTATTTCGAATTAATTGTGAATTATGTTTGAATTACATAATGATTAATAGATGTTTTAATATTTTACATTCGCAAAGTGCCGGTGTGGGCTGGATCAGAATAGCCGAAAACCGGTAGCGGTACCTTGCATCAGGGTAGACCTATGTCCAGCAGTGGACTGACAAAGCCTGATAATGATGATATGATGATGAGATGTTTTATAAATACGATTAATTGATTACAGCTCTTATTTACTCGTGGAAAATCCTTTCCTCCTAAAATTATCTCTATCTACACATTTACTAAATTAAAATAGGCACCACTAAATAGATTCAAAGTAAAATTGCCAAAAAGTCCTCTAAGCAAGAGGGCATATAACTGTACTCGTCGGCGTAGCCATCGGATTAATGAGACTCAAAATAATTAGCGAGAACAGAAGCACGTGAGAATGACGGTAACACAGAAATCTCATAGTTTAAATAAGTAATAACAAAAACACCTCATTTAATTGCATTTAATTGGAAACATACTTCGAAAGGCATCATCGTATAGATAATTGAAAACTTTATTGTTGAAAAGAACCACAAAGTTACCCCTAGATAACATATTGGACGTTTAAACAGTAAGTATTTTTTTATTTAAGTGTAAACGTTTGGCCTGAAAGAATATTTTGCTTATCAAATACTGCCGGCAAATTTTTTTCGCGATTGGATTTTGTCAATTATATTCCCTACGAAGAAATTCTACCTTAAGCTATAATTAAGTCAATTATGCAAAGCTCAAGTTGCGTGTCGTTAAAATATTCCTGGAGTCGCAGCGAGAAGCGAGACCTGCGTATAAATTTCTGCTACACAAGCACGCCTACGTCTATAAGTATATTTTATCTCACATAATCAGTATTGCACGCTTACTAGTTAAATCATAATTTAAACATCTTTAATTTATACTTTTAATTTTTGCCTTTTCGCAAAACTTTAAAGTATAAATTAAGTATATAAGGTTATTGAAAATATTTGTTTAATTTCTTTGTTGTTTCTTCCGTTATTGCTTTTATTATTCATTAGGTTATGAAAATAGCATAAAACTTCGAAAACTTGGACCATCTTACTTTTCAGACAATTCGGTGATCGGCCCAAATTGCCCTAACCAACTAGGAAACACAATTATTGTCTTTGCTTCAATGTAGTTTTTGTACATTTTATGTTTAATTTCCATAGAATTAAATTAAATGAAATAGTAATCAAATTCGAATATATTTATCATTTTACCTATTATAAAATGTTTCATTCAATAATTTAATTCAGTATGCCATAGCTTATTTAAAATTAAAGCGGAATCCTGCGACTCTCAACTCGCACTTACAACGAGAAAAACTTTGCAGATGAATGCACTAACAATAGTTCCGCTTCTAATTTAGTTGAAGCCATTAAGTCTGCTTGTAGGCGAAATATCCGAGAGGAATTAAATGCACGTTTTATTACAATAACGCCTAGGTCCTTTTCATTAATTTATGTAGATAAGTATTGTTGTTATTCTTATTAAACAACATCTTATATAGTAATCATAATGATACATATATATATTTAAAGTAAAGAGAAACAATTTATTGATGATTTCGTTATTTTGGTATGTTTTAAAGTAAAGCTCACCTAAAATAGCTATTCTGAGGTTGGGTATTTTATCTAAATTAAAAAAAAGTTTAGACACCAGGATTCAAGCCCTAAAGATTTATAAATTTGACTCAATTAAAATATGTTACGCTGTTTCTATTACCAACCATTACATGACATTCTCTTAAAGGATTTTTAAAGAATTTTGAAGAAAAAATATTTGTATGAATAATAATATGAACCTAATGTTTTTATTTAATACTATACAGCAATTGCAGGTTTTTCGTACTAAGCAGGTGAAAAGGTAATTTACATGCGCCTTTTATAATAAACTTATTTTTCACTAGTACATTAACGTAAACTACATTCGTAAATGGACCATCACAGAACTCACGTGAATTTTATATGCTGTGCTAAACAAAATATCTCAGGGCTATCAAATTTTCACACCTTGCGACCCAAATCACATTTTTCAGGAGTAAAACTTTTCGCTAGGCATTAACTTTTGTAAGCATTTTCGCTAAGCGCTATATTATTAACGTCCACTGTAATTGCACAAAGCAAAAGTATCAGGATTTTGAAATTCCACTTTACATTTTGTTTACATTTAGGATGGCATTTTTTTTTGACCAAAAATCCAAAAGAAAAAGGTACTGTATTCGGATCTTTCGTTATAAGAATAACCTTCAATAACCATTTTAAAGTAATCATTTTAAAAATTGCTATGAGGCAATTCAAATTTCATTCACTTAATTTTTTATTCATACGCAGGCAGACGAGCACTCGGGCCACCTGATAGAAAGTGTTCACCGACGCCCATGACATTAGCAATGCAGGTATCACCAACGCGCTGCCTACCGTGCCTACGATGTTAAGTCTCGTTTACTGAGAAAATACGTAGAGCTATGTCGCCCTTCAAACCGGAACGCAGTATGTTTTCCCCCTCAGAAAGGGTGAGGTCCCCTTAAAAGGGACCTACCACCGATCACACAAATACAACACTTTAAGGAATAAATGCATTTAAAAAAATCTGTTTTTTATTGTATAAAACGCGTCATATATGACATTTTGATTAAAGAAAAGCCATAAAAGATATCAGAGATTTAAACTGCGGTGGCAGGAATCGCGAGGCAGTTACGAGCGAAAAGCACGTTGTTATCTACATATACTTAGCAAAATTATTATTTATTCTGTTTGAAGTCGGTCATATTTTTCTTAATAATTAACTTGTACAAACGGATCCTAGGTACAGCTCGCTGAATAATACCTGGTATGTTGCCTTCTTTACTACATTATTATGTATCGTCTTTGATTAAAATTAAATAGCTTGTTGTTTTTTACAATATAACCTTTACAGCAACGTCCTAAAACACCTACCACATCTTTCAACGTAGTTCAGCGTATCTATATATGTGGTCAACAATGCATCTCACAAGTTTATTAGTATCAAAGGAGGCAATATAGATAGATTAGATTCCTTTTTTACAAATAACAGAAATGCAAATAACCGCAATGGTTCTCTACAATGAAACTATATGTTCCGCAGTTCCGCAATGATTATATCTACTATCTTATGTTCAGGTTGGAAGAGCAATGTAGCGCAACGTAATTACTTAACGAGACGCAACTCAATGTGGACTTGTTGCGTCTTACGCTGCGCTTCATATTCCAGAGAGCAGCAGATCAGGTAAAAAAGCTTCTTGTAGGCAGGGCGAAACTTTCGTACTCTACTGAACCCGTTTTTTTCGAAGATTTATTTAACAAGAGAAATTTTAACAAAAAATGCTATTTAATTTTTAAGCATGATTAAAAATATGCTTTATAACAATTAAATGTGTTAATTTAAGATTTGACAAAAGCAATATATATGGACATGCATAATGTAATCACCACAGATACATAGGTTTCTATGTATTATATGTCCGACTTCACACTGTATATAATCATTATAGGCAATAAAACAACGTGCTCTCCGTACGAAATTGCTACGTGATTTCAGCCACCGCATTTTAAAACTTTGATAACTTTTAAGGTATTCATTTAATCAAAATGTCGCCTATCACACGTTTAATGTACCTACATTAAGAACATTTTTTTATCTGATGATGAGCTATCTTAGATGATTGAAATTTTTAAAATGTTTATATTAAAACGCTTATTGTGGATTATTCTTAAAACATATATATACGCTCCTCCAGATATTATTATAGGCCAATTCAAGTACTACGATTATGTAGAACATAGTTTAAGTCTGTCTCAAGTTTAAGCTCGCATTTGCAATTTAATCGCACGACGTGTGATTTTTGACCCTGCTGTTAAATCTGCCATTTAAGAAAATAACGAACACAATCGGTCTACTAGGAGCGGAGCTACTAGGTGACATAAAAATACTCGCCAAATTGAGTACCTCCCTTTTTTAGGAAGTCGGTCAAAGAGACTTAAGAACCATCAAAACCTTGCAAATCAAGTGCTTAAAGTTTTCTTAGGATGAAATCTTAAATCCATTGAAAAATTTTTTCTCAAACCAAAATTTTCTCTGGTTTATTGAAAATTCATAATTATTCGCCTCACAAATTATTTATTGTTATTAGAAATAAAAAAATATAATTTACAATTTCCATAACTACTCTTTAAAGCTGTCTTTATTTGTTATGTATTAAGTTATTCTTTTTTAATAAGAACATTTTTAGACCATAATTATAAATATTGATGTTAATTTTTTGGCAAAATTTTACACATTCTTTTGAAAACCGGTGAAAATTCTAAGTCAAAATAATTGGTTTAAATACTCCTTCGGTCGTAAAGCTAATTGATTTCTAATCGATAAGAAATTGAGTGTGATAGCAACGGCTCATTAATTCTAAACGCCGACTGTCGATTGGTCCTTTCTTTTTGGTCCATTTGACTGAAGGGCTTTTTCAGGACAATTGATTCGATCAAGCTTCATTTTCTATCAATTGCAGCCGTCCTTTTAAATTTATATTTAAAAGAAATAAACTGTATAAATTGAATCTTTCTAAAGGAAGAAATTTCTTTTTCTATGTTCATTATTCTTTGAATTCGATAATATAATCATTTTTAAACAATTGTCTTATATCATTGTCACTGTCATCATTGTCATTCCGAGGCATTATACTGAGGATAAGACATACCGTGATGTACATAAAACACAAACCAGTTATTAAATAAAATTACGTTACGGATTTTATCGCGTTTATTTTACATTTTAAATTCCCAACGTTTCGAACACTTTCCAGCGGCCGTGGTCACGGGGTAGACACCACGTTAATTTTATTCAATAATGTACAATATTCGCGCAAGCAATAGAAATAATTACAAAACCAGTTTATTAAATGGGAAAAAAATTTTATTATTTCATATTTCTCTCTGTTGCTTACGCGAATACTACACATGAATTTTATCGTATTTATTTACTTTATCATAAATTATTATTTTTCATTTAAAAGGGTACTTACCTATAATATAGACATTAATATAGATAATATTATAAAATAATAAATTTATACAACTATAAAAATGATAATAGAGAAAATATTAATCGTACTACGAAAATCCCATTGAAAATGCATAAAGATCAAGTATATCGATACAATTTGATCGTATTCAGTACCTAAATGCTTTTAAGAACCATCGATTAGTTAATAACTATCTTTGAAAATACGGCAATGCTGTTGATTGAAAAGAGGGTAGGATTATTAAATGACTTTCGTTCACGATATTGGAAAATTTAACTAAGATTTGCATTTTACACTCTTTTACGTTTAAACGATATCGAGTTTTAGTTAAAATTGTACTGAATAGATAGTAGTGTAGCAGTGCCTACTATTAATTCTATATTCTTTATATTACGTTTCTCAATAGTCCGTTTCTTTTATGTTTATTTTTTAACAAAACAAATGCAATAAATCCGTAGTTTAGATATGCATTAAGTTATCTTTTTTTCGTATTGCTTATAGATATAAAATATTGTAAATCACCTATTTGTAAAAATATTTTGATAAAAAAACAAATGAAATTTCATGCAATTATTAACAGATTCAGAATACTATTTCTAAAGCGGATTTTTAGAGAAAAGAAGTCTTGATATTGACGCTTTGTCTGTCCGAGATCGTTTATAAAAGATGGGTGTGAAATATAGCGAGACAGCTTCGTATAAGCCGCTACCCGGAACATAACTCTCCTCGTGTGTAATAAGTGTTGTGCATCTGTGATAGTGTTAGTGTCCGTATGAGAATCGGTGTTGCTCGACTCGCCTGATGTTTCTGATCACGTCAGCTATTTCAATGTTTTTCAGTATAAGAAACGTTTAGTTGTTGTCATCATTTTTACTTTTTAGAATTCTCTTTGACATTTCTAAAAATAATATAAAGAAATTTCAAGCAAAAAAAAAACAATTTAGATAAATTCAACCGTTAACTAGTCCAAATTAGAACCTTATTTCGTGGATCAAATAAAAAAAAAATTGTAAAATAGCTCGATAATAATATCGTAAGGACAAGTTTTACTTATTTGAAAAACATCGTAGGTACTGTAATAACTTGATAACTTGATATAAAAGACTTGTTTTGGGATGAGAAGTTTGTCAAGTTTACACCAATGGTCAATGGAAAAACTCGGTATATTAGTTACTTTAGGTACTAGTTATTCAGTGCAATATGCGTTCGTTAATATGCTATCCGATATTGGAAAAAACTTAAGTAGGATTCATTTTAGTAAACAATCAAATTAAAGCAGTCAACAGATTTGTATAATAATGACATTTATTTTAAATCGAAAGCAATTATATAGATACTATATCATAGACCGTTTAAATGTTAATTCGATCTTTGATACTAGCTGATGAAGAAGTTACACGAAATTACATTATCATCAAGCGTCTGTCCTCCTTCAATATCAAGTAGCGTAAATAATAGCGTCTAGACGCATCTCGCGGCTAGATTCGATCGTAATTGGAATGTCGCTTGAAGAAAAACTAAATAGAAGCTGACATACGACAATCTGATAAGCATCAAGCTAGCCTGATTTGTGAACTGTTGTTCATTGTCAAATCAATAATTTATAATTATTTGACAGCTGCGTACAATAAAAATGTTGGAAATAATGTGGCAATACGTTTCTACACCCATATGTCTGTTTAATTACTTTAATTGACGTTTGTCTAAATTTCACGCATTTGAATTAAAATTTAATTAAACAGTTAATTTAATTTAGCCCTCATTTTATTTCAACTGCTACACTAACAGACACACACTGTGTACAGACACAAAAACACATTTTTTTTTTAATTTGTGCGAGTTTCATGAATGCTTTGTACACTAAAATATATTATTGTGTACGTAATGTTTGTACTTCATCATCATCAGCCTTTGATAGTCCACTGCTGGACATAGGCCTCTCCTAATACACCCCTACCCTAATGGATAGGGGGTTTTTGGACCATATCCCACCACGCTGATCCAATGCGGGTTGGTGGGTGGACCGACTTTTTACATGCCCATCCGACGTATGGATCATCTGACTTTACAGACAAATGGGTGATCGGCCCAAATTGCCCTAACCAACTAGGGAACAACAATGAAAATTTGTTGAGTCCCCGCAGGATTCGAACCCACGACCTCCGGATTCTAAAATACACGCCTTTACCACTAGGCTACGGAGGCAGTCATGTTTGTACTTATTTTTATTTAAAAGAGTTTTTTGTATAACGTTAATATCTATAGATAAACTGAAAATAAGATACGTATCGTCTACAGCAGTAATAACTATATTCCATCACTGATTGACATGTAAATTAATAAGCAAAACAAAATAAACATTTAAACATAAGTACGAGAGTATGACTTCTTTACTTGACAAAACTTTGTATTGTGTCTTTGTATATGACCTTTTAGATTGTTAAGGACAATTTATCTGCCTTTAAAATTCTAATTAAAACTAATGCTTAAAGTAGTATATACATAAATATAAGTTTTTCTCGGTTTAATATTTATTTTATTTTTAAACATTATTATTTGTCCCAATCATTATTACATTATTTAAAAACTATACTCCTTGAATGAAAAGTAAAAATAGTCGCCATAATTTAATCAAAGACCTTATTTCTTTTCAACCTTCATTTACTTTATAACTATTAATAATAACTAATAATTTTCAGTGCTGGAATTAGCTTTTGCCATTTCTCATAATTAGCTTGAAAACCATATAAATTAAGTTAGAATATTAAGAATAAGACTTAAATATAAATATGCATAAATATGAAAGAAACTGTCAACAAATTGTTAATTTACAAAATTGAAAAAATACTTCTAGTGTTGGTTTAGTTTCTTCAAAGTATAAAATGATTTTAAAACGTATATAATATTTTTTTAATGCTTCGATCGCATAGTACACTCTAAAGTTAAATAAAAAAATATGAATAATCAGCAACAATTACTTTTTCTCTCAAAAAGACATTTTAGTCCATTGTCTAAAATTTTATTTAAATAAAATTATCATGTTATTCAATTATATTTTTTTTTTGGCTAGACAAGCTGACGTCAATCGGGCCACCTGATAGAAAATCGTGATAAATGCATTGTCAATTCCAGTGGTATCACCAATGCGCTGCCTACCGTGAGAAACATAGGATGTTAAATCTCTGTGACCCAGTAAATACGCTGGCTTCGTGCCGTTCAACCGGAACGCAGTTGTTGCCACACTACTGTTTTGCGGCAGAGTCAGGCACCGCGATGGTACCGCCTCAGACGGTCTCCTGCAAAAAGGGGATCTACCACCTTGAAATTGGAGAATATGTGAAGTGGACGTTTACTATATTTCATAGATACTATCCTATCTTTCCATCTAGCTTTGCTCCAAAGTTTTGCCCGCGTGGTGATAACGATTTATTATGAAGATGAACACATCATATTAACATAAGTCAAAAGCTTCTAGCAGTACGTTATAATAGCTCGAAACATAGAACGTGCTACGTACGTCGAAAACTATTTAAATTTCACTGTTAATACCAATTTAAGCATATTTATACCATTTTTACTTTCTTATAAATTATAAAGTTCATAACAAAAAAGGTGTATAAGTTATTTTTAGAAAAAAACACAAGTGATACAAAAATGTGTCAAAGTGGGCATTGTCTTGACGATTCGAAACAAAACAATCGTTGACACTTAACAGCGTTAAAATATACTGCAGAGTTCCGACGTCTAACTTTACACTGCATTTTCTTAACGAAGATAAAAGCTTATATAAACGTCAATTAAGCACGCGCTGCTAGTGCTAATGCACTTGGATTATGAACTTAAAACATTCTCTGGAAAGTTTACGACTAAAATTACTTAATAACTACTGATAAAGTAGATCAGAGGTTATTAAGTAATATTTCCGATTAGGTTTTCAACTCGATGTTTATTTTTAGTAGCGTAGTAAAACAATTTTTTTATGATTTAGCTCTGACATATTACATTGATAAATAAACTTTTCACTCGGCACATATAAAATATTTAATAATGTTATTCTCATTTATTCCGGTATAATTTCCGACTTTGTTTTAACTACCGTAATGTTGGTTTAATGTCTCCACATACTTACTCCATTAGTTACGAAAATAAAATATCGACGCGAACACTAAAGTGGTTCTATATATGACCTTAAAACATTCGTCAAAACCGGACAGTAAAGCAAATAGCACTTTTACACAAGAGTAAAAAGTTTAATTTTAATTTATGATGGGCAGAGAAATTTTAATAATTAAAATGATGTCCTCCAAGACGATTCCAACTACGGCAGCCGTTCTATATTTAGAAATCAGTAGGTAATATCATAGTGCACAAATGTCTGCGCATACACAGGGGTAATCTCTATTTCCTTTATACTTCAAAGCCAGATGGGATAGATAACCGCCACGACCAGAGAGAGCTTAGGCCCAAGACCGACTTTTTGCATGCCCGTCCAACGCGCGGATCATCTTACTTTATAGGCAATCGGGTAATCAGCCCGATTCACTCGCTAAAAACGACGTCCATCGAAGAGCGCGAAACGCGATAACGGATCCGGACGATGAGGACTACAATCGTGCAAGCACGTTTAAATTCACTACGCAACACAACTTGTCCTCGCCGTCGAGGACAAACTATCACCGTACACAGATATCGGCACGTACCAGGCCGATTCTCACCAACCAGATAGGGCGGTAAAAATCTTCCACTAATAAAGTCCTAAAAGCAAATTATCGAGCCGAGGTTCGGCCACCGGGCGCCCTCGATAAATGTTGCTAACGGGTATAGGCATGGACCTGACCAGCGGCTGATCGAGCTGAGGCTCGGCCCTCTTGGGCACCTCGATCAAGCCCGCTTGCAGGATAAAGAAGTGAGCCGAGGCCGAGGTCCCCTTCAGGGGTCCCTCAGGCTAAGCCACAGAATAGAGGTGAAGTCGTGCACACTTAAGTTGCACAGCCCTCGAGACCCGCCGGTTGTAGAGAGTTAACTCCACCAACGTGAGTCATTCATAATAAAAAATAAAAAACAGCCTCGCATTGCCCTTACCAACTAGGAAACAACAATGAAAAGTTTTTGAGTCCCCGCAGGATTCAAACCGACAACCTCCGGTTTCTAAAGCGCATGCCCGTACCACAACCATCCTTTGTTAGCAAAAATATTCGACAGTTAATTACAAGTAATCAATTGATTGTCAATGATGGTTTAACAGTACTTATGTAAAAAATTAAGAAGAAGAAGATAAGAATGAGGAACTAGATTTCGAACATGTATTCTCCTAGATAAAATATTACTAAAGATTTACTTCACTTCAATAATAATAAACTCTTTTTTGTTAAACATAAAATTTATAATGTAAAATTATTGTTTTAACTTTACCTCATGCATCAAAAATTTATGTGTTATAAGTGAAACAATAATATGTTATTAAGCAAATAAGATTTCACGGATCACCTGATACACAGGTACTATTATTAGAATAAAATCGATTGCTTCTGAGCAAGTTTTGAGATACGGTCCAAACCCCTAATGGATAGGGGTGCATTAGGGGAGGCCTATGTCTAGCATTGGACTATCACAGGCTGATGATGATGATGATGAAGTTTTAAGAAATCCCTAATGAACAATAATTACCATTAGCCTCGTGAAATGGTTTAGGTTATTAAAAGTATACAATTGTAATAATATCTACAAATAAATTAAAAGTTAGAACAGTGAATTCCGTCGGCGTCGAATTATACCAACAGAAACCGCAACAATCGGGTTAAGAATGCCTTTTTTTAATTTTCAAATTATTCTCAAAATTCATCAATTAGCCAACCCTGACTTTGAGATAAGTGATCATGAATTACTAAACAGACCCATTAGACATTTAAATTTATTGTTAAAATTTTAAATAAACATCTAAAACTATAGATGTTTGACTAGCATTTATCTTTATTAATTATTCTAAAACGTCACTTCATATCTCGCTGCCAATCTGTTCTGAGTATTTCTCAGTAACAAATAATTAGTATTTATGTCAAAACTGATTAATGCTCAAGCAGTCGCATAAAAATTTGTTTTAGGATAACATTTCTCCAGAGCGTCTATAATTTAAATTAATCACTCGTTTATTAACAATTCCAGTTACTTTTACATTGAAACTGAGGAATAACAATTAGCTCTTGCATTTATCATGATTATCTTGGACTCATCTGAATTAAGAAAGAATTAACCATTAAAGCGATTAAGAAAATTTAATTGGAAAAAAAATGATTATCACATCAAAGCCTACATTGTACTAGAGAAGTTGTGTGTGTGTCGTAACTTTTACCGCTCTTGCTTGCTTTAAAGTAGCCATAATTAGAATTCATTGGTAAAGGCCAAAAATTTTGTTAAAAAATTTTGTCAGAAACTAATTTTCTTCTACAATTTATCTAAGGTCTTCTACACGCCTTTACAAAATCTAAAGAATTAAATCAGACGTAGTCTTCAAATAGAAATAACAATAATTATGCGTAAATACAGGTTCTATTTAGTTCCAGCAGCTCGCTCGGATTTATAGAAAATACTATTAAATTTTCTTAGCATTGAAAATTCTATTTTGAGTTGTTTGAAAGTTAAGCTACTTGCCTTGCTGGTACATCTTCCGATAATAATAAATAATGAACGAAATATAAAAAACAAACATTTTTTATGCCTCTTGAGCTATTGCTATAAACTGAAGTATCTTCTATATATGTATCTTATTTGATATTTTACCAAAGATGTTTACGCAACAAAGCAGCTAATCACACTCGTGTTTAAGCACCGGATATGATTATAGAGCGGAAGTTGAAGGTTGCTCGGCCCAACTTCCTGTTAGTTAATGGGCCTAATTTAAGCTCACGGAAACTAGTTTCTTTACAAAGTTGACGATATTATTTACAAGTAATGGAAATTACGTTATTGTAATAAATCTAAAACGAATTTTCATATTACAACGTTAAGCCTTATTAAAATGTTATAATACAAGTGTTGTCAAGTCATTAAAGGAAAGGTTTAAATATATAACATATTATTTTAGTCAGGTATAAGGCGAGGGGGCAATTAAATGAACTGTTTCATTCAATGAAAAGGAGATTTTAAAATAAAACCATTTGAAAAAGTCAGTTTAAATAACAATATAATAATACAATTTTCTGCTGCATTACATTATTATAATCCATTCTTCTTGACTTGATACACGATATTTCATCCCCCTGAGATTTAAACTTTATTAGAACTTAGTTTTAAGTATCAATTTATTTAAGTTGATACTTAAAACTAAGTTCTAAATGATTTTTCTTTAATTTGTGTTTCAGTTTGCGTAACTATTTATATAAGTTGATACAACATGCAAGTAGAAGGTGATAAACAGTAATTTATTTAAAGGTAAGTCGCTACAAATATACATATATAGTTCCCCCAACCATTTCCTATTCAACCATTGGGTGATACAGATTTTTTTTTACTGGTGCACAATCTAATCAATTACTGTCGAGCTCTTACTGGCGTCAATCTGCCACTACTCAATGGTATTCAAAAATAAATTTAAATAAATGAGAACACTCGACAGATAAGTCGCGAAGCGTGGAAAATTATATAAGAAAACAGGCTTTCCTATCATTTTGGAAAGCTGGTTAAAAATACAATTAAAATCTTTTGTAGAATAAGTAACGATAATCTGAAATAAACCAAATCTATGTTGAGACCTCGGTATAATGTTATCGATCACTCAGCTCATTAAGAATTGCAGTAGTATCCTGATCCAGTGATTCACTGGTGCGTCTCTTACGATAACGTCTTTCCAGCGAGTCTTACAAACATACATTCATGGTTTTAAAAACAGCATTCATAGACGATGACATTCCTGAAAGAATGTGCTGCAATGGCCTGATACTTATAAATTTACTGCGTGTCTCTAAATCCTCACCCTGCTAGTTACTCGATTAATTATTTCATATTATATATTTTATTTATTTATTGTTACGTTAAAATGTTAGTTAAAATACGAAGTTAAATTCATTAAAGATTTTTTTTTGAAAACCAAAATTTGCGTAAAAACCAGTAGAATAGAATACTAAATAGGTAGTAGTTAAAATAGAAAATAATTCACCAGTATTAATACGTGATGAATAAATTAAAAATTTTAAATGCTTCCATTCCGATTAAGAATAGAAAATTAATTAGATGCATTGCAACGTATTTCATTCATTTCTAAAATATAAAAGCAAGAACTACAAGTAAAACAGTTATACAGATAAGAGTTTTAAAATTGAAATCTTTTTAGAACTATTCCTTCAAGTGTACAGTTAGCACAAGCGACGAAATTGCGCAAGGAGTTTTAAATTTTAAATTTTTTGACCTCTTACATCCATTGAACTAGGCGACTCTCGAAGTGTACTTTGTGATAAGTAAACGTTTGAAACTAAAGAGTTCAGTCGATTTCCGCTTGATTTAAAGGTTTTTTGAACAGAAGTCATGATCGTTTAGGAGCTACATTTTTCTTCAAAGAACTGCAATAAGTTGTTTAATATCGAACGTCACGACATTCTTAAAATTCAACGACATAATCTGTGTTATTTTGCTTTAGACTAAATAATTATAGTATAAACTTATACTTCGCTTCCACTAATTAGTAAAAAAGCAATGAGAAATAACTTTCCCTCCGGAAAACCTTAATTTATTACATTTTTATATTTATTAATACGATACTTTATTGTTTGGTGTCCAATGTCAAAATGAATATTGTCTTCGTATAACAAAGAGATGTATAGGTACTAAAGCTTTTTGAGAGAGCGTTGTGAATACGAACTTTTTCGAAAAATTACGAAGGAAAATCTCGTCCCACTATGTCTATACATTTCAAAATATATAAGTAATCCAAACGGTGACGCATCTCATATGATAATATCTAATGCCGTCTCATACATATAGACATGACGCCTGGTTTGAACAAAATTAAGTCTCTTCAGTTAAGATCTTGTTGAAAATTCATTTGCGAGCAAAGCTTAATGTTTTTAAGATTGACATTATTTGCGATGTTTGCATTAAAAATTGGAGGTGTGTAGCTTGTTCGTTAATTTTGCCTAATTTGTCCCGCTACGGTAGTAGCGTATTGGACAAGCAATAAGCATGTGTAAACTTCTATATTGCATAAAGACACATGAATTTGTATTATCTAACTTGTGTATTTAGGTACTTATATTTGGGTTGTTTTAATTAAGATCTCTCGTTTATTATATTAAAAGAAAATAATGCTTATTAGGTATGATTAGTAGACATAATTTAGGTAATTGAATACATGATTTTTTATAATTAAATAAAACAGAAGAAAAGTCGGCACGCGTTTCAAAGCAGTTGAAGTTCATGGTCGAGAAATAATCTTTGAGTTATTTAATAAATTTTTTATTATTGCATTGCTTTTAAACTAAAATATTATTTACATAATATATTTATCTTGTAGATCAAAAGTATAAATAAGTGTCAAGATGTATGCGATTATATTCTACCTATGTATTCACTCTTCTGCTTTTCGGAACAAACAGACAACGCTGTGGTCTTCCCCTCTTTCTTGTAATAAAGAGACCTTCTTTCACAAAAAGTATGTGTACGTAAAAGCTGTTGAAATTTCTCCACCGGCATTATTTTAGTACTTGTATATTTTTAATTATTTTATATTTTAAATCAAGGTAAAGCTAACTTTAAGGGGCTATTTTCTTGTCGAGCATGTTAAGCGTAAACTTAAGGCATTTTAGAAATCGGTTTTAGTAAGTAAGGGTTGACTAAACTTCGAAACAGGTAATTATTTTTTGAGCTCAGAAGAAGGGACAATACTGCTATAACTTACAATGTGATGTCTTGCACTCGGTGAACTCTCCAGTGAACGAATTGGAAACTTCAAGTAACTAAACTATGCAAGAAAAAGTGGTTAAATCAGAACCCAATGAGTTTTAATAAGCAAAAAAAATTGTTTCCATACAAAAAATTACAAATGATTTTCGCGACATTGTGATGCGTGCACAAATACTAGACAAACATAATTTAATTCTTCCGCAACTAGACTGCGAAGAATAAATAAATCTTTATATGGGACAATGTGTACCTTTACAAAAATCCAGTAAACGTTCAGAATTCTGAATAACTTAAAAGTAATAAAGGAACGTTTATGTGTTAAAGGTTATTTATAATTTATAAGTAACACAACCTGGTAATTGGGAATCTCGCTCAGGCTTTTCAAATATAATATACTATGATATAACTTATGTAGCTCATAAGAAAATTTTATTATAATTGATTATTTTAAAAGATGACCAAATTGGCCCGCTGAGTTTCTTTCTGGTTCTTCTCAGGTCCAGGCGTCCTATTCCGAACCGAGTGGTACCAGTCTGACAATCAATAGCAGTGTTACACTTCTATTTTGAATAAAGATATTTGAATTTCATTACAATTAAAGCACTTTACGTAAAAGTAGCAAAGGTAAAAGGAACGACAAATATGAAGTTAATGCATAAATAAGCTCCTAAGAAAATGCCATTACTTTGTGATCTAAGTGCTTAAGCGCTAGCTGCGGCAAGCTTAATTGACTTTTATGCACGCTTTTATCTTCGTTAAGAAAGTGCAGAGTGTCTTTCTCCGATAAAGTGGTGAAGTACCAACTAACAATATCAGCCCCTTATCAAAACAAAATGCAGTGTAATGTGGATTTAGGGTATTGACGGCAATTTTATATTTTATGATCTGGTGTACTAATAACCCAAAAGTTAACATTTTATAACAATCAAAACTAATATGCAACCTAATGGGAATTTGTATTCCAATGGCGTTATTTCTATTGTTCGATAAGGGAGATCTAAAAATCTTATTAAACCGGACAGCGCAATCAACTCTTTAAAATTCAATAAAATTGTAATGTTATGCCTCCATGTCAACTCTTGTATAGTGCCATTTTTTCATTGTACAGTACTACTCCAGAAGTTCAAAATTAATGAGACTATTTTGACAACTCTCAAACCCATGTTAATGAATATAAACAAGCGTGTCTAATGAAGTTGCTGTAAGTATTTCGAAGTGTTCTATGTTTATTTATTTGAGTATATCCTTCTTTTAATCCCGTTTTTAAAAGTATGAAAACTTTAGAAATGCCTGGAAGAATGAGTGGCTACAAGAGCAGATTTTGCATTAAGTTGTGTATATGTGCATGTGTAGTAATTTTACGTATAAAGATTTGATCGTTATTTTGATTAATTCATTATCAGCCTGTGTTGGTCCACTGCTGGACATGGGCCTCCCCTAATGCACGCCTTCTCTATTATGGGGTCTTAGAACTGTATCCCATCACGCTGCTCCAATGCAGGTTTGAGGGCGGACCGACCTTTTACAGGTCCATCCGACGCATGGATCATCTTACTTTACAGACAATTGGGTGATCAGCCCAAATTGGCCTAACCAACCAGAAAACAACGATAACACAAAGTTGTTTCACTGCAAGATTTAAGCCCAAGATCTTAGGTATATAAAGCATCGGCCAATATCACTAAGCCTCGGAGGCGTTTGATTACTGTTAACAAATCTAAATTGAAGGACAACTATTTTGTTTTTTTGTTGTTAATACAACAGATTAATTATTATTTATGAAAAATATTCTTCTGTACTTGTATTGACAGTGAACTCCTCTTGGTTTCTCTATACAGAACACTGGCTTGAACTTTCGTTTCCGACCTTGTTTGATTTCTTAATCTCCTGCATATTTTAAATTCAAAAATCTTGCTTACAGCCTTCGTAGCCTAATGTTCACAAATTGGGGGTAGTGGATTCGATATCTATACGAAAACTGCTTTGCGGTAAAGTTGTTTCCAAATTTTTGAGTTAGACATGGAGATCACCAACCAAGTAAAAGAGCAGATGCAGAGCTTGATAAAATTTGGTCGCAGTCTTCAACAGAGAAGCATAAAAAAAACTGACGTTGAGTTCATTCATCGAATGCACACAGCGATTAACTCTCTTGGTCGTGGAGGTCTAAAATGCCAACTTTTCTATCTTCGAAAGCGGGTAAAAAATAGGCAAAAAAACAATATTTTTGAAGCAAAAAATATAATTTTTATTATAAGCTAATCCGATAATAAAGATAAGTAAATAACAGTAAAAGGACGCAACAAAAGCTATATTTTTCTAGACTTATCGACCGGCCCTTCTACTAATCTTCACTGTTTCAGGCGAAATAGAGCAAGGCACTAAAAATTCAAATACTTTAAGTTCATTCTTGTATTAAAAAAGTTCGTTAAGCATTTTTATTATTTGGGATTACTGTAGACCTTAAATTGATTTACGACAGTGGCTCTATCACTACATAGTATAAAATCAAGTCGCTTTCTCTATCTCTTTATCACTATGTATGCTTAAATCTTTCCAACTACGCAACGGATTTCAATAAGGTTTTTTTTTTAAAAGATAGAGTGATTGAATTGAAAGATTTATATGTATAACACACGCTTAATATTGCAGGTATATTTTCTATTAGCATAGTTACCGTGCGAAGCAGGGGCGGTTATTATTAAATACACGACAGATTATTGAATTTTTGTGTTTAGTGATATAATTGATAATGAGCTGATCACGGATAAACATCGCGAGGTTTCATAAGATAACATATTTTTTATATATCTCAATCAAAGATATCGATGATGTTAGTTAAGATTATTAGACTTATGAATGGGATTGGCGTAAAAATATGTAAAGAATTTTAGGTTTATAAAAAACTAACAAACAAAGTGACTGATTTTAAATTGTACCATAAGGAATGAAATTATTATGTTGTCTATAATCCAAGAATAGTGAAAATAATAAACAAACGCTAGAAACGCTACTATTATGACAAACAATATTACATATCATAAATAACTAATTCGGACAATTTGCTATCACGTCACAAATTGCACCGCTTAATAGAAGAGATCAAGTACTAAACCTTGAGGGACTTCTTCTTGACTTGTTCAAAATGTTTACTGCCTTGTAAGAGTAGCCTATGTTATTCCAGGAAAATATGGCTTTATTAAGTAGTGATATTATTTCACATCAATTCCGCAATACCGGAGCATTAGTGGAGTCATCCTAAGAGCTTTGCTATCGATGCCTTGATAACTTTGCTAAAGGCTTTTCGATCCTGTAGGATCACAAATAACTCGTTGTGACCGTCGTGACCTACCTCACACACAGACTTGCTTTAGAAACCGAAGGCCGTAGGTTCGAATCCTGCGGGGACGCAACAAATTTTTATAGATGTTTCCTAGTTGGTTAGGGCAATTTGGGCCGATCACGGAAATGTCTGAAAAGTAAGATGATACATGCGTTGGATGGGCATGTAAAAAGTCGGTCCACCCACCAACCCGCAGTGACCTACCATTGATCACCTTTTCTGAGTTGATGAGTCTTACTAGATTTTATCAATAAATATCTCGATACTAATATTATTAAAAATATGGAACAAAAAGTTTTAGGGCCTTAAAATAATTTTTATGTACATTTTTTTCTTTTAAGTTATCAGCTACAATTTCTCATTGTTGTTTTATGATACGGAACAATTTTGTTGTATAAAATAGCCAACATCCGTTAAAGTTGACAACATCTATTAAAATAACGTGCCACACATCAAAACAGAGACTTTTTTGCTATCGATTAAACAAATATCCTGTTTGCATCGCAAGGATAAATAAAATAAAAACTTTTCTAATAACTATCGTGTAAAGAATAGAGAATCTCCCTTCTTTTGTTGTCGTCTGGTTAATACATTTAGTGATAACAAGGAATTTCCTTACAAACAAACGGAACGCTAATCTGGAAAACTTTCTGTGCCAAATCAGATAATAAGGTTGCAAAGTTTTCGCTGCGCCAAAGATTCGGAACATCGGATAATACACGAAAAGTTGTTTTGTTTGCTTCGTCGATTTGTGTTCTAACAAATTTTGGACAGTTAGAGATTGATTATGGTATTGTGTAATTATATTACGTCACTACAGGCAAACGGTATTGATTTGTTATTTTCTGTGCCTGGCTATATGGTTTTTTTTATAATTTTTACTTATTATGTTTATATAATTTGTTGCGTCCCCCCAGGATTCGAACCCACGGCCTTCGGTTTTATTATGTTTATATTAGTTATAAAAAAAACCATACCCTTGGATATTTTACTCACTTTTTCTTTATTATACAAATGCAAGGTATGTTTAACCGATAATATTTTTTAAATATATATTGATTATGATAACCCAATTTGCTATTTTCCCTGGCATTAAGGAAAGTTATTTTAGAAGAAATAAAATGGCAGTGAAGCAATGAACCAAATAGTATTTTTGTTTATAATTTAACTTTTTGCAATTTTACTACTAATATGTATGAGGTGTTTTCGCTTATAACGTAATTTTCAATTATGTTACAATCGCTAACCGTGAAATACGTCTAGACGACATCATTCACGCTTTTTGATATTAGAGTACCCAAAGGATGAAAAAAGAGATTACGTTCAATATATTGCAGATAAAATTTTATTAATGCTTTAAATATGTAATATTTTACAAGTATGATGTATTGATACAAGTAACATGAATGAGCAATTTAGTTTTTAGTAATTTCAAAACTATATATGGTTTTGAATTTTTTTTCCTCCTTTTGCGTTTAAAGTCTTGTTTGATATTTAATTTATATTCGCTACCTTGCTCCTTCAACCATACAGTCTCCTTAACTAAGTCTGGTTACTACTCAGGGTGATTAGGTTGATCTTAGCTGCCTGGTTAATGCGGCCATACCGAGTCACATGTACTGAGCCCCACCTCAACAACTAACCAAAATGATAGATACCAAAGAAAAAGATCTCGGGAAAGGACATTAAAGCCCCACCTGCGTTTCAAGTACGGAGCACTTGTAAACGTCAAAAACTTACTAAAATTTTAAAGCTTATAAGAATAACTAGCAGTCTTTTTCATGTATCGGACATTAAAATAATGTTCAAGTTGCAGGTCCCTTATTACCATCGCAGTACTAATTTTCACCGCAAAGCAGCAGTGTGAACACACTACTGTGCTCGGGTTTGAAATTATTATGATTATTAAATTAAATTATAATTGTTATTAAATGTGACGTGTACTTTATTCACTAATTCGTAAATCCTATCTCTCACGGTAAGCAATGCGTTGGTGACCACTCCATCAGGTGGCTCGACTGCTTATCTGCCATCGCGTGCAAAAACCAAAGCACCTCGGGTGATTTGATGATTCTTCGATTTTTAATTAATCGAAAAAACGGTTAATGTGAATACATGATAAGCTAGAACAAAACCGGTATACTTCAGAAGAGAGCCTATGCTCAACAATAAGCATTATAAAGAAAGGATACCTTTTTTTTACTATAAAATAAAAGCAAATTAGTATTAAAATGATTGCATAAAGGCTTTAAAAAGTAGTTATTTTTAAAAATTTATTCAATAAGCTTAAATCCTTTAAATACCCTACTTTTCCGTGTTGGGAATTCTATTTTAATATTTTTCAGTACCTACTGATTGAATACAATTTTTCCGTTACCTTTAACAAGATTAAACTGAACAACGTTTTAGTGATATTAAAATTACGGTTGTTTGAAAATGTTTGCTTCACGACATTTTAATGCCACTTTTATGTTCGAAAACTTTAATAGCACTTTATAGCAAATATTAATTCCAAAATATTTTGGTCTATTTTAGTACAACGTTATTGTGTGTCTTAATCTATACTGATATAGGTAGCAAATATACAAAAAAATAACGAACCATTATCCTAAATTAGTTTACCATTAGAAGACTACAATATTATTCAGGCTGGGAAGAAATTATAGGCTGTAATTATTATTAAAATTAAATATAAAACAATGTAAATATCTACTTAATCTCTACATTAAATCAAAACATATTTCTCACTATATATATTATTAAAAGATGGTCCCGTGCAAAGCCGGGACGAGTCGCTAGTTTACAATAAGATAAAAAGATAAATTTTTATGGAATTTTTATCTACGTTTCACACATAATAAAAACAACAACAGAGTAAAGTATTGAAACTATTTGATCTTCCTAGCGTATCGATGACATGGTATTGTTCTTCTCATCGTGGTGAAAGGATCGGTCAGTCAGCATCGGGACACGTTGACTGTTGTCCAGGGTGCGCTAAACGTATGCCATATGTCTTTTGATCCGTCCCTCGTGGAGGCTCTTTTCGTGTAGCGCCAACTATAAAAAACTATTTAGAATACATGGAATTGTATAATAATGGAATAATTTGAAATTTGGTAGTAAACGTGATCATAAGAAAGTCTTACATTATTATAAAACTGTTTGATAAGAAAACTACTTTTCAAAGACTTTTTCGTGTATATTAGCTACAGATAATCTGAACAACATGAAAATAATACAAGAAAATCAGTTGCTAATATACAAGAAAATCTATTTAGTTGGTAGTAACAATGCGCAATCAAGTCTTAACGGCTTACTCAATTAATGCACAATATTGAAACTCGAAGCGACTTATCAGACTTTTAGACGTTTTATTAAAAGTATATTCCTTTACTAAACTCCCTTTGAAAAGAATTTGCTATTTGTATTAGAGATTGTGTAATATATCAATAAGCATCAAGACAATCTTTTATCGTATTAGTTGGTTAGGGCAATTTGGGCTGATCACCCAATTGTCTGAAAAGTAAGATGATCCATCCGTCGGATGGGCATGTAAAAAGTCGGTCCACCCACCAACCCTCTTTGGACCAGCGTGGTGGGATACGGTCCAAAAGCCTCTAATAGATAGGGTTATATTAGGGGAGGCCTATGTCCAGCAGTGGACTATCAAGGGCTGATGATGTATGTATGTATGAAGATAAATTATACAGTTTTAAATATTATTTAGCGTTTAATTACTTTGCATTTATTTTTTTAATCTATGCTTCACTAAGGTCAAATGTGAAGTAATACTAGCTAAAATGGCTGGTCCGATTCTTTCTTCAGGAAGATAGCTGATATATATTTTATTTTATAATACTACGCGAACGAGCTTGCGGGCAACAGCTAGATAATTTATTACACAAAGTGTTCACAGTATAACATTGAATAAGATTGAAGTTTAGTTACACATATAATCTGCGCTGTAGCTATCGTAATGAATGGGTAAACGAGACGTAACTTCTCTGGGATTTGTGATGTCTAGCGCTCCGTTTCCAATGGACAGAAAGTACAACTTGCCATCAGTGAACCTCCTATTCGCCTCATCGCTTCAACCAATAATAATAAAGTATTCAACTGATACATTTTGACATAACATAAAAAGTTAGCATCTTGATAATCAAATTAAAAACTGTAAGCATTGACTAACACCTACGACTTTTGCTAATAATTTTAGAAGCAACAATATAACTTAAGTAAAGTTGAGGTTTCTGAACTTGATGATACTGTCTGCAAAGTTTTAATGTTAAATCGCTCTTGCACATCCAAAATACTTTTATAAAAGCTAAGATGACCTGAAATTTTTGTTTAACCAAGGAGAGAATACTATAATTAAAAATATAAATAATATAATTATAATTTTTTGTTAAGAAGGAGTATTAATTGTTATATTTCTTTATTTTCTATTTCTATGATATGAGCGAGAATATCTGTGCTTGTTTAAATACTGATTTTAGCCAAAAATTATAGAAATCAAATGTCCGATTGACTCATGTTTTTTAAATAACTCGGTGAACAGGTTATTTCCGCCCTGTCATAGTATTTAAAGGAATGAAATAATAATTTTAATTTATGCACTAGAAAAATATGCACATATAACAAAAACCCATGACCGTGAATTTAATGATAATTTTACAAAAATTAACACAGGCGTTTTGATAAATCTGAAACAGTTAAAGTTAGCCCAACTTAATTTGTCCGCACTAAATGTAGTTAAATAGTTTCGGCTGAAATTGAAACACGAACGTTATCAATGGTTTCATGCAAAACTTTTCCGTGGCATTAGCGTGAGTTGCGGGGCGTCGCGAGTTTTCTCTGCGATTTAAATTTAATTAATTAATAATAAAATTTGTATTATACATGATGGAAATCGATTTTATTGGACTTATCTTTAAAAAGCATTCTTCATGGTTAACTAACAATGCGTATTCCAAAACTTTTAACGCTTGTAAATTCTCTCTCTATTCTCCTGGCTAGTATCCCACATGGTGGTAGGGTCAGGTTGCCTTAAATTTTAACTCAACTCCGCCCTATCTTCGACATCCTCCTTATAAACTTCGCAAGCGAGTTCCAATGTCTTTCTTGTTAGAGCCTACATTCAATGTGGCGAAGCGGACTTTAAAATAAATAAAAATTCAAACTTTTATGCTTCAATAGTTACATCCATAATACTACTAAGGACGTAAAATAAAGATGCAATAAAGCTATTTAATTCATGTGCATCGCGTTTACTTTAAATTTGAATTTCTTTGCAGGTTTTTTCAAAAGATTTATAACAGTGTTAAATCTCAGAGTAACATATTGATTTATACCCTCACTCGGCACGTTTAAATTTATAAAGTTCCTTACTATATTTACTTTGAACAACCACAAACGTTTAATTTTTGTTTTATATCATTTATTGATGAGTGTGAAAGTTAAATGAAGTTTTTAATAGTGCATTTTTAATTTTGAGGCTATTAAATACCTAACGTAAATTATTGTAATCCTATTTATGTAATGGTCTACTTGTTATTCTAAAAAATTATTAAAAAGTAATTCAAATAATGTGTAACAAAAGTAAAATTAAAACATTATCATAAATGGTAATAATTATTTATAATTAACTAACTACTGCATCGAACTTTTTTATTAGAAACCGTTTCTAAACGCCTTTATTTACTAGTTCCTGTTGAAAAAACAGTAGTCTCTTGCATGGCGTATCTGCTTGTTTATTACAGGATCGCGTATAACTATCTCAATTACTGACAGACTGACTGACATCTGTTTACGATTGGCCAACCAGATAATATGCATTCAATAGATGACTTAGATGGCACTAACTAGTTTTCCCGTAGAACGTTTTACGAGGGCCGGTTTGAAGGGAAATGGCAAACAACGCTATCCTTGTTGTTTTGCCAGGACATAGAGGTAGCGTTTATAGTAAGTAGTAATTTACAAAGCGGGCCACCTGATGGGAAGTAATCACCGACGCCCATAGACATTAGCCAGTGGTATCGCCAACGCGCTGCGTTAAGTCTCGTTTACCCAGTAAATACGCTGGCTATGGTGCCCTTTAAACCGGAACAAAGTAGTGTTTTCACACTACTGCTTCGCGGCAGAAATAGGCACCGCGGTAGTATTTTTTGCTATACGTTAGTATCCTCTTTTATTTTTATCAGTAACGGACAAGTAGAGTTTAATTAACATTTTTAGCGCAAATAAAAATATTTGAATACAACTGAAAACATGGTAAATTTCTTTTATCCTTGCGTTGCTTTCAGTACAGATTTCTAAGTAATCATTATCATCATCATCATCAGCCTATACACGCCTTTTCCTTTAGGAAGTTTTAAACCGTATCCGACCACGCTGGTGCATTGGACGCATGGATCAACTTACTTTTCATACAATTGGGTAATTGGCCCAAAGTGCCCTAACCAACTAGGAAACAAAAATGAAAATTTGTTGATTACCCGCATGATTCGAACCCATGACCCCCGGTTTCTAAAGCACACGCCCATACCATATATAATATAGGTCACAGAGACGGTTATTTCTAAGTATTTTTAATTTATTCTAGTAACATTTGAAGCAAACTCAGTAATAATAATACAACTTAGTCATGTAAAATGCAATCACTTATATTAAAAACAAAAATCATTATCTATTAATTAAAATAAGATATTTCAATCATTCATCGTTCATCATCAGCCTGTGGTAGTCCACTGCTGGAAATAGGCCTCCCCCAAACACCACTATCCATTAAGGGTAGATTTTAATCGTTAGTAAAAATATTTTACTCTAATTATTATAAAGAACACGGCAAACCATTAATTTGAGCGAGCGTTGTTTTAAAAGGATTTGTTCATCGGATCTGGAAGAGGCGTGGCAAAGGCTTTAAGCTATAATTAAGATAAATTGCACAAGACATTTTGTCTCGCCTCGAGCTCAGATTTTCTTTAAAGTCTTGCAATATTTTTTCAATTTACTAAAATATCTAATATTTATCAGTAGTGACATAACTTAGGTAACGCAAAGACAAAAACTTTTCATTCAAGTTTTCGTTCATAATTTGGATAAAGGGACAAACTTATTATATATAATCTAACTTAGCTATTGTATTTTTAACAGCCATGTCAATTTTTTAAAAATTTACATTGAAGATTAAATGTTAAATGGCTAAAATGAAGTCTAAAATTCAAAGACAGCTCTAATCGCTTTTTGTATTTACCACATACAACTTGCATACTAGCGAGGCAAAGAAGTTGCTGTTCAAAACAGTATTTAATAAATTATTAATAATTATTCCATTTAAAATAACGTTTTAATTTTACTTTTAGTACACGTAATTCAAATTAACTTAATAAGTTCTATGACAAGTTCAAATTATATTATAAATACTTTTTATAGAATAAAAAATAAACCTTAGGATAAGAATGATTTATGTTAGGTGTTTAATAGCCCCAAAATTAAAAGTGCATCATTGAAAATTTCATTTACCTTTTAACACTCTTGAATAAATCACATTGTTACATTTAATTTATTTTTAACTTAAACGTTTGTTGTCGTTCTAAGTAAACGTAGTAAGTAACCTAATAAATTTAAACGTACCGAGTGTGGATGTATTAACATGTCACTGGGAAATTTAAGACTGTAATGAATCTTTAAAAAAAACCTGCAAAGAAATTAGCATTTAAAGTAAACGCGATGCAGATGAATAAACTAACTTTATTGTTTCTTCGTTTCATGTTCTTAATAGTATATATGATGTTGTTATAGAAGCATAAAAGTTAGATTTTAGTTGGTTTTATGTTATGCGAAATGCATGATATAAAAAAGTTGTTTAAAAAGTGCCCAAAGATAACAATTTCCACATCAAATACTCCAACGGAACAAACATTTCATAAAATTTTCCACAAAAAAAACTGTTGAATGTTTAACAGTTTGTCCGGCATTTAGACAAAATAGTTTATTATTTGCTTCGAAGTCAGTAACACAAGACACCTCTGAAAAAGTTTATTGGATTCTCAAGTATAAAAACCAAATACACAAAAATACCTAAGTTTTAAGGGGCTATTATTATTAATATTTTTATTAATTTAAATATAAATAGTTCAGTAATCATTTATTATTAGATATTGATGTCTTACTTACTTTAGTATTAGCGGAATTTTATTCGGTCTGGGGTATTTATTTGTAAATATTTTTTCACTATGTGAACTCGGTTGTTTTTATTAAACAAAAAAGTGTAAGTTACTTACTATGTACTCATCATCATCATCATTAGCCTAAGATTGTCCGCTACTGGACATAGGCCTCCCCTAATATTACTCTAGCCCTCCACCCATTAGGGGATTTTGGACCGTATCCCACCATGCTGGTCCAATGCGGGTTGGTGGGTGGACCGACCTTTTACATGTCCATCCGACGCATGGATCATCTTACTTTTCAGACAATTGGGTGATCGGCCCAAATTGCCCTAACCAACAAAAAACATCAATAAAAATTGGTTGAGTCCCCGCAGGATTCGAACCCACGACCTCCAGTTTCTAAGGCACACGCCTATACCACTAGGCTACGGAGGCAGTTCTGGCTTACTATGTAATAAAGCATTTTTAAATGAAATACGAGATGGTGTATAGTACCAAATGTGCATTACAAATAAATTACTTCTTTTTTGTATGTTGTGCGATGTTCAGTATGATAGCTTTTGTTAGTCAATGACTTTCTAACCTTTTTATAGATGAAATGCTTACATAATTTAAATTTTGGCTTGACGAAAAATAAGATCGTCTAAAAAAATATTCTTTAGATAATTGGGTTCTCGTTTTTAATTACAGTAATTCAAATGTAAATAAAGATTCACATGGGCATATTGGGCACGTATTGCAGTTGAGAAAACATAGCTTCGAGAGAAAAGTCGATAGCATGGTTTAGTTGGGCTGGGCAGCATTTACGGAGCTAAACCATATTCGCACATCGTCGATACCGCAGAGTTCAAAGACGAAAATATATAACACATGCGTACTCCCCGTGATGACCTACGGGGCAAAAACGCGGCCCCTGATTATGGAACTGGTCCACGACTTTGCCGTAGCTCAACGTGCTATAGAATGCGCTATGCTTGGAGTCTCTTTATCGGATAACATTCGTAATGAATGCATCCGGCAAAGAACGAAAGATACTGATATAGCGCAAAGATTGACTCGTTTCCGTGAGCAGGTTACGTGTTCCAAAGAACGGATGGCCGATGGGCTGATAAGGTTCTAGAGTGGAGGCCACGTTTAGGAAAACGGAGTATTAGTCGAATCTCGACTAGATGGTATGGCGATCTTCGCGCAGGTCCCCTGCTTCTTGATACTTGAACCAGCGTGGAATTAGCAAAAAGCAGGGGAGCGGCCGTCTTATCGTTCATTGAAAAAGGCCTATCTCCAGAAGTGGACTGATAGGGGCTGATTATGAAAAAGTCTTATACAATCCTTATACATTGTGTAACTATACATCCGTTGAACATACGTTTAACATATGTCAGTGGTCCTATGTCTATTTAGTTTTGCTACACTATTATATTTCTAAGCCTACAAGATAGAATAATAAAATAACTTTTATTTTACGGGCCAACTAGATATCGAGAATAATGATGCGCTACAAAAATAATATTATTAAAAGATCGCGCAGATGAATTTTTGCTTACAGTGATGAGTTTGTTTTTATGAAACGAGATTTTACACAATATTACGTAAACTGTATTAACTTAATCCAGGAATTCACAAATAGTATGTGAACTGATACTTAAGAAAAACAACCTTGTTAGATTGAGGGACAGAACGTTTATCACTAGTACTTTACAAGAATCAGCTATTCAGGAAATGTTTGAGAGAATGAAAATCTGTTGTAGGACCCATTGGACATGGAGATCTATTTACAACTTTTTGTTTACCCTAGTCTGAAGTTTTATTAAAAAATGAAAAAGCGTATACCATAAATTATATTCATTACAAGAATTGTGGTTTTTGGGAACATCGCTACTTGATAAATTTATTCGATATATAATAGAACTTGAAACTGTGTATTATTGCACCGGCAATAAGTTATTATTGCCATATTTATGGAAGAGGAAGTGCAAGACATAAATGAAACAGAAAAAATTAGATCTATAGAAACGTAGCGTTTTTTATGAAGGCACAAACCTAACAAGAATAAAAAATTCTAGGGGACATTAATCGTTGTCTCTAAATTATAAAACAATAAAAAATAAGCAAGTAAATTCAAGTAGTAAGTCCCTTCTTTATTGTTTAATTTAAACAGCTTTATTTATATGTTTAATTTGAGCCCATGCATCAACGTTCGCCATTTGCTTGGCTTTTAATTTCTTTTCTATTATCAAGTAGTCAAAAAAGACATTGCCCTCTTCTTTTTACCTTAAAACAACAAAAATATTAACTTTTCGTTATTATGAACCAAGTAGAACGTAAATTATTCATTATTTATCTGATGCACTCCAAGGCAAAACCGTTTTACTATATAATAACTGTATTGTTTAATGTAAACTACATTCAGACAAATTTAAAGAAATTACATTAAACTTAATAAATGACGTTTGTGTTTGACGGAAGCTCGTTCAAATTACTGATAACAAATCCATAATTATCTCTCTTACATTTTTTCGTATAAATGTAATATTATTTGTCTTGAAAAATAATTAAAACTGATGTGGAATTAAACCTTACCAGAAAATTTTAAATCTTGCTCAGAATAAATGTAGCACGAACTGAGATTGAAACAATTTACGGTAATTATATATGTAACTAAACATATAATTCGGTAAAATCTCACCGCTTTAAACTTTTTAAACGTAATTTTTTCTGATGCTTATGTTAACACTTTAAATAATAAATAAACTAGCTGCATCCCGTAGTAATATGAAATAAAATATACATCAGCTATCTTCAAGGGAAAGTCCCGTTAAAAACGGACTAGCCAATTTAGCCATTAGCCAGAACAAACAGACATACATACAGACAGACAAAAAAAAAGAAATTGATTTCTTATATAGGGTAAGGGAATATTGGTGATATAGTAATTTGGTGATAGATTTTAAAACACTTTTGTATGACCGCGTTAGGATTGCTTTGTTCGCCAAACGCTGAGACAAATTACCAGAGCAGTGAAAAGGTTTTATACCGTTTACACTTGTAGCAATTCACTAACGCGGTCATACAAAAGTGTTTTTAAAAATATCACCAAATTACTTATATCACCAATATATCTCCTTTACCCTACCGTTTATAAATCACAATATATTCATTTAAGAACGGTGAATTAGATGTTACAAATAGACATTCCATTTGTTTTTTCACTTTCACCGACGCCCATTGACATCAGCAATACCTGGGGTATTACCAACGTGGTGCCTATGTTAGACATATGATGTTACGTCTCGTTTACCGAGTAAATACGCTGACTGTGGTGCTCTTAAAACCGGAACGCAGTGGTGTTTTCACAGTACTGCTTTGCGGCAGAAAAAGGGCACCGTGGTGGTAAAAGGGGACCCACCATAACAAATAAATAATACAATTTGACTTAGTATTGCTTGGCAATTGACCTTGATCAAGCATAATAATAAAAATAATAATGGCAAAGTAATTAATCGCTACATAACACGTAGAACTGTATTATTTATATGTTATCTTCAAATGTTGTTCATCAAAACAATACAATTTTATAAATAAATGTTGATTTGAATAGGCTTTGCACTGGCTGAATTAAACCGCCAGTTCGATTTGAATCATTCAACAGACACGTGACACGTCACCCCCACTCGCAACCAACTGGTTACACTTTGCGTAAATACTTTTATTAAGGTAAATCTGGATTGATTAGAAGCCGACCCCAAAATAACCTCGGAAAATAGCCATGTGAAAGAAGACATACTTTTCAAATAGCCATAAGACATTTATTTGTAGAAATATGGCATAAAATACTAATACAGCATGTAAAGTTTCATTTTTGATTAAGTAAAATATATACTAAAATATTGCCACAAGAAAGAAAAATTTATGGTTTGGCGTAGTGTAATGCTTCTTGCAATAGATCTCAACGTTGGCTAGTTATGTTAGGTCTCAAACTCTAAAATATCTACTATTAATAATCGAATACTTCAAATACTACGAAATATTACTGATTTAATATTAGCTCAAACTGATTAACAGTTTTGATTGCTTAAATTACCCTAACATAAAAAAAAATTTATTCATTTGTTAATTCCGGAAAAATAAAAATAATAAGGAAATAATTAAAGTGAAATCCAGAACCTGTATATGTTAATGTTACTTCAAATTTTGTTTCAAAACATACAATTAAAATGTGAAAAATTTCCTAATTAAACCCCAAATTATTTTACTAACAACACTATAGAAGCCCTTCGACCTACCGTGACGTAAAATTAAATATTAACATAATTTATTAAAAAATTTGTTATTAATAATTAATTATTTAAATAGAAAACGTATAAATCTGCAAAGTAGCTTTAAATTACGACATTAACAGAGTTTCGTGCACTTCATTAAGCAAAGAATTGCTTTTTGAATTAGAAAAAAATTTTAAATAACTTTCCAAATTTTATAAATTTATTATTAATTTTATAAAAGGTTTTAATCTTTCAAAATCGTGGCGACCAGTCTTGCAAATAAACCGCTATTAAATTGATTTTACCCTATGCGGAAGGTCAAATCCTCGCCTTGGCATATACTTACAATTATAAATAAAATATTCAAAATAAAGAAAATTTATGAATTGCTCGACATTAGACCAAAAATTTAACTATTGTTTTGTTTATTCTGTGAATCTAAAAAATTATATTAATATTTGTATTTTATTAAAAGAATATCCTGGTTAAAATTGTTTTAATTAACGTTTATTTTATATAGGTAAAAAAATTTTTGTATCTGAGGCTTTACTTAAAACATCTCTAATATTTGAAACCATGCCTTAAACAAGACCTTAATGGCCTTTTGTTTATGCTAAAGTAGGAATGTTAAAGTAAATTCATTTCCACCTATTCACATAACCTATATATGGTCCTTCAGCCTAAGAAACGAAAAAGGTAAGCATATTCCAATTTAAAGGTTTAGTTTTTAATTTTATTAATAAAAAAGTGTATAAAATCTTTCAAATAATTCAAAGTAGATAAACCAACGATAATAATTGCTAAAACTTGCTTTTAATTAAGACAGTTTAATAAGTTTGCATTGAATTTTTAACTTTAAAAGGTATTAAAATGGAAGCAAACTAAAAAACAATTTTAATATCATTAAAACGGTTTGGTAATCCTTGTTAAAGGTTAATTATAAATTAACTCGAAAAATAACAATCAAAGCAGCACTGAAAAAATTAATTTTTTCCATTGGAAAAATCAAATTTATTAAATAAAATGTTTTTATTTTAAAAAGTACTGCCCTTGGTGTAATATTTTATTTATATTATTTTTTCTTTTTAATTTGTAAAATTTAATTTTCGGGAAAGAAAGATAATCCTTTTTTATAAAGTTTGTTGAGAAAAGTTTTTTTTATTTGACTTAAGTATTACATTTCTCCTCCCTATTCGATTAGTTAGTTCAAGTTTTGGTTAATGGTGTTCTTTGTAGATTTTTCCCAATAATTCAATTAAATTAAAATCGAAAATCAAAAATACTGAGTGCTTTGGTTTTGACTTCATTAATGCCTGAACAAACTTTAAAACCAATGTTTTTAATTTTTTTTTGGTTTAATCTTTTGTAACTTTGATTTAGCCCCAGCAGTACTGGGTATTTTCAGCAGGACCAAATAAACTTATCAACCTGATATAAATAGACTTATTTAAGTTAGTACTTAATTTGGAATAACTTTTAAATGTATTAAATAATTTTACGGAAAAAAAACCTTTCTTATAAAAGCTAATTTTTAAGTAAAGTTATTTTTAAATTATTCTGTCATACTTACTGTTTAATCACTTTTATTCGATTAATTCTAATATCAAAAACCCTGAATGTTTGGTTTGACGTCATTGCCGGTTAGTAAAATCATTTAATTTTTTAAGAAATTTTTCTATTACTATTTTACTTTGTATGTTACTAGTACATGTGCTTATTGGCCCCATTGCCATTTAACTTTAAATAAATTTTCAAAATGCCAGACAAAGCAAATTATGATATTAAAACAAATAAATTTAAAAAAATATTCGGTAAAAATTACTAGGCCAAGAAAAAAAAAACATGTAAAAATTACTAGGGTAAATGCTATTATTCATTTATTTTTATCTTAATATAAATACTTTACAAAAATTATAAAATTAAATACAAGCCAGGTTAGGAAAATAAAAAATTTAACAAAGCTCTTATACATATTAATATTAATTTACAAATTATTAAAATTCATTTCTAATACACCATTTTTAACCAAATTTTCACAAAGCAAAAGACAAATTTTTTATAATCCATATTAAACTCATCAGGAAAACTCCAAGCTTATTATCTGATTGAAAAAAGGGTTTCAAGATTATTCCTTTTTAATAAATCTAATATAAACTAAAAGTAAATTACAAAAAAAAAAAACGAAGGCCAAATAATAAATAATTTGCCTTTGTATTAAGGAACATATTTTCAATTATTAAAACATTCTTATTGTTAATTTGGTATGCATTTAAGAGATAAACCTTCGATATTTGGTATTCATTCAAGGAAAATTTGTGTTTTGTTGACAACAAAACCAGGATTCTAGTTTCTTTGAGTAGAAAAGTTAGAATACTAAATCTTAATGATTTAAGAAAAATTCTAAGCAAATGTTAAAACTTTGTTATCCATCAACTTATTTCAGCATAATACAAAATCCTTCCGTTTAAATCCTAACCAATATTGCTTAAATTTTTAAAAAACAAAACGGGATTCTGTTTTTTCCAGAGAAAAAGGATTGAAATAATGTTTATATTTAAAAATTTTTAACCATTATTTAAAATTTTCTATCACATAGTTTCAATGGCTTGTCCTATATTGTATGAAATTCTTAACTAACGATTGATGTTTAATTGATAAATTATTAAGATTTACACTCTAATTGTGATATATTTCTAATCAACACTCCCTTCAAACAGGATCGAGTATTTAAAAATACATCAAAATTATAAATTCGAGTAATTTTAAATTGGTACGCTGTGTCAGAATCCCTTTCTTCAGATGATGATTTCCAATACCTTCATTGTAAGCTCTTAACTTACACCAAACAGAAAAAAAATTTTTGGTTTCTTAAAAAGGCCTGCAACTATTGAAACAGCTTTAAAAATTTGGTCCAACTAAACAACAAAAATTTAAAACCGTCGTAAATATTTAAACCCGCCTTTCTTCGGAATTTACGCTGATAAAAATTGTCCGAATTACATTTTTAATATTAAAATTTTGTCATAAATTACCACTTTGAAAAATTTTCACAATTCGTGCGTATTTGAAAATTTAACTTTTAAGGATTAATTTAAAAAAGTACTTGTTTAATTCAGTATAAGCCTACTATTAAATCAATTTAATCTTAACAACTCAAAGAATACTTTGACAAATTTTTAATTTAATGAATGAACTGTATTTTAATTTCCACTAAACACAAAAAATTTTCTAACAGTGGAATATAAAAAGGCCGGTCGATTTCCGGTTAAATATTTAACTTTAATTGCGTCATTTTTTGATTTACTTTCTTTTATTTGTTGATGAGTTTAAAAAATTTAAATTATTAAACAAAAAGCCTTTGTATTATTTGGTGTTTATGTAATTTAAGTTCCGCTTAAGAATAAAAGTTGACATTTTAACCCAGAACATTAAGATTAATTTCCTTGTATTCGGGAAATGAAAATGAAAAGGTTATGGTTAAAATTTTAATTATTTAATCGTCCTTTGAAACGTTTTACAGATGAGTAAATTTTAACTATTTCTTCATCTTTTTTTTCTCTCTGTTGTTTCTGTCTAACTTAAAAACTAGGAAACAACGTTACCGCAGTAAAGTAAGCAGTTTTCGTTTAACAGATTTCCAATTTGTAAAACATCAGGCCAAAGTTGGAAGCAAGTTTGAATTTATAATATGCAGGAGGTTAAGATATTAAACAAGGTAAGAAACGAAATTTCAAGCAAGTTTGCAGTATACACAATCCAGTAGGAGTTGACGTACAAAAGAAAAATATTCATTAAGAATGATTAATCTTTAGTAATAAGAACAAAAAAACAGTTTCTTCACTTGATTTGTTAACTGTACAAAGGCCTCTCCCAAGCGAATGCCATACAATCTCAATTATAAACCTGAGGTCATGGTTTTAAATCTCTCGGGGAAACAAATTTGTGTTATCATTGTTTTCTGGTTGGTTAGGACAATTTGGGCCGATAACCCAATTATCAGAAAGAGGATCCATGCGTCGGAATGGATGTCGGTCCGTTCCCAACCCGCATTGGACCAGCGTGGTGGGATACGGTCCTAAAACCCCCTAATGAAGAAGGCGTACATTAGGGAAAGCCATGCATATCATGTCCGGCAGTGGACCAACACAGGCTGATAAAGAATAATCAAAATAACGGACAAATTTTTATACGTAAAATCAATATAAACATAAACATATACACAACCTTAACGCATAATCTGCTCTTGTAGCCAGTTGTAATATGTTTAACAACGGGATTAAAGATAAGATATTCAAGTAAATGAACATATAACACTTACTCATACAGCAAGTTTATTAGACATGCTAGTTTATCTTAATTCACTATTGGGTAATACTGGGTTCGAGAGTTGTGTAATGGACCCATTAATTTTGAACTTCCGGAGGACTTTTCTTGGTCGATTTAATTAAGAACCTTTTTAGGACCATTGATTTAACAAGTTTTATGGTCCATAAACTGCAAGCCTTTTTGGGTTTCTTTTTGTAAATGAATGTATATGGAGGTTATTATTGTCAATGATAGTAATTTTTTTGGGTTTTTGACCCATAAACATCTTGAAAACATATTAACACATATTCTACGTCGTATAAAATCAAATAATGACATAATGTGACATCAGCCCCGTTCACCAAGACCATTAACGGCAATCGTTGCGGGACGTAAGAGCATTCAAATTTAATTACACCTTAACAATGCAATTTCCGCTTCTTTTTGGTATGTAGAAGTTGGATGCCAGTCGCTCCACATAGAAAAATGTTCTTTAGATAATACTGTATAAAGAAAAACTGGCACTATAAAAGAATATACATGAAGGCATAACATTACAATCTTATCGAATTTCAAAGAGCTGCGCTCTCTTGTCTACACTTTTTATAAAACTACTATTATTGGAAATATTAAAGTTATAATGCGCAATTGTAAACAAATAAGAAGCAATGCGATCATACATTACTTTATTATATCTGAAAGAGATTAATCACAACCTGTAGTAATCTGCGACGATGTAATTTTTTTTTATCTCAACATCCAAAAAATAAACCACATTACAAGCTTTAGCTGCAACCAATGGAAATGAAAATGCGTCACACATAAAACGTTCTTAATTATAAACTTTCATTGAGATATTAATATCTGGGTGACACTCGACTAATAATAACACCTTAGTAAGACTCCACTTCGTTACTAATAATCACTGTGTTTACGTTTATTAACACTTTAAATTGACTAAACTGTAGTTCGTTATTATACAACGTTGTCACTGGTTTCTCCGTAACAAATTCATATAAAACAGATTTGTGATTCACATCACACATCACATCATCAGCCTGTGATAGTCCACTGCTAGACATAGGCCTCCCCTAATACAGCCCTATACATCAGGGGGTTTTAGACGGTATCTCACTTAGTTCTTCCGACCAGCGTGATGGGAACCACGCCGGTCCAATGCGGGTTGGTAAGTATTTTGTGATTATTTCAAATTAGTTTAAAAGAAAGTAATATTAGTTACATAATTCGTAAATAAATATTTCATCAGGACTTTTAAATCCTTGGCGTGAATGATACTGTCTAGAATTTTTTTTCAATAACTGATTAAAATGTTATTCGAGTCTCATTTTGATACACCGTTTTAATAAGATTTTTTAATTCTCCTTCAAGAATAGAAATAACGAAATCGAATCGAAAACGAATCAAATAATAGAAATAGCGAAATTGGGCTAAAATACCCATTAGATTGCAGATGTTTTGATTGTTATTTATGGAAATGCTAACTTTGAGTTATTAGTGCACTAGATTATAGAATATAAAATTGTCTTTATTTAATCCACATTACACTGCATTTTTTTTATAAGGCAGTCCCTTATAAAACAAAATGCAGTGTAATGTGGACAACATTGTTTGTTGCTGCTTCACCACTTTATCGGAGAAAGATACTCTGCACTTTCTTAACGAAGATAAAAGCGTGAATAAAAGTCAATTAAGCCTGCCGCAGCTAGCACTAAAGCATTTAGATCACTAAGTAATGGCATTTTCTCAGGAGCTTATTTATGCATTAACTTCATATTTGTCGTTCTATTTACCTTTGAAAATTTTACGTAAATTTGTTTAATGGTTATTTAACATATCATACATATTTGCATAACCGGCTTTGTCTCCTTGCGGTATTGGCCCTTGCATTATAAACCGAAGGTCGTGGGTTCGAATTCCACGGGGAAACAACTTTGTGTTATCGTTGTTTTCTTGTTGGTCCGGACAATTTGGGCAGCCCAATTGTCTGAAAAGTAAGATGATCCATGCGTCGGATGGGCATGTAAAGACCCACCGACCCGCATTTCACCAGCGTATACGTACATACGGTCCAATAACCCCTTGATTGAGAAGACGTGCATTAGGGAAGGCCTATGTCCAGCAGTGGACTAACACAGACTATGATGATGATTACAACAAATTTGTATTGTTAAAAATTATCTGCTTCTGACTTAACTCTAACTAATATCGTAATTTAGTTACTTAACACTTTTTTATGCTTTAGTTCAGCTACTTGGCGGTTACCCACCACATCACAGAGTTAACTGATTAAGAGAAAAAACTAAATAAATGTAATCATGAAACGATAGCAGCATATGACCCTTTCTTTTGTGTTTAAGAAGTGATTTTCGTGCTTAGAGCTTTGGTCAACTTTTATAAAAACCCGTTTCTACAGTCCCTTTTCTGCCATTTTGAGTGTTTTCATTTCATTTGCGCCAATAAACTTTCAACGAAGTTCCTAGCCGTAGCGACTAAAATTAGCGACTAAGATTTTGTGTAAATCCGGGCTTCATGTTTGGATGTATAAGACAACACTTACACTGAGAAGAAATTACCACATGAGACGCGTCACCGTTTGGATTACTTATATACTTCGAAATATACTGATAATTCGATACGAGGTTTAAGTCTATGAGATATTTAGTTGCTTGTTAGGTGGGTGGTAAGGCTTAGTACCTGCCGTATCGACAACTGTATGCCGTATGCTATTATGACATGAATGCGCATCACCTATCGAGCTGATGGTGATCCTTCTGCAACTTACCGCTCTCCAAAGATCAACGGCAATCTTGGCCAAGGACGTTTCCTATTCAACTAAGCATCTTTATTCTATTTTCCTTCTCCTTTTAAGATATCACACTTATCGTTTAATTTCAATAGCCACGTGTTGTTAGTAAAAATCTTACCTGACGCATGTAGTCATAATCGCGCTTCTACAATCTTTCACTGTTGTGACTACACTCACTTTAATTTTTTTTTTGACAGCAGCTACACGAAAAAAAATAAAGAGCATCGTCAAGGAATTCCTAAGATTCAAAATGTGATAAGACTATTTTTGGTGAATATTTGGATATATTAATTTTACTATTTTTCACATGTAACAGTACTAACATATATTTGTATACATTTTATTGGAAAGAATCTATTATTTATATTGGTGTAAATTTCTAAATATATCCAATTCTGTTTCTTATCTTTCTTATCGTACACCTCCAAATTTCATCCTCCACCACTTCAAGGTTGACTGGTATGAATGCCCTGTAATACAACTCCACCTTTCGACCTTTGTACTTATGACCATAAAAGTTTAAATGAATAAATAAATCAAAAATCAAACCCTAAACAAAAATATGTTCAAAAATTATTTTTTTAAAAAAATAACACAGATTATAACGTTGAATTATAAACATGGTTAAATTCGATATTGAACAATTTATTGCATACTTAAAAAAGTTTAAAAACGATCGTGACTTCTTTTTAAAAACGTTTAAACAACCAAATCATTAACTCTTAGCAAAGTTAAGTCACAAATAATTTATTACCCTAGCCAATTGTGGTCCAAATTTACAATAAAACTCCTTCGAATTTCCTTTCTTCATTGTTTATTTTTTCGTAGAATTTAACTTATTTATTGGTTTATTTTTTTTTGAATATTAAAATTTGAAAAGAAAGGTTTATTTAAAGTTATTAAATATGCATTTTAAAAATTTTAAAAAGATTAAATTTATTCATTTTAATTTTTAGTTAAAAATTAATTTATTCTCTTTTTACACTTAAAATTAAAATTTTAATTTATTAAAAATGTTCAATAACAAACAATAAGAAGGAAAATGTTAAGTAACCAAGTTGAGGAATTTAAAATCAGTAAATTTCAAGTAGAAAATGCAACAATTTTCATTAATTTATAAACGCGCAAGTTTTCATTACCACGTGTAATAATAAGTTATCGTAAGAATTTATGAACTGGTAAAATACTGAGGTATAGCTGAAATTATTCATTCAGATTAATTATTTATTTCAGATTATCATTTTATTCCGGTTTTTGTTGTAAACTGTTTTCTTTTTATAGAATTTCTGTTCTTTTTTATTATTTTCAATTTTTCTTTTAAAGTGTATATTTCATTGTGATACCCAAAGGTGAAAAACCCTAAAGCAACAAAATAAATTGAAATGAAAATTTAAATAAATGGACAAATAATTATAATTAAAATTTAATTATTATATAATAAAATTAATTATATTAATTGAAGATGTATTATGTTACTATGGATTACAATTTAATACTACGGTTTTGCAAACAATAACCAGTTATACTGGAACCAGACAACCTATAATTCACATCCTCAAACCATTATATGAAGAAACCTTAATAATAAACAAACGATGATAAAATTTATCACTAACCTAATGTAAAGATCTTTTCTATTCATTATATTAAAGTCTTTTTTTATTATTATAAAATGGTGACTGGAGAAATCCTTCAATGGTACAAAGCAATTCCTTCGGAAAATTAATTAATTTTTAAATAATAATGAATATAAATTCCTGACAGCTACTGTAATTTGTCACTTATATTGCATGTTGTATAAACTTAAAATAATCGTTACAAACAGTTAAATAATTCAAATGTAAAATCAATTTTATATAGAAAAATTTAATAAGGTTCAAATCAAATGCGTATTTATAACGTTTGAGCTATAGAAAGAAAAAGTAGTTTAGAGGTAGTCGATGTTCAACGACGCAAAGTCTAGGAAACCAAATAGGAAGTGCAACTATTTTTATTTCTAAGCAAAATTAAAAATTATGATTAACTATCACTGTAAACATAAAGGTAAAAGCGGCATATCTTTGGCCCAACCATTGTTTTCATTGATCCATTTTCTTTTAAAAATTTATTATCATAAAAATAAATTAATTTGTTTTTTATATTTCTAAATATTTCAAATGACAGTAACTGTATAAAAAATTTTAACTCAAGGTAAAATATCGTTTATTAAGGTTTAATGAACATTTAAAAACTATGAACGGATTTTAAATGCCTTTTATTAAAATATTATGTTTCTAATTTAATTTCTACTTTTATACTAATAAAATAATTTAGTATATAAATCCTGATACACATGTGTTTATGACTATTAAAATTAAAATGAATATTTCATTAAATAAAAATTATTTCAAATATATTGGTTTAAAAAACAATAGTTTAAAGTTGAAATAAACAATTAAATCGAATTGTCAACTTTTCCTCTTAAAAACCGGTCTTAACGAAGTGTTTTTTAAAAGTAAACATTTGAAACACAAACATAATTTAATTCAAGCTCTTACATAAAGAAGTTATTTTTTAGCCAATTTAATTTAAGGTCAAATTACAAGTATGTAATTAAACCATCAAAGGAATTTAAATGAATTTCAATGATAATAAGTTATAGTATTCTGATCCCGTATTAGTGATACTATGTGAAACGGTTTTAACCCAACTCAAAAATTTCTGACTGTTAAAGGTTTAAAACTCTTCTGGTTATATGATATATTCAACGAATTTCAAACCTGGTGAGGAAAAAAATTGTTTGTTCCCTTTATTTTCATTTTAACAATTTATCAAAATATATAAAAAAATTGACAGTATGATATCAATAACATTTTGCCAAAAATTTTTCAATCCCTTTTCAATGATTCTAGTAAACTTAAATAACAAACATCAAAAGTTTAAACAGGAAACTAATTTTTAAATAAAAGTTTAATTAAACATTATTTTTAAATAGTTTGTAATATTGAAAGGTAATTTTTTAATTAGAAGTCCAAGAAATCATGAAAATGGAGAACCAATGGAAATTCCTAAGTTTTAATTTTAAGGAATTAATTAAAAATTATTAATTAAATTACGGAAACCTTAAGGAGAAAGTTATCTAACAAAAATACTGTTTAATTAATCCTTTTATAAATATTTCTCTTCCAAATAAAAAAAATTTAAACAGGGTTTGTTTATTTCTGTAAATTAATTTAAAAAAAATTTAAATTTAATAATCAGTCAATTTTCCAAAATTAAGTTTAAATTTTATTGTAATGAAATTTTAAATTTAAAAACATTTGATTTTTGCAAATAATTAACCTATGGATTACTATTTATTTCAAATTTTTAAATTAACAATTTGTATACTTTAATAAATTTAAACTTGTAAAGGATGTAATTAATTATTAAGGATTTTTAAATTATGAGGAAATTGGTTATTTAAACCTTTAATTTATGAAATTCCCTTAATATTTAATATTATTATTTAAACTTTTTATAATACCAACTCTTTTGTGATCATTAAAATTCAAAACGTAATAATTATAAATGTAAAATATAATTGTGATTTGTAAAATATTATTGTTTCCTTACTGACCAAAAATCCAAAATTTTTGGTAAAGATGTTAAAACATATTTAAATGTCTTGTCTAAACACGAATTTGTCGTTCTTTAGAAACGTATTTTTTTTAAAACAATAAATAAAAATTTATCGTACATAAATGTATTTTAATAATTTTATAATTTATGGAATGGCGAATATTTTGCAAAATTTTTGGCTGAATTTTAAACGGATAGGGTTAAAATTTGACCGACCTATCTGGTTTTCCGGGTGTTAGGAACCGGGTTCCTGAATTCTTAAAACATTGTTTGTGGAAGCTAAATGGTCCCCAATCCTCTGAAAGTCGTATCCTCCGGTGGCTAAATTTACCAACACCTGCTTGACAGCGTGATTTATTTCGCAACTTAAATAGATGGGTAATTAAATGTTCTTCGATAATAATCTTATGATTATTGTAGCAATCGTAAGCTGTAATATAAAACGTTTACGCATAATTTAATTTCTTTAGAATTGCCTTAGATGTTAATATGATAAAATTGTGGTAGACGCCACTGTTACTATAACAATGCGCTTTATATATGGTATATTATTAAATTTATTTGAAATTTTAAAAGTTTACGGCTCAGTAACAAATTCATATAAAATGTTTGTGAATATTTATTATTTAAAAATAATTTGTTAAAATTCAAATTTTTTCACGGTTTTAACTCAAGAATATATTAAAGACTTGTTTAATTACTATTGAATGTAAAGTCTTTTTTTAAACAAGTTAATTAATTTTTAATTTCCTTTAGAATTTTAAAACCATTCTAAAATCCATTAGGTTTCAGTTTGTTTTATTTTGTTAAATGGAAACTTTGATAATTAGGACCAGAAAGGAATTAAATTGTTTTAACATAATTGCTTTAATTTTAATTTTTTTATAAAATTACATTTTTTAAATGTTACCACTTCGATAACTGAACTTTCTTAACGAGAAAGTGTAAGCTTAACTTCAAGAGTTAAAGTTTAATCACTAATAATGGATTTCTCAGGGTTATTTATCATTAACTTATTTTCTTCTATTTATTTGAAAATTTGGAACTTTCAAAAGGCTTTAATATTCATATGTATAGCTTAGACCTAGCGGTATTGCCTTTTATAACCTCTACAAAAAATTGAAGTTAGTTTTTAAGGTGGAAATTGCAAATTTTTTTAAAAGTAAGATGTTTCAACGTCAAAGGCATTAAACATTAATACCCCTTTCCAGTGGAAAAATCCAAAATTATTTAAAGATTTTAAATTTATGTTTAAGAGTAATTTAATCAAAATGTTTTTAACTGTTAATGTAATTAAAAAAATATTTTAAGTATTATTTTTTATAAACATTTATTTAAATGAGTTTGAATATATATTGAAGGTTTACATAAAAATGGTTATTGATTATTCTTTAAATAAAAAACTACTTAATTAGTAAATGGTAAATTTGTGAAAATAACTGGATGTTTTCTTCACAGTGTGTTTAAATTATTTTGGAGGTGGATTTTTACCGCTTTTTTAATATCTTAAATTTATAAACAAATCAAACAATATTAAAAACAATTAATTACATTTTAATAAAAATAGAGCAATTTTTAGGGTTTGGAATCAACTTAAAAATTTAGGTTTCGTAAAGTTTGTAAATTGATTTTAAATGCCTGATTAAAGGAACACATCTTAGAAGGGAATCTATGGCATACCTTTTAATAATTATTATTTCGAAAATACTATAATTCATACGGTTTTGCATTATAATTAGTTCCATTTGGGGGTTGGAGCCGGATTGCCTCATTTCCACAAGTTTGCTATAGACATGTTAATACCAAAATGGGTTTTTACAAAGTTCCAAATTACTAGTAACACAAATTGGTTCAAATTAAATTTAGTTTTATTAAGCTTAACATAGAATACAAATTCTAAATTAATTCATTTTACTTTTACAAAATATTAGAACACTTGTAATAGATCTTAACTTCTTGATCTTTCATATTAGTATTAATGACATGAAACTGATACGAATTAGTTTAATTAGAAATTTATAACAGGAAACTCCTTAAATTTTAATATTTTGATACGGCAGTAAAAAGTGGGAAGGAAAAATTTTCACTTAAAATTAACGATAATGTTTTCTTTATTATACCTTTCAACCATTTAAAGGGGTTTGAAGCCAACAACATTAAGCCACAGGCTTACCTTAATTTTCTTAGCTATGTCCCCAAGCGCCAGTCCATATTTTAAACCTCAACGATCTATCAGGACCAGAGCCAACCGGTTTAGTCCTTTTTATCCTTTTCTAATGTTACAATATTTTTAATAGGGTTTTTGCGAATAGTGACTATTTGGATTAGTTAATTTTAACTAAAATCGGTTTCGTGAGTTCTTCGGGGAAGTAAAATTTTTTAAATTTAAAACGGGTTACGAAATTTTATGTGTGGAGGTATGGGGGTTCCTAATGGGCGGTTTTCTATGTTTTGTTATTTTCGTTTAGAAGGGCCACAAAAGTTAATAAATTTTGGAAGGACGAAAAAATAGGTTTTTCAAAAGTTATTATGGAAGGCAACTTTATTAATCATCAAGTGGCACGACCATACACCCGTGGGCTAAACTAATTTAAGGGTTTGGTTTGGAAATTTTTGCTCAGCTCCAAAGGACTGCGTAATCTTACATACTGGTTGGACACCTTGGAAGATAACTGGTTTTTAAACGTTTAGTAAAAAGGCACCAGACTACCTTTGTTTTTGTCCCTTTATTTCCGAAGTTTAATTTTTCTTGGATTTGATTTTGTCTAATGGTATTGGGTTTAAAATATAATTGGAGGATCTGCATCGTTGTAAACAAAGCCCGCTTTGAAGTTTCATTCCAAGGCCTGCCAACATCTCTCCATTTGGAGGTCTTGGAATTCCAAGCGACTGTAATGGTGAAAGGATGAAACGTTCGAACAAGGCCTTACTTTTATTATGGGTACGGGGTAGCCATACGGACCGTAAGGACCTTTAACTTGTGTGGGTTAAATTGAAATTTGATCCTGCTTGGACGTTCGTTCAGAAAGTCTGTATGATGATACGTTCTGCCATTTTAATTAGCAAAGAAGCCCTCTATAATTTGTCGCCCTTATTAAACGTTCCAATGGGCCCGAAATACGGGATTTATTCCCCTATCTCAATGAGTGGGGAAATTTTCCAAAGAATTGACTGGATTGGGGTTTCCATTACCCGCTAAAGTAGGCATTTAACAAATTTCTATTTTGAACTAAATTAATGGGGCGATAAAGGTTTGCAAAGTTTGGAGAAGCCATAACTTCAGCTTTAAGGTTGAAAATAAAATTTCTTATGATTAGAAATATAGGTTATAAGGGAGTAAAACCTTTATGACCGTTTAATATGCGGGCCCGGGTGTGTTTAAAATTAAATATCATTAATTTTCTCCGTTATTTAGGAGTTGTAGATTAACGGTCAACCCGCTTTTTGGAATACGGGGGTTTACTGGCAAGATTTATAAAGGCCCTAGACATTCCTTTTTTTTGAAAACCTGTTGTTTATATCCTGGATGGATCCGGCCTTAGGTTTTTTGGCGAGGTCTTGGAGGTAATTGCCAATGATAACGAAATTTTAATTACTTGCGGGACTGTGTTCAGGTAGTTCCTTCCCCGGTTGATCCTGACGATCCCTGCGGAAAAGAGGTGAATCGAAAGCCAGCCCAGGAGGTTTTCCACGATTTGCCTAGGGTTCAAACGACACTTTAAGACTTTGAAAAGGGGGAAATTTCAGGGTGTTTTAATATTATATTTCTAAATTTCGGGCGAGGTGCCCCCCTCCGCGCTCTTTCCATCGGGCACGTTTTTGCCTGGTGACAGACTGGGACGGATCGCTCTTTCTTGCATCCTACCCATGGGGGCAGATTAGCTTCAAGTCGGAGGATCCTAGCACCTGCGCTGATTCAGTTTGCCAACGTCGTTGAGGTGCATGGAATTGTTTGTTTCTAGCTCAGCGGTGTCTGTCGGTGGCAGTTCTCGGCCCTGGTTTGGTAGGATCCTGCCGTGGCGCTAGCGTCGCAAGCGGGAATGCTACTAAGCTGGGCTGGGGCAAAGGCCCTAAAGATGTAAACTCGAGCTCACTCCAGAGAAGAACAACTCTGCTTCCAGGTTCTTTGAAGGCAAATTGCGGTGGCAAAATCGAATTACGTTGGGAGGAATTGGCGAGACTGGCACGCCTGCCATCTGGCTCTCGTGCATTCTGTCTCTCGCCAAGGCTATCCAGGGTAATTTTTGTTAGCCGACTTCACCTTTGCGCGGGAGGATGGTTCATTGGCCTATTCCGCAAGGGAGAAAGCTGATCTTCTTGGCTCTGTTTTGCGGAAGCTCGACTCTTAACGACAGGAGAGCACTCCTCCTGAGGTGTGAAATCACAATGGCGGACGTCCAGTTCACACAGTGCTGTGCGGAACACTATTCTCCCTGGATGTCAATAAGTCCTGTGGGCCCGATGGAGTATCTCCTATTGTGCTAAAGGTGTGAGCTCTAGAAATGGCACTGGTTTTAACGCGGTTATAGAGGTAAGGGTGAGGCACTAGGCGTTAGTTTGGACATAGCGAAAGCCTTCGAGTCGGGTTTGGCAAAACCTTCTATCGAACCTTCCTTCCTATGGGCTTCCTGAGAGACTTTGTAGGTGGATCAACAGTTTCCTTGCGGAACGGAGAGTTAAAGTCATCGTAGATGGTGCATGCTCAACTCGGATCGTAAACGCTGGTGTTCACCAAGGCTGCGTGCTATCCCCGACATTGTTCATTCTGCAAATCGATGATTTGTTGTATGCCAGTGGCATTCATTGTTATGTGGATGACAGTACAAGTGAATCACTTACCATCAGGTGACCCGTCTTGCTCGATTGCCTATTAGATGTTATAAAAAAGAATACGTAAATAAAGGACTGCTGCGTATAAGCCGCTACCCGGAACGGAACTCTCCTCGTGTGTAATAAGTGTTGTGCATCAGTGATAGTGTTAGTGTGTTGAGTGGTGTTATACATCGACTCGTCCGTACGAGACATCGTGGCTATTGTCGGGGTCATGTGAGCCATATCAATATCTTATAGTATTAGAGACGTTCAGTTGTTGTCATCAGTTCTACTTTTTGGAATTCTCTTTGAGATTTCCAAATTCAGAAGTAGGATAAAGAATTGTGATCATTGTTACTATTTGGAATTCCCTTTGAGATTTCGAAATATTTTGTGTACCTACGAAACAATTTATATAACCTAATGGTCGACTGGAAGAGAATGCTTTTGACATTAAGTTTGCTATTGTACTATATTTTTACAAAATAGTAAATGAATAAATAAATACACCGTACAGATATTGTATATTCCTAGCGGCTATCGTTGTAAATTATTTAATAATTGTTTTTGGTCACCTACTCGCATGCTGTATAAACGATTGATTTTAATCGTTTTACAAACTGTTAAATGATTCAAATTCGTAAAATTTTATTTCATAAATAGAAAATGTGACATAAAGGTTCAAATCAAATGCTTATTTATCATGTTTAAGCTTAAACTAAGAAAAAGGTAGTTTAGGAGGAAGTCAATCTTCAGCGACCTCTTTACATGTAGCCTATGTAAAAAAGTCGTAAAGAATCGAATATGAAAGTACTATTGTATTTTTTTCCACTAGCCAATAAAGTAAAAATGCATTATAAATTAACTATCAATGTAAAGACATAAAGCAGCGTATCATCTCAAACCCCAAGCATAATACTAGTATCTAATTCTGCACTCCTTTTGAGCAAGTATTCCCTTCCCAACTTTAATGAAAAACGATTAAAATAGGTTTTACTTTGTTAACATTAATGTTAAATAAATAAATACACAAAAGAGAATAGTTAAATTTTATTGAAGAAATTTGGTAATTTTTAACAAAACTTAACGTTGAAATAAATTTTATCGTGTTTCAACTTAATCATTTTCTACTTAAAAGTATGTTATCGAGATTCTTTAAAATGCAACAGTTAATAATACTTATGTTAACCGACTTATATTCTATTTTAATATTTTCTAAAGGACATTAGCTATAATCGTCAGTTCCAATAAAATTTAAATCTCAGGGATGAAGTACCGTATAATATTGAGCGACGGTGACCACTTCCCATCAGGTGACCCGACTGCTGGTCTGCCTGCGTATGCCATAAAAAAAAAGAAAAAAATTAAGTTAAAATGAGCGGATTATAACGTGATGCATTAGAAATTATTTTGGAACTGACTTTTTTTAAATGGTTTAATATTGAAATCGCCTTTTCATTTAATGGAGTTGTAGGTTCTTAATTAATTGCTCACTCGCCTTATACCTAACTAAAATAATATATAATATATTTAAACCTATCCTTTAACGTATTGCCTATACGTGTACTTTAATAATATATTAAAAAATGCACAACGTCGTAATATAAAAATGGGTGCGTGTCTATATGTACGCTGCGTGAGAGATATACTTTGGCATCATTAAAAATTAATATATTTATATAATAATATTTTAAATATATATATATATATATATATATATATATATATTAAAGCAGACAGCTTCATACTGTTAATTTGTGTGTGCGCTGCTGCATCTTAAAATTTCACTCTCATAATTTTTCATAACGCGTAAAGTATAACTTCAAAAATGTTTTAGGTTCATTACAAATAACGTTACTAGTTTCCTGTAGCTTAAAGTGGGCCCATCAACCAACAGGAAGTTGGGCCCTGCCCAACCCGCTTATAATATAGGCCAAACCCGATGGTTTGGCTTTTTGCTAAACATCTTTTGTCATCAAATTGAATATAGTTACATGCTCGTCAAAAGCAAAAAATAATTTTTGTATTATAATATATTTATATAATATCTAACCTATCTAATAACCTTAAAATCAAGTTTATCTAATAAAATTTAATTAAATTTCAAGGACGACCTCGGGCGAGCTGCTCAAAGTAAATAAAACCTGTTTTGAACTTTTATTATTTTTTCAATTTGAAATTAAGTTTGATTCTTTAGATTTTTGTAAAGGCTTTTGAGACCTTAGGATGTTATTAAGAAAATTGTGGGGAGCAATTAGGTTCTGCAAAATTTCTTTAACCAATTGGCCTTTAGCAAAAGTTTAACTGCGGCCACTTTTAATAAAATAAAAAATGTTCGAAACCCCTTTAACCTAACAATTGGCGTGTGATTCATTTTTTTGTAAAATAAATTTTTAATCCTTTGATGGTTAATGCTTTCTTAATATAAACGGTAAATAGCAATAAATGCATTAAAGGATTCCTAAGTTTCAATGTAAAAACTTTGGAATTGTTATTAAACAGTGATTAATTTTTAATTATGGATGCTCTGAAATTCATCCTAAAACAAATTTTAATGCGACTGTTGTTTATCAGTTTTTTAAACCAATTTTGTTAAGAAAACTGGAACAGTTTAAACAGACGGGGTGACGTTTGAATTTTTAATGATAAATCTTTAAGTTTTTAGATGTTTATTTAAAATTTTAATATTAAATTTAAAATTTCTAATTGATCTGTGTAGTAATTCATGATAACTCATCTCAGCGTGCAAAATGTGTCAGAGCTAAATCATAAAAGAAATGGTTTTCTATGCTACTAAAAATATAAATCGAATTGAAAACTACATAAGTATTATGCAATAATCTTTGATCTCACTTTATCAGTAATTATTAAGTAATGTTGGTAGTAAACTTTCAAGAAAATGCTTTAAGTTCATAATCTAAGTGCATTAGCACCAGCGGCGCGTGCTGAATTGACGTTTATTTAAGCTTTTATCTTCGTCAAAGAAAATGCAGTGTAAACTAGACGGTGGAACTCTGCAGTATATTTTAATGCTTTTAAGTAAAAGTGTCAATGATTTTTTGTTTACGAATCGTCAAGACAGTCCACTTTTAATACACTTTTGTTAAAGTTTGTGTTTTCTTAGAAAATAACTCGCACAAATTATTTATTGTGAACTTTTATAATTCATAAGAAAGTAAAAATAATATTAATATGCTCAAAATGATTTGGACTAATGACTGTGATGGACTAATTTGAAAATAAAATAATTATTAAACCACAAAAACATTATATATATGTACCTTCACTTTAAGCATTAGTTTTGATTAGAGTTAAAGTCTTAAGTTAAAGTCTCGGTAAAGGCAGAACAATCTAAGTGCGTATGATACAATTTTGTCAAATAAAGAAAGACATACTCTCATACTTTTGTTTAAATGTTTATTTTGTTGATAAATGATGTTAATCATCATTTTACGTGTCAATCAGTGATGGAACTTAGTTATTACTGCTATAGACGATAGGCATCTTATTTTCAGTTTTTATCTATAGATCTTAACGTTATATAAACAACAACTCTTTTAGAATAAAAATAAGTACATAGCTACATTTTACTTAACAAAACTATGAGGAAACAACTTGTTAACGGGTTTGTTTTATTGTTTCTTCGTTTGTGAATTGTATATGAATCGCATAGCTAGAATTCATTTATGTTTCAGTTAGTTAACTATTTTATTACATTTTAGGTCAATCGCCCGATATACAATGGACTACAGGCATTAAGAAGGTGTGAATCGTGCGCAGCTGTTAATACATAATAAATGGTTGATTTGACAATGAACTAACAGTTCGCAAATTAGGGCTACTTGATGCCAATCAGATTGTCGTATGTCAACTTCTATTTAGTTTTTCCTTCAAGCGACATTCCAATTACGATCGAATCTCTAACCGCGAGATGCGTCTAGACGCTATCATTTACGCTACTTGATATTGAAGGAGGACAGACGCTTGATGAGAACGTAATTTCGTGTAACTTTTTCATCTGCTAGTATCAAAGATCAAATTAACTCTGAACTTGATTCCAATTTAAAATAAAATTGGCAATTTTATACAAATCTGAAGACTGCCGTCATTTTATTATTTTTTTATTAGTATTTAAATGAATACTACTTAAGTTTTTTCTAATGTTTGATAGGAACAACGCATATTGCACTTGTCGAGCAGAAAGTCAACTACACTACTGAGTTTTTTCCCTATAAGTTTAAACCTATAACCACTGGTTTAATAGAGAGCGCCATTGGAACTAACAAAAAAAGACAGTTAACAATACGCATTGGCTATTAAAGTATTTAATACATTATTGCTTTTATATCCGCTACCAAAATTGTGGAACAATCATCCCAAAATGAGTCTTTTCATCAACTTATTACAGTACTTAGATGCTTTTAAAATAAGTGAAACTTGTCCTCACCTTATCTTATTTTTATAAATTTTGATTTATTAATAGGTTTTTTTTAATTGTTTCAGGGAATAAGATTTCATATTTGCACTTAGCTTACAGTTGAACTTATCTAAATTGCCTTCTAGCTGAAGAACTCCTATTGCCATGAAACTAAATTTCTTTTTTATTTCAAATACTTTTGATAAATCGGTGATTTACAAAATTTTGTATTTGAAAGCATGATGCAAAGAAGTTAACTTAACGCAATCAGAACCACTTCTACGGATTCATTGCATTTAATTTAACTCATTGAAAGTAAAACGAATAAGTAATAGAATTTTGAGAAACGTAATAAAATATCAGGTTTATAAGTACAGCTTCACTATAATCAATGTAAAGACAATTTTATAATATATCAGCTATTAAGACACGTGGTTAAACGTGTCTTATTATTACATCGTAGTAACTAAAACTCGTTAACATTTAAACGTAAATAAATGTTAAATGGAAAACTTTGTTAAATTTTCCAAAGCGATTTGATAATCTTACCCTCTTTTCAATCAACTGCGTTGCCGTATTCTCGAAGATAGTTATCAACAAATGGTTGCTTCTAAAATCGATTAGGTACAGAATCCGATCATATTGTATCTTTATTCTCAATCTTTATCCATATTCAGTGAAGTTTTATTTATTTCATTATAATTTTGTAAAAAAAATGTGTGGATGATTTTCTTTATTGTTTTGGATTTAAAAAAAAAATTGATAGCTAGAAGATCGTTTCATCATCATTATCATCATCAGCCTGTGATAGTCCACTACTGTACATAAGCCTCTCACTCCACTATCCATATGGGGTTTTTTGGCCCTATCCCACCACGCTTGTCTAATACGGGTTGGGGTGCATCGAACCCCGACCTCCGATTTCAAAAGCACCGATATCATTAGGCTACGGAGGCAGTTCTTATAAACATTTTGATCGTGAATTTATGATATCTTTTTGCTTCTTAGACCAAGTCGTGGTATGATTAGACAATTTTTATTTCGTTTTCATTTTTTTAATTAGGCAAAGAAGACCATATTTCTAAATAATTGCCATCTTCTCTTTTAAAAATTAGTTTACGAACCAAGAAAAGAACGAAATAACGTAGATGTGATATCCACCATCTTTATCAATAATAGTAGTGCGTGGGAGTAGAGACATTTAAATTCCTGAAAAGTATTGTATGTTGAAGCATTGGTTTTCACATGAATGAGGAAGCATTTCTTTGCTCCAAGAGTACTCCATTTTATACAGAATTACTCCATTTTATTTTTAAACGTAAAATTTAAAACGACGGCTGCAATTGATAGAAAATAAGTTTGATCGAATCAAATGCCCTGAAAAGCCTTCAGCCAAATGGACCAAAAACAAAGGCCCAATCGATAGTCGGCGTTTAGAATTAATGGCCGTTGTTGTCAAAATCAATTTCTTATCGATTAGAAATTAATTAGCTTTTCAACTGTGTAAAAGTTAACTAAAAAAATTTAAAAATTACAATCCATTAATTTAATTACTGCCAGATAAATTTGGGACTTTAGGGGTTACTACTATAGACTATACGAATGCTTTGGAGAATTTTTAATAAGACAGAGAAAATTTTACAGGCAATGTATTAAATATAAAGCAACCTAAGACCAGTTCAAACATTTTATTTTTAGATTATAACCTCAGATAATTATGTTAAAAAGTTAATAAATCTTTTGATAGACTTTCCAAAAATAGGAGGTACTCAATTCGAGCCTATGTTTTTTTTTGAGAGCACGTTGTTACCGGCTCATATTGCCCAAAATGACTATATACTGTGAAATTATAATAAATCTTTGAAAAGAGAGGGTTCAGTAGATAACAAGTGTTACACCCTTCCCACAAGAAGCGCGGAATTTTCTTTGACGTGATCTGCTGCTGTCTAGAATAAGAAGCGCAGTGTAATACGCAACAAGTCATCTTTTTCAACAAGACATCAGTGCGCAGTTAGCCTTCGGATCGACCGGACAAGCCCGCTCGATCCTCCCTGCTACCTGCGCCGTCCGCTTGGCCCACCCGTGGCCACGCCCTCCCCGACGCCGTCAAGTGGCAGAAGAGCGAAGACATCGAGTGCGCCGTGCAGTAGTGTTTGTGCATAGTGCAAACAACAGTGTCAGTGTGTGCCGGAAGCATCAGTGCCGACGCGCTAGGCGTACGCGCCTGAGCGTAGATAGCTGTGTAGCCGTCCGGTGAGTCTGTTCCGTTTTTCCCCCGTCTACAGGTTTCTGTTGAGATGTAGGGACCCTCTAACTTATAGTTTCTCTTGCCACGTTTCACCGCGAACGTAGTTTAATTAACACGCACACCACCCACGTGGTATTAATTAGAATCATTTTATCGTCGCTTGCTGCGCTAGGCAGCAGCGTAGGTATACACCTAGCGCTCCTAAAGCGCTAGAGTTTTCAAACGCGTTAGGTTTACACCTCCCTGCTCACTGGGGCGGGGAGGGTAGGGCACACAACCCCGGCTTCACCGGGGGTGCTTGCACGACTGTATCGTAATTAAAATCATATAAACAAAGCAATAAAATGGATTCAGTCACCCTCAGTGACCTAGGCCTCGACTTCGAGGACCTGAAGAATCGTCCGCCGGCGGACACGGTACGTGCCATCCGCGAGGCCCTCACCGCGCAAGGGGGCCAAATTCACTATAAGCGCACTCCATGCTCGACGCGAGCAACCACACCCGCGTCGGAAAAGTGTCCAACCATCCATTCGGACACCCTATCCCCGCTCACCTCACCCAATAACTCCGACTCTGAAATGGAGCTGGATAATTCCCGTCCGGTCACCGAAGACGCGGGAGGGTTCCTGCCTGTAAGTTCGCGCAAGAGCAGGGCCTCCCCTGCCACATCACCAACCCCACCACCTAAGGCGCCAAAAGCGTCGGCGGAAATACTATCGGCCCCTAGGCCAACAACATCGGCCACAGAGCCAAAAGCCGCCTCACGGCAACCATCCAGGCCGCCTCACGGCCAACAACATCGGCCTCATCAAGGCAACCATCTGCTGCGTCACAGCAAACACCATCTGCTGCTTCACAGCAACCTTCAGCTGCTTCTCAGCAACCATCAATCCCACCTAGGGATAAGAAACCTCCGCCGATTTATATACGGTCGAAAGAGAAATGGGCAGAACTACGGTCCGCGCTGTCCAACAAATATAAATTCACAGCAGCCGACTCGAACTCAGGGCATTAAATTGCAACTGGAAACCAGTGACGCACATCGTCAAGTTACGTCCGTATCTCTTAAAGAACTACTATTACTACCACATACGCGCTCCCGGAAGAGCGCGTACTTCGGACAGTCGTCAAAGGATTGCCGAAGGAGATGCCCACAGAGACATCTAAATTTCATTAAGGACAAAACATCCCAATTTTCTCGGCCTTCCGCCTAACGCATCCTAAGACGAAAAACCCTTTAATGTGGTCCTCTGACCCTGGAACGCTCCAACGAGGGCAAAGAGGTGTATGATTACACCAATATGCGACATAAGTCGCATTAATTCCACGCGCCACACTCAAATGGCCTTCCTGGCGTGTCATAACTTGCCAAAATGCGGGCACTCGGCCCGTAACTGTCGCCACGCCCTCGCTGCGTCAAATGCCTTGGTGACCATGGCACTCCTGATTGCCCCAGACCCAGAGATAGGGAAGTACTCACCACGTACGAACCGTCGGCATGCGTTAACTGCCTAGCGCTGGCCACACGGCCATATTACCTGGGCTGCCCTAAGGCACCCAAGCGCAAACCACCAACACCTTTCATCCGTCCCAAGGCGCCCCAGGTGCCTCCTCACTTCCTTCCCGCCCTCCGACCTATTCCGGCGTGGCAACCACATCAAAGGCTCCGGCGCTGCGCGGAGCTTCCAATGCCCGCGTGGCAACAACAACAACCAGCGCTTCAATGCCCGCGTGGCAACAACAACAACCACAGGCGTGCCGAGCGCCCCGCGTGGCGCCGCACCAAACCAAGCACTCCGCGTAGCCCCACAGCCACAGCCAAGCAATGGCAGCAACTTGGAAACATTAGCCTGGACAGATCGATTTCGCAGAGTTCGATCGCCTTACGCAGAATTCCGACGCCGTCGTCGGTACTTCGGAGCCCGTCTTGCCATACTTGTAAGTACAGGCAATTATATTTAATTTTATTATTTAGAAACTGAGGTCGTGGGTCTGAATCCTGCGGGACTCAACAAATTTTCATTGTTGTTTCCTAGTTGGTTAGGCAATTCTGGGCCGATCACCCAATTGTCTGAAAAGTAAGATGATCCATGCGTCGGATGGGCATAAAAAGTGTCCACCCACCAACCCCATTGGACCAGCGGGTGGGATAATCCAAAACCCCTAATGGATGGAGGTGTATTGAGGCCTATGTCCGCGTGGACATCCGGCTGATGAGGATAGCAATTAGTCGATTTAATTCGGGACGTAAAATGTAGTACGCCCATATTAATAAAAAACGGCCCGGGCCGTCTAAACCCGCGCGTTAAATTTCTTTTCAACCAAACTCCCCGGGATCAAAAGACCGAAATCCGTTTTCTACGCGAAAAGACGTCGCATTTCATGGTGAGGAACGTTTCCTAAAGCCCGGAAGAGGAGATCCAAAATGCTAACTATAACATCAAAGAAATGATCGGGGCCCGCCACCGGCGGCACGCCATTTATTATAAAAAGCCCCTACTGACAACGACACGCCGTCGACGCAACGGCCCCAAAGCCTCGTCGGTTAGCCATACGGACACCGGCCATTCACCCATAGCCCGGTCCTTTACCATGTAGGCCTGGATAACTCAATCCACTTCGAGCGCTTTCTTCCGGGGCGCGTCTTTGGCAGGCGACTTCAAACAAGACACCGATGGAACAGCCCACAATCAACTCCGGAGGTGCAGCACTAGATGCCTATCGAACCCTTTAACTATATCGTTGCTCGCGAGCATAAGCAATACCAGAAAGGTAGGCCAGATCGGATTCGATAGCCCCAAAAATGTCAATCTCACTTTAGGGTATAGGGTCATGGACAACCTCCGATCATCATCTCCTCAAACCAGGCCACCACCCAAACATCCAATCCAAAACGTAATTGACTGGGAAAACTCAAATTCCAGCTAGACCACCAGCTCCCACATAGATGCCATTCCCAAAGTCCCGCAAGGGTAAAAACCGCTGCCATGCGCCGAAAGTCCAGGTTCTCGACCCTCAAGCAAGTCCCGGTGGAGGAAACCCCCTGGGCCTTCCGACAAAACCCTTGGGAAAGAGGGCGCGTTGTCCCCTATTGGATCCAAAGAACGGAACCGGAACGTTGCGCCCTTGAACTCAGTCCAAGCCGCATAGCTGAATTCCAAACGACTCCCCTTCGTCAACTTCCCAAAACCCAAAGGGGAATGGAAACCTCCGATGCCGCCTTTTATCCCATCCCAACCTTCCTGATGCTCCCAGCGTTTCGATGAAAAAGCCGAATGCCAGGACGCCCAGGCCAAACGCCGCCTCAACCGACAAAGCCGCTCACCGCCAAACGGGAGGGAAAGGGCGGTTAACTAACTTCCTCCTCGGATGTAATCACCGGTGACCAAGCGAAGTCGTCAATCAAAACCAAACCTCAAAGCCCCACCCATGGAATAAAAACCCGCCATTAAAATCCTACCGGAACATAATTTAATATCCTATCCTATTTATAACCCAGCTCTTCCAAGGGAATTTTCAAACACTTGGGGGATGGTTAAGGTTCCCAAACCCCAAACCACCCACTTCCCCAGTTCTTATCATCCCATTAGCCCCTCAAGGGCCCGAAAATTTTCTTTGTAACCCATTAGAGGGGAAATCAAAACCCCTACCATTCAACGGCTTTTGAGACAAACACCTTGCACTCACCAAACACCCATCCGGAGAAAATTAAAGCCCTTTTAAGGCCATCCTCGGGGCCCGCTTTTCTCGACGGGCGAAGGCGTTCATAAAGAGGCACGAAGGGCTTATATTTATATAAGCTGGCGTGCCGACCGTCCGTACCTCATACGAGACTTCCTAATCGAACCGTTCCAACCCGCGAGGGAACCAAAACTACTCGACCGGTCCGTGCCCGGCGTCCCCAAGGTCCGTTGGGACCAACCTTTTCACTTTTATATAAACGACATCCCCCACCGTCTTTAGAACCGCCCCTATTCGCAGACACCTGCTTACTCAACCGTAGATGATCCTTATCAAAGACCCAATCCGCCGCCAAATTTAGGGAATGGTTCCGGAAATGGGGGAAATAAATCCTTCCAAAAGCGCGGGCCATTTTGTTACCGACGAAAACAGCCTTCCTTCCAATGTCCGACCCTTAGATTGCCCATCCCTTGGGTCAAACAGACCAAATACCTGGGAATCTTAGATAAATCCTTGAATTTGGCCCGCCATTGGGGTCAGAAACAAGGGCTTAGCAGGTCATTTCTTTCCACAAAAACCTAAAAGGTTTATTCTGCGCAATTGGTGTTGTTATACAAGACAGTCATAGTTCCAATTTTAACATATGCCAGTCCCGTCTTTGCACATGCAAAGCAATCACACATTGACAAGCTTTCAAGTCCTGCAAAACAGATTCATGCGCAGGGCCACTGGTGCCCGTTACCTGCGCAACATTGACCTGCACCTGGATCTGAAATTGCCCACTATCAAACAGTACCTAAAACAAGCTTCTATCCGATATTTCGACTTGGCTTCGCAACACCCAAACGATCTAGTTCGGAGCGCGCCGCTTACGAACCATCAATTTCACTCACTAAAACGACATCCACCGAAGAGGCGCAAAACGCGATAACAGATCCGGACGATGAGACTACAATCGTGCAAGCACGTTTAAATCACTACGCAACACAACTTGTCCTCGCCGTCGAGGACAAACTAGTACACCGGTACAACAGATATCGGCATGTACCAGGCTGATTTTCACCAGTCAGATAGGGCGGTAAATACCTTCCACTAATAAGTCCTAAAAGCAAATTATCGAGCCGAGGTTCGGCCCACCGGGGCGCCCTCGATAAATGTTGCTAACGGGTATAGGCATGGACCTGACCAGCGGCTGATCGAGACGAAGCTAGGCCCTCTTGGGCACCCTCTATCCATCATGCTTACGGGATAAAACGAAGTGGCAGCCCAAGCCGAGGTCCCCCTTCAGGGGTCCTCGGAGCTACTCACAGAATAGAGGTGAAGTCTGTGTGTTGTAGCGGTTAACTCCACCAACGTGAGTCATCCGTAAAAAAAACCAACAAGTCCACTCGCCGTACTGAGAAGTGGATTGTTGCGTCTCATTTCTCAGTAATTTCGCTGCGCTACGTTGCTCTTACAACCGTAACACATAAATTTATATTTTATTGTTTTGAAGTAATCTCCAGTTGTTGTTGATTATATATTTCTAATTTTCTGTAGATTTGATATTTCTAAATTTGTGAGTTTCATTGTGTTGCAGTGACCTATATTTATATATAAACTGAATACTATCCCTATTTGACCGCTTGGTGACCGTGACTATTGCGCCAAAGGAGTGGGTTCTTATATGTTATATGTATTTATTTACAAAATAAAAGCAAGTATTTGTATTTATCAGTCATCTATCCCATAGTACTAGCTTTGTTCAGTTTGGTACTTTATAATATTGTGTAATTCGTCGAGAAATATTATTTTATTATAGTTTTACAAAGGATCCGTTTATATAACAAGCCAAATTAAAAAGAAATATGACCGACTTGAAAAAGTATAAATAACTATTTTGCGAAACATAACCGGATAACAACGTGCTTTCCACGCGTAACTGCCGCGCTATTTCGGCCACCGCATTACAAATATCTGATATCATTTAAGGTTTTTTTAATCAAAATGTCATGTATGACACCTCATAGAATAAAGAATTTTTATTCCTATTTGAATAAATTGTATTTAAATTCTTTACTGAAATGACAGTGAATGAGAATTCAATTGGCCTCATAGCAATTTTTATAAATGTTTGCTTAAAAATGGTTTTTGCGGGGTATTTTTAAAACATACGCTCCAAATTCATTCCCTAATTCTTTTGGAAAATCGGTAAAAGAAATGCATCCCAAGTGTAAACAAAACGTTAAGTGAAATACAAAATGTACATTAGACGTTAATAGACTTAGCGAAAATCTTAAAAATGATTGCGTAGTGAAATGTTTTACTCCAGAAAAGTAAAATTTGAGCAATGTATTGTTTCTATATTTATATATATATATATATATATATATATATATATATATATGCTGATAAAGCTGCTAAGAATAACAAGAATTCTTATAACCGTCGTTGTAATAAAACGTGCATTTAATTCCTCTCGGATATTTCTCCTACTCTACAAGCAGCTTTAATGGATTCAACTAAATTAGAAGCGGAACTATTGTTAGTGCATTCGTCTGCAAAGTTTTCCTCATTGTAAGTGCGAGTTGAGAGTCGCGGGTTTCCGCTTTGTTTTCAAATTAGCTATTGCATACTACATTAAATTATTTAATGAAATATTTTCTATTACATAACATCATAAATATATTCGAAATTGATTACAATGTTAATTAATTTACTTCTTTGAAATGTGGGTTCGAAATCTGCGGGGACTCAATAACTGTTCACTGTTGTTTCCGGTTTATGCTTCGGATGGGCATGTAAAAAGTCGATCCACCCGCATTGGACGAGCGTTGTAGAATACGGTCTAAAATTCCCTAATGAAGATGGCGTGCATTAGGGAGGCCTATATGCAGTAGTGAATTAACAGAGGCAGACGACGATGAGCCTGGATGAAACAGGAGTACCAAATCGATTAGTGATATTTCGAGATGCTGAGATGTCTGTATGACGCCGCCACTTCGTCAGTTATGGTCCATAGTGGGCAGACTGCACCTGTCCGCCTGCACCGGGCCGTGAGACAAGGAGACGTCATGTCACCAAAATTGTTCTCCACTGCACTGGACGCTCGACGGGGAACGACACGACATTAATATGAACGGTGAGTACATCTCACATCTGCGGTTTGCGAATGTTATGGTCATCATAGCTGAGACCGCAAAGGACCTGCAGAAAATGCTGCGGAGCCTGGCCGAGTATTCTGCACGCATCAATCTTCGAATGAACTTGGGTAAAACCAAGGTCACGTTTAAGTAGTTTCGGAGTACCTACTTTTACCTAAGGCAAAGGCAAAGGCTAAAAATAGGTATAAAAACTTTGGGGGAGAGTACCGCGAGTATAAAAACTTTGGGTACGACTACCGCTAGAATTGGAAAGTCCTGGAGTAAAGACCGAGACTTAGCAAACGTTTTATGGAACTCACTTTGGCAAGATAGAGTGACGATATTTGCAAAGTGGCCGGTGTATGCAGGATGAGAAAGAGGTCCTCGGATCGGAAGCGGTAGCATGTATCAAAGAAGGCCTATATCCAGCAGAGGACTAACATAAGCTGATAATATTGATGATGATAAAAAGTAGCCATATGCTATTTAGGCCGCTCTTATCTATAACCATTTTGGGTCAAATTTTAAAATTATTTATTGCATTTTTTAAATATGTTACAAAAGCATTGCTACAAATATTCTAACTAGTTTATAACAAGTTTTAGATGAACTCGCCAAAAACTTTTAAGTCCTGCAGGTCGGCTCGATTTATTCATGTATATGAGGAAGTGAGGAAGAAAGAAATGTATCTCTACATTTAACCAATTACCTTAGTTACTACGTCTAACAGAGCGCTGTGAATTTCCTTTTCTCCATGGAGTATTTCTCACTTGTCGAAAATTTATTCTATTTTCATAACCTGATGAATAATGAAAACAATAACGGAAGAAACATAAAAAATTTAAAAATATTTTAAATAATGTCTAAACACCGAATCTTATACTTTCTGAAACTTTAAAATATATATTAAAAATGTTTAAATTATGATTTAAAAAGCAAGCGTGTAGTGCTCATTTTTTTATAATCTTTCAAATATAACTAGTGTTGATAACATAAAAGTATTTTTTCAGTCTATTGCAATACAAACAAATGTGTCATGGAAAATAAACAAGACGTAATTTAAATTTACGATGCACAAAGTTAGGACGTAGACGGCTAGTGTTGGGAAATTTATACGCAGGTCTTGCTTCTCGCTGCGACACCAGTAATATTTAAACGATACGCAACTCGAGCTTTGCGTAATTGACTTAATTAGAGGCGAATTTATCTTTTAAGAGGCTCGTCTTTATAAATACGTCCTGCATTTCTTTGTGGGGAAAATTATTGACTAAATCCATATTCGAAATAATTTCAGTTGGCAGTTTTTGATAAGCAAATCGTTCTTTTAGACCAAATGCTCATCATCTTAAAAAAATAAAAACACTATACTTATTGTTCCGACTTACAATCCGACTTAAAATATTTTATGTAGGTAGTAACTTTGTGGATCTTTACATATACACGTTTCAATTATTTGTGCAATGATGCTTCTTAAACCGTATCAGTATATATACGGAATCCATTTAAATGCAAACCAACTAGGGTTTTTTGTTATTACTTATTTAAATTAAGAGATTTCTTTGTTACAGTCATTTCCCCGTACTCCCATTCTCTTCCATAAATTTTCTGACTCATAAATCCGATGGCTATACCGGTCATTACGAACAGCTCAGAGTTTCGTTAACGAGTAAGTTTTATGCCCTCTTTCTTTGAAGGACTTTCAGTTAGTAATTTTACTTTGATTCTATATAGCGGTACACATTTTTAGCGAATAAGAGCTATAATCAACCAATCGTATTTATAAAACATGTCATCATCATCTTCAACATCAGTCTGTGCCAGTACACTGATGGACATAGGTCTACCCTAATGCACGCCACCGCTTCCGATCTCCTGATGAGAATTGCCGAAGCCGACCTTGCGATTGTAAAATAATAAAACTTCTACTAATCATTATATAATTCATACCTAATTCACAATTCATTCGAAATAATTTTATAGCCAAATCAGTAAATTAAAAATAAACTAAGTTTATAAATATGTTCTCGCCGATCTGATCGTTTTTTCTTTTCTTTAAAATTAAAATATATTGTCTTATGGTTTGTATCACTCATAATTACTCATGTTTCGTGTGCAACCTCTAACACCGTGTTATAGTAACATCAAAATGAAATCATAGTAAACTTTCAACCTAGTTTAGCTCGGTGCAACAACAGCAATATATATATAACTAGTTTTGATAGTTATGATACATGGGTTCCGCATGGGGAGAACCCATAGAGCTGCCGTGATGTTAAGAGTAAACGCAGTAGGTTGTTATTATACACACATTTATTATCATATACAGTCTTAGCAGTTCGCTCTTTCGAGAAACAGGTAATTTTCAATACAATATTACTCACTGTGCATTTTATTCTAAGAAGCTACATAAAAAGAGATGAGAATATTTATTATCAAAATAATCACAAAACGCTCAACCGTATTGCTTGATTAAATTTTATCCAAAAAAATATGACAAACTTTAAATAGTACATAAAACCTTACTGTGTGATATCCGCCACTGCATTTTGAATCTTTAATACCTTTTAAGGTATTGACTTAATCAAATGTCATGTATGATACATTTGATGGACATAGAATGAAAGCAAATGCATTAACTTTTATGTAAACTTATAAAGACTATATGAGATTTGAATATACCTGATTGCAATTATTAAAAATGTTTACATAAAATACTCATTGTGGCATTTTCGTAAAACATAGGTTTATGTTTTCCGGACTTTATTATATAATGCATAACTAAACTTAAGTCTATTTTTTTTTTGTTAAGTCACCGTTTGCAATTTAAGCACACTAGGATGTGATTTTTGATACCCTAATTATTAATTATCAAAAAATATTTAACGAAAACGGACTAAAATGCACTAAAACTTATCATTTAAATAAAGAATTATAGAATCCGACCTCTCGGGGAAAAACTAGGTAACATATATAAAAAAAAAAAATCCTGATTGAGCACCTCTTTTTTGGAAAGTCGGTCAAAATGATTACATAACACGCAATATACGTCTACATATCAATAAAATAGTTGAGTTAGTGGTAATATGGTCTTTACGCCAATACATGAAAAATTTTACGGTAACAATAAGTTATTATCCGCTTAGACTTGTCAATATTTTCACAAAACCACCATTAATTTGTTATTGGTTTAGATTTCATGGCAATGTTACAGATAATAGCATCAAAAAAACCAGGTGTCTACATACGGTATGCGTAAATAGCCATAAATGTCAAAGAATGCCAAATTTAAATAATGTATAAATTAAGTAACATAGAAAAGAAAGTCGTAAGTGAAGCGATAATAGTTATAAAGTTTTGTATTTAGACAGGCATTGTGAATTCAAAACGTTAAAATAACAGGCAATCTGCAAAAGGCATGCAAGTTATAAAGATAACGATTCCTTTACAGTGGGTAGAGAATTAGCCTAATGGGATGGAAGCTGTATTCATACTTAATGCAATAAACAAAGCATCCCAACCGGAAGCATTTTTATTCGTTGCGGAATTCGGACCAATTGTATTCTCGTGGGGTTTGTATGATTAACAATGAGATTGCTCTATGTTAAAAGGAAAGGATTGACAGAACCAATTAAATATTTTAATAATATTACCATTCCAGGTTAAAAAGTAAGTAGTTAAAAACTTTTATTTGTATTTAATTAATAAAGCATATTTTATTGATACTTATAATTTCCTTCATTTATGTAGAGTTTTTCATATTTTACCAGATCTTTATCGGCTCAAGTTTTATAAGTTTATCATTATGATCTTTAAAAACGATTAAAGTTTTAGTGAAACCTAAATAATAAATATAAATTGCCTTGTAATGTTAAATAAATAATTTTTATAAACCATATGAGTGTATAATATAAATTCTTAAAAAATCATCTTAATATAAGTACATACGTAATAGTATTTAAGACAAATTAGATAATTTCTATATCTTTGATGAAATATATACAGAAAGCCCGCTAATTTCACCCAGACTTTAAAATGTGACCCTTAAGTCGACTATTAAAAACATCACCAAAAGTTTGTTAAAACAAAAAGTGAAGAAATAGCACAACAGGATAGAAAAGGACTGTACATTTTATCCACTTAGCGAATTTACATGATTCATGATTCACGTGTATGCATATTTTTAAAGTTTGTCGCATTTTAAAACTTTGTTTTCTTCTTATAAACCATTACAAAGGCATTCGTTATGACTATTCTAAAATATTACAGTATTATAACAAGTTTTGGATGAACTCGCCAAAAACGGTTAAGTCCTGCACGGTCGACGCTGATTTATTTACGTATTTGAGAAAGTTAGGAATACATTTAACCAATTTCTTAGTATATTAATAATTATTATTTAATAGTTTCTACGGCTAACAGAATCCATGCATATCCTTTTTCTCTCTGGAGGATAAACGCTTAGATGCAGCAGAGTCACAACCTTTCGAAGTTTTATGCTATTTACATAACCTGATGAATAATAAAACAATAACCGAAGAAATAACATAAAATTAAACAAATTTTGTTTACACATCTTTACTAAACTTTAAACCTATCGCACAGTACATATTATCAACATTTAAATTAACATTATATTTACTTAGTTAGCGTGTAGTACTGGAATATAAATATGTGATGTGTCTTAGCTTTTATTGAAGTATTTAAAAATGTTCTAAATATAATTTAGTCTTGATAAAGAACGAGCAATTTTCAGTCTATTGCAATAATAATGGAAAATAAACAGACTAATTAAAATTTACGTTGGAAAAGTTGGTAGTAGGCGAGCTTGTTAGGATAAATTTATAAGCAGGTCTCACTTCTCCTGCGACTCCAGAAATATTTTAACTATAAACTGGGCTTTGCATAACTGACAATTATAAGCGGATTTATCTTTTAACAGGTCGTCCTAAAGGCAGATTCTTCGTGGAAGTATTGATATAATCCATTTGCGAAAATTTTAGTCGACAGTATTTGGTAAACAAATTTATTTTTCACAAAAACATTTTTTAAATTAAAAAAACTTTTATCGTCGACTTCCAATATCTTGTGTGAGGGCAGCTTTAGATTTTACACCTTTTTTTAATTTTCTATGCAATGATGCTTCTCAAATAGAATACGACAAAGAGAATATTTGCAAAAATATTCTGATTCAATAATCAAATCGATTAGGTGTTTTTTTATTCCTATAAATAAAAGAGGTTTCTGGTAAAATCAGGTTCTCTTCCATTTATTTAAGTCTCATAAATCCGATGGCTACGCCGTATTACGAACAGCTCAGAGTTTCGTTAACGAGTACAATTTAATACCCTCTTGTCTCGAAGACTTTTTGGTTGGTAATTTTACTTTAAATCTATTTACTTACCTATTTTTATTTAGTATATGCGTGATGGCTGAAACAATTTTAATTATTCGGTAACGTTTATTACCGATTGTGTTAATTAAATAACTGTGAGTAATTTTATAATTCATACCAATTGATAATTTGTATTTGTAATTAATTATCATTGAATTTTATAACCTAAATAATTAGTAAAAATAAATAAAGTTTATAAACATGTCACGTCATTCTGTCTATTCTGTTTTTCTTTACATTCATATTAATTTATCATATATTTTTTTCAGTCATAATGAACATAGCGCGGAGAACTTATGGGCGATGGTGCTGAAAAGTTTTTCGAATGGAGGCCACGTACGAAGGCGCAGCGTAGGCGTTCACCACTGGTGGTCAGACGACCTGATAAAGGTTGCGGACGTCATTGGGTTCAAGCTGCCTCGACAGGATACGTGAAGTTCATAAGGGAGGCCTATGATCAAAGTTGATTTCAATCGGCTGATGGATTGCGTTTTTTCGTGCAACGCCACTCACAAGTGTTGTAATAACATCAAATATACCATTGCAAACTCATTGCAAACTTCTCGCCATAGATAAACTTGGTGCAACAAAAGTAAAATAACTAGTTTTGATAGTTATGGTAACGTGGATCTGCACTAGGGAGATCCTACGGGTTGCGGTGAAGTTAAGAGAAAACCAGTAGGTCGATAAATAGTTATTACCAGTTCGCTAAGCATAAAGATATATTCAACAACCACGCTCATTGCGCAATTTATTTTAATCAGTTAGATAAAAACAGATGGATTATTATTACCTTTATATCAATCGCTCAACATATAAAAATATTTTCAAAATTTTAGATATAATGGATCCCCTTGCCTATCTACATCTACAAAGTAATTAGATTAGGGAAGAACATGAGAATTTACGTATATTATACGTTTACAAAACTTGGCTATTGTTTAGTTATTCATTTCAATTGTATACAACAATGTTAGAGGCAATGGCAGCAAATATTCAGTGGCTAATAACGCATTCATACGGTATAGGTAATTAGCAACAAATATTAAATAATGCGCATCCTCTGACAAAATTAAAATAATAACAAGTAACAAAGAAAGGAAATTCGAAAGCAAGCTATAAATATAGGTTAGGTTTGGCTATACGCAGGCATTGTGAATTCAAAACGCGGGAGCGATAACAGGCATATTGCAAAAGGTATGCAAGTCATAAAAGATAACGCCACTGTAGGGGAATTAACGTAACGGGATGGAAGCTGAATTCATATTTAATGCAACAAACAAAGCATCCAGACCCCGGAAGTGTTTTTTATTTGCGTTGCGGAATTCAGACTGCGGTGTATTTCTCGTGGGGCTTGTATGGTTAGCGATGAGTGAGCTCATTGTTAAATAGGATGGGAGATCACAGGTATAATTCAATATTTTATTTAATATGGTGATACCAATCGTGCTTGAAAAAGGCAAAAATTGAAAAAGATTAAGGCTTTGTAACAATGTTTTATTTATTAAATGTATTTATCGTCATCGTCATTATCATCTTAATTTGCCTGTGTTAGTCTACTGCTGGACATAGGCCTCCTCAATGTGCGCCTTCTCCATTGGGGGTTTCTGGACTATAACAGACCACGCTGGTCCAAAGCGAGTTGGTGGGTGGACTAATTTTTTACATTCGACGCATGAATCATCTTACTTCTTAAAAAATTGGGTGACCGGCTCAAATTGCCCTATCCAACTGGGAAACAAGATTAAAGTTTATTGGTCCCCGCAGGTTCTCCCCAACCTCCGGTTTTTAAAGCACACCCTTACCACTTGGTTACGGAGGCGGTATTATTTAAATTATTATTTTTTAGTACCTCGTCAGGCAGACGAGCAGTCGGAGCCACCTGATGGAAAGTGGTCACCGACGCCCTAGACTTGTCCCATACCAGTGGTATCAACAATGCGCCAACCGTAAACATAGTGTGTCGTCTCGTTTGCCAGTGAATACGGTGGCTTCATGCCTTTAAACCGGAACAATTTGAAATATGCCTCGATAGATAAGGTCTGATAATGCATAAAAATATTTAAAGCTTAGAGTTTAATTAATTGTAAACCACTGGTCATATAATACATAAAACAACTATACTTCAACTTTTGCTTCTGCGCGCTAATGAAAATATGGATAGCACAAAGGTTTATCAAGAACTTTGTAGAATTCATTATGTTGCGGGGAGTACAGCAGCGTTGGCATGTCTTGTTGCAAGTCACATGAAACTTTGGTATGGTGCGGGTATAAGCTGAGAAACTCACACCCTTTTATGTTTGGTACAATGATGAATATGGAAGCCAGTAATGATTACTTGGTTTAAGCTATTTAGATATATTTTAATATGTCTTTTAATAACTGATTGAAGCTACTAAGGACAGGCTACAAGTAAAAAACAAAGCTATCTTTATGGCTGAAACCATTCATTATAACATGTTGATGATGATCTGAGACACAAAGAGATACCAAGACGACCAAGTCTCTTTCCTCCATATTTTCCAGTTATTTTAATACTAACTACCAATGAACCTCACTAAATAATAAAAAGGGCAATAGCAAGTTTTTCACGCTAGTAAAAAAACGTAAAAATAAATATACCCTAAATATGATATGCGCAGATCTGAAAATGTTAAACCATTATTACATTTTCCTTACAAACATTTTTTTGAAACCACGTTTAATGTAGCAAAAGAGTACTGGCCAACTTCTATGAAAGCTTTGGCCTCAGGCGCAGATCGTTCGGTTTAAATATTTTGGAGTGAGAGATCGTGCCAAGCATCAACCGTATCCTGAATAATATTAGACACTATTCTTTGGAAATAACTGAAATATACTAAACGGACTGTCTCCATATCAGTTAATAATATATTTTTATTGATGACGTATGCTACAGAAATTAACTGCGTATATACGGAGATATGGAAGAAAAAGGCCTCAAGACCATCCTTACAGGACACCCATATCACCGGAGCCCCGAAAGACTTGGTCAACTAGTTCTTGGCTTGATGCATGCTTCCTTGTAGATTTCGCCAACGTCAAGTTTTCGATTAGACTTCGCTATGTGCAATATTATACTTCGTAAATGCAAGGTCACAGTTGACAAATTGGAGAACTGATTATGGGCTGATAAAAAGACTTATTGCTCCCATCTAGTATTTATTTTTTTTGTTACCCCTCTATTGTCATTCTGAATTCTATGGCTCAAGTACAAAAGTAAAAGGTTAATTATGACAGAAAGAAAAATTACAGTGACGTAACTTCTGAACCACGATGCCTTCCTTTTAGATCCCAGAAATGTCAATATGTAATGCTTCTTCAAAAACAAAAAATATGTAATGCTTCTTAAGCCCTTTACATACTTTTAACGAACCGAACGACTACATTGATTTTAAGTAACTCTACGTGAATGAGAATGTGTGAGATGAGAATGAATGAGAACTACGATGTCATATTTTACGCAATCATGTATACTTCAAGAAATGCTCCAAGACAAAAAAACCAAAAATATGTAATGCTTCTTAAGCCCTTTAAATACTTTTCTTTTAACGAACCGAACGACTACATCGATTTTAAGTAACTCCTTACGTGAAAGAGAATGTAAACCCATATTATTTGTAATTAATTAGACAATCATCGATTAAATGTTTCAGAATATAACAGCGTTTTTTAAATATTTTACTTGGTAGTTCAGCTTGAGATTAAGTCTATTATTATGATTGATGTCATAGTCCCAGCAAGTTCGTTAACGAACTTCGCCATAGCTTTCTGCCTGTGCTAACGTGATAGAAAGTTCCACTATGCTTGTACCGAACTTTCTTAAATCATATTGAGTTGAGACATTATATTTAAATTTCAATAGCCATGTTTAAATTGCTATCGTGTTATTAAAGTGTCGCCTGAGATATTGCAAATTTTAATTAATCTAAAAGAGTATGGTAATAAGTAAACCGTTGGTTATAAATACTCCTAACAAATAATGTTAATATAACCATATTATTCCGTTCATCCTGCATATTTAGGTTAATTAATCAAACCATAAAATTAAATTAAAATAAAACTAAATTTTTATACATTTATATTTGTTAATATATTCAATTATTTTATTGAATTAAACACTCTGATATAAAACATACAAATAATAATATTTCTAGCAACCTTTCAAAACTTGAACGTTTACATTATATATAGGCGTTGAGAACGTTATCTTATATTTATTGAGCTCCAGCAAAACACATGTGAAGTAAAGCAGCACATGGAGGACGATGAACATAAATCCACTTTGGACTATGGACGTAAGATCTGCAAGGCAGACCAGTTGAAAGATTGCGGCACGTTATTAAATGGTGGCTGCCTCCAAGGTCACTGTGGAAACTACCGGAGAGCTTCATATTCGAAGGTGTGGATTTCAATTAACTGATGTATAACATGGCTCACAAAGAAAAATATTAGAAAAATAAAAGATTCTGTTACAATTCAAAAAAATTTGAAAATGAAACCAGAACCTACCTCTTTATCATGGAAAAGAAAATTATGGTTACACTTTAATGTCCTTCTGGAATTTATGATTTCTCCCAGCCCAAGTTAACGAGCTTGAATGTTACGAGTATTATCCTTCCACCCACTTTGTTTTATTAACGTCACTAATTTGTGCTAATTTTGAGGCTTCAGAATCCTCAGCCACATTAACTAAAGGTAAATTACAGTTGCGCGTACTATTCAACACTCCTTTTGCAAGGGAACTGGTGAAATTTAACATTGGCGAATATTCATGTTCACACGTGTTTACGCAAAAAGGAAATTTCATGCGTTTACGAAAAATGTAAAAACGCAAATTACATGGGTATAAAATGTGGCTTAAAAAAGACAGATTAAAAAAAAAATGGCATGAAATGTGAATTTTGATTTTATTTAGACAATTATTGAAAATAATTTACTTTTCTAAAGCCGGGTAGGTATCGGTATAGGAAGGAATATTACATAAATTTTATGTATGATATACATAAAATTTATGTAACATTATGGCCAATAGTTCGGGAATATACTAAAGTATCATGCTGCATCTAGCAAGAATGGAAGAAATAATTTCTTTAATGGACTTCAAGAAGGAGGTACTCAATTCAAGTATGCTTTTGACCAACTTCCAAATAGTAGAACTGCCTTGCAAATTTCTAGTGGTGGGCGGGCGTGCTGAAACTGATATCGTGTCTGAAATCCTGCGGGGACTCAACAAAATTGGGGCTGATCACGCAATGTCAGAAAAGTAAGATCCATGCCAGTCGGATGTGAAGGCGTAAATTTGGTCCACCCACCACCTGCATTGGACCAAAGGCTGGCATGGGTCCAAAGGCCCTCCCAATCGGATAGTGTGTATATGAATTGGGAGGCCTGTGTCCAGCAGTGGACTATCACAGATTGACGTGTGTGTCTCAAAACAGTGAGTACCTCCTACTCAATTGAGGGCGATTTTTTTTTATTTATGTTAACCCGTTGCTCCTCCACCCCCCCTAGTGGTCAAAGTAATTTACAAATTAGTTTGGTAATAGCTATAATTTGTTCTCACATTTTTAAATAATTTTGTGATAAGTAGTTTAATATACAATTAAGAAAATTACGGCGGCAAAAATCACAAACTTACCGTGCATTTGCATTGAAAACGTTGCCGCAACCTTAAGAGATAGACGTAAAGTATGTAGTTACATAATTATAGTGCTTGAACTATACTTCAATAAAGTCCACGAGAAATCTGTGTTTTTAGAATTATCCGCAATATGCATTTTTAATGTATAGATTTCTAAAATTGCAATGAGGCAAATTCAACTCATTTTAAATATAGTAAATTTTTTATTTACATAAAAGTTATTGCATTGAAAAAAATATTTTTTTATGCACATAAAACGTGTCATAGAGAACGTTTTAATTAATTAAGAAGATCAGATTTATATGCTGTGTGGAGGGAATTCCTACTGAGACCACGTTGATACATGCTTATATTACCAAATATTGAAAAAATGGAAAATAGATAATAGAAATATTTAAAGATACGCTGTGTTAAGTCATCACTTTTTTTTGTTAATATTTTTACTTTGAAAAATAGTTATGTAATGACTGAAGTCGGTCACATTTTTTGGTTAAAATTTTACATGCTTTCTCTTCTTTCAGTGATATTCGCGTGCTCTTCAATATACAAATGACCACTACACAGAAATTTGATGTAAAGTGTGATTGATAGTCAATACATATCCATTCTATGAAGTATGAGAAAAGTTATCTCCAACACGTACCGGCAATGCAGTAGATTGGGACGTCATGTTTTTATGCACTTGATTATCATACAAAACGACTCACAGCAATGTGGATATGGATATTGGAATTCCCTTCAAGGTTTAATCCATTTCAATATTCCATAACATACCTAGATGTAAAACGGATAGGACTGCGTTGGCAGTTTGTCAATATTAATCGTACCTCTTTTCACCTGTTGCTAGTTCGCTATATCATCATTTTTACTATTTTGTATTGAACGTAATTGTGTTTTTGATATTTCATAATATCATATTGGTTTATTTTTAAAATGTTAGCTATATATTTAAATATTTTATGAAGATGAATACAGCTGAACGGCACCCCGTTCAGCTGTGTATTGTAAAATTTGTATTGATTAAAATTAGGTACAATATTGTATGATTTGTGCAAAAACTGTTAAAAACAAATAAATAATTTTAACAAAATATACGTTATCTTTAGTAAATAACTAATCTCAGGCATATAGAATGTATCTAAAAAATATAAGGTCCTTTGTTTCATAAGTTCTAATATAAAACCCATTACCATTGGGCAAACGATCAAAGTCTTTATAACTGAATTGGATACGTCTCTGTTTAAAAGCTGGCATGTAAATTTCAAAACAAGCTCGGTTGCTACCTTAGGAATAAGTGTTTGTAGTATGCGAGTGTCCACCTATCAGGGATGAATATTCAGTTCGAAAAACTCAGCAAACACGTGACACGAGGCGACAAGAACTTTGACTTTGACTATAGTTTTTGCATTAGATAAAGTAAAAGTAAAGAAAATTGTTTTCATTATAGAAAGAGAGTCTTATGGTTGGTTTGTTTTAATTTGTTTAATAAGATACTTTAGATCGATGCAAACAAAGTTTTACTGTACCCTTTTGGTCCCTTTTTTTTAAGTTATAACCTTGTCTACGGTGCCCTGTGCCCAACGTAATTACTGGAACTCGAAAAGACATATATATCACATTTCAGCACAAGTACGTAGTCTTAAGTATTATGCAGTTATTTTAGGAAGGATATATTATTTAACATTATTTGAAGGTCGTGCTCGTCTCATCGATATAATAAAAAAAAGAGTCTTATACGAACTAATGGTTAGGTTTATCCTGCAGTAGACCAACTAAATATTTTGTTCGTTTTGACGCAGTCTTCCAAGCTGTGTTGCAGAAGCCAGTGCCGGTCGATTGAGCAAAATGCTTGGTTTGTAAAACTGGTTGCGGTTGTTACACCATAATTAATTGTCGAGCATTTCGTATTTTGGGCTCATCGGACTTTAATGTTTCAAAATATTCACCGCTTTTTATTTTATTTATAACAGTACCAATTTATTAATTAATTTTACAATTTTGATTACGTTAAAACCATACTCCTATTTAGTTCAAGGAAATATCTTTTTAAAATATTACATTCTGAGGCACTGTGAATTAATGTTTTCATGCAGAAGGAAAGGGAGAGTTTTAAACTGTTTTAATTTTTATGTGTTTTTCTAAACCCGCTAACTATTTGAATGTTCGCGAACATATCCCATTAACCACTTTTATTATTAACGTCCACTTAAATTGGTGCAATTATGAGTGTTTTAACTTTTCCCGTTAGGTTAGTCCAGTAATAAATACATGTCTAACGTGTTATTATGCAAATACTTATTGGAATAAAAGAATAGAAGTTTTGAATTTATAAACCAAAATGTAGAGAACTTCAAGTACTAATACATTCATGGTCCCAAAAGAAAAAGATCATATAAGATAAGACTCTCCGAAAGAAACCTCCATTTTAATTTTAAGCTTAATTGACCGACTTTTCCAAACGAAGTATAGTTGTATTATGTCCGAAGAGTATATTTTTCATGTAATAGAGTATGCACTCGTATATTTGGAAGCTCGTTATTTTGTACATGGTGGTTCCATCGATTTTATTTCTTTAATAAGTAAATGTGTTATTTATATTTACTTTATTTATAAGAGATGGTTAATTTTTGATATAAAATTTTATTATTTATGATAAAAAAATGTCTAAAACAGAATACTAGCATCAATCATCACCTTTTTAAGTGAATAAAAATAATGTAATCTTAATTACCTGAATCTAACTGAGCAAACACCTTTGTATAAAAAGATAACGCTAGATTTATATCCCTGGTGATAAATAGGTTTAAAAAGTGACTTTAGGTAAGCGTGCAGCGCCTTCTTCACTTTAAAGTCATATATTAGGAATGCTTTGATAATGCACACGGATTTTTTTTTTTAATTAGCTCAATGAATATAAATATTTTTTAATATTTTATTAATAAGAAAAAAATAGAGAAAACTTTTAACATTTGCAATGTTTATAACAATCATTGACTTCCGAAATGCAGGATTTATTAAGATATTTGCTCAAGCATTTCAAAAAGTTGTAAATTTACAATAATATTATAAGACGTTATTCAAAAACACATTGATACAATGAATAAAATAAAAGTATCTACTTCAGTTGTTCATTTTAGTGTTTATCAAAGTCCATCGTGTCTAGGTATAAAATCTTTACGAATGGCATTCACTTTCGAACAAAATAAGGCTACGTAAATTTACACTTTACAAGAAACAGTCTGTTGTGCTGCTATAGAGGCTACGAGAGAAATTGGAAAACACAAATTGGGGAAAATCATAACAGGATGTGGAGAGATCATGTTATCTATTTAATGTGGCAAACAAATTGTATGATTAATGAAACGCCCCACGTTTTATTACCTTTGACTTTATAATTTATATAGTTTATTTGTTTAGTTAAAGATATTTTATTGATACTACAGAAATAATAGTATTGATTGGACATTTCAGACAAAACAAATTCTTTAATGTATATTCTTCTGGTTGTTAAAACCATTTACGTATATTCACATAAGAGCAGTTTATAAAACAACAATTAAACTGGTATTAAAAATAGAGAGAGAAACAAAACTAAAGCTATATATTGATGAAAATAAGTGTAAAAGAGATTCGTTAGGAAACAGCAGGGGCTTATTCTCACCAATATTTCACAACAAGAAGTGTATCATATAGAAAGTCAAAGTACCGTGAGTGCTACTGATTTGGTTAAATAGATAACAGTTTTTTTCTCTTAGCTTAGAGGCGCCTACACAATGATGGTGAGACTCTGAATAGATTCATTTCTACTTATAAACTAGAATTTGAAAGGGTGTGAGCTATCAGCACATAACCACAAGTGAATCCGTACAAAACATTTATTGAAATTATTAATAAGAAGATTTATAAATATGTGAGTGATAGTGAAAAAAGCACTATTTTGGTGATTCTCAGCAAATGTGGCTTGAATTTATTAAATCTGACACAGAGCCATACACATCCGAAAATTCATTCCTCATGTGTTTCGCCAGAAACTGTTGTTTTGAGCGATGCTCATCATAATATTGTGGACTCACAATATTTAGGAATTTCGCTTATTTGATCCTTAGCGGATTAACGCAACCTTTTCTAAGTATTTGAGTAAATGTATTTTTTTTTTAACGTAATAAACTTGCTTGCAGTGTGCGGTGGCATGCGTTTAATCTGGGAAATAATCACTGGTCAACAGAAATCGTTCTATAATGATTTAATAAAGATATCACAAAATTTAATAAAAATAAAAATATATAGAATGTATTAATATATGAAATATAATAACATTAAATATTTGCTTAGAACACGGTTTAATAAACGTTTTTTGATGTTTAAATTTTAAGAATAAACAAGTTGTTTTGTTAAAATAGAAGTGCAAAATGAATTGCATAGGAATCAAATTTTAAATTTAATTATGTTATGTTGAAAAACCACATACCAAAAAAATATTATATTAACATTTCGCAGAATTTATAAAGTCATTAACAGTGTACAAATTATTTTCAAGTAGCGATTTGTGTAATCTGGTCTTGGCATTTTAAATTTTACACATGATATCCGGGTGACTTTATCCGCTGAATAGGGAGGTCAAAACAATGGATGAGGCTCTAGCGAACCGCCTACAAATCCGCATTGGACCAGCGGGAGGTGGGACATGTTCAAAACCTCCAATTAGAGTCACAAACACCCTGGCCCCTTGTGTCCTGGTAATTATGGTCCCAGCTAAGGTGGCAACCACGCAGTAATGGCAAGGATAAGACCTCTGGTCACGTAGGCCACCAAACAAATGACCATTGCAACATATAACGGACGCAACTACGAGTAGATTCTCATTTGGCCCAACTGACAGAGGAGTTGATGAGCAAAAAATGGCATGATTTGTGATTGAGTGACTTCCGCAGAGAGGGTGAGAATACTCTAGCCCTAGAATCGGGCCATCCTCTGTATTTCAGACAAAGAGAAAATCTATCACAGGTGGAGTCGGGTTCCTTGTCCATAAATACCTCATTGACAATGAAATCGAAGTCTCCGGTGTGTCGGGGAGAGTTACCTTGTGATAAAGCTGACCAACAGATAGAACCTAAAAGCTATTCAAGAGCACACAACGTGGACATACAATGACCATTATGTCGATAACATGCACGAGGACATCTCAAGAGGCCCATAACACTAATACTAGTTCACTAACGTTGTCAGAATTCAACGCTAAAGTAGGGAGTACAGCCACAGCGAACCAATGTTGGACTATATAGGCCGGGATCAGAATCAAAATGGCAAATGCTTGTCAACTTTTAAGCTGAGAGGGTAAATTCTAAAGAACATTGTTCCTCAAGAGCCCTGAGAGGTACCGGTCGGCAAAGTCAACACTTTTGTAGAACAAATGACATAGACTTTATTATTTCGGACAAAAAGGGAGGATGTTTCAGTACTAACAAAGTATAAGATCAGAAGTAATCACTGATTTCTAAGAGGCACCCTGAATATAGATTTGAAGTTAGAACGGTCCCGATTTATGAAATCTACGCTCAATCCTATCATTGATCCTCATCCTGATTCCCATTCCCGATCAACCTAGAAAATTGAATCGCTTCCTTGCAATATAACGTATAAGGATGAGGAACCTGATCGAGTTGTTAAAATTATTCAGACGAAAGAAATTTTGGGATGTACGTGACAAAAAGGCTAAATTTAGAGATACTGGATTTAGAGAAGATGAAATTATCTGACCGTCATTTCGTTAGTGCAGTGATCTGAAAGACTATCTCCAAGCTAAGCAACCCTCCGTCACTCCAATAAGGCCTCATCATACAGAGTATTGAGCAACTAGGGTCAAAACCGTCAGTAAACTTAGAAAGCAGAACAAAGACGTCGCTTTAAGATAAGAGGTTCTCCCCGGTTAAAAAGCTTTTGTGTCATATCGCCTGTAATTTATACACCAAAATACAGATACAAATTGCGGTAATTCTTATCAGCTCATGCGTTTGCAAAGATCAGTCAGAAATTGGCCTAGACGCAATCGAGGGGGCTCATAAGAAACTTAAAAATAAAAAAGTTCTGGGAGAGAATGGAGGACGGAGTCAGATGGAGCTTCCATATATGGCATAGGGGGCTTGCTTGTTCTGAAAAGGTGATAAACGCTATTGAAGAAACCACCGGGCCAATTCTACTCTGAGTCATGTCCATGTTGTTTTTAAGGGTATTCTCAACCAGGCGTGAAACCACCTAGCGGTTGTTTTGGCCAGTCAGCAGAACTCCTGCTTGTTATCTATATTAACTTTACCATAGTAACCTTCTGGTTATGTATATCTGCTCTGAAGGCACCTTGGATTTATATTGAGGCCGCACCACATCCACACGATGACGCAGGCGCAGAAAAACATTGGTAACGAGCATGAGTGCCCTCTGTGCATGATATTTGTAAGATATACCACCAACTGAGAATCTGGGCTTAACCTTTCCTTGGGTTCTCAAGACTTGTTGAATATATATATCGAGATGCTGGCATTCATAACGCCAGCCGTAGTCCAAAAGCGAGCAGTCTGAGCCTTATCCTGCAAGACACGGAGACGTCAGTATTCCAAATTACCTCCGCTGCGCTGTAGTGGACAGTTCAGGATGTCGAACTGCGAAGAACACGGTATAAATGTGAAGCGAGGCATCAACAAAAGACGTACAGAAAATTGCAAAGCCTAGCCAAGTCTTCTACACGTGGATCGCTAAACTTAGCCAAGTTAAGAGAGCACGTTGATCTGAAATCGATCGCAAATTGATGGAACCTGCCCTGAAGGGAAGCCTTGAGTACGTTTACCCAGATAAAACACTTGAACCAGTGAAACAATACTGAGAGAAAGACCAACAAATGAATTTACCAACTTTGCTATGCCTTCCTAGGAGTTTCTCTTCTGCCTGCCTCCATCCCCAGGTGTCTCAAATTGAAATTCTTAATTCAATCTATTCGGAAACAAAATGTACTTAACTATTGTACAAAGAAATAAAAAATAATTGTAAAATTATTACAGTAAATCGTATTACTTTTTTAGAAGACAATTGTTTATAGTAGCTGGTAACAACCCGTGACCTGGAAAGCAGTTTAAAACGTTGTGCATAAATCAAATAATTGTATAGTAATTAAACGTACAGTAAATCCATAAACGTATTTATCACGTAAAAAATATAATGAAATGCTGGAAATCGACCAGTAGGACATTAAGCAATGAACTTAGTGTAACATACGACGAGAGTTCTTGTCGCTTGTTGATTGACATCCGGCTGACTTCTCACCATTGTTATCATCAGCCGGTGAACCAACAGCCAAAACAGGGCCTCCCTAACGCCTCTCCACTGGAGGGCGTACCGTATCCCTTTAACGCTGGTGCAATGCGGGTTACAGGAGGACTACCTTTTACACGCTCATTACATCCAACGCATGGACTATCTTACTTTTCAGATATATGTGATAGTCTAAATTGGCTCCAATCAACTAGGAAGCAAATGATAATTGTGTAAGTCTCTTCCTCGCGGCCAATACCGCCATATTAAATAATGTAACTGGTTAGCAAAATATATCTATAAATATTTTAGAGACCCTTTGCTAGTTAATTGAAAATCAATTATTCATCGAGCTACACATTGCAGACGTGAACTGAAATGTCGCAGTAAAACCTACATTCAAAAATAAAGAGCAATAGCGTTTTATATCACCAAAAAAAAAAATTATTGCCTTAAGTCCCAACTACGGTTTTAAATTTTGCAAAATTTGGACACTTATGTTATTACTATTATTATTAGTACTTAAACAATAGATTTAATACACTATCATAATTTTCTTCTGGGACAAAAATGTAGAACTAGAAGCCAGTTGTTCCTTAGTATATTTATCATTCAATGCTTAAAATTAAAAATGCCTCTAAATATTATGAAACACAGTTGATGTGAATAAAAATAATAAATTCAATTAAAAATATATCTCCTTATCAATATATTTTAATAATTCTCCAATATTTAGAAACCGTAATGAGATAAAACATTGTAACAAAATAATATATACGTGTGTGATAACTCAGAAACACGAATTGATTAAGATGACTAAAACTTTTATTGAAAACATGACCAACATTACCAAAACTAGCAAGGATTAATAAAAATAAACGTTACTATACAATGTACAGAAGCTTAAAACAATTCAAGCACAAACACTTTGTTTGATATACATACCGTTTTATGTCGCTCCAAACGAAACACCAGCGCTAAGAAGATTTGTTTCGGTCCCTGTTGCAAGTGTTAAATTTGGTTATGTTCGAATGAGAAAAAAATCATTAGGTTTTGAAGTTCCTTTCTAAGTTGCTGTACAAAAAAACAAATTACTTAAAGTTAATAAGTAAGTATGAAATGATTAAAAGTATTGATATAATAATTGTTTGTATCTTCATACAGAACTATAAGGAGGTATGAATAAAACACAGTTATGTGTTATTAAACTCACTGCGGGGCTAATGTGATAACCCAGATTTCAGGCTTTACACACCTGTTCACTTAATGCTATTCCTCAATCCCACACGGCCTTTTGAAAAACAAATAATTTGATGGTCTGTGTTCAAGACCTTCAACTGGGGAAGCCTGAACACACTATTATGAACGGTGAGCATATTCAGATCAGCCCGGATACTGCGATGATATTATGGCTGAGACTGCAAAGGACCTGCAGAAGATGCTGGAGTGAGTCTTCTGCTGAGTGGTTCTGCACGGTCTGCAAAACAAGGTAACAGTTTAATTGTTACCTGATCCGAATACAATTGAGGTAATATCTCGATGGGGATCACAATCGATGGCACATCCCTCTAAGTGGTTTTGGAGCACCTAATGTTTACCTAAGGCAAAGGTTTCGCATTTAGGTATAAAACTTTTAGCGAAGATTCTACCGATTCGGCTAACTTAAGGTCGCAGTTACTTATGGAGGCTACAGATTCAGGATACCCGCATCAAAAAAATATTTGATCCGGTTCGTGAATCAGGAAAGTCACCGGCATAGTGGTGTGTGCTACAGGCAAACAGAACAGACCGCCGCCAGTTTGTGTTCTTGAGCAGCACTGGAGGCTTGGCAACGTTTTGTACGCCCAAGATGGAGGACACATTCGCAAAGATGCAGATGAGGTGTGAGCCATTAGCATTGAAGCGGTGGCGCAAGACCAGGGTTGCCATACTCATTTAAATTAAGCGTTGTCTGTCTTACCGTCGTTCTCACGTACTTCTGCTCTCTTCCATTTCTAATTCGAGTCCTTCATAAATCCGAAGGCTGCGCTGGCTGGCATGAAATAGCCCGTATTGTTAACGAGCACATTTTATGCCCTGCAATTGGGAAGACTTTTTAGTTGATAATATTACTTCGAATTTATTTAGTGGTGCTTTTATTTTACTTATATATGTTGACGATTTAAGAGGGAAGATTGTCAGAGTAACAAGAGCTGTAACTGGATCAACGCATTCATAAAACATCTCATCATCATTCTTTATCTAGCCTATGGATTATATCCGACCTAGGTTATGTGTAATCAGACCTTGCCTATTGCACCATGCCACCGCTCCCGTTTTTCGGCTATTCTCATCCAGCCGACACCGGTTACTTTGCGAATATAAAATAATAAAACATCTATTTATCATTATGTAATTCATACATAATTCACAATTCGTTCCAAATAATTTTATGGCCAGATCAGTAAATTAAAAATAAATAAAGTTTAAAAATATGTTCTTACCAATCTCACCGTTTTGTTCTATTCTTTAAAATTCCATTATATTGATTTGTATCACTCATAATTACTCATACCGGTATTTATTTCGTGTGAAACCTTTCACACAGTGTTATAATAACAACAAAATGAAAACATAGGTAAACTGGGACCTAGTTTAATCCTGGTGCAATAAAAGTACAAAACTAGTTTAGATAGTTATGATAACGTGGGTCCCGCTTTGGAGAGATCCTCATTGAGCTGCGGTGAGCAGAGTAAACCGTCATCAGTCATCATCATCAGCCTCCTGTAGTCCACTGCTGGATTATAGGCTCCTAATACAATCTCATCCATTAGGGTGTTTTTGACCATAGCCCACCACACTGGTCCAATGTGGTTGGTAGGTGGACCGACTTTTGTGGCGCTTCATCCGATGCATGAACGTTCGCTTAGACAATTGAGTGATAGGCTCCAAATTGCCCTAACCACCATCCACTAGGAAATAACACCAAAATTTGCGCAATTCTGCAGGATTCGAACTATCGACCCCCGGTTTCAAGCACAGCTTATGCCACTTCAGGTTACGGAGGAAGTTTCTCAAACGCAGAGGAGTTTGAGAAATGTAGGTTGATATTACTCAGTGATATTTACCGTCACATTTAGTCTTATAGTTCGTTCTTTTCGAGAAACAGGTACTTTCAACAATATTACTCACTGGCATTTATTCAATATTACATAAAAGAGATGAGAATATTTATTATCAAATAATCGCCAACGCTTCCAACTGGCTGTTTCTTGATTAATTTATCCAAAAAATACACCGACTTCAAATAGTACGTCACAATAATAAGAATAGGCTGTTGCCATTTTGATGTAAACATTTTAATAAATGCACCGTGTCAAATAATTTAGAAAATTTTAAAGATTAAGAAAATTTAGGTCATGACCAAATCACATCAGTCGTGACAATCTGCAAACGCTGGTTTTAAACTAAAAGAGACAGGATCGAAGTATAAGCTGTACAATTATACTAGCCAACCTATAAATAAGCCTGGAGGAACAATATTTTGTTTTTAAGAATAGGTCACATTGCCATTCTTGATGTAAACATTTTAATACTGGTAATCAGGTATATTCAAACTTATGTGTCTTATAGTTTACAAAGCTTATGCATTTTAAAATCTTTCATCTCTATGTGTATAAACGCATCATGTATGATACTTGCATGATCGTGACCCAATTTTAACTTTTAAAACTACTATTAAATTATTTATCAAAAATATTAAAGAAACGGAACAAAATTCAGTTGAAAACTATAATTTTAAAATTAAAGAATGTAAAAAATCGCACCTCGGAAGGGAGCGAAGAACTGAATTGAGTAATTCTCCTCTTTGGAAGCAGTCGGTTAATAATCATAAATAATACAGATATTTGCCAATCTACGTCAACATATCTATATAATATAATTGCTCGATGGTAATATGGCCTTTATGCCAAAACACAAAAAATTTTGATAGTAATAAATAATTGTTTACTGTCCGCTTTCAATTGTATTATATTTTTTTGGTTATAACTGGTCATTAATTTGTTATTCTGTTCAGGATTTTATGTGAACAAAACACCAATATAAGAATATTTTAATCTAGACTGGCCTGTATTGTAATATTTGGTATTTACTAAAATATTTTTGTGCAAGTAATTCGTTAACGTTAAAGGATTTCACTATATTTAAAAAAGGAATATATATTATTTTAGTAATAATATATAGAAATATGTACCATACCTGTTCTCGTAACTACTTGTTTCAGACAACAGTCCCAATTTTCCCCTAAGAGGCTGAAACTATTTTAAGCTTTACGATAGAACTTATATAATCTAGTGCACATCAAATTTTAATTATAAATAATACTTAAAATGCGCACAATTTCCTAGTGGTTTAAAAGAAAATTGTAGACAAAAGACGGTAATAGGTCAAAAAATGTTTTAATTTTTAGTCTTTTTATACCTATTCCACTTAGGTTAATTACAGTCAGCAAGACCAAGTTTTATGAAAAAATGAGGACACCGTCTCCTTCAACTTTAATATCTGACGAAGCTACGGGATCATGTGGCGCTTTTATAAAACTGAACTTCGTTAACAGAGCTTTAAACGTTCTGAAGGACTCCCAGTAGCGGCAGGACGGTAAAGTTAACGAAGAAAAATAAGAAATGCTGAGAAAGTTTAAACTGTGACCACTCACAACTTCACGTGATTCAAACATTATTTAACGATACTCGCCTGCCTACAAACTTTATAAACAGAAAAAAATTGTTTACTCTTTTTACACTTAAAATAAAATTTATGTACCCTTTACATGGGTAGCTGCGTTATAGATATCTAATGATAGGTATGACCTAAATTATCTTGGCAAAATAAACCCTGACCGTGGCATCGTGGGACTGCTTTTGAAACCGGAGATAATTTGTAATTTTTTAAAGGATAAGCGATGAGTAGAGCAGGACATTCGCCTGATGGTAAGTAGTCACCTTGTCTACAAGCACAGCAGCGTAAGACGGGTAAATACGCCCACCATCCTGAGATATGAGATGTTGCGATCTACTGTCACACTGTGCTGGCTTTGGTCCCTTCTGAACCGGAAGGTTTTGGCAAATGGGCTAAGGGTTCACATACTATTTGTTCGCATTCAAAAATGGGAGCCCTATGTCCAGCAGTGCACTAACACAGGGTGATCATGATGAAAATTAAATAGCCTGTACACTCCAAATCTTTAATGTCAAAAGCTTTCAATTACCAGCGAAACGTATGTTTACTCTGGCAATTCCAGCTTCTTGTTTTGTAATCAATATAGTCGATCGACCGTCTCTGTCAGATGGTTCTTTAGGTTGTTCTTTGGATGTTGTATTTTTATACAACAGCATATTTATCAATATTTAATATTGTTTCTCATCTGTTGTTGTCCAGTTGTTTTAGGTTGTTCTACAGTCACTTTTTTCCTTTGTTCTGGTGCCGACAGATCAATTTGCCAGCAAATTACCAAATAAACCTGCTAGATGACATCAAACGTTGTCCTAATAAAGCCTGTGCCTATGTAGTTATAAAGCTTAATATTCCATATTCTAATGGGTTTGCTAGGGTTTAATCACAGGTAATCGAAACCATTTGAAATATGCCTCGATAGATAAGGTCTGATAATGCATAAAAATATTTAAAGTTTAGAGCTTTATTAATTGTAAACCACTGGTCATATAATACATAAAACAACTATACTTCAACTTTTGCTTCTGCGCGCTAATGAAAATATGGATAGCACAAAGGTTTATCAAGAACTTTGTAGAATTCATTATGTTGCGGGGAGTACAGCAGCGTTGGCATGTCTTGTTGCAAGTCACATGAAACTTTGGTATGGTGCGGGTATAAGGTGAGAAACTCACACCCTTTTATGTTTGGTACCATGATGAATATGGAAGCCAGTAATGATTACTTGGTTTAAGCTATTTAGATATATTTTAATATGTCTTTTAATAACTGATTGAAGCTACTAAGGACAGGCTACAAGTAAAAAACAAAGCTATCTTTATGGCTGAAACCATTCATTATAACATGTTGATGATGATCTGAGACACAAAGAGATACCAAGTCTCTTTCCTCCATATTTTCCAGTTATTTTAATACTAACTACCAATGAACCTGACTAAATAATAAAAAGAGCAATAGGAAGTTTTTCACGCTAGTAAAAAAACGTAAAATTAAATTACCCCATATATGATATGCGCAGATCTGAAAATGTTAAACCATTATTACATTTTCCTTAGAAACATTTTTTTGAAACCACGTTTAATGTAGCAAAAGAGTACTGGCCAACTTCTATGAAAGCTTTGGCCTCAGGCGCAGATCGTTCGGTTTAAATATTTTGGAGTGAGAGATCGTGCCAAGCATCAACCGTATCCTGAATAATATTAGACACTATTCTTTGGAAATAACTGAAATATACTAAACGGACTGTCTCCATATCAGTTAATAATATATTTTTATTGATGACGTATGCTACAGAAATTAACTGCGTATATACGGAGATATGGAAGAAAAAGGCCTCAAGACCATCCTTACAGGACACCCATATCACCGGAGCCCCGAAAGACTTGGTCAACTAGTTCTTGGCTTGATGCATGCTTCCTTGTAGATTTCGCCAACGTCAAGTTTTCGATTAGACTTCGCTATGTGCAATATTATACTTCGTAAATGCAAGGTCACAGTTGACAAATTGGAGAACTGATTATGGGCTGATAAAAAGACTTATTGCTCCCATCTAGTATTTATTTTTTTTGTTACCCCTCTATTGTCATTCTGAATTCTATGGCTCAAGTACAAAAGGAAAAGGTTAATTATGACAGAAAGAAAAATTACAGTGACGTAACTTCTGAACCACGATGCCTTCCTTTTAGATCCCAGAAATGTCAATATGTAGAGCTTCTTCAAAAAACAAAAAATATGTAATGCTTCTTAAGCCCTTTACATACTTTTAACGAACCGAACGACTACATTGATTTTAAGTAACTCCTTACGTGAATGAGAATGTGTGAGATGAGAATGAATGAGAACTACGATGTCATATTTTACGCAATCATGTATACTTCAAGAAATGCTCCAAGACAAAAAAACCAAAAATATGTAATGCTTCTTAAGCCCTTTAAATACTTTTAACGAACCGAACGACTACATCGATTTTAAGTAACTCCTTACGTGAATGAAAATGTAAACTCATATTATTTGTAATTAATTAGACAATCACCGATAAAATGTTTCAGAATATAACAGCGTTTTTTAAATATTTTACTTGGTAGTTCAGCTTGAGATTAAATCTATTATTATGACATCAACCCAGCAAGTTCGTTAACGAACTTCGCCATAGCTTTCTGCCTGTGCTAACGTGATAGAAAGTTCCACTACGCCTGTACCGAACTATCTTAAATCATATTGAATTGACACATTATATTTAAATTTCAATAGCCATGTTTAAATTGCTATCGTGTTATTAAAGTGTCGCCTGAGATATTGCAAATTTTAATTAATCTAAAAGAGTATGGTAATAAGTAAACCGTTGGTTATAAATACTTCTAACAAATAATGTTAATATAACTACATGCGTTCCGTTCATCCTGCATGTTTCAGTTAATTAATACAAACCATAAAATTAAATTAAAATAAAACTAAATTTTTATACATTTATATTTGTTAACATATTCAATTATTTTATTGAATTAATCACTCTGATATAAAACATACAAATAATAATATTTCTAGCAACCTTTCAAAACTTGAACGTTTACATTATATATAGGCGTTGAGAACGTTATCTTATATTTATTGAGCTCCAGCAAAACACATGTGAAGTAAAGCAGCACATGGAGGACGATGAACATAAATCCACTGGACTATGGACGTAAGATCTGCAAGGCAGACCAGTTGAAAGATTGCGGCACGTTATTAAATGGTGGCTGCCTCCAAGGTCACTGTGGAAACTACCGGAGAGCTTCATATTCGAAGGTGTGGATTTCCAAATTAACTAATGTATAACATGGCTCACAAAGAAAAATATTAGAAAATAAAAGATCTCACAATTCAAAAAAATGCAAATGAAACCAGAACCTACCTCTTTATCATGGAAAAGAAAATTATGGTTACACTTTAATGTCCTTCTGGAATTTATGATTTCTCCCAGCCCAAGTTAACGAGCTTGAATGTTACGAGTATTATCCTTCCACCCACTTTGTTTTATTAACGTCACTAATTTGTGCTAATTTTGAGGCTTCAGAATCCTCAGCCACATTAACTAAAGGTAAATTACAGTTGCGCGTACTATTCAACACTCCTTTTGCAAGGGAACTGGTGAAATTTAACATTGGCGAATATTCATGTTCACACGTGTTTACGCAAGAAATTTCCATGCGTTTACGAAAAATGAAAACGCAAATTACATGGGTATAAAATGTGGCTTAAAAAAGACAGATTAAAAAAAAAATGCCATGAAATGTGAATTTTGATTTTATTTAGACAATTATTGAAAATAATTTACTTTTCTAAAGCCGGGTAGGTATCGAAAGATATGAATATTACATAAATTGTATGTATGATATATAAAATTTGGCGTAATATTATGGCCCATAGTTCGGGAATATACTAAAGTATCATGCTGCATCTAGCAAGAATGGAAGAAATAATTTCTTTAATGGACTTCAAGAAGGAGGTACTCAATTCAAGTATGCTTTTGACCAACTTCCAAATAGTAGAACTGCCTTGCAAATTTCTAGTGGTGGGCGGGCGTGCTGAAACTGATATCGTGTCTGAAATCCTGCGGGGACTCAACAAAATTGGGGCTGATCACGCAATGTCAGAAAAGTAAGATCCATGCCAGTCGGATGTGAAGGCGTAAATTTGGTCCACCCACCACCTGCATTGGACCAAAGGCTGGCATGGGTCCAAAGGCCCTCCCAATCGGATAGTGTGTATATGAATTGGGAGGCCTATGTCCAGCAGTGGACTATCACAGATTGACGTGTGTGTCTCAAAACAGTGAGTGCCTCCTACTCAATTGAGGGCGATTTTTTTTTATTTATAAGTAACCTGTTACCCCTCCACCCCCTAGTGGTCAGTGCTTACTACAAATTATTTTGGTAATAGCTATAATTTGTTCTCACATTTTAAAATAATTTTGTGATAAGTAGTTTAATATACAATTAAGAAAATTACGGCGGCAAAAATCACAAACTTACCGTGCATTTGCATTGAAAACGTTGCCGCAACCTTAAGAGATAGACGTAAAGTATGTAGTTACATAATTATACTGCTTGAACTATACTTCAATAAAGTCCACGAGAAATCTGTGTTTTTAGAATTATCCGCAATATGCATTTTTAATGTATACATTTCTAAAATTGCAATGAGGCAAATTCAACTCATTTTAAATATAGTAAATTTTTTATTTACATAAAAGTTATTGCATTGAAAAAAATATTTTTTTATGCACATAAAACGTGTCATAGAGAACGTTTTAATTAATTAAGAAGATTGTAGAGATTTATAATGCTGTGTGAGGGAATTCCTACTGAGACCACGTTGATACATGCTTATATTACCAAATATTGAAAAAATGGAAAATAGAAAATAGAAATATTTAAAAATACGCTGTGTTAAGTCGTCACTTTTTTTTGTTAATATTTTTAATTGAAAATAGTTATGTAATGACTGAAGTCGGTCACATTTTTTGGTTAAAATTTTACATGCTTTCTCTTCAGTGATATTCGCGTGCCTTCAATATACAAATGACCACTACACAGAAATTTGATGTAAAGTGTGAATTGATAGTCACATATCTATTCTATGAAGTATGAGAAAAGTTATCTCCAACACGTACCGGCAATGCAGTAGATTGGGACGTCATGTTTTTATGCACTTGATTATCATACAAAACGACTCACAGCAATGTGGATATGGATATCGGAATTCCCTTCAAGGTTTAATCCATTTCAATATTCCATAACATACCTAGATGTAAAACGGATAGGACTGCGTTGGCAGTTTGTCAATATTAATCGTACTTTTCTCAATTGTTGTAGTCTGCTATATCATTACTTTTACTATTTTGTATTGAACGTAATTGTGTTTTTGATATTTCATAATATCATATTGGTTTATTTTTAAAATGTTAGCTATATATTTAAATATTTTATGAAGATCAATACAGCTGAACGAAAGTAAATCTCTCGTTCAGCTGTATTGTAAAATTTGTATTGATTAGAATTAGGTGAAATATTGTATGATTTGTGCAAAAAACTGTTAAAAACAAATAAATAATTTTAACAAAAACATATGTTATCTTTTATAAATAACTAATCTCATATATAGAATGTATCTATAAAAAATATAAGGTCCTTTGATTTCATAAGTTCTAATATAAAACCCATTACCATTACAAAACGATCAAAGTCTTTATAAAATCTTTCGAATTGATACGTCTCTGTTTTAAAAGCCGAGTATGTAAATTTCAAAACAAGCTCGGTTGCTACCTTAGGAATAAGTGTTTGTAGTATGCGAGTGTCCACCTATCAGGGATGAATATTCAGTTCGAAAAACTCAGCAAACACGTGACACGAGGCGACAAGAACTTTGACTTTGACTATAGTTTTTGCATTAGATAAAGTAAAAGTAAAGAAAGTCTGTTTTCATAATAGAAAGAGTCTTATAAAGTTATTGTTTTTTAATTTGTTTAATAAGATACTTTAGATCGATGCAAACAAAGTTTTACTGTACCCTTTTGGTCCCTTTTTTTTAAGTTATAACCTTGTCTACGGTGCCCAGCCAATTGTACCATTGGAACTCGAAAAGACATATATATCACATTTCAGCACAAGTACGTAGTCTTAAGTATTATGCAGTTATTTTAGGAAGGATATATTATTTAACATTATTTGAAGGTCGTGCTCGTCTCATCGATATAATAAAAAAAAGAGTCTTACACGAACTAATGGTTAGGTTTATCCTGCAGTAGACCAATCAAATATTTTTGTTCGTTTTGACGCAGTCTTCCAAGCTGTGTTGCAGAAGCCAGTGCCGGTCGATCTGAGCAAAAAATGTTTGGTTTGTGAAACTGGTTGCGGTTGTTACACCATAATTAATTGTCGAGCATTTCGTATTTTGGGCTCATCGGACTTTAATGTTTCAAAATATTCACCGCTTTTTATTTTATTTATAACAGTACCAATTTATTAATTAATTTTACAATTTTGATTACGTTAAAACCATACTCCTATTTAGTTCAAGGAAATATCTTTTTAAAATATTACATTCTGAGGCACTGTGAATTAATGTTTTCATGCAGAAGGAAAGGGAGAGTTTTAAACTGTTTTAATTTTTATGTGTTTTTCTAAACCCGCTAACTATTTGAATGTTCGCGAACATATCCCATTAACCACTTTTATTATTAACGTCCACTTAAATTGGTGCAATTATGAGTGTTTTAACTTTTCCCGTTAGGTTAGTCCAGTAATAAATACATGTCTAACGTGTTATTATGCAAATACTTATTGGAATAAAAGAATAGAAGTTTTGAATTTATAAAAACCAAAAAATGTGTAGAGAACTTCATTAGTACTAATATATACATGGTCCCAAAAGATAAGACTTAAGATATAAGATAAGACTAAAGAAACCTCCATTTTAATTTTAAGCTTAATTGACCGACTTTCCAAACGAAGAAGGTATTATGTCCGAAGAGTATATTTTTCATATGTACGAGTATGTACTCGTATATCAGCTCGTTATTCTGTACATGGTGGTTCCATCGATTTTATTTCTTTAATAAGTAAATGTGTTATTTATATTTACTTTATTTATAAGAGATGGTTAATTTTTGATATAAAATTTTATTATTTATGATAAAAAAATGTCTAAAACAGAATACTAGCATCAATCATCACCTTTTTAAGTGAATAAAAATAATGTAATCTTAATTACCTGAATCTAACTGAGCAAACACCTTTGTATAAAAAGATAACGCTAGATTTATATCCCTGGTGATAAATAGGTTTAAAAAGTGACTTTAGGTAAGCGTGCAGCGCCTTCTTCACTTTAAAGTCATATATTAGGAATGCTTTGATAATGCACACGAATTTTTTTTTTTTTTAATTAGCTCAATGAATATAAATATTTTTAATATTTTATTATTAAGAAAAAAATAGAGAAAACTTTTAACATTTGCAATGTTTATAACAATCATTGACTTCCGAAATGCAGGATTTATAAAGATATTTGCTCAAGCATTTCAAAAAGTTGTAAATTTACAATAATATTATAAGACGTTATTCAAAAATACATTGATACAATGAATAAAATAAAAGTATCTACTTCAGTTGTTCATTTTAGTGTTTATCAAAGTCCATCGCAGTCTAGGTATAAAATCTTTACGAATGGCATTCACTTTCGAACAAAATAAGGCTACGTAAATTTACACTTTACAAGAAACAGTCTGTTGTGCTGCTATAGAGGCTACGAGAGAAATTGGAAAACACAAATTGGGGAAAATCATAACAGGATGTGGAGAGATCATGTTATCTATTTAATGTGGCAAACAAATTGTATGATTAATGAAACGCCCCACGTTTTATTACCTTTGACTTTATAATTTATATAGTTTATTTGTTTAGTTAAAGATATTTTATTGATACTACAGAAATAATAGTATTGATTGGACATTTCAGACAAAACAAATTCTTTAATGTATATTCTTCTGGTTGTTAAAACCATTTACGTATATTCACATAAGAGCAGTTTATAAAACAACAATTAAACTGGTATTAAAAATAGAGAGAGAAACAAAACTAAAGCTATATATTGATGAAAATAAGTGTAAAAGAGATTCGTTAGGAAACAGCAGGGGCTTATTCTCACCAATATTTCACAACAAGAAGTGTATCATATAGAAAGTCAAAGTACCGTGAGTGCTACGATTTGGTTAAATAGATAACAGTTTTTTTCTCTTAGCTTAGAGGCGCCTACACAATGATGGTGAGACTCTGAATAGATTCATTTCTACTTATAAACTAGAATTTGAAAGGGTGTGAGCTATCAGCACATAACCACAAGTGAATCCGTACAAAACATTTATTGAAATTATTAATAAGAAGATTTATAAATATGTGAGTGATAGTGAAAAAAGCACTATTTTGGTGATTCTCAGCAAATGTGGCTTGAATTTATTAAATCTGACACAGAGCCATACACATCCGAAAATTCATTCCTCATGTGTTTCGCCAGAAACTGTTGTTTTGAGCGATGCTCATCATAATATTGTGGACTCACAATATTTAGGAATTTCGCTTATTTGATCCTTAGCGGATTAACGCAACCTTTTCTAAGTATTTGAGTAAATGTATTTTTTTTTTAACGTAATAAACTTGCTTGCAGTGTGCGGTGGCATGCGTTTAATCTGGGAAATAATCACTGGTCAACAGAAATCGTTCTATAATGATTTAATAAAGATATCACAAAATTTAATAAAAATAAAAATATATAGAATGTATTAATATATGAAATATATTAATATTAAATATTTGCTTAGAACACGGTTTAATAAACGTTTTTTGATGTTTAAATTTTAAGAATAAACAAGTTGTGCTTATTAAAATAGAAGTGCAAAATGAATTGCATAGGAATCAAATTTTAAATTTAATTATGCTATGTTGAAACACCACATACCAAAAAAATATTATATTAACATTTCGCAGAATTTATAAAGTCACTAACAGTGTACAAATTATTTTCGCGCAAAGGATTTGTGTAATCTGGTCTTGGCATTTTAAATTTTACACATGATATCCGGGTGACTTTATCCGCTGAATAGGGAGGTCAAAACAATGGACGAGGCTCTAAAGGAACTGCCTACAAATCCGCATTGGACCAGCGGGAGGTGGGACATGTTCAAAACCTCCAATTAGAGTCACAAACACCCTGGCCCCTTGTGTCCTGGTAATTATGGTCCCAGCTAAGGTGGCAACCACGCAGTAATGGCAAGGATAAGACCTCTGGTCACGTAGGCCACCAAAACAAACGGACCATTGCAACATATAACGGACGCAACTACGAGTAGATTCTCATTTGGCCCAACTGACAGAGGAGTTGATGAGCAAAAAATGGCATGATTTGTGATTGAGTGACTTCAGGAGAGTAGAGAATACTAGCCCTAGAATCGGGCCATCCTCTGTATTTCAGACAAAGAGAAAATTTACCACAGGTGGAGTCGGGTTCCTTGTCCATAAATACCCTTCATTGACAATGAACTGAAGTTCCGTGTGTCAGAGTTACCTTGTGATAAAGCTGACCAACAGATAGAACCTAAAAGCTATTCAAGAGCACATAACGTGGACATACAACACCATTATGTCGATAACATGCACGAGGACATCTCAAGAGGCCCATAACACTAATACTAGTTCACTAACGTTGTCAGAATTCAACGCTAAAGTAGGGAGTACAGCCACAGCGAACCAATGTTGGACTATATAGGCCGGGATCAGGAATCAAAAGGGCAAATGCTTGTCAACTTTTAAGCTGAGAGGGTAAATTCTAAAGAACATTGTTCCTCAAGAGCCCTGAGAGGTACCGGTCGGCAAAGTCAACACTTTTGTAGAACAAATGACATAGACTTTATTATTTCGGACAGTGAGGTTTCAGCACAACAAAGTATAAGATCAAGTAATCACTGATTTTCAAGAGACTCTGAATATAGATTTGAAGTTAGAACGGTCCCGATTTATGAAATCTACGCTCAATCCTATCATTGATCCTCATCCCGATTCCCATTCCCGATCAACCTAGAAAATTGAATCGCTTCCTTGCAATATAACGTATAAGGATGAGGAACCTGATCGAGTTGTTAAAATTATTCAGACGAAAGAAATTTTGGGATGTACGTGACAAAAAGGCTAAATTTAGAGATACTGGATTTAGAGAAGATGAAATTATCTGACCGTCATTTCGTTAGTGCAGTGATCTGAAAGACTATCTCCAAGCTAAGCAACCCTCCGTCACTCCAATAAGGCCTCATCATACAGAGTATTGAGCAACTAGGGTCAAAACCGTCAGTAAACTTAGAAAGCAGAACAAAGACGTTGCTTTGAGATAAGAGGTTCTCCCCGGTTAAAAAGCTTTTGTGTCATATCGCCTGTAATTTATACACCAAAATACAGATACAAATTGCGGTAATTCTTATCAGCTCATGCGTTTGCAAAGATCAGTCAGAAATTGGCCCAGACGCAATCGTAGGGGCCCTATAAGAAACTTAAAATAAAAAAGTTCTGGGAGAGAATGGAGGACGGAGTCAGGATGGAGCTTCCTGAGGCATGGCATAGGGGTTTGCTTGTTCTTGAAAAAAGGTGATAAAACCCTATTGAAGAACCACCGGCCAATTCTACTCCTGAGTCATGTCCATAAGTTGTTTTTGAGGGTATTCTCAACCAGGCGTGAAACCACCTAGCGGTTGTTTTGGCCAGTCAGCAGAACTCCTGCTTGTTATCTATATTAACTTTACCATAGTAACCTTCTGGTTATGTATATCTGCTCTGAAGGCACCTTGGATTTATATTGAGGCCGCACCACATCCACACGATGACGCAGGCGCAGAAAAACATTGGTAACGAGCATGAGTGCCCTCTGTGCATGATATTTGTAAGATATACCACCAACTGAGAATCTGGGCTTAACCTTTCCTTGGGTTCTCAAGACTTGTTGAATATATATATCGAGATGCTGGCATTCATAACGCCAGCCGTAGTCCAAAAGCGAGCAGTCTGAGCCTTATCCTGCAAGACACGGAGACGTCAGTATTCCAAATTACCTCCGCTGCGCTGTAGTGGACAGTTCAGGATGTCGAACTGCGAAGAACACGGTATAAATGTGAAGCGAGGCATCAACAAAAGACGTACAGAAAATTGCAAAGCCTAGCCAAGTCTTCTACACGTGGATCGCTAAACTTAGCCAAGTTAAGAGAGCACGTTGATCTGAAATCGATCGCAAATTGATGGAACCTGCCCTGAAGGGAAGCCTTGAGTACGTTTACCCAGATAAAACACTTGAACCAGTGAAACAATACTGAGAGAAAGACCAACAAATGAATTTACCAACTTTGCTATGCCTTCCTAGGAGTTTCTCTTCTGCCTGCCTCCATCCCCAGGTGTCTCAAATTGAAATTCTTAATTCAATCTATTCGGAAACAAAATGTACTTAACTATTGTACAAAGAAATAAAAAATAATTGTAAAATTATTACAGTAAATCGTATTACTTTTTTAGAAGACAATTGTTTATAGTAGCTGGTAACAACCCGTGACCTGGAAAGCAGTTTAAAACGTTGTGCATAAATCAAATAATTGTATAGTAATTAAACGTACAGTAAATCCATAAACGTATTTATCACGTAAAAAATATAATGAAATGCTGGAAATCGACCAGTAGGACATTAAGCAATGAACTTAGTGTATATATATATACGACGAGAGTTCTTGTCGCTTGTTGATTGACATCCGGCTGACTTCTCACCATTGTTATCATCAGCCGGTGAACCAACAGCCAAAACAGGGCCTCCCTAACGCCTCTCCACTGGAGGGCGTACCGTATCCCTTTAACGCTGGTGCAATGCGGGTTACAGGAGGACTACCTTTTACACGCTCATTACATCCAACGCATGGACTATCTTACTTTTCAGATATATGTGATAGTCTAAATTGGCTCCAATCAACTAGGAAGCAAATGATAATTGTGTAAGTCTCTTCCTCGCGGCCAATACCGCCATATTAAATAATGTAACTGGTTAGCAAAATATATCTATAAATATTTTAGAGACCCTTTGCTAGTTAATTGAAAATCAATTATTCATCGAGCTACACATTGCAGACGTGAACTGAAATGTCGCAGTAAAACCTACATTCAAAAATAAAGAGCAATAGCGTTTTATATCACCAAAAAAAAAAATTATTGCCTTAAGTCCCAACTACGGTTTTAAATTTTGCAAAATTTGGACACTTATGTTATTACTATTATTATTAGTACTTAAACAATAGATTTAATACACTATCATAATTTTCTTCTGGGACAAAAATGTAGAACTAGAAGCCAGTTGTTCCTTAGTATATTTATCATTCAATGCTTAAAATTAAAAATGCCTCTAAATATTATGAAACACAGTTGATGTGAATAAAAATAATAAATTCAATTAAAAATATATCTCCTTATCAATATATTTTAATAATTCTCCAATATTTAGAAACCGTAATGAGATAAAACATTGTAACAAAATAATATATACGTGTGTGATAACTCAGAAACACGAATTGATTAAGATGACTAAAACTTTTATTGAAAACATGACCAACATTACCAAAACTAGCATTGATTAATAAAAATAAACGTTACTATACAATGTACAGAAGCTTAAAACAATTCAAGCACAAACACTTTGTTTGATATACATACCGTTTTATGTCGCTCCAAACGAAACACCAGCGCTAAGAAGATTTGTTTCGGTCCCTGTTGCAAGTGTTAAATTTGGTTATGTTCGAATGAGAAAAAAATCATTAGGTTTTGAAGTTCCTTTCTAAGTTGCTGTACAAAAAAACAAATTACTTAAAGTTAATAAGTAAGTATGAAATGATTAAAAGTATTGATATAATAATTGTTTGTATCTTCATACAGAACTATAAGGAGGTATGAATAAAACACAGTTATGTGTTATTAAAACTCACTGTGTGTATTACCGTGATAAACTCAGATTTCAGGCTTACACACCTGTTCACTTAATGCTATTCCTCAATCCCACACGGCCTTTTGAAAAACAAATAATTTGATGGTCTGTGTTCAAGACCTTCAACTGGGGAAGCCTGAACACACTATTATGAACGGTGAGCATATTCAGATCAGCCCGGATACTGCGATGATATTATGGCTGAGACCGCAAAGGACCTGCAGAAGATGCTGGAGTGAGTCTTCTGCTGAGTGGTTCTGCACGGTCTGCAAAACAAGGTAACAGTTTAATTGTTACCTGATCCGAATACAATTGAGGTAATATCTCGATGGGGATCACAATCGATGGCACATCCCTCTAAGTGGTTTCGGAGTACCCACGTTTACCTAAGGCAAAGGTTTCGCATTTAGGTATAAAACTTTTAGCGAAGATTCTACCGATTCGGCTAACTTAAGGTCGCAGTTACTTATGGAGGCTACAGATTCAGGATACCCGCATCAAAAAAATATTTGATCCGGTTCGTGAATCAGGAAAGTCACCGGCATAGTGGTGTGTGCTACAGGCAAACAGAACAGACCGCCGCCAGTTTGTGTTCTTGAGCAGCACTGGAGGCTTGGCAACGTTTTGTACGCCCAAGATGGAGGACACATTCGCAAAGATGCAGATGAGGTGTGAGCCATTAGCATTGAAGCGGTGGCGCAAGACCAGGGTTGCCATACTCATTTAAATTAAGCGTTGTCTGTCACCGTCGTTCACGTAACTTCTGCTCCCTTCCATTTCTAATTCGAGTCCTTCATAAATCCGAAGGCTGCGCTGGCTGGCATGAAATAGCCCGTATTGTTAACGAGCACATTTTATGCCCTGCAATTGGGAAGACTTTTTAGTTGATAATATTACTTCGAATTTATTTAGTGGTGCTTTTATTTTACTTATATATGTTGACGATTTAAGAGGGAAGATTGTCAGAGTAACAAGAGCTGTAACTGGATCAACGCATTCATAAAACATCTCATCATCATTCTTTATCTAGCCTATGGATTATATCCGACCTAGGTTATGTGTAATCAGACCTTGCCTATTGCACCATGCCACTGCTCCTGTTTTTCGGCTATTCTCATCCAGCCGACACCAAGCATTAATATAAAATATTAAACATCTATTTATCATTATGTAATTCATACATAATTCACAATTCGTTCCAAATAATTTTATGGCCAGATCAGTAAATTAAAAATAAATAAAGTTTAAAAATATGTTCTTACCAATCTCACCGTTTTGTTCTATTCTTTAAAATTCCATTATATTGATTTGTATCACTCATAATTACTCATACCGGTATTTATTTCGTGTGAAACCTTTCACACAGTGTTATAATAACAACAAAATGAAAACATAGTAAACTTTGCACCTAGTTTAACTCGGTGCAACAAAAGTACTAAAACTAGTTTAGATAGTTATGATAACGTGGGTCCCGCTTGGGAGAGATCCCATAGAGCTGCGGTGAGCAGAGTAAACCGTCATCAGTCATCATCATCAGCCTCCTGTAGTCCACTGCTGGATTATAGGCTCCTAATACAATCTCATCCATTAGGGTGTTTTTGACCATAGCCCACCACACTGGTCCAATGTGGTTGGTAGGTGGACCGACTTTTGTGGCGCTTCATCCGATGCATGAACGTTCGCTTAGACAATTGAGTGATAGGCTCCAAATTGCCCTAACCACCATCCACTAGGAAATAACACCAAAATTTGCGCAATTCTGCAGGATTCGAACTATCGACCCCCGGTTTCAAGCACAGCTTATGCCACTTCAGGTTACGGAGGAAGTTTCTCAAACGCAGAGGAGTTTGAGAAATGTAGGTTGATATTACTCAGTGATATTTACCGTCACATTTAGTCTTATAGTTCGTTCTTTTCGAGAAACAGGTACTTTCAACAATATTACTCACTGGCATTTATTCAATATTACATAAAAGAGATGAGAATATTTATTATCAAATAATCGCCAACGCTTCCAACTGGCTGTTTCTTGATTAATTTATCCAAAAAATACACCGACTTCAAATAGTACGTCACAATAATAAGAATAGGCTGTTGCCATTTTGATGTAAACATTTTAATAAATGCACCGTGTCAAATAATTTAGAAAATTTTAAAGATTAAGAAAATTTAGGTCATGACCAAATCACATCAGTCGTGACAATCTGCAAACGCTGGTTTTAAACTAAAAGAGACAGGATCGAAGTATAAGCTGTACAATTATACTAGCCAACCTATAAATAAGCCTGGAGGAACAATATTTTGTTTTTAAGAATAGGTCACATTGCCATTCTTGATGTAAACATTTTAATACTGGTAATCAGGTATATTCAAACTTATGTGTCTTATAGTTTACAAAGCTTATGCATTTTAAAATCTTTCATCTCTATGTGTATAAACGCATCATGTATGATACTTGCATGATCGTGACCCAATTTTAACTTTTAAAATTACTATTAAATTATTTATCAAAAAATATTTAAAGAAAACGGAATAAAATTCAGTTGAAATCTATAATTTTAAAATTAAAGAATGTAAAAAATCGCACCTCGGAAGGGAGCGAAGAACTGAATTGAGTAATTCTCCTCTTTGGAAGCAGTCGGTTAATAATCATAAATAATACAGATGTTTGCCAATCTACGTCTACATATCTATAAAATAATTGGGTTCGATGGTAATATGGTCTTTACGCAAAAACACAAAAATTTTACTAGTAATAAATAATAACTTACTATCCGCTTTTCAAATTGTACATATTTTTTACATAATCCGGTCATTAATTTGTTATTCGTTCAGATTTTATTGAACATTGTTAGAGACAATAGCAGCAAAGAATCGTGCATGTACATACGAAATGCGTAATAAGCCAAAAATTTCAAAGGATGCGCCATTGCGCCAACCATTGTCAAAATTGTAAATATAAATAAATTATATTATAAATCTTTGCCATACGCAAGATTAGGCAGCTAACTGACGAGGCAACTGCAAAACTAGTTTATTACGCGTACTTTCACAGCCTTATTTATGTCCTATGGATTATTATTATGGGGATCTGCAGCCGGTTTGAACACAATATTTATACTACAAAAACAGGCTGTTAGGGCAATCTACAATCTGGGTTCACGGGAATCTTTACGTAATGTTTTTAATAAAAATGAAAAAATATTATGTACGCGCGTCAAAATATTCATATGTTTGCTAAAAAGATATTAGCCACGCAGAGTCAAATTGAGCCCTAGAGCTACCCAGATTTAGACGACCCGAACCAAAAAATATTTCATGTATAATAGTATAAGAATGTATAATAAATTAAAGGCCTGCCCAACGCAACTGAATGATTCGAGCTTTCAAAGTTGTCAAAACAACGCTCATAGAAAAAGCTTACTATTCTGTAATAAATTATATTGAGGACCAAGATGTGTGGAAATAGTTTATATTCTGCGCTTGCAAATCCCTGGTAACTTAAAAAAATGTATTGGTCAAATTTTGTAAATACTAATATTTAAAAAAAGGCAGTAGAGTTTCTTGCCGGTTCTTCTCTGGACGGGTCTGAGTTTAGTGAACCGGTGGTAAATGGATAATTTTGACGTTCATAAGTGCTCAGTAGAGCCTAAATTGAATAAATGATTTTGACTTTGACTTTGACTTTGAAACAAAGAAAAGAAAGTCCAAATCAAGCTATAATAGTTATAAAATTCTGTGACGCCACCACTGACATTAGGTTTGGCTATAGGCACTCTGCAAAAGGCATGCAAGTCATAAAAGATAACGCCACTGTAGAGGAATTAGCGTGACGGGATGGAAGCTGTATTCATACTTAATGCAACAAACAAAGCATCCCAACCCCGGAAGCATTTTTTATTCCGTTGCGGAATTCGGACTAATGTGTATTTCTCGTGGGGTTTGTATGATTAACAAAGAGATTGCTCCATGTAAAATAGGAAGGGATTGACAGAAACAATTCAGTATTTTGTGTAATACTGGCACCATTCAGTTTAAAAACATAAATAGTTAGAACTTTTCTTTATATTTGGTTAATTAATCATATTTGATTACTAAAAATATACACTTGATTTATGTAGAGTATTTTTCATATTTTACCAGATCTTTGTTGGCTTAAGTTTTATAATTCTAAATAAATGTTTTACTAACTATATGAGTACATATAAATTCAAAAAAATTCTCAGTAAAAGTACAAACGTAATAGGATTTAAGATGAAATAAGAAGTAATTTCTATATCTTTTTATGAAATATGTACAGAAATCCCGGCAATAATTTCAACCAGACTATAAAATGTGACCCTTGCGTCGACTATATAAAAACATCACCAAAAGTTTGTTAAAAACAAAATGTGAAGAAATAGCACAACAGAATAGGAGAGGACTGTACATTTTATCCACTAAGCGAATTTACATGATTCATGATTCACGTGTATGCATATTTTTAAAGTTTGTCGCATTATAAAACTTCGTTTACTTCTTATAAACCATTACCATATTAGTATTATAACAAGTTTTGGATGAACTCGCCAAAAACGGTTAAGTCCTGCACGGTTCGCTGATTTATGCATGTATTTGAGAAAGTTAGGAATACATTTAACCAATTTTTAGTATATTAATAATTATTATTTAATAGTTTCTACGGCTAACAGAGATCGCTGCATATCCTTTTTTTCTCTCTGGAGCATAATAAACGCTTCGATGCAGCAAAAGTCAACAACCTTTCAAAGTTTTATTCTAAATTATATTCATAACCCGATGAATAATAAAAACAATAACCGAAGAAATAACATAAAATTAAACAAATATTTTTGTATTTACAACATCTTTACTAAACTTTAAACCTATCGTACAGTACATATTATCAACATTTAAATTAACATTATGATTTACTTAGTTAGCGTGTAGTACTGAATATAAATATGTGATGTGTCTTAGCTTTTATTGAACGTATTTAAAAATCTTCTAAATATAATTTAGTCTTGATAAAGAACGAGCAATTTCCAGTTTATTGCAATAATAATGGAAAATAAACAAGTCGTAATTAAAATTTACGTTGGAAAAGTTTAGTCGTAGGCGTGCTTGTGTAGGATAAATTTATAAGCAGGTCTCACTTCTCGCTGCGACTCCAGGAATATTTTAACTATACGCAACTCGAGCTTTGCATAATTGACTTAATTATAAGCGGATTTATCTTTAAACAAGCTCGTCCTAAGGTAGAATTTCTTCGTGGGGAAAGTCATTGATATAATCCATTTGCAAATAATTTTAGTCGACAGTATTTGATAAGCAAATTTATTTTTCAGACAAAACATTTACTATTAAATTTAAAAAAACTTTTATCGTCCCAACTTCCAATATCTTGTGTAAGGGCAGCTTTAAAGAATTTTACATCTCCTTTTTTTTAATTTTCTATGCAATGATGGTGCTCAAATAGAATACGACAAAAGAGAATTTTTGCAAAAATGTTTGGATTCCAATGAAATGCAAATCGATTAGGTGTTTTTGTTATTATTCCTATAAATAAAGAGGTTTCTGCGTCAAAATCATATTCTCTTCCATTTATTTTAAGTCTCATAAATCCGATGGCTACGCCGGTAATTACGAACAGCTCAGAGTTTCGTTAACGAGTACAGTTGTATACCCTCTTGCTCTCGAAGACTTTTGGTTGGTAATTTTACTTTAAATCTATTTACTGGTACCTATTTTTATTTTGTATATGCGAAGATAGAGCTTTAAAAGAATTTTAATATTCGCTAATAAACGAATTGTGTTCATGTAATAACTATGAGTAATTTTATAATTCATACACAAGTGATTTTTTGTATTTGTAATCAATTACTACTTGAACTTTATAGCCTGAATAGTGTAATAAAAATAAATAAAGTTTGGAAACATATCCACGTCAATCTGTCCATTCTGTTTTTTTCTTTACCTTCATAGTGATTTATCATATATCATATCATAGCGCGGAGAACTTATGGGCAATGGTGCCGAAAAGTTTTCGAATGGAGGCCACGTAACGGAAAGCGCAGCGTAGGGCGTTCACCCACATGGTGGTCAGACGACCTGATAAAGATTGCGGGACGTCGTTAGGTTCAAGCTGCCTCCGACAGGATACTGTGAAGTTTATAAGTGGAGGCCCATGTTCAGCAGTTGATTTCAATCAGCTGATGGATTGCGTTTATTTCGTGCAAAACGCCTCTCACAATGTGTTATAATAACATCAAAATGTACCATTGTAAACTCATTGCAAACTTCTCGACATAGATAAACTTGGTGCAACAAAAGTAAAATAACTAGTTTTGATAGTTATGATAACGTGGATCTCGCACGAGGGAGATCCCACGGAGTCGCGTCGAAGTTAAGAGTAAACGCAGTAGGTCGATAAATAGTTATTACCAGTTCGCTAAGCAGAAAGAAATTTTCAACACAATTTTTAATAACCACGCTCATTGCGCAATTTATTTTAATCAATTAGATAAAAAGAGATGAAATTATTTATTACCTTTATAGTAACCAATCACTCAACATATAAAAATGTATTTCAAAAATGTTAGATAAAACGGATCCACTTGCCTATCTACACCTACAAAGTTATTAGATTAGGAGGAACATGACGAAGTTTACGTATATTATACGTTTATAATACTTGAGCTATTGTTTAGTTATTCATTTATTGTATATAACAATGTTAGAGGCAATAGCAGCAAAGATTCAGTGGCTAATAACGCATTCATACACATCACACACATACATCATCAGCCTTTGTTGTCCACTGCTGGACATAGGCCTCCCTAATACACCTATCCATTAGGGGTTTGGACCGTATCCCACCACGCTGGTCCAATGCGGGTTGGTGGGTGGACCGACTTTTACATGCCCATCCGACGCATGGATCATCTTACTTTTCAGACAATTGGGTGATCGGCCAGGTTGCCCTAACCAACAAGGAAACAACAATGAAAATTTGTTGTGTCCCGCAGGATTCGAACCACGACCTTCGGATTCTAAAGCACACGCCCATACCACTAGGCTACGGAGGCAGTCATACGCATTCATACGGTATAGGTAACTAGCAACAAATATAAATTAATGCACATCCACTGACATAATTTAAATAATAACAAGTAACAAAGAAAGGAAATTAGAAAACGAGCTGTAACAGTTATAAAAGTCTGTGATGCCACTACTGATATAGATAAGGTTTGGCTATACGCAGGCATTGTGAATTCAAAACGCGGCAGCGATAACAGGCACTTTGCAAAAGGCATGCAAGTCATAAAAGATAACGCCACTGTAGGGGAATTAACGTAACGGGATGGAAGCTGTATTCATATTTAATAGAACAAACAAACATCCCAAGGAACTTTTTTTATTTTGTTGGGAATTCAGCTCGGTGTTTTTTGGGGCTTGTAGATTAGGATGAAGGCCATTGTTTAATAGGATGGGAGTTACGAATAAATTTTTTGTTTTAGGTAAATTTCATTAAAAAAATTAACTTTTAAAATGTTTTATAATTTAAGATATAAAAACGGGATGCCCAAATTGCCTCCAACTGGGAAAAAACATTAAAAAATTTTTGGGTCCAGAATTCAACCTACGAACCCGGTTTCTAAAGCATGCCCTTACCACATTATGGAGATTAGTTTAAATAATTTAAAACATCTTAAAAAAATTTAAAATTTTTGGATGATATTTATGTTTTGCTTAAAGATATGTTTTGTAATCTTGTTAAGTATATACGTATGGAAGTTTAGTTTTTTTAAGCTTGAGATAGAGAGCAATACAGAAACATTCATAAGTTATCTCGTTTAATAAATTAATGGTTTTTTAAGGATTTTTTCGAAGAGTCATGGATTATTATTTTTAACAGTAAGCAAAAAAAGAAACTATTTTTTTTAACCAATTTAATTAATTTTTTTTCAAATAAGATTTTTACATTTCGTCAGCTGAATAGCTGCTTGTTATGTTCAGTTCTTTGTAAGGAAACCTCAACTATAGGTAATAAAGTAGAAAGCACTAAAGAATATTTTAATTTGACCACTCAGGCTTAATATTTGATTTATTAAAATATTTTTTGAAAATTTCTATTAATGTTATTTTTATACTAAAAGGGTTTGACCATATTTTTTTAAAGTAATAATATTATCCAAACACAGTAAAAAATTTCACCTATTCTTAAATTATTTTTAAACAGACCCCATTTTCCGGGTGTCCAAAAACAATTTTAACATATTGATAGATTGCTGAAATGCTTTATCAAGCAATTTATTTTTTAAAAAAAATTGACATTAATGGGAAGATAGATCTGAATTTACGAATATGTACTTTTTATACTCCTTCAAGTGTCAGTTACTTAACAATGGTTCTTAAACTAGTCACTAGAACTTATATAATTAAGAAAAGTATTTTAAATTTTTATTCATAAGTAATTTTGGCTACACCTAGTTGTTTAAAAAAATTTAGAAAAATTGATATTAAATTAAAAATGTTTAATCAGAACTTTCTTTATACCTATTCCACTAGGTTAATTTATAGTCAAAGTAAGACCAATAAGTTTTTAAGAAAATGAGGACACCGTCTCCTTCAACTTTTAATATTCGATTTAGAAGCTACGGGATCATGGCGCTTTTATAAAACCGAACCGTTAACGGACTTTAAAACTTTTGGCTTTGGGGTTTTTAAAAGTTAACGAAGGAAAATAAAAAATGCAGAAAGTTTTAACTTGACCTCAATTTCGTGAAAATATCTTTAACGATACGCCTGCCTAAAACATGAAAAAAAATTTTCTTTTTATGGCAGCTGCGTTATGATAATTATAATATGACCTAAATTATCTTGGAAAAAAACTTTGACTGCGCTCAGGTTTTTCAAACCAGAGGTCACGGGGGAGTTAATTTTTTTTTTCTTGGACGTTCACCTGACGGTAAGTAATAAGCCGCCCACATGACGAAGACGGACATAACGCTCCAAAGGATAGGATGTTATTCCGTTTGTCAAATTACGCTGGACGGTCCCCTTTTTGGGAAGTAAAATTGGTGGGCCCATTTTTTTATCTAAAATTTGAGACCTTTGTCAGGGGACCCGGATGATGATGATGAAAATTTCACTCTTCTTTAACGTCAACCGCCAATTACCAAAATTTTTTTTTCTCTGGCAAGTCCACTCTTTCCCAGTCGTTCAACCTCTATCTTAGATGGTTCCTAGGTTGTTCTTTAGTTTTATCATCGACAATAGACAATTTTAAAGTTTCCATCTAATTATTTTTTTTTGCGTTAAATTAATATAAATCCCAATTTACGGATTTTCGCTTGTTTATTTTTCAACGTTTGGGCAAGGACAAGGGTTTTAAAAGTCTGCCCGTGATCATGGATTGAAAAGACCAAATGTCTTACAAATTTTTTCCTTTTGTAAAGGCGATGGCCTATTTTAGATGACTAAACATTAAAATACCTTTGTTATAAAACTTAATATATAATTTTAATGACTTTTTGGTTTTTGAAAATATAAACTTTTGATTTTAAAGTTAAAAAGATACTTTAAATTAAAATTAATTAAATTTCTTTTAACAATTACTAAATGTCTTTAAATGTTCTGGCTTGAAAAGCAGCTTATTAACACTGATTATCAAGAACTTTGTAAATCCATTATAGAGAAATTTTAGCGTTGTCATCCTTGGTTGCAAGCTGACAGGAAACTTGGGGGGTTGCGGGAAGCTGGGAAACTCCATCCTTTTTAAGTTTCAACAATTTAAAATAGCTTTTAATTATTCTTAATTTATTATTTAATAAAACGGAAATGTCCTTAACTAACTGGATTAGTTAATTAAGGATATATTACAAGCAACAAGTAAAACAAAAGCTTACTTAATGGTCAGTTAAAACTATCTACGTGGTCTGTTGGTCACGCGAGATCTGAGATAAAGGACTCTTCATCCATTTATTCCGAAATTTCTATATATTTTTTATCCTCTTTATATATTTTTTGTTCTGCTGGATAAAAATGTAAGCATAAATGACCACAACGTTAATCATTATTCCATTTTCCTTTTAAATATTTTCTAGGGGGCCCATGTTATAGATAGCTCATGTTTTAGGAGGACAAAGATCGTACAAGCATCAGACTTATCCTAAATACTATAATACATTATCCTTTGGAAATAACTGAAATGTACTAAACGGCCTGTCTCCATATCAGTAATATACTTTTTCTTGATTACGTATGCTATATAGTAAAGTTTACTTGCCAGCCTGTAGCTCCATTGCATTTAAGTTTTAAGTAGTTTACATAGATAAGGAACAAAAAGCCCAAGAACAGATTCTTGTAGGACAACCATTTTGAGCCTAGAAAGACCTATTGTTATTTTGAACTCTCTGGCTCAAGTACGAGGACAAAAGGATAATTACAGCATTTATTATATTATAGGTTTGTGGCATAATGTCTTTACTATTATCTCGTATTTTACGCAATCGTAAGCCTTTTTAGGATCCCGGAAAATATCTAAGGCTAGAAATAAAAAATATGCTTTCCAAGCCTCGAAATGGTTTAACAAACCGAACGACTAAATCAGTTTTTAAGCAACCCATCATGTGAATGAGAATGTGAGCCCATATTATTTGAGTTATTTAGACAATTACCATTTAGTGTTTCAGAGATTGGTATAGCAACGATTTTTAAATATGTTACTTGATAGTTCAGCTTGAGATTAAATATAATATTATAACATCAACACAGCAAGTTCGTTAACGAACTCCCTAAAAGCTTTCTGCCTTTGCTAACGTGATACAAAGTTCCGCTATGCCTGCAAATAATCATCTTAAATCAATTGAGTTGAAAAAATCAAATATCAAATATGTTAAAATCGTTACCAAGTTTCGGTCTTAGAGACTAAATTTTAATTTAATTTACAATATATGCTAAGAACCGTTAGTTATAAATTATCAATGTTAATATCATAATATTATCCCGTTGATCCTGCATAAATAACAATAGTATAGTTATATAGATAGTTAACAAACACAAAATTAAATTATATATAAAACTTATTAAGAATTACTCTGATATAAAAAATACAAATAATAATATTTCTAGTAACCTTTCAAAGCTTGGACGTTAACATATATAGGCGTTAAGAACGTTATCCTAGCGAAAGAGTTTATTGAGCCGAAAAAGATTAGACGTGCGCTTTTAACGGAAAAGGTTAGGAGGATTTGAATAAACCCATTTGGACTGGCTGGGCCAGAAATTTGGTCGAAAGCCACTGTAAAATACCAAAGGTTCTAATGTAAAAAACAATACTTTGGGCCTTTCCGGGGGAAGCGAAAAGTCGTGCCCACGAAATTACGCAGCTCCGGCTTTTTCACCCAGGCTGGGCCTCTCCACGTTTGCCGTCTCTTCCCACCCCCCACGGCACCTTTTGGCTTACTACCGGCCGCTTTGGGACCTGAAAACCGTTCCCAGAGAACCCGTCGCGGGGAATTCAAAAGGGTGTCCTCTTTCTAAAACCATTTTAGAACGGGTCGTATGGCCTTGTTGACGGGCGCTGGTACTCCAGCCGGCTCCCAACCTGGATTGCGGCACAACATCTCCGCCCTTATTTTTCTATGGCTGGCCTGCCGCCCCGACCCGCCTCCTCGCGCTAGAAAAAACAAAGACGTGAGGATTTCTGATCCAGGTCCCAGGGCAGGCCAAAACAAAACCCGCCTCGCGGGAATGGTCAGGGCCCATCCCCCGGTTTTTTAGAGAGACTTTCCTTTTGGAGGGGCGCCCTTGCCCCCAGCGGACCATGGCCTCCTCCCGGCTCAGGCGGCGAAGATTTATCCTCGTTTGGGGCGGGCCGAGAGGGCTCCGCCTTTCCCGCCCCGGGCATGGGCGCCAAAATGGGCCCTCCTCCCGGGGGGATTTACCGAGGGCCCTTGTCCGGTTTGGGAAACCGGCCGGGCGTTCCCCTTCGGGATTAAAGTACAGGGCCTCGGATTTTCAAGCGCCACCTATAGATCCTAACCCAGATGCGCAGAGATGCATGGCGACCCCGGCAGACGAGGAGAATCGCAGCCTACGATAATGGTGCTCCGGGCGGTGACGGGTGTCGTCCACGTAACATGTGACGTCGACACCTTCGATATTGCCGCCACGTAGCACTCAATCAAAACCAATTAAAGTGATGGCCTAAGCCAAGGGTCCCCATCCGGGGGCCCTTGGTGCAGTTAAGTCGGTGGAGAGACGCGCCTGTGGCAAAGGGCTCCCCCATATCCGGTATATTTTCTAATAGGTTTACTCAATAGAGCACGAGATCTACTCAAAAAAAAAACCAACAGCTATACCAAGGAGGCGGTTTTTTGTTTTTACTGGTAGTCATTTATTTTTAATGAAATCTTTGTCTTATTAAACAATCGTGAAACGACACTTACAAGTTTGATGTAATTTATTAAACTAATTTGTTTTATTTTGATTGTAATTATAAGATAGGCAAATGTCTTCAATAACAGGAAAACAACGATAACACTAAGTCGTTGTCACGCAGAATTCAAACAGACGACCCCAGTACCGCCAAGCTGCTAAAGTGGTTTCTGTTACTATTCAAAAAAATGTTAAAACAAAACACCCAGTAAAATAAAGCAGAACTCACTTCTTACCAGCGGAAGTTAAAGAAGGAAAAATATGGTTACACTTAATGTCCCTCTCATTTTTTATGGATTTTCCTAGCTCTGCTAACGAGCTTAAATGTTAGCGAGTATTATCCTCTCACCACTTTGTATTATTAACGTTCACCTAAATTGCGCTATTTTGAGAGTTTTAATTCCCCAGCAGAAACATTAATCCAGTCATAAATTACAGCTGTAGCGTACTGTTCTTTACACTTTTTCTAAGTATAAATTGTAGGAATATTACATGTGTTTTACGCAAGAAGGATAAATACCATTGGCATATTTTATTGATGTTAATATCTTTATTTATATCAAAATGTTCAAAAAATTTACATTTGCAAAGCCGGAAAGGACCTCTTGTATGATTTACATAAAACTTATGTAATGTTATGGCCCATAATTAGGAAATATATTTAAAGGGGTTCATGGTTTGTTTGCGATCTGTCGGTAACGAAAGTTACCGCATACCGGTAGCGCGAAGGATTAGCTCGTTAAAGTGGCAGTGGGTCGGTCACGTGGTCCGGAGAACGGATGGCCGATGGACCCATAAGGTTCTGGAATGGAGGCCACGTTTAAGGAAACGGAGTGTTGGTCGACCGTCGACCAGGTGGCCTTCACCTGGTCGGATCTTCGTGCAGTAGCCGGTTCAAGTTGGCAGCGAGTAGCAGGGGATCGGCCGTCTTGGCGTTCATTTAAAAAGGCCTATGTCCAGCAGTGGACTGAAAGAGGCTGATTATGATGATGATGATAATTTGACCCAGTGTAAAGAAAGGAATAAATAGTTCCTTCTTTTTGACTCACTTTTGACTAACTTCTCAAAAGAAGAACGTACTTAATTCAGGGCGTATGTTTTTGGCCGACTTTTCAATATCAGGAGATCCTCGATTCGGAGCGATTTTTTTATTTACGTTACCTCGTTCTAGGCTCCTAGTGAATCTATGTATTAAGAAATAATAAACAAATTTGTTTTGTATTAGCTGTCGTTGTCCTACTTTTTTAATAATTTTGTGATAAGTAGTTTAATAGATATTTAAGATGTTAAGAAAATATACGGCGACAAAAATCACAACCTTACCGTGCGATTACACTGAAAACGCTGCCTCAACCTTAAGAGATTGACGTAAACTATGTTGTTACATAACTGTACTACTTGAATAAGCCTTCAATAAAGTCCGGGAGAGCATAAATTTATGTTTTTAGACTAATCCACAATATGCTTATAATATGTCATTATTATCCTAAATATTAATGTGGCCAGTAAAACTATAACCCAATTTGTTGCTCTAAAAAGAGTAAATATTATTTTACAACACTAGTTTTATACATTCACAATTTTTTTTTCTTTATGTCAATATGACCGATAGCTCCACATAGTAAACGTTTTTATGCAATACGCTTAAGGTTAATTCTAACTAGACAATCTTAATAAAGTGTGTTCCACTTTGTTTATATGCATTTTAATTTAAACATTCTTAAAATTGCAATTAGGCATATTCAAATCACGTATCCATATCCATATCCATTCTATGAAGAAGGATAAAGGTTATTTCTAACACGTACCGTCAATGCAGTAGAATTTGACGTCATTTTTTATGCATGAGCCGTATGCACTTGATTATAATACAAAACGCCTTACAGCAATGGTATAGATGTCGAAGTCAGGAATTCCCTTCATGGTTTAATCCATGTCAATATTCCATAACATACCTAAATATAAAACGGAAGGCACTGCGTTTGCAGATTGGCAATATTAATCGTACTTGTATCAATTGTTAATTTTGCTTAGGGTCTATTGATATATTGCCCTAATAGTGATTGAATTTAAATAATATACAATTAAAAATTATCTAAAATTGAAAAATGTGAATGAAAAAATAACTGTCTCCGTAGCCTAGTGGTAAGGGCGTGTGCTTTAAAAACTGGTGATCGTGGGATCAAATCCTGCGGGGATTCAATAAATTTTCATTGTTGTTTCCGTTGGTGAGAGCAGTTTGGGCCAATCATTTAATTGTCTGAAAAGTAAGATGATACATGCGTCGGATAGGCATGTAAAAAGTCGGTCCACCCACCAACCCGCATTGGAACAGCATGGTAGTATACCTCCCGAAAAACCCCTTAGAGAAGGCATGCATTAGGGGAGGCATATGTCCAGCAGTGAAATAAAAAATGTCCTTGAAATGGTTGGTGAATCATTGAATTTTAATTTAAATTATATTAGGCTTTTACTAAAAAAGCAAGCAGGAAGACTCTAATATCCATTACAGGCAGTTCAAATAGAAACCTATCGGTCTGCTATATCATTACTTTACTTTTTTGTATTGAACACATACGTGTTTTTTGATGATTGATTATATTTTATTGAATAATTTTTAAAATGTTGGCTATACTGTTTAAATATTATACAATTATTAAGATGATTACAGTTTAACGAAAGACATTTCAATTTGTATTATTAAGAAATTGGAATTACCTGCAATATTGTATAATTTGTGCAAAAAAACTCTATAAAAGCAAATAAATAATTTAAACCAAAATACCAATTTGTCTTTTTTAAATAACTGATCTTAATTATATAACCAATTTAAAAAGTAAAAAATAAAAAATCCTTAGGGACCTAGTCCTTTTATTTTATAAGTTCCATTTTAAAACCCGTTACCATTACAAAACGAACAAAGTCCTTTATACAATCTTTCGAATTTATACGTTTAGTAAGGAAACTTCGCTGCGCAACTAAGCTTACTCTGGTTTGAAAGCAAAGTATGTAAATTTAAACGAGCTCGGTTGCTACTTTAGTAATAAGTGTTCGTAGTATACGAGTGTCCACTTTGCACCTATGAGGGATGAATATTCAGTGCGCAATATCAGCTGACATGTGACACGAAGATGGTGTTAGAGTTTTCGCGTTAGATATAAAAAGAAAAACGTTGTTTTTAAAATAAAAAAATGTACAGTAAAGAAATTGTATTTTAATTTGTTTAGTAAGATATTTTAATTGGATTCAATCAAAAGTTTTTTAGGGGTCATGATAGGTCCTGTTTTAGTAGTACTATTGCGGTGCCTATTTATACCTCAAATAAGGTTTTAACTGTTTAAGTAATTACGTTGCCTACGTTACCTCGTAGATAAAGTAAACATTAGAACTTGAAAATAACAAACATCACATGTATTAAAAGGTGAGTGCCACTCACCACCAGGTGGAGAGTTCTTCTTGAATTATCGCTTTACTCAACAAAAATATTAAAAAAAACCTACACAAACTACTAGTCGGTTTTGTTCTAAACTACTGTATGTGAACCAAAATAGTAGTTTTGTTTGATTACCTTTTGAATGCTTCCTTTGTGTTGCAGAGGTCAGGTGCCGGTCGATCTGCGTAAAAAGTGTTGTTTTGTTAAAACTGGATGCATTGGAAGTCGAACACGTGATAAATTCCAACTATCCTTTATATACAAAATAACATATTTTAAATTTTAAGAGTGTTCAGTGTCAAAATATTCACTGCTTTTTATTTTTCAAATTAATAACGGTAACCCACCACCCCACCGAGTCACGGAGGATAGGGAGAACGGCCTACGGTAATACCGACACTCCTCTTCCCCCGCAACTCCAACTTGGTTGGGAAGGACAGGAAGGTCAGCACACCTATCTCCTGCAACCCATCCCTCGCATCCTGCAAGGTGAATTCAAAGCGGGCTTGTTCAGCCCGCTTGGAGCAGTCTCCTCCGAGGGCGGCCTTGCACCACAGGCCCGCCACGTTCCTCTTAGCTTCCCCGCTCCCACCGCTACGGCAAAGCCGTTCGGGGGGTTAATCTAAACAACTGCGCAAACCAAGTGGTGGTGGTCGTGGGTTGGTTTCCTGTGGAGACTTAACAAATTTTCATTGTTGTTTCCTAGTTGGTTTGGGCAATTGCGATCGATCATCTAATTGATTAAAAGAAAGATGATCCATGCGTCGGATGGGCATGTAAAAAGTCGGTCAACCCACCAACCCGCATTGGACCAGCGTGGTGGGATACGGTCCAAACCCCCAACCCCCCAATGGATAGGGGTGTATTAGGGAAGGCCTATGTCCAGCAGTAGACCAAAAAAAAGGCTGATGATGAGATGATGATGACAAGATGATCCATGCGTCGAATGGGCATGTGAAGAGTCCACTTTTAAGAAAAAAAGACACACCAACCCGCATTGGACCACCGTGGCGATCCAGAAACCTCTATGGAATATGGAATACCTAATGGAGGCAGAAGGGGAGACCTATGTCCAGCAGTGGACTAACACAGGCTGATAATGATGAATTTAAACAAAAAAGAATAAAAAAAAACATTGCAATATTTTATTGGTGTCCATTAATTGCATTATTTCGGCCTTGTAATATGTTTTGTTAATAATTATTACCTTAAATTAAATACAAAATATCTTAATAAAAAGCTCCAAATTACAATTGTATTCAAGGAAATATATTTTTAAAAATTTACATAATACAGAAATATTGTTTTTTATTGCAGAAGGAAATGGAAGTTATATTTTTGAGTCGTTCTAAAATCTTTACGCATTTTTCTAAACTGCACTAACGAGCTCGAATGTTCGCGAATATTATCCCATTAACCACTTTTTATTATTAACGTCCACTTAAATTGCAAAATTGCGAGTGTTTTAATTTCCCCGTTAGGTTAGTCCAGTTTTAAATTTTTAACTTCAACGTATTATTATGCAACGACTTTGTTGGAATATTAACTATAATTTTGTACCATTTATAAAAATTAATATGAAATGTGTAGCGAAATATGTTAGTACTAAAAGATATATGGTCCAAAACATTACACAAAGAGCTTGTAAAGGTCTAAGAAGGGATGAGTAAAATAAACTCCTTTTTAATTTTAATCTTATTTGACCGACTTCCCAAATGAAAGAGGTACTGAGACCGAAGAGTATATTTTTCATCCGTATGTATGTACTCGTATGTCAGCTCGATATTCTGTCCATAGTGGTTCGATCTACTTTATTTATTCAATAAGTAGGTGTCATGTTGTTCAAATTAATTTTTATTTCTATGAGATAGTTAAGTAACAAAAAAATGTTTAAAATAACAATATTTTTTGATCTACTGTAAACTTTTTTAAGAATATAACAAAGTAATTTTAGTGTACTTGAATGTAATCGGAGCAAAACACCTTTGCGCAAAAGATAGCGTTCACGTTATCCCTGTTATGATAAATAGGTTTACAAAATAAGTAAGTGCTTATGACAAATAAGTGCAATGAGCAGCGCTGTTACCTGAAAGACAGCATATTAGAGAAAGCTTGATAAAGCAAACGTAAACTTATTTTAAATTAGGTTTGTGACTATAACTATATTAAAATATTTTATTTATCCCAAAAAATACAGTAAACGTTTAACATTTACAATGTTAATAACTATTATTTACTTTTGAAATGCTAGATTTTTAAGATATTTGCTGAAGTAATTTAGAAAGCGACGGACAAAATATTTGTAAAACTATAATAATAAAGTAGAGGTTTTTACAATATACATTGATGCAATTAATAAAAAAAGTATCTACTTTAGTTGTTCACTTTTGTTTTTTCATTGTAAGCAATTTATATCAAACGCGAACAAAAAGATGTCCAAGGTCCATCGCGGTCTAGGTACTAAATCTACACGGTTGAAATTCACTGAATGAAACAAGCGGCTACATAAATTTTACTAGGCTAAAGAAAATGTCCATTGTGCTGCCCTCATAAAAGCTACGATAGAAAGTGGCACAAATTGTGAGAATATCATAACAGGGTGGGAGGAGATCGTGCATCTATTTAATGGGCAAAACAAATCTGCATGATTCATGAAACGCCCCGCGCTTTGTTACCTTTGACTTCCTACTTTTATGATTTGTTTTAGTATGCTTGTTGACTATAATAGTATAAGCAGTAGTGTGAAAACACTATTGTGTTCTGGTTTGAAGGGAACCTTGGCTAGCGTATTTACTGGGTAAACGAACTTAAAACCCTATGTTTCACGGTTGGCAGCGCTTTGGTGAAATCACAAATATTTCCGATGTGTATGTTTTTAAATAAGAGCACTTATTCTTAGCACTTTATAAAATTATAATTGAAGTGCTAAAAATTATCTAAATAGAAAGAGTAACAAAACCTTAGCTATATATTGACGTAAATATGTAAAAGAGATTAGCTAGCGAAACCCACCAGGGCACTATTCTCATTAATACTTCACAGATGCATGCTTGGACAGGAAGTTTATGTTGGACACAACATAAATAGATCACAAACTTTCTTCTTGAATGATGTAAAAAAAAGGAATGTTATGTTGATATTTCAATCACCAATTTTATGAATTGTAGCTGAGGTCATAATGCTATAACAACTGCTGTGTAAGGTTTATAGAAACCAGAATGAAAAGTCTGCGCATACTAAAAGGGTTACGCTTTGGGTTTGAGGATAACAGGTTATCTTCTTACCGAAGGGACGCCCAAGGGATGTACCTAAACGGTGCTTTTAGAAAGCTGTAAAAATTTACACAATGATAATATTCTTACAATACCGCTTTACCGTTTGAAAGGTCAACTATTCTATTATATTTTACAGGGTACATTTATAATTTTTAGTCACTGTGACGGTAGGAGCACGTAGTAAGTTACTTTCCAGTTAGTTTATTATAAATTAGCACGCATATTCTTCACATATTTCCAAATTTTATTTATTATGAAATCATGTAAAAAGCCGGTCCACCTACCAACCCGCATTGGACCAGCGTGGTGGGATGCGGTCCAAACCCCCCTAATGAATAGAGGTGTATTAGGGGAGGCCTATGTCCAGCAGTGGACTATCAGAGGTTGATGATGATGGTGATGATGATGAAGAAATCCTTATTAATCTACTATTTTCATTTAACTATAGTTAAAATGGTACCAAAACCAAAAGCACAACAGAGATGCCCACTGGAGATGGAGAATGTCAAACAATCTTGCGATAGAGTAATAATATCGGGTATATCAGGGCTCTTTCCTAATTCCTGTCATGTGATGGATCTAGCCAACATTCTTTATAACAAGGTAAAGCCAAATTTGCTAGTAAATCTATGAAAAACCCCAAACCTTTTTAGGTTGTTACTAAGCCTATAGTAAGAACCTTAAGGAAAGTGTGGCTTAATTCTTAAAACTGTTATTGTGCAAAGACTTAAAGTCCATTTTTTATTTTAACAAAGCTTTGAAATTGAGGATGTTATAAGTGAAAAAAATATTGATAAGGAACTATTGCAACAAATATTTTTTTAAACATAAAAATGTTAATCGTAAATTAATTAATTCCACTTGGAACCCGCGGTGGGTACACAATCATCCCTGTCCTTTACGATAAGGCTTTTTGGTATATAGTTTACGCGAATGCTCACTCGAATAAAGGTCATTTAAAATCTTGAAGGATTTTATATTGTTCAAAAAAAGTCTATCAATTTAGAAACTATAAGATAATTTTTAATAGTATCGAAATACGGCAACGATCTGAAGAACTATTTTTACTCAGAAACTATTGGGGAAGATTAATCGTAACTGGTACATGCACTTCTTGGTTTTTCCAGATGTTTTGTTTGATGCAGGCTGAAAATTTAATAATATAAAACATCTCTTGAGTATGATGTGGTGCGTGTGGGACTACGTGTATTGTATTAACTAGACGAGATTATAATTCTTTGAAATAGCCAGGCTGCGTTAGTGCCGAACATTACCTTGGCTTTGCGCCTGATCCGAAGTAACGAAAAGTTCAACAGGCGAATACCGGCTGCTAGAAATTCAATTATTTGAGAGTCAAATTATAAGTTTAAAACTGTAAATGTAATTATTATCGTCAAGAAGCGATAAATTCTACTTCTATTTAAAATATTAAAAATAATAATAATGTAACATGGAATACATTCTGTATTCCGTGTCAGATTATTAATGTTTGGCAAGGTCGGTTTCATCTAACTTTTGTTTAAAATTTTCGGGAAATACATTCATAAATGTAATATGTTTTCAAAATTTGACTTTTGTCTTATGGTTTTCTATAACAGCTTTGCCAGCACTAACTTAATCAATCGTAATAGAACTTTCTTGATTATGAATAGATTTTTAAAATGAAAACCTAGAAATAAAAACTGTGCAATTACGCTTAAAAGCTTTTTAGCGTAATTGTTAAAATTAAGGTGCTTAAAAATAAAGCGTGAAGTGATTGTAAAATAAGCGAACATCTATTTTAGTCGCTTCTATATCATACTTTTAGACAAAATCCATCCAACGTGCATCTAAAATCTGGAAAAAAATATGTAGTCGGTTGCATTAAAATATATAAAAATTTGAACACTGCTCTAATAAAACTTCAATTAAATTTAAAGTAAAAGATATGATATTTTTGCAATAATAAATTATAGGTATTCCAATATATGTATAATAACGGTAGCAACATACATCAATTTATAATGATACAATCTAGAATACATACAGGAACCATTTTTTAGCAGACATACTTGGGTAAATCAATCAGTGTCGGTCCTTAGATCATGGACCTTGTGAAGGGTTTAAAACTTTCGGGTAAGATTTTAAATAATTGTAAGGTAATTATTCATTTTGTACATATATGCTTAAAACATTTATAGTTAATAGCCGTCGGCTTCCTTAGGGAAGAACGAAAGATGTTACGTAAGGTACTGGCCACGGTTGCTGCTTAAGTAATAAGTGTTGCTATTTACGAGCGTCCACATGAAAACCCTCGGCTATTAGGTATGAATATTCAGCTCTAAAATACAGCGAACAGGTGCGGTTGATAAAGCGCATGGTAAGGTAAGCCTATTTCCAGCAGTGGACTAACACAGGCTGATGATCAAAGAGGCTTCATTATTTTTCCACTTGTCCACCTACTTATAAGTATCTTAGTCTGCTTAGCTCGCAATTGCGTAAAGAATATTTTTTAATAACTATATTACCGTTATTTTAGAACTTATCAATAATAATTATTCAATTTAGAAAACTGTCCAAAATAAAAATTTATAAAAAAAAACGAACCAAATGTTAAAAGTACAACTTGGACTGCTGACTTTTTTGAAATATCACCGTGGATTTCGACTTGACTTTAATCAAAGTACGAAGCACTTTAAGGAATCTCGTTTCTTAAATCCGGCGTGACCCCGATGTCAGAATGTAATTAAGTTTAATTATTGCGAAGAAAAATCCTTTTGCTCTTGCAGAGTTGTTTCTTGCAGTTGTATTTTAAGAAATAGAAAACTTTTGTTCATTGTATTGCTGTTGTAAAACGACTGGTTGGTTAGTTAAATTTTGTAATTTTTATGATTGTTAAATAAAGAAATGAAAAAATAATAAAGTTATTTATTGTGACAATTGATCCAAAAATAAATATAAATGTGTAACTTTTCAAATTACTTTTTCGGTATGGCTTCTGTCTGCTTATGTCTTTGTGCAAAGTTATATCTTTTTATGCACACTTTTATGTTTTTAACTTACTGCAATGTTTTAAAGTTCTGTAAAATAAATACAGAACAAAAATGTCTAATTATTTCATAATTTACTGAATATTACATACATGTTAGTAAACATTTCCTATAGAATTACTTTATTAATATAATAAACAGGGAATTTCTGTAATTTAATTAATCGACTTTGAACTGCTTGTAAGATGTTAGATAAGTTTTTGTTATCTAAAAAAGACTGACAACAAAATAAAAATTTAAGCTTTAAAAAAATTAGCATAAATTTATTATTAGAAATTATTATTTTTTTACTAGGCTACTATTTTACTTCTTTTTTAAATTATTGTAACGATTATATTACTAATAAATATATGATCTAAAAAAATAAAAACATTACCGATTCTTTTTGAATGTTTTAATGTAAAAAAAATCGTTCCAGGTTATCCATGAAACAAGTGGCCGCGGGTTATAAATTCAGTCTCTATAAATATGAACATATCTATAGAGACTGAATTTATAACCCGCCTATTAATAGTATATTCTAAGGACCTTTGTTTTTAATGGATTTGCTTCAAGCTTTTTCTAAGACATTTGTTTTAAGTAACGATAAATACATGTGGTAAATTTGGTGGAAATCGTAATCGGTATCCATCTCCCATAAATATATATCAATTATTAACTTTCCAAATCTTCGTTATAATTCGATTAGAGATAAATCTATAAAATGTGCTATAATCAGTTAACACTGTTAGTCTGGTATTGCTGATCTCAACGAATGTAGATGAACATTTTCCATGAGGTGGCCAGACTGCTCGTCTGCTTTCGTATGTAAAATAGATAATGGCTAACTAAAAGTTAAATATAACGTTTAAAAATTCTTCATTCTATGTGCTAAAAACCTACCATACATGACATCTTGATTAAATGAATACCTTAAAAATGCAAGAGATTTAAAATTCAGAGGCAGAAATCACTTTCATGCAAGGGATACGTCGCCACCTGCTTATGTTACGCAAGATACTGTTTAAATTCGGTCGGTTTTTTTTGTTAAAATTTTACTCCGAACCCTTTCATTTACATATATTAGCATTAAATAGCAAAAGATGCGTAAAAACAGCCAAAACTCGAAAGTTTACTTAAAAGCTTAAAAGAAGTAACATGTTGCTAAAGTTTGTGATGCCACAATTGAGATTAGATTTGGCTAAAGACGGCCATTATGAATTCAAAACGTGCCAGAGATAACAGGAACTCTGTAAAAGCCATGCAAGTCATAAAAGATAAGGCAACTATAGGGGAATTAACGTAACGGAATGGAAGCTGTATTCATATTTAATCATCAACATCATCATCATCAGCCTTAGATAGTCCGCTCCTGGAAATAAGCCCCCCCTAATACACCCCTATCCATTAGTGGGTTTTGGACCGTATCCCACCACGCTGGTCCAATGCGGGTTGGTGGGTGGACCAACTATTTACATGCCCATCCGACGCATGGATCGTCTTACTTTTCAGACAATTGGGTGATCGGCCCAAATTGCCCTAACCAACTAGAAAACAACAATGAAAATTTGTTGAGTCCCCGCAGGATTGGAACTCATGACCTCCGGTTTCCAAAGCAAACACCTATACCACTCGGCTACGGAGGCAGTAGGCATATTTAATGCAACAAACAAACCATCCCAACACCGGAAGCGTTTTTATTTTTGTTGCGGAATTCGAACTGCGGTGTATGTCTCGCGAGGTTTATATAATTAACAGTGAGAGAGCTCATTGTTGAGTAGAACAGAGGTTGTCAGGAATTATTCAGTATTGTGCATGTTATTGGCATTATTCAGGTAAAAATATTTATAAGCATTAAGACTTTTTTTTTGTAATATTTGAGTATAAGAAGGTATATGCTTCTATATTAAATATAGATATTTGACCTTGATTTTGATTATATATTAAATCTCCACATGTTATATGCAATACATTCCTCGACTTTTCTTGTGTCTAGTTGTTTCAACCGACAGCTTCTGAATAATTTCAGAGGGACTATAAAATGTGATCCTTGTTCCAGCCATATAGAAATTACAACAAAATGTTGCCTTAAGTCTGGTAAGAGTGAAAGGGATTGTATATTTAATCCACTAAGCGAAGTAACATGACTCAAGTCTTGCGTATATTCATATTTTTATACTTCTTTATTTTCGTAAGTAAATTATGCTTTCAGCTGACGGACATAATATTTTTCTGTCTTTTCTTGTGGGGTTTGTTTGATAGAAATGAGAAAGTTCATTGTTAAGTAGGACGAGGATTATATAGTATTGACATCATTCCGGGTGAGTAAGTGTTTGCTATATATTTTATTAATTGAATAACGTAATTAATTTATGATGAAACATTTTTAAAATTTTTCCTGGCCCTTGTTACACGAGCTCTGAGTTTTACTTTTGAATTAAATTTAACTAAAGATTTTATCGTTAATTAATCTTTACCATAAGATCTATTCTTTCTTTTTTAAAGACACCTTAACATAAGAAATAATAGAAAATTGTGTTATTGTGTAGTTCGAGGAAAAATACTATCTTAAGATAAAAGAAAACACGTAAGAAGTATATAAAGTCATACTACATCTGTTCTATTTTTTTCAGCCGAAAGCCCTGAATAATTTCAGCTACACTAAGAAATGTGATCTTTGTGGCAGCTTTACAGAAATGTCAACATAATATTTCCTGGAATCACAGGACGGTAGTGGATTGCATGTTTAATCCATTAAACAAAGTTATAAGATGATTCGTGACTCACGATTATACATCTTTTTTTTTTATTTCTTAGTTTTTATAACAATATTATTTACTGAATTAGTGCAAAATGATGTATTTCAAAAATATAATAACTGTTCATTTTTTTTTGTCCTGTACTTACTTTAAAGAGAAACAATAAATTTCTTATATTTTCCTGTGCAGTATCAGGACTTGTTTTTATATCTTAAGTGAGGATAGTGTAGCACCTTAAAATATTATTAAAAAAATAATATTAATAAAAAAATACTAAAGTTTAAAAGTTTGCAATTTTTTTACTCAAGCACTAATGCTAAAAGCTAGCTAACCAGGCCCCGGCTGCCTTAATTTTTTTTCAATAACTGCAAAACAATTGAATGACGCAAAACAATTGATGGTTAGAAAAGTATTTGGATATTGTTATATTTTTTATTTTCTTATATTAATGTTTATTTTTTGTGAAATGCTGTTATCTTCAGAAATAATGTCATTATAATATTTAACTCAAGTACAATGTTAAAAAGATGCCCGCCATATAGGCTTAGAGATGAATCTAAACTACTCCTTTAACTGTCATTGTAATAACAACGGGGGCTAAATATTTTCTGGAACTTATATAATTAGGAAAATTGGTATCAAAATTTTATTTAAGTTATTCTTTTAAACTGATACAACTTTCATGTGGTTTTAAGTGAATTGCAGACTAACCGTCGTGTCTAGTAATAAAAACCTTTAATTAAATATTTTCATTCCGATTCCACTACTCAGTGAGTGTATAATCAAAGAAAGACTAATTAGGCGTGAAGGAAAATGAGGAGACCGTCTCCTTCAGCTTTAATATTCTATTTAAGACGCGTCAGGATCATGGCGCGCTTGTAAAACTGAACTCGTCAACGGAGCTCTAAAACGTTGTTAAAGGATTTTATAGTGCAGGATTCGTAAAGTTAACGAAGGAAAAAATACGCTGAAGGAGAGGAACTTTAAATTGTGACCACTTAATTTGTCGTGATTTCAAAGATTGTTAATCAATAGCCGTCTGGCCACTTGTTTCCTCTTTTTTACTTCAGTGTGCCTAAATTAATTTACGTGCCTTTTATATGGATCGATAAATAGTAGATAGTTTATGGCAGGTATGTCTTAACGAAAAGTAGACTTGACGAAAACTCTTGGCATGGCATAGTGGTAGTGCGCGTTACCAAACCAGTGGTGACAGTAGTGGAGGTCAGCGGGGCGCAATTTTGAGTTTTCGTTTTTTTTTGTTAATTCAGAGACTATAATGTGTACTAGAAGAACAATTGGTACTCTTTACAATAAAACAGTAATTTACTACATATATTTATTACATTATCACTAAACAAATCTTTTGTTCAAAATATTTTAGACAAGTCTTGCGTAAAGCAGTCGCTGTAGCTATAAACTGAGGAGTTGGTTAAGCCTTCTTCAAGCCGTTAATTGGCCTTCAGCATTCCTTGCGTTTTAATGTTCAGTGGCAAGTTTTCAATATTCAGTCGACTAAGAAATTTTCTGAATTGTTTCTCCCCTGCGGTATATTTGGGCAACATTGGAAGCGTCTCTAATTTTTTTTTATAAAAAAGCGTATGTACTGTATGCGTTTTTTTACGTCCTCGGTACTCAATCGCCATCCAAACATATGCTTCGTCCGCTAAGTGTAGCTTCTTGTTCTTGTTCTGGATATTATATCTATCTCCAACATGACATACAGATAGTATTTTAAATGCTTATTCTATTTGTTATAAAGTCATAAAACAGACATGAAACATTGTCCTAATTAAGCTTGTTCCTGTTTGGTTGTTTATGGGCTTTATTACGGCATATCACATAGGTAGTTGAAACTTATTTGATAAATATAAATAAAAAAGATGCTCTGGGTTTAGATCTTAATTGAATATTACCTATATGTTAATATATATTACATATATGTTTCTTAACTTATGCTTATACGCGCTGATGAATAAACAGTTAATTAACACTGCCATTATCAAGAACTTGGTAGAAATCTTCAGTATAGCAGAGTGTCAGCAGAGTCGGCATATCTTGGTTGCAAGCTGACAGGGAAACTTTAAAAGTAGCGCAGGTGTAAGCTAAGTAACTCGCTGTCTTTTAAGATTGATGCGATGTTAGATGTAGCTGTAATCACTATTTCTTGGCCGCTGGAAAACTGTGTTCGAAACGTCAGGAATTTAAATGTAAATAAACGCGATAAAATCCGTAAAGTAATTTTATTTAAGAAACCTAATATAACCATTTTCTTAGTGAACCTTTGAGGCTATGTTTTGTAGGTAAAAGATGGTATTAGTGCCTGATGCGTTCTGATTATCGTATGACATCATTGTTTCAAAACGATTGAAATATATTATTTATTTTATTTTATTTATTTAATCTTTTTGCACAAACTGAACAGAGGCGGACTTAATGCCAATAGCATTTTCTGCCAGTCAACCTTGGGGTGATGCAGAGATATAGTAGGAAGGTGCATTAACAAGTTAAAAATAGGAAAAACAAACAAAAAAAATATTTTAAGAAAATAAATATGTACTCAAAATAGATAAGTAAATTTTACATAACATATAATATTACATTATATATAAATATACTGAATACATACTTGATCATATATAACATATAAAAAAAATATATTAAATAATATGAATATACATATATATCATAAATAAAATATTTAAGTCCGATGATTTCGTTTAAGCAAGTGCTATTTTTTTTTTACCTTAAAAGTTATGCTACTTTTAGCTATCTTGTTTTCTAAAGGTAACACATTCCACAAGAGGACAGATTGAACGAAAAAAGAGGAATGTACGAGGTCAGAACGGTGAATACGGAATTGTAGCAAACGTGTATGCGTCGAGGGAAAATTTTTGTTGCTAACTTCACATAAATATTGGAAGGGCCTGCAGAGCGTCAATCTCGTCTGAGAGGGCAAAACTTTTTAACCGGTAAAGGCATCGCAGGACTCCTATCACTTTCTGCACTACATTTGAAATTTGTCTGTTCCAACTTAAAGTATTATCTATATGGAGACCTAGATTTTTCACACTTTCACTGAGTGGAATGTGTTCACCATTAAAAATTACGTTTGGTAGCGTGCTGAAGTCTATCTTACTTAAAATACACCTACTACAAACGACTATAGCCTGACACTTCGATGGGTTCACGGTTAAACCGAACTTGTCACACCAATTTTTGATAGTAGCTAAATTTTTATTAATATTTCCTATTGCTATGTTTAAATTTTTGTGGACTCTTGCGCAAATAACTGCAGGTCATCGGCATACAGATGACACGCACATTGGAGATCAAGAGTGATAAAATTAATAAATATATAAAACAAAAGAGGAAAAAGAATACCGCCTTGAGGAACACCAGATGTAAGATTCAGCCAGCGTGACGAACATTCGTCAACAATTACTGATTGCGAGGGCGCCAGCCCTCGAAGATAAGAAGAAAACCATTCCAGTACTTCCACTAAAATCATTAAATGAGAGAGGACTGCAAGGAGAATGGCGTGACTGACGGTGTTAAAGGCGATGGTGTAATCTATGAGCCATGGTGTTTTCCATGCTCGCCTTTGAATCGCCAGTCACTTTAAGCAAGGCAATAGTCGTACTATGCCCGGGCCTAAATCCAGATTGTAATGGACTAACCAATTCGTTTCTGAAAATGAAATTAGAAAGTTGTTTCTGTACACAAAACTCTAGTACTTTAGATAGGAAGGGCAAAATGGAGATAGGTCGTAATGAGCGAGAAGTGAGGGGTTGGAGCATTTTGGAAGTGGACGAATAAGAGCATTACGCCAGGAAATAGGAAAGGTTCCTGAACTTAGGGAAAAAAATATAACGTGGGTAAGGGTTGGGAGAAGGTAATCAAGGATAAAACAATCATTCGTGGACCGATTTTGTTGTCATAACCTAACGAACCATTTAATTTAATGGAGAGGACAGTTTTTTTGATATCATCAGAAGTAACTGGAGAAAATTTTACCAATTGAGTACAAGGGCGCGTCAAACCATGTAAATAAGTAATAGTGTCACGTATCTTTGGATGATCTAAAGAAGAAGAGGTGGTGAAATGATGATTTCAATCATCCAAACTAAACGAACTGGGAGGGTTTGATGTTCGCCGATACCTAAACTCCCGAGAAACTTCCAGGAGGTCCTGAGAAATATACTAAACTCTATTAGTTAAAAAAATCTATTTTTTACGCAGTTAAAAGCCTTTTTAGGAAAACTTTTAAGGCAATAAGCAATAAATGTGTGATGCTTCCCAAACCTCAAAAATGCTTTTAACGAACCGAACGCCACCATTGGTTCCGAAGCGACTCCATATGTAAATAAGAATGTAAATCCATATTATTCGTAATTAATTAGACAATCCCCATTAAAATGTTCCAGCGTTTGGCACAGGAACATTTTTATTAAATATTTTACCAAAACTAGATAGTGTAGTACAATTAATGCAATCCATATTACAACTTTATTTAAGAGCCCAGCATAAAAACATAATTTAAAAGAAAACTTGATTGTTTAACATTATTGTTATTGTGATATTTTTTTATTATGACATCAAAACTGCAAGTTCATTAACGAACTTCACCGTTAATTTCGGTCGGTGTAAACCACCAAACCATCTTACGTCACATAAGAATTGAGGAAGTTTGTGAAAATTTAAATTAAATATAATTAAATCCTTACTAAGGGTAGTTAGGTGTTGTTCTTGCACATTATAGTTATAATGAAATTTAAAATATATGCTAATACGAAAACCGTTAGTTACAAATTCTCATAACGGATAATGTTAATATCGTAATATTATCACGTTCATACTGCGTAAAGTTTTTAAGTTCGTTAGTCGCAACAAAAAATTAAATTGTTTAACTGTTACATTTTGTTAATAGATTCAATCAATGTAGAAAAAAAATACTAGCTACCTTACCAAACTTAAATGTTAACATTATATATAACCGTTAAGAACGCTTGCCTAGCGAAACAGTTTATTGAGCCGAAAAACGTTAGACGTTCGGTTTTTAACGGAAAAGGGCACAAGAAGGGATTTCCAAACAAAAATCCGCTTTGGACTATCGCCGTGACATCCTTAAAGATAGTCTAGGAATACAGAAAAGTCACTTAATTGTATGACACAATGTTATACAATTTTACTAAAAAATAGCAATGTTTTGTATATATAGTCATGCAAAATAAAAATATTTAATTAAATAAAAACCTTCACTTCTTCTTTTCTTATGCGTAGCAGGAAGCCAACTTATTATACTTACTGGTGTTGGTGAATATCACGACAAATTTCATAGAGGCAGATACGGCTCACAAAGAAAATAAAAAATATTTGTGATTTTAATTAGTTATTCTGTACTTTTGTTTTTACTCCGAGTTATTTATTTTTTATTATTCAAGAAAATTTTAAAAGAAAACACCCAGTAAAACAAAACCAGAACTCACTTCTTAAAAGCGGAAATTAGAGAAGGAAAAATATGGTTATACTTAATGCCCCTCTGTTTTTTTATGGATTTCTCCTAGCTCTGCTAACGAGCTTGGATGTTGGCGAGTATTATCCTCTCACCACTTAGTATAAATAACGTTTACTTAAATTGCGCCATTTTGAGTGTTTAAATACTTTAATAGCTTTATTAACCCAGTCATAAATTACAGCTGCAGCGTACGATTCTTTGTATTTTTTGTAGGTGTGAATTGTAGGAATAATCAAAAATTATTACATGCCGTATATGAAAAACGCCTGAATACCAAAATTATGTTTATACCCTCATTTTCAGATTATTAATTATCTGATTAAAGTTTTAAACGCAATCAATGAAACAGTTTATAATATTAATTTTAAACTATATTAAATAAAATATAGTTTATCGTAGGCAATTTTTTTTTTCACTTTTCAAAATTCCATTTCACTTTTCTCATTAATGTCCAAGTGACTTGTTCGATTAAAGCCACAAGATTGTTTTCAAATATTCTTTTACCATCACAAATCTACATTATTTCTGTGTAATCTAGGTAAAATAAATTAAAGATAATATAAAAAATGCCAATAAATATTATTAATCTGTTTTCAATATATTTATTTATGTCAACATAACTTACCAATACAACGCCAGTAAGAACCTCTTATATAATATACAAAAAAAATATGTAAGATTTCTTTAAATTATGGAAGATTACCCTTAATTGGGGCATATAGATTTAAAGTTCTTTAAGCTGTGACCCAGTTAAAAGAAAGGAAAAGATAATTCCTTCCTTTATTCTTTCTTTATTTTTCCCCAATGACAAAATTGTGCCGTTCAATATTAAAATAACCACTACACAGAAACTTTTACGGAAAGTGTGATAATTGACTATATTCATATCTATCCGTTCTATGAAGAAGGATAAAAGTTATCTCTAACACATGCCGGCAATGCAATAGATTTGGCCGGTATGGTTTATGCATGAGCTGTATGCACTTAACTATCATACTTTAATCCTGTATTTAAAGCGGATGGGACGCGTTCGTAGTTTGACAGTATAAACCGTTTTTATATCAATTATAAATATTATTCTTACTTATGTTGATTTAATAATATTTAATTTGAATTCATCTAAAGTAGAAAAATTTAAATAAAAAAACCTAAGTAGCGACGTAGTTGAATTATAATTAAATTTATCTTAGGCGTTAACCAAACAAGCTAGCAGAAGAAATTATTACAAGCTATTAGTCACATCATAGTTTTTCTTCACTTTTATTGTATTGAACATTAACGATTTTATTGATAAATGAAAAAGGTCAATAATAAGCGAAGAATGCCGAAAACGTCGGTTTTACTATTAGTACTTTAAATGATAAGATGATTATAGCTATACTACATTTAAATCCTTTTAAAAATATGTCTTCAGTAAAGAAGTTAAGATTTTGGTCGTTTAGTACGTATATCTTTTGTATACATACCTCTAGATAGGAAACTTTACTACATATCTAAGCTTACTCTGGTTTTTAAGCCAAGTATGTAAATCTAAACGAGCTCGGTTGCTACTACAATAAAAAGTGTTCGTAGTATACGACTGTCCACTTTGCACCTATGAGGGATGAATATTCAGTTCCTAAAATCAAACATATGACACAAGAATAGGTCTAGAGTTTTTAATTAACATGAAAATAACAAGTAAAAAGGTTGGTTTTAAGTTATAGTTTATTATTTTTTAATGGTAAGCCTAAAAAATAGTTAACACTAATTTTACTGCTTTCTTTCAAATGAGACTTTGACATTTTGTGAGTTTACCAGCTGCTTGTTACGTTCAGTTCTTTGTAAGAAATCCCTAACTATAAGAAATAAAATAGAAAACACTTAACATAAGAATATTTTAATCTAGACCGGCTCAGTACTGTAATATTTGCATTTATTAAAATATTTTTGAAAAGTAATTCTATTAATAAGTTACTTATTTATACGTAAAAGGATTTAAGACCATATTTATTAGAAGTAATACATATTATCACAAACACAGATAAAAATATGTACTACACCTATTCTCGTAATTACTTGTTTCAGCTCAACAGACCCCATTTTCTCCAGAGGCTGTCGGCTGAAACTATTTTTTAAGCACTACTAGATAGAAATAAAATTATGATGATGATTTAACTAGTCACTAGAACTTATATAATTTAAAAAAGTGTTGTCAAATTTTAATTATAAACAATCTTGAAAATGCGCACAATTTCGTAGCGGTTCAAAAGGAAACTGAAGACAAATTGACGTTAACAGTAATAAAAATCTTTTAATCAGAACTCTTTTTATAGCTATTCCACAACGTTAATTTATAATCAAAGTAAAAATAAGATTTAAAGAGATTGGAGGACACCGTCTCCTTCAACTTTTAATATTCGATTTAAGACGCTTCAGGATCATGGCGCTGTTAGAAAACCGAACTCGTTAACGGAGCTCTAAAACGTTCTTAAAGGGTTTTATAGCGCAGGATTTGTAAAGTTAACGGAGGAAAAATAAGAAATGCTGAGAAAGTTTAAACTGTGACCACTCAATTTCACGTTATTCAAAAGATTACTTTACGATACTCGCCTGCCTACAAACTTTATAAAACTGAAATAAAATTTATTTACTCTTATTTATACTTAAAATAAAATCTATGTGCCTTTTATTTAAGCAGCTGCGTCATAGATAGTTAATGTGGTTATGACCTAAATTATCTTGACAAAATAAACCCTGACCGTGACGTTGTGGGATTGCTTTTCAAACCGGAGTTCATGGGAGTGGAAATGGAGATATTTTTTTTATTAGATAGAGCGATGAGTGGAGCAGGATGTTCGCCTGATGGCAAGTAATTCGCCTTGCCCATGCGAACAGTAGCGTAAGACGCGACAAATACTCTGGCTATGGTCCTTTGAACGGAAGTTAGTACAAATTAGTGTTCACACACTATTTATTTGTATCTCTGAAATTTGTGAGGCCTACTTTACCAGTGGACTAACACAGGGTGATGATGATAAAAATTTAAAAAACCTGTACACTCTAAATTTTTAAAGTCAACAGCTGTCAATTATCCAAACGTATGTTTCCTCTGGCAAGTCTAGCTTCTTATTCTGTAATCAAAATAGTCGATCGACCGTCTCTCGTCAGATGGTTCTATAGTTTTTTTTTGATGTTGTAGCTATCGACAATAGCATAAATAGACAATATTTTAACATTATTTTCTATCTGTTGCAAGGTCTGTACAGCCTATTTTTTACTTGTTCTAAAGGCTGATGAGCTATTTGCATAATCTTACTGTAACAAACCTGCTAGATAACATCAAATATTGTCGTAAAAATGCCTGTACCTATGTAGTTATAAAGCTTAATAGCCCATAATTTTAATTGGCTGTTTTAGGGTGTAACGCATAGTAATCGAAACTTATTTTACAAATAAGTTTCAATGATAAAGTATAAAAATTACTTTAAGTTTAGGGCTTAATTAATTATTACCAATTGGCTACTACATATTACAAACAACTATACTTCATAACTTATGCTTCTGCGCGCTAATGAAAAGACAGCTAATTAACACTGCCATTATCAAGAACTTTGTAGAAATCTTCATTATAGAGGAGTGTCAGCAGCGTTGGCATGCCTTGGTTGCAAGCTGACAAGGAAACTTTGAAAGTGGTGCAGGAATAAGCTGAGAAACTCGCTCCCTTTTAAGTTTGGTACAATGTTGAATATAGCTGTAATGATTATTTCTAATTTAAGCTATTTAGATAAAACGTAATATGTCCTTTACTAAATGGATATGTTAATTAAGGACACATCACAAGTTTTATTTATGGTCAGTTGAAATTATCTACATGACATGTTCGTCACGCGAGATCTGAGATACCAAGAGATACCAAGACGACCAAGTCTCTTTTCTCCATATATTCCAGTAATTCTAATACGGACTACCAATGAACCTGACTTAATAATAAAAAAGCCGATAACAAGTTTTTCAAACTAGTTAAAAAATGTATGAATAAATTACGACAAATATGATATGCACAGATCTGAAAATGTTAAACCATTATAAAATTTTACTTTAAAACATTTTGTAAATTCGCTGTATAATTTAGCAAAAATTAAATCAATAACTATCTTAGTAAGCTTTTGGGCCCAAGGTTATAGATTGCTCGAATTGAATATTTCAGGTGGACAAATATCGTACTAGTATCAGACGTATCCTGAATACTGCAAGACATTATTCTTTGGAAATAACTGAAATATACTATCAGTTAATAATATATTTTTCTTGATTACGTATGCTATAGAGTAAAGTTTACTACATAGATAAGGAAGAAAAAAGGCCCAAAAACAGATCCTTGTAGGACACCTATAATTACCGGAGCCCCGAAAGATTTATTGTCATTCTGAGTTCTATGGCTCAAGTACGAAGAGAAAAGGTTAATTACAGTATTTGTTATACCATAGTGCCGATATTTCTTAACTACGATTTCTTATTTTACGCAATCATAAGCCTTTTTAGGATCCCGGAAAATGTCTAAGGCAACAAACAAAAATATGTGATGCTTCCCAAGCCTCAAAATGTGGCCTTATGTGAATGAGAATGTAAACCCATATAATTTGTATTTAATTAGACAATCAACAATAAAATGTTTAAGATTTGGGTATAACAGCATTTTTTTAATATTTTACTCTAAAGTTCAGCTTGAGTTTAAATATTTTATTATGACATAACACAGCCAGTTCTGCACGTTCGTTAACGAACTTCGCCATATTGAGTTGAGAAATTATATTCAAATTTAAATAAAATATTTTAAATCGTTACCAAAGGTATTAACTAAAGGTCTTAGATATTGTACCTATAATGTATGTTAATAAATAAACCGTTAGTTAAAAATTCTGCAACAGATAAGGTTAATGTCAGAATATTATCACGTTAATCCTGCATAATTTGAACTGCCTCCTAGCTCCAGTGGTATGGGCGTGTGCTTTAGAAACCGGAGGTCGTGGGTTCGAATCCTGCGGGACTCAACAAATGTTCATTGTTGTTTCCTAGTTGGTTAGGCAATTTGGGCCGATCATCCAATTGTCTGAAAAGTAGATAATCCATGCGTCGGATGGGCAGTAAAAGTTGGTCCACCACCACCGCATTGGACCGTATCCCACTACGGTCCAAAACCGCCTAATGGATAGGGGTGTATTGAGGAGAGCCTATGTCCAGCAGTGGACTATCACAGGCTGATGATGATGATGATGATGAATCCTGCATAAAGTTTTTAGGTTAGTTAATCAAAACATTTTTGTACATTTATATTTGTTAATATATTAAATTATTTTATTGAATTAAATACTCTGATATAAAACATACAAATAATAATATTTCTAGCAACCTTACAAAACTGGAACGTTAACATTATGTATAGGCGTTAAGAACCTTATCCTAGTAAAAGAGTTTATTGAGCCGAAAAAGATTAGACGTGCGCTTTTAACGGTAAAGGGTACATGGAGGGATTTACGAACATAGATCCACTTTGGACTATGGCCGTGAGATCTGTACAGATAGTTTAGGAATACAGAAATGCCACTGTAAAATACATTTACCCCATTACACAATTATTCATACAAGCCGATATAGTATAGTAACTACAAAGCCTCTCATCGTAAAATAAAAATATCTAAATGAATAATAAATTTTATTTCTTCTTTTTTTATGCGTAGCAAGAAACAAACGAGTGGGTTTCTTACTAGTGGTGACGGTGTCCCCAATATCACGACAAATTTCATAGATTGCAGCTGATATGCAGTAGGGGGCTCGACTCTCGATGTTGTTTGCGAATACGTCTGTTTAGAACAAGTGGTCCGGTAAAGCAGGTCCAATTTCAAGAGAAAATGGTCAATCGTCGAATCCAACTCGGTTTGGCAGCGTTCGGGAAACTATGCGACGTCTTCTCGTTTCAAAAAACCTCAGTTTCTCAAATAGAAAGTCTTCGATAGTTGTGTGTTACCAGTTATTGCTATTACTCATTATAGGCCTTAATAAGGGCCTTAAGGTTGCTCAATGGGCTATGGAGAGGGCTATGCTCGGAGTTTCCCTACGAGATCGAAATAGGAACGGGGAGATCCGTAAGAGAAACAAAGTAGTTCTCGAATCGAAGCAACGTAACGGGAAGCGCAGCGTAGGGCGTCCACCCACAAGGTGGTCAGACAATCTGATAAAGATTACGTTTTTAAATGCACGCTGCCTCCGGAAGGTCACTATGAAAAACATTAGGGGAGGCCTATGTTCAGCAGTGGAATTCAATTAGCTGATGGATAATATGGCTCACAAAGAAAATAATATTTGTGATCTTTATTAATTATCTTTACTTTTTATTTTTACTGGTAGTTATTTATTTTCAATAAAATCTTTCTCTTATTACAGAATCGTAAAATGCCACTACAACAATTTTGATATAATTTATTTAAACTAATATGTTTAATTTGAATTGCAATTAGAAGATATTTCAATTGTCTTCACTAACAAGGAAAGCAACGATAACTTAAAGTTGTTTCCACGCAGAGTTCAAACACACGACAGCAGCACGACCAAATACTAAGGCGGTTTCTGTTACAATTAAAAAAAAATAAAACCAGAACTCACTTCTTAACAGCGGAAATTAAAGAAAGAAAAATATGGTTACATTAATTTCCCTCTGAATTTTTATGGATTTCTCCTAGCTCTTCTAACGAGCTTGAATTTTGGCGAGTATTATCCTCTCACCAATTAGTATTATTAACGTTCACCTTAATTGCGCCATTTTGAGTGTTTTAATCCCCCAGCTACATTAATCCAGTCATAAATTACAGCTGCAGCATACTATTCTTTATACTTTTCTAAGTGTGAACTGTACAAATAATTTAGGAATATTACATCTGTTTTGCGCAAAAGGATAAATACTATTGGCATATTTTAAAGACAAGATTTTAAAAAAATGCCAAAAAATGTCTTCAACCTTAGTCTTTATATGATATAAACCATGTAATGTGTTCATATAATAAAATGTTTGTCGTAAAATTAATGTTCATATAATTTACATTTACAAAGCCGGAAAGGACCTCTTGTAAGATATACATAAAATTTATGTAACATTATGCCCCATAATTGGGAAATATATTTAAAGTTTTTTATGCATTGACCCAGTGTAAAGAATGAAAAAATAATTCCTTCTTTTTGACTAACTTCTTAAAAGAAGGAGGTACTCAATTCGGGGCGTATGCTTTAGACTGACTTCTCAAAATATTATGTTACCTCTTGCTCCTCCACCCCCCTAGCAGTCCTATAAAAAATTAAAATATGAAAAAATATACTGTGTAAAGTCGCTCACATTTTTTGGTCGAAATTTCTCATACTTTCTTTTCTTTCTTTCTTACCCCTAGTGATCAATGTGTGCTACACAAAATGTTATAGGAAGTGTGATGATAGTCTATATATATCCATTATATGAAGAAGGAGAAAGGTTATCTCCGACACGTACCGGCAATGCAGTAGATTGGGACGTCATGTTTTTATGCATGAGATGTATGCACTTGATTATCATACAAAACGCCTCACAGCAATGTGGATATGGATGTCGAAGGCAGGAATTCCCTTCTATGACTTAATCCATGTCAATATTCCATAACATACCCAAATGTAAAACGGATGGGACTGCGTTTGCAGTTTCACAATATTTATCGTATTTGCTTACGTATTACTCAGGGTCTTAGGTATATTATATATATGTATATATATATTGCCTTAATAGTTATTGAATTTGAATAATATAAAATTTTAATTCATCTAAAATTTAAAAATGTAAATGAAAATATATACTTTAAAAGGTTGGTGAATCATTGAAGTATTATTTAATTTATCTTAGGCGTTTTACAAAAAAGCAAGCAGGAAGAATCTTATATCAATTACAGGTAGTACAAATAGTAACTTATCGGTCTGCTCTATCATTCAACTATTTTGTATTGAACATAATTGTGTTTTTGATATTTCATTGTCCTTTATAAATAGCTGATCTTAATTATATAACGTATTTAAAAAGTAAAAATAAAAATATCTTAGTACTTTTATTTTATAAGTTCTATTTTAAAACCCGTTACCATTATAAAACGATCAAAGTCTTTTATACAATCTTTCGAACATATACATTCAGTAAGGAAAATTAACTGCGCACCTAAGCTTACTCTTTTTAAAGCCAAGTATGTAAATTTAAACGAGCTCGGTTGCTACCTTGCTAATAAGTGTTCGTAGTATACGAATGTCCAATTTACAGCTATGAGGGATGAATATTCAGTTCGAAAAACTTAGCGAACATGTGACACGATGATGGTACGAGAGTTTTTGCGTTAGATAAAGTAAAACTAAAGAAAGTTTGTTGTTTTGTTTATTAAGATACTTTAGATCGATTCAATCATGCTGCCTCCGTAGCCTAGTGGTATGGTGTCTGAAAAGTAACATGATCCATGCATCGGATGGGCATGTAAAAAAGTCGGTCCACCCACAAAACTGCATTGGTCCAGCGTGGTATGATACGGTCCAAAAAAAGCCCCTAAGGGATAGGGATGATTAGGGGAGGCCTATGTCCAGCAGTGGAATATTACAGGCTGATGATGATGATGAGATCGATTCAGTCAAAAGTTTTACTGTACCATTGCGGTGCCTATTTTTCTGCCATTTTTTTAGAGATAACGTTGTCTACGGTGCCCCGTACTGAACGTAATTACTGGAGCTCGGAAAGACATAAAATCACATGTCTTAAAGCAATGAGGTTCTATATGGCGTGTTACGTATGCAGTTATTATAGGAACGAAATATTACTTACCATCAATTGAAGGTCGTCTCATCGAAATAATTAAAAAAAAAGAGTTTTACACGAACTACTAGTTGGTTTTTATCCTGTAGAAAACCAACATAGTATATCTGTTCGTTTTTCTTTTCAATGCAGTTCTTCCTTTGTGTTGGACAAGTCAGGTGCCGATCGATCTGAGCAAAAGTGTTTGTTTTGCAAAACTGACTGCATTGGGCATCAAACACATAACAAATTGCAACTATCATTTCTAAACATTATTTCGCATTTTGTGTTTTAATGGACTTTACTGTCAAAATATTCATCCTTTTAATTTTTTATTCATAACTTTAATTTTAATCTATTTTCAATTAATTTCATTGCAACTTTGACTACGTAAAACTACATCTTTAATTTTTTGCGTAGTAATATGGTAGGTTAATTATTGCTTTAGTTTAACTACAAAAGATTTAAATAAAAACATTTTAAATCGTTTTAAAATTCTTATGCGTTTTTCTAAACTTCTCTAAGGAGCACGCATATTATCCCATTAACCACTTTTTATTATTAACGTCCACTTAAATTGCGCAATTGCGAGTGTTTTAATTTCCCCGTTAGGCTAGTCCAGTTTTAAATATTAACTTCAACGTGTTATTATGCAAATATTTTGCTAGAATGTTAAATGTAGTTTTGTACCATTTATAAAAACGCTATATTAAATGTGTAGCGAACTTTGTTAGTACTAATATACATGGTCACAAAAGATTAGACTAGTAGCTTGTAAGGGTCTAAGAAGGTAAACAGAACTCCATTTTAATTTTAAGCTTATTTGACCGACTTCCCAAACGAAGAAGGTACTATGTCCGAAGAGTATATTTTTCATATGTACGAGTATGTACCCGTATGTCAGCTCGTTATTCTGTACATGGTGGTTCCATCGATTTTATTTCTTTAATAAGTAGGTATCGTGTTATTTATATTTACTTTTATTTAAAAGAGATAGTTAATTTTTGATATATAACATTTAATATTTAAGTGATAAAAAATGTCTAAAATAACAATACTTTGCGATCAATCATAACCTTTTTAAAGAATAAAATAAAGTAATTTTAGTCAACCTAATCTAATCGGAGCAAAACAACTTTGTATAAAAGATAGCGTTGACGTTATCCCTGTTATGATAAACAGGTTTAAAAAATAAATAAGTGACTTTTAGGTAAGCGCAGCGCTGTACCTAAAAGTCAGCATAACTGGGAATGCTTGATAATGCAAACGGAAACTTTTCTAACGCTCAATGTATATAAACATTTTTAAATATTACATTTATAAGAAAAAAAAACTATTAACATTAGCAAAATTGATAACAATCATTTACTTTCGAAATGCTGGATTTATTAAGATATTTGCTCAAGCAATTCAAAAAGCAACAGACAAACTACTTGTAAATCTACAATAATAATATAAGTCGTTATTCAAAAATACATTGATACAATTAATAAAATAAAAGTATCTACTTCAGTTGTTTACTTTTGTTTTTATCATTGTAAGCAATTTAGATAAAACACGAACAAAAAGATGTCCAAAGTCCATCGCAGTCTAGGTACTAAATCTTTACGGTCGACATTCACTGAATAAAACAAGCGGCTACATAAATTTCACTTGGCTAAGAAAAATGTCCGTTGTGCTGCTATAGAGGCCACGAGAGAAATTGGCACAAATTGTGGGAATATCATAACAGGATGGGAGGAGATCGTACATCTATTTAATGGGCAAAACAAATCTGTATGATTAATGAAACGCTCCGCGTTTTATTACCTTTGACTTCCCACTTTTATAATTTCTATGTTAGTTTACTTGTTGAGTTAAAGATATTTTATTGATACTAAGAGAAATTATAGTATTGATTGGACATTTTCAGAGAAAACAAATCTTAAATGTATATTCTTCTGGTTGGTAAAAACCTATTTACATATATCTACATAAGAGCAGTTTATAAAATAACAATTAAACTGCTGTTAAAAAAAAAACTAGAGAGAAACAAAACTAAAGCTATATATTGATGAAAATATGTAAAAGAGATTAGTTAGCAAAACCCAGCAGGGGCCTATTCTCATAAATATTTCACAACAAGAAGTGTATCTTGGATACAACATTAATAGATCGCTAACTTTACAAGGGACAATCTTAACGGCTTCTCTTTGAAAAAATTTTAGTGAAAAAAGCAATGTTATGCTGATATTTTAATCATTAACTTTATGAATGGTAGCTGAGGTCACACTGCTCATATAGAAAAAGTCTGCGCATACTGTAAGTGTTACGATTTGGTTTAATAGTTAAGGTTTTCTTCTTAGCTAAGAGGCGCTTACACAATGATGGTGAGACTTTTGAATAGATTCATTTCATTTAAAAACTAGAAATTGAAAGTGTGTGAGCTTATCAGCATATAACTACAAGCGAATCCGTAATAAAACATTTATTATATTATTATTAAGAAGATTTAAAAATATGTGACTGATAGTGAGAAAAGTAAGCATCTATCTTGGCGGATTCTATAGGCAAAATGTAGTTTAATTTACTAAATCTGGATACAGAGTCATGTTAACATCCAAAATTCATTTCCTTTTTACGTCTTTCGCCAGAAACTGTTGTTTTGTTTACGCTCATCATACATTGTGGACTCATAAATAATTTAGGGACTTTTGCCGGCTTGATCCTTTTAGCGGATTAACGCAAATCTTTTCTTTTCATATTTGAGTAAAATATGTATTTTTAACATAATAAACTTGCTTATGCAGCAAAGTGTGACATGCGTTTATAATCTGGAAATAATCACTGGTCAACAGAAATCATTCAATAATGATTTAATAAAAATATCATAAAATTTAATAAAAATAACAATATATAGAATGTATTAATATATGAAATATAATAGCAATAAATATTTGCTTAGAACACGGTTTAATAAATGTTTTTTGATGTTTAAATTTTAAGAATAAACAAGTTGTGCTTATTAAAATAAAGTGTGCAAAATGAATTGCATAGGAATCAGATTTTAAATTTAATTATGTTATATTAAAAAACCACATACAAAAAAAATATTATATTAACATTTCGCAGAACTTATAAAGTCATTAACACTGTACAAATTATTTTCCAGCAATTGGTGTAATCTTGTCTTAAAGATTTTAAAATTTAAAACATTAAAGTGTAGAGGTAATTTATTGTATACGTACTAGCTGATATCCGCGACTTCGTCCGCGTGGAATAGGCGTTATGTCGAACAACGGACGAGGCTCTAGCAAACCGCCCACATTGGACCAGCGTGGTGGGATACAGTCCAAAACCTCCTAATGAGGAGTCGAGTCGAAGACCCCAGCCCCCAGGTCCCGGTAGCTTCGCTAGTCCTGGCCAAGGCGACAGCCACGGTAATGGCAGGGCGGGTATGATAAGAATCCCCGGGAAAACGTAGGTTACTAAAACAAACTGACCATTGCAACATAAAACAGACGCACGCTACGGTTAGATCTTCATTTGGCCTAACTGAAAGAGGGATGTCTGTGTAAAGCCGTCATTATGTCTGTCGTAGTCCAATGTGGGCAGTCTGAGCCTATCCTGGTGAAAGACACGGAGACGTCATGTCTCTGAAATTGTTCTCCGCCGCGCTGGAGGAAATGTTCAGGATGCTCAACTGCGAAGAACACGGCATAAATGTGAACGGCGATTACATCAAAAAGACATACAGAAAATAGTGCAAAGCCTAGCTAAGTCTTCTACACGGATCGGTCTCCGGCTAAACTTGGGTCACGTTAAGCGAGCACGTTGATCTGAAATCGATCGCAATCGATGGAACCTGCCTCGAAGTGGTTTCCTGAGTACGTTTACCTAGGATAAACACTTGAACTAGTTAGAAATAACATTGAGAGAAAGACCAACAAAACAATTTGGGCAACTTTTCATAAGCTTCCTAGAGTTTTCTCGTCACCCATCCCTCAGTGTCTCAAATTGAAATTCTTAATTCAATCTATTCTAAACAAAATGGCATTTAACTATTTGCTACAAAGAAAATAAAAAAATAATTGTAAAATTATGCCATACAGTAACCGTAGCTATTTTTTTAGAAGACATACTTGTTTATAGTAGCCAGTGTCAATCCCGTGACCTGGAAGGTGTTTAAAACGTTGTGTATAAATTCAAATAATTGTATAGTAATTAAACGCGGTAAAATCCATAAAACTGTATTTATCACGTAAAAATAAACTTTTGTTAGTATATTCCCAAAAACACTTTTCGCACATAGCCTTCCAGCTTCCTTAGCGAAAAACGAATGATGGTAAGTATGTCACTGACCACGGTTACTGCTTAAGTAATAAATGCTGTAAATTTGCGAGCGTCCACTTGAAAACCCTCTTCTCTAAGGTATGAATATTTAGCGGATATTCGGCGAACAGGTGCGCTTGATGAACCGCATAGCTTTACCTGCCGCCAACGGGTGTCCTATGTTCACATATAACTGTAGTAGTGTTAACTATATATAAAAAACAAATAAAATCATATAGAATTTAAGGACTTGGTAAGAATATTATTACAATTTATGACATTGTAATAGTTATGTGTATATTGAGTTTTATCCCTTTGTTCACACCAGCTGCGAAATGAACATAACGTCAGGAGATTAAATATGCATTTATAAAACGTAAATGATCCTTAAAAAATTCCTAAAATTCGTTTCAATTAATAATGTGTGGCATATGCTATAATAAAAGAATAAATGAAATCAATAATAGAATTGATTAAAATTTTAAAAGTAATACTTTTGTTTAAAAGTAATTGCATATCTTTATGAAATAAAAATGTATTTATTTTCTTTTACAAAAAGTTTCTCCTAGGTGTGTTCCTTTTACGCATAGGAATGTCTGTGTTAGGAGACTAAGCTTTTTTATTATTGTATAATTGGCACATCTGCAATAAGATACAGGCACTATTTTATTCTGAAATAATTCGTGAGAAGCTCGTTAGCTAATATTGCTTTAGGAGGAGCCAGAGAAATCCCAATTTGTAAATTATAAATAGTCAATATGTTTAATTTGCTTTTTAATAACGTTGTTGTTCTTTGAACAAAATATAAAATGTAATATTTCTTTGTATAAAACGTAGTTTTCCTTCATTTACTGTTAATACTTACTAGAATTAAACCTATGCAATCAATATAATCAAAGTAATCACAATACAGAAATTACGTCGGCAAGGTAAAACTTCCACAGACAGACCTTCAAGTCAAAGTAACTAAAACATCGGAAGTATTGTAAAAAAATTGTTACGCTGTAAAAGTCGTAAAGTCTTATTTTAAATCAAGTATAAAATTTTATACACAAATATTTTATATATTTGTGAATAAGTCGCAAAGGTCTAAAATATAAAAGCATAATTTAATATTTATTTATACACAATTTTAATGACATGTCATTGACGATTACTTCAATGTAAAGGTTTGTATTGAAAGCTAACTATTCTTGACTATAAGAGTTTTTACAAACAAAACAAATTCTGTCATATATATATAACAATTAAAAAAAACAGTGCCTTATTGAGAGAATTCAGAATTTTAAGGCTCATCATGCGAGTAGAATACAAGAAGTCGATTATTAGATCGCCAACTTTCTTAATATAAAATACAGTTTTTTTTTTTTAATTTTTCAAACTTATTTAAAAATAACTTTATAGCCAAAATCGCGTTTCAGTCGCTGTATTACGCCCGTAGCGATGTTCAAACACGGCAATAAATACGCTAGGCTGTGAAAAGGTCATGTAATATAATCACAAATTATTCACGCAGGTGTATTTTATTTCGTTTTGAGGTAAAACTAATAAATTTCGAACATATTAATGGGTAAATTTTGCACGTCTGTAACATTAACTTTATATACGACCTACTTGGCGCAGTGGTTAGTGACCTTGACTGTTACGCCAGAGGTGTGGGTTCGATTCCCATGTTAGTTAATATATTTAGATGGTGTTGTGTTATTGACCTAAAATATTATTATTATTAATAAATATATTTTTGTTTCATATGCCAAAAACATATATATTGTAAAATAAAAAAAGATTCAATTAACGCTTGCAAATTTTTTTATAATTACGAGTATCCAATCCATTATACGTTATTGCTATTTTATAAGAAAATAAAATTTTATACAAAACTATTTAAAAAATGTGAGCTGTCACGGTTTGCCTGGCAGATGTGAAACGTTGATATTATTCTGTGAAAGTAATATGCAGAAAAGAATAGATTTTGATAGGTAATAAATATGTCATGATGATAAAAAAACACTGTACACACTACGAAGTCTATACTATAGTATACGAGCTCAGTGTTGCGAGGGAGATGGCTTAACACCGGATCGAGTGGGAGAGAACCGTACAGTCGATTGCGCATGGTGACGTGTCACCACACCGTACACACTACTGCATATAGAGTGTACATATATACCATCATATAGAGTGGTGACGCGTCGCCACAGCATGCATCGCCACGCCAGTTATCGGTTTTACTGCGGCTATAGATGTTTCACATCAATATAATAATTACATTTATGGATACTTAAATAATACTAAGTAGTATGCCAAGTCGAACTGAGTGAGAAGCCACATCGTACTCTTACTATAGCGTGGCGACCCGTCGCCACGGCAAGCGCCGCCACGCGAACAATTCGGTTTACAAGTGAGCCTATAGATTTTTCTCTTTAAAAGTGATAAATATAGGCCCTCTTGAACCACGCTTTGCTCAGAGGAATCAAACAAATATATTGTCTATATGTATTGGAATTAAATAAATAAAGTTATAACGATTCAATGCCATTTATATTTTGTTACAGTTTGCCTTCTACTACGGCCATGATTAGTTGGCATTTAAATAGTACTTCACATGATAATGTGGCAACTAGCTAATTCAAATGTGTAATATATACAATAATTTAAAACTTTCATGAGACATTGCACTAATAATGTATTGTGTAAACGGCTAAACTCACTTAAAATTGGTTTTGGTGCCGACTAGTTTCGGACCTATCGGAAGTCCTTCATCAGAAACACCTCACACTGTCCGTTTAAGGTAAAGTATTAGCGCGCGCGAAAAGCTTTGCAAAAGCCTTCCCCATTAGGGGTTTTTTGGACCGTATCTCATGCTGGTCCAATGTGCGTTGGTGGGTGGACCGATTTTTTACGGGCCCATCCGATGCATGGATCATCTTACTTTTCAGACAATTTAGTGATGGGCCCAAATTGTCCTAATCAACCAAAAGCAAAGAAAACACAAAGTTGTTTCCTCGCGGCCAATATCGCTAAATCGCGGAATAAATAGTGTAGCCTAAAAGATCGACGATCTCGACGATCTGAAGACAGAAAAGAATGCCTAACTTATTACCTTCTGTACGTTCATTCATGTGGGAACGGTACCATCCAGTGATAAAAGTTACAGGTAGACAAGAGTCTGTAAGCATAACTTCATTGTTCAAAAAATATATTATAACTCGTTGAACAAATCCAGGTTAAAAATCCCGCATCGAAAACTAATATTTACTGCTACTCAAGTAAAATATAGTCACAAAACACCGTATTTTCGGTTTATCAAATTTTGATGAACCAAAAATTTTGACGGTTATTCCGAAACATTGAAATAAAGACACATATCAACTTAGTCTGCCCTGATCATGCATGCTGGAAAGAATCCGAAACGTCGGGAATAAATATATTTAGCTAACGCAAAAATCCGTAATTTAATGGATTATAAAAATTAGTAAATCATGACAATTTTCTATTTGCCCGAGCAAGGATTTATAGAAGATATTTTTAAACAATTTTTGCTGCTTTTTTTAAATACAAGATTCAGAACTAAATGTCAATTTTTTGGCAAGGTTTTGGTCCTTTTAACTTCAATTAAAATTAATACAGTGCGAAACAAAAAGTACACTGTATATTTAAAAAAAAAAGAGTCGAAAGATTGATAATGCGTATAACTCTACTAATTAAAATGAATAACTAAACGTAAAACGTAAAAAAGAAAAGTGTTCGGAACCTTCTGTGACCCCATTGGGACTGTGCAATGAAGCAGCCCTGGCTCGTTGCTATAGCCTACTCCATGTTATGATGCGTAAGAACGAGCCTGCCGTCTCGGCCCTTACAGCCATGTACCAGACTCCTCTTAATATGCTACCTTAGAGCTGTGGAAAACAGAAGATTGAGGCACTTGCAGGTATAAGACTTCTAGCCTTTTAATGACCTCTACTAGTGGTCAAGGTCAGGCTGCGGATGAAAGACAGTTGACTAACAGCATACAATTTGTTTACCTCTTACACCTTCATACCACAACCGCAAATGCATCCATGCCAAATCATGGAGGTAGGGAATAATGGCCTACTAAATTCCGATACTCTACGTCCAACGTAAGTCCATTGCTGCAGGTTACAGAGAATGTGGGACGCCTACTACCTTCAACCTACCCTCCAGTTCACTCCCAAAGCGAGCTTTGCCATCCAGCCTGGATTCCTTAGCTAGAATAGGCCTTTAGCTTTTCTACTGCTGGGTCATGACGCAGGTACTACAATATTGTGAATGATGCCCTGACCCTACAAAATAGATTAAAATAATGTAGTCTGGAACAGTACATGAAAGTAAACATACGTAAATGAACCTATAGTAAATGTCTAACTTAAAACCTTTTTTTTAATTTTTTCCCAATAATTAATAATCACTAAGTTAATTTTATAAAAATATAACCTGAACCGATTGTGCTATAATTGAAAAGAAATTTACGAAAATCATGCTATTATACAATAATTGGGCTATTTAAACAGTTCCATTACCAATATTGAGAAAAAAATGTAGCCTCGGGTACTATCCTTTGAGGAATTTCCTTCAGCATAAGGGGATCATTAAAAGTTATTAAAATATGCTTCATATGGTCATAATGTCGGTTACCATAATTCATACCGAAACGGACACCTTTTTGGCAACAATATGCTGTAAATTTTACACTCTGCAATAATGGTTTTAACAGCGGTCTCCGAGTGTCAGATGCAATTTATTAAGATCTTTAATAATTGCAGTGGTATTTGAACGTATTGAAGAAATAATATCGTCCGGAAGAGAAGAGAAATTCGATTCTAAAATGTCTATATTTATAATTAAAAATAGAGAATATATGAACAAAAAATGTTTAAATTAAATGTTAAATTTCGTATGTCTTGCACATTTGTTTATATGTCAATTATCAAATTGAAATAAAAAGAGTTTGGTAGAAAAAAACCTTCGGACATTAAGGCCGCCTTCGTGCTTATTTGTGCGTTAAGCTGTTTTAAATAATGTGCATTATTTCCAATGATTTAGTTTAAATGTTAATTACAACATAAATTTATGTAGTTGAACTAAATATAATTTAAGATACATACGTAATTAAAACAACTTATAACATATAGTTTAAAGTTGTCATGTTGCACGTATACAGTTTTTTCAATGTGTAATTAACTATTAACAAGTACAAATACAATTTAAAAGACTTTACTTAACAAAGTTGTTGGTAAAAATAACACTTATTCCAAAAATGAATTAAAAAATCTATAAAAGTGAGTAATTATATAGTGGAAGGTTTTTTATTAATAATTACGTACTATTTAAGTGCAAGTTTAATAATAACTGAATACACAGCATTAATATTTTTTCTCATATTAATTCTTTAAGGGAGCGAAAATTTTACTTGAAACAGAATTATATTCTTAACTTAGTTATAATGCCGTCTACAAAGTTCTAAGCTGAAGCATCACTTGTAGTGTAAATCTTAAGCAAATCTTCTTCGGATTTATTGCAAAGATTCTTGTTGAATAGACGAGAGTTTCTGCAAAGATTTCATTCCACTGTAAAGTAATGAAATGTTTTATTTTTCACTCTTTATTTCATTGGATTCTCTCGCTTCGCTGAATATTTCATCCGCCTTAATAAACTATTCATTCATTTATAAAAATGTTTTCAATTCCAAACAAAATATTTGTAAACAAATAGTTGATAATCTATACAAAAAAATAAAATTTGAGTGTCTGTTTGTAAAATGAAAACAAACATTTTTACATGAATACATTGTAATATATAATATTTCATATATATAACAAAAAATCGTTTTCTCAATTTTAGTCTGTTTGTTCAAGCTTATCCCTGGAATTGCTTATCCGATTTGACGGGACTTTTACTGAAATATAGCTGGTAAGGATGGAAGTAACTTTAGAAAACCCCTAATGGATAGGGTGTATTAGGGAGGCCTATGTCCAGCAGTGGACTATTACAGGCTGATGACGATGATGATGATGGAAGTAACTTAAGCTACTATTTTGACCGAAACCCCAAAAGAAGAAGTTACAAAATTCGGAGCGTATGGTTTTTTTTGGATATGCTACCTCGTTGCTCCGCCCCTCGAGCTCCGATTTTGTTAATTTCTTTTTATGTTAGCTGGTTATACATTGTTTGAAGTCGGTCATATTTTTTATGAATTTTACTTGTTTAAAAATGAATCGTGCTAATAATATTACAACGCGTTAATAATAATAATTTACTACTAGCCGCGTAGTAATAATAATATATTCCTACGCGGATGAAGGGCAGAAGCTAGTGTTAGAATAAATTACAAGTAGCAGGCGATTCAGCTTGATTGGATTCGTCTGGACGTTCATTTAAAAGGCGTATGTCCAGCAACGGACTTGAAAGGCTGATGATGATGCTGAAATAAATTAAACTTTACTTTTATACTAATTAAATTATTATAAACTAACTACGGTATTCTGTAAATGCAATGTACATACTGTATATAAATAAATTGTGTTGAATCATGGTTTAACGTATTCCATGTGAAAAATGATTACCCCTATTCAACTTTTACCAAAGGACAAATTGATTGCAAGTGAAGCTTGATCGGAGCAATTGTGTTAAAAAGACCCTACAGTTAAATGGACTTAAAAAGGAAAAGTATCCACATCTACAGTTGACATAAAAATTAAACGAGCCGAATCTTTAGAAGGATTTTTGCGTTAAATATATTTTGTACAAGAAGAAGAATAAAAAACCAATTTGTCGTATCAATTGACCCTTACTTTTTTAGTTTGCATTATATAAACGTATGCAACTTTTTACATTTTTAATAAAATCAAAAAAACTTTTACTCTTTTCCGTTGCTATATATCTCTAAAGTCATTCATATATATCCTCTCGAGGCTTAATCTTATGGCACATGTCATGGCTTATAATATTTTGTTGGCTCATTGTTTGTTTGTTATAAATAATATGGGTTATTTATAACAATCATCATTTTGTACAGCAAACAATTCGTTGTTATAATCACAAATACAGGTAAGTATGTAGTTGGCTTTCACAAGATCATTATTATTTCTTATTGTATTGTATTAAAGAAGCTAATGTACTATACGTACCGTGTAATTTTTTGGTACCTCACTGAAGGAAAGATACCAATTATGTAATTTTTTGATTTTTTATCATTTGCTGTTAATATTTAAAATTTATTTTAATTATAATTTTTGAATACCCACACAATTTACATCAGTTTATAATTTTATTAACCTAACACGTCATACATCATTTAAGATTATCACAAGTACGTGCAAAGTGCTTTACACAGTTGCTTTGTAATTTACCTCACTTCATCTAAAACGCTTTATATAAAATATAAAACGGTTTGTGTATATGTTGACAAATAAAGAATATTAGTATTTATATTGAAAATTCATTGCAGTATATATAAAAACACAGTAGATTCTTGGCACATTTAGAGTGCATTTCTTACGACCGATTTGAGGATTAAACAGCACGTAACATGAAAACATCTGCGAACTAGTAATTCTATATCATAATGAATTATTTTTTATTTTAATAAGTGTAAGTCTTGCATATTTTTCTGTATAGCGTCAAATTAAAACATGATAAGAACATAAACAATTTAATTATCTTTGTTTTAATACACGAAAAAAGTAAAATAAAAATACAATTTTTTTTTAAATGTCGACAATTTTGACAAGGTCCACAATTTTGCATCATTTTAAAATCTATAAAGTATTGTAGTACAGTTTGCGTTTCATAAAAATATGTATTTTTGTACATCATTACTGAAATAAGTAAGGTTTTTTTTTAGTTTTACTTTTACACTTTTCTGTTGCTAACTATACCTAACGACATTAATATTTATCCTCTCGAGGCTTAATCTTATGGCACATATTATAATGTATCATCATCATCATCAGCCTATGTTAGTCCAATGCTGGACGTAGGCCTCCCCTAATACACCCCTATCCATTAGGGGTTTGGACCGTATCCACTACGCTGGTCCAATGCGGGTTGGTGGGTGGACTCGACTTTTTACATGCCCATCCGACGTATGAATCATCTTACTTTCCAGATAATTGGGAGATCGACCCATATTACCCTAATCAACTAGAAAACAACAATAAAAATTTGTTGAGTCCGCAGGATTCGAACCCACGACATCCGGTTTCTAAAGCCAGCTCATACCACTAGGCTACGGAGGCAGTTTATATTTAAATAAAAGACGTGTAACATAATTTTCGTTTCCTGTATTCTATAAACAAAAATAATATTTTAATTATTTTTAGCTGTTTCTGATGGTGATATTTTTTACTTTTTGACTGATGAAACAATTATAAATCATACATATAATACAGGAAACACTATAAATCCTTAAACACTGTATATATTATGTATGTTTGCCCGTAGAGAAAATATATTATATCTTTTAAAATTGTTGAAGATATTCTTTACGAGATAAGGAGTTAATCATGAAAAGCTCTTTCTAATTCTCAAAGTTTTTTTTATATAATACCCCCTTGGAATCTGTTGCCATATTTAAAATTTTGTACTAGCATTGTCTGCGTTATTTTGATGTTATTGCATACTATTATAATATTTAGTCAGATAAACAGACAGCTATTATAATTAATAATGTATATATATTTTCATGATTTCCCCTTCCCTGTTCTAAGAATAACTGGAAATGTTAAACTTTTTATATTCAACGTTTTCGAAACAAGAAATTAAATGCAAATAAAACTTGATTGATTCAATTGATCTGGAAAGGCCCCTCAGTTAAATGGCTAATAAAGTAAAGGTCATCGACGGTTGACGTATAAAATCATGAATCAATGAATACTTTCTGTTATCAGCGGAAATACTTCACATGTTATCCAGTTAAAGTTTTATATCGTTTTGTTTGTGTATTTTGTTTATTTTAAAACGTAGCTCGACGAACAAACTACAAGTTATACTAGTTACTTGGAATAATTTAGCTTAGCAAAAATATTTTTTTATTGATCATCATCACCTTTTGTTTGTGTATGTGTATCAGGGGACGCCGATGTCCAATGCTAAAGAGCGGAGTCCCCTAATGCACGCCTTCTCTATTGTTTCCTAAATGTTAAGGAGAATAATTTTCTTATCTACATCTAAAATGACATCATACATTGTTCTCAATAGATTCGAATCTAGTAAGAAACATAGGTTTACAGACATAGTTTTTGGAAAGGTCTCATACTTTCGCCCTAAATGCTACATACCCCTACATGTAAACTTTAATTGATTTAGGTAGTATTAATAAAATTATATTCTACTGATTAAGTATTATAACCAAGAAATAAACTTCACCAGAGCACAAGAAAAAGGATACTACAAAAATACAAACCATCGACGAAATAATTTACAAGAGTCTCGTTCAATTTCAAGTCCTTACGGAACTTTGAAGCCCTTAAAATGTTATGTCACGTGATAAAGTGTGTACGAACTAACATAACTGTAAAATATCGAAATTTGTCATTTAAAGTGTACACTGCGAGCTATGGCGCAGAATGTGTGCCATATTTTGCGGTCGTATGTGTGTGACATCCGCACATGCAAACATGACTCGAATAAAATTGGACAATTATAAAAACATTAAGAGTACTTTATTCAAGTGAGACTTAAATAACGATGGAATCACTAACCCCAAATTTGTCTAGACGCCATTATTTACGATTCTCTACATAAAAAATACTTATTGGATCATTTATCTTACGAGATATTTTACTGTTTTTCTAAGTTGAAATAAACAGATCCTTTTCATAAATTTGGTGGCGTGACACCGACTACGTTATTGACTTTGTTATATGGTTATAAAACATTAAAGGTCATAAAACATTAAATTATGTGTTATATAACATATGGTTATACACATGGTTATAAAACATTAAATTCATTTTTAGTATATTGAGTTATTTTAATGTATTACGTTTAAAATTCATTTGTACAATCATTGAAGTAGAGTAATAGTCCCGGACATCATGGTCATAGGACTAGCCATTACTAATGATAAATATCTCACCATACATTGTTTTGTTATATCTCATAGGGTTTAGAAAGCTTTTTTGGTGAAAGCTCTCAGACGGCTTAATTTATATCTGAGATCTGTAACAAATATAAATATATTTTACTCAAATTACCACAGAAACTATACAAATTATAAACCTAAACCTTTCGGAGGAATCATTCTATGGATTTGTGAAAACCGCGTGACAATCCGTACTTATTTATTGGAGTTTACTTATATTATATTAGTTATACTTTATTTAAGTTTCTCGCGAACAGACACAGCCACGGCCTGGGACATTTTTTTAAATATATTTATGCTCTGAGTAAAGTTCAGTACTATCAAATACAGTTACTATGAATAAAACAATAAATTTACTCAAAAATAATCATACATAACTAATTCTTCGATTACTTTCTAACAGTAACATACCGTAATGAGATAACTAAGTATTGTGTTGAAGACTAAACTTTTTGTACTAAAACATGATCAATATTACCAAAACTAGCAGGGATTGATTGAAATAAATGTTACTTTACTATCTACAAAAGCTTAAAACAATACAAGTATAAACATTATGATTGATATAAGCATTTCAAGTTTTATATCGCTTAAAACACTGTTTGCGTTTTAAGAAGATTTGATTCTGGTCCCTGTTGCGGGGGAGATAAATTGTTATCAAAATGAATGGGAAACAAAAACTCTTTTAGTTTTGAGTTTCTTTTCCCTTTGGTTGCATTAAAAACATTATTTTTAATGTTAATGTTATGAAAGGTGATTAAATCTATTGTTGTATCATTTATACTTTGTATTCTCAGAGTTATGAATGTATCATGTGGAATGAATAAAAAATGGTTAGGCGTCATTAAAAATCACTGTGTATTTGCGTGATAAACTCAGATCCCATGTATACACTTGTTTAATTTTTTCAATAATCGTATTATTTGCCTTAATACCAACCGAATCTTTGATGGTTTGTGTACCAATGTACCGTATGTGATATGATTTTTTGAAATTATAAATTTAAGCCTCTGAATAGTATCCAGTGCATTATTACCGTACACATTCACCAGATCGTCGGCGTCTTGGTTCACAATCCAATCGTCGCCGATCCGAAGACAAAAGAATGCACATCTCTACCGGTGGTCCAGGACAGGCTGCGGATGAAATACAGATGACTAACACCATACCATATGATTACTTCTTCCACGGCACCTTCATATCGTAACCTAAAATGACCCTGACCTTGCCAATTAAGACACTCTCCCTCCACCGTAAGTTCATTGCTGCAGACTACAGAGTGTAGCACGCCTACAGCGTTCCAACTATCCTCTTCATCCTCCAGTTTACGCCCGAAGCGAGCTTTACCATCCTGCCAGGATTACGAAGAAAAGCTAGGCCTTTAGCTTCTCTGGCTGGACCATACTGCAGGTACTACAATATTGCGAATGACGTACTAACTTTACAAGATTGATTAAAACAGTGTATTCTGGAGCATTACATGTAAGATAATAATAATAAATTAGCCTATGCTGATTGTCTATCTTGAAAGCATTTTTATTTTTTCTTTTGTTCTGATGTTTAACTATCACTAAGATAATTTATAAAAATATAACCAAAACAGATTGTGTTTTAACCGAAAAGAATTTTTTAAAAAATATTCCATTATACAGTAATTGTGCTATTTAAACAGTTCGATTTACAATTTTAGGAAAAAATCGTGTAACCTAAGATCGATGTCTTTGAATTGCCTTTTAGCATAAGGCTGTGAATCAATTATCATCATCATCATCAGCCTGTGATATTGTGTGTGATAGTCCACAGCTGGAAATCGACCTCCCCTAATATCCATTAGGGGGTTTTGGACCGTATCCCACCACGCTGATCCAATGTGGGTTGGTGGGTGGACCGACTTTTACATGCCCATCCGACGCATGGATCATCTTACTTTTCAGACAATTGGGTGATCGGCCCAAATTGCCCTAACCAACTAGGAAACAACAATGAAAATCTGTTGAGTCCCCGCAGTATTCGAACCCACGACCTCCGGTTCCTAAAGCACACGCCGATACTACTAGGCTACGGAGATAGTTGTGGATCATTAAAGTTATTAAAATACGAATCATACGGTCATAAATGTCGTTTACGATATTTCGTACTCAAACGGACACCTCACACCTTGCAATAATGGTTTTAACAGCGGTCCCCGAGTTTCAGATGCAATTTATTAGAATCTTTAATCATTTCAGTTCTATTTGAACAAAATGAAGAATAAATATAGTCCGATAATAAGGGAGAAGAGAAATTCGTGCTTCAAATGTGCCTTAGTTTTGTAGGATTTCTAATATATATGTATAATTGTAATTTAAATCAAAATTTCTCTTGTCTTTTTTTACTAATTAATTATCTACTATTTAAGTGCAAGTTTAATAATAAAGAGTCCACAGCATTGATATTTTATTCTCATATTGAAACTTCGAAGGAAAGAAAATTTAACTTGAAACAGAATTATATTGTTAACTATTAATAATACCGTCTACAAAGTTGTAAGCTGAAGCATCACTTGTAGTGTAAATCTTAAGCAAATCTTCTTCGGACTTATTGCAAAGATTCTTGTTGAATAGATGAGAGTTTCTGCAAAGATTTCATTCCACTGTAAAGTAATGAAATATTTCATTTTTCACCCTTTATTTCATTGGATTCACTCGCTTCGCTGAATATTTCATGTGCCTTAATAAACTATTCATTCATTTATAGAAATATTTTCTATTTCAATGTCTATTCCAAACAAAATATAAATGTTGATAATCTATACAAATAACTTATCATAAAATTAAAAATAATTTTAATTTTATGATAAGTAGATTTACAGATATTTAAAAAATTTTGGTAATTAAGGCGTCAAAAACTACAACCTTGTGCGATTAATTTGCAAACGCTGACAAAATCTTCTTCTGCACGTTGTTACCTGCCTATATTGCGTAAAATGGTTATATACTGCTTGAAGTCGGTCATATTTTTTTAATAAGCTTTTCTTGTTTTAACAAAATGTGCTAATAATATATTACTAAGCGTATGGAGGGCAACAGCTAGTGTTGGAATAAATAACACATAGCAAGGCATTGATTGGATTCGTCTGTGCGATCATGATGATGAAATTTTACTTTTATACTGATTAAATAAATATAAAATTACGGTATTCAGTAAGCGCAAGCAATAAACATAAAGTATAAAAATAAGTGGTGCCGAATTATGGTATAACGAATTCCCTGTTAAAATTAATACCCGTAATTCAACTTTTACCAAAGGAGAAATTGATTGCAAGTGAAGCTTGATCGGAGCAATTGTCCTAAAACGGCCCTTCAGTTAAATGGACATAAAAAGGAAAAGTCCCTCCATCTACAGTTGACGTAAAAATTAAATGAGCCGAGGCTTTTGAAGGTATTTTGCGTAAAATATATTTGTATCAGAAGAAGGATAAAAATCCAATTTGTCGTATTCATTGAACCTAACTTTTTCAGTTTGCAATATATAAAGATATATGCAATCATTAGTAACGTCGAAAAGTTTTCCATTTAGTTTTACTTTTACTCTTTACTGTTCCAAAGTATTCCTCTAACGTCTCTTACTTTCGAGGTTTAATCTTATGACATATATCATGCCTTTTAATATTTAAGCCGACTTCAAAAAAAGGAGGAGTTCTCAATTTGTCTGTAATTTTTTATGTTTGTTACCTCAGAACTTTCGCCTGAGTGAACGATTTGGATTTTTAATTTATTTGAAAGCTAGTGCTTCCGTTTGTTCAGTTCTGACTGTGGTATCCATGAATAAACTGAATAAGTCTGAAATTTACATTAAGTATGTGCTCAAGAAATGGACAATTATTAGCTCAATATCACGACAATCGATTTCAATGATTCTTTTTTTATTTATTTATTGGAAAGAATGAATTCAATTGCAGTTTGATAAGAGTTTGGTTAGGTTCTGATAATGGGATCTATGAAAAGCGAAGGAACTCTTTTTTCTTTTTAGTGCATTTCAATTTGTCGGTCGATAGTAGAGTCGTTTATTTTGTTATAATTATAGAAAACAATATATATATATATATATATATATATATATATATATATATATATATACATATATATATGTACATATATATATATATATATATATATATATAATTTATCTAATATAAGTCACATTGTATTTCAGTTTTTAATTTTATTAAATTAACACGTCATACATCATTGAAGATTATCACGATTACATGCGCAGTGCTTTTTACATAGTTGCTATGTGTTTTACTTTTCTACACCTAAAATAAAATGCTTTAAATAAAATACAAAACAGTTTTTGTATGAGTTTGTAAAAAAAAGAATATTTAAATTTAAAAGAAATATTTATTATAGTCAATTTATAAACAAAAGATTCTTGGCACATATAGTGTGCTTTTCTTGACCAAGTTAAAGATTGAATATAGCACGTTATATAAAAATATCTTCGAAGTAATACAACTAAAAAACAATGATGTTTTGTCATTTTAAGTAGACTTCGTGCATATTGTGCTATATGATGTCACATGCGAATATGATTAGGACATGCACAATTTATTTATCTTTGTGTTAATACACAAAAAAAGTCAAATTAAAAACACTATGGTTTTGATTAATAAAAAATTTAAATATCTCTAATCTCTAATCTACTTGCTGCTACAGCTACGATGCCCTCCAAATCGGAAGACAATAGTATCTAAACAATACTGTTTTTGGACAGAAATAGGCACCGCAATAGCAATAATTAGCTTAAAACAGTTCGTAATTAGGACACCGTAACGGTAATTCTCTATAGCAGGTATAACTTTCAGGAATATACGCCTAAATATAAACCATTTACTTGTTAATTAATTGTAAATCAATCATTCAATGAGGTTTAACCGCATACTAACCGAATAGTCGCGGTTGTACCTGGTATGTAAAATGCGAGCATTTAGTTGGCTCTTTGGTCACGTTAAAGTAAAATGTAATTACATTTTACTATAACGATATTTAGATATTTCATCACTATCATATTATATAAATAAAACCCCATGCTTTAAACTGAAAAAGTAAAATCCGTAAAAAGTGCAATAATTAAGTATAATTATAGCGAAAATGTAAAAAGCAATTAATCTTAACTTTAAAAAATATTAAATTGATGAAATGATTATTTTCATGTAATCTGTTGCCATATTCAAAATTTTTGTACTAGCAGCTCATTGTCTGTGTTATTTTGATTTAATTGCATACTATCAAATCGTTTAAACAGATAAACAGAAAAACATCAAATATTATATTAATGTTCCACGATTTCCTACCCTCTTCTAAGAATGACCGGAAATGTTAAACTTTTTATATTCAACGTTTACGAAACGAAAAATTTAATGCGAATAAAACTTGATTGAAAAGGTCGATCAGTTAAATGTACAATAAAGTAAAAGTCATCGAGAGTTGACGTAAAAAATAATGAATCAATTAATACTTTCTCTTATCAATGGAAATACTTCACATGATATACAAATACAGTTTTATAGCATTTAGTTACTATAGATATATATTAAAATGCTAATCGACAAACGAACTTTAGTAAGTCCTAGGCAGCTAGGATAATTAGGCCTAGCACAAACATTTTGATTCGTTTTAAATAGAATGCACAATCATTTCCTTTTCCATATCTAAGATGACATCACATATTGTTCTTAGTATTCGAATTTAGCAAGAAACAGATACTTTACAGACAGAGTTTTTAGAAAGGTTTCATACTTTCGCCATAATTGCTTGTTCCTATATATGAAATTTAAAATGTTAGCTTTTAAATAAAAATTGTAAGAAAACTGTTTGATTATAATATTATAATCCACTAATAAAGTGTTATGAAAAAATATAACGCCACCACTAGAGCACAAGAAAAAAAAAACTTTAAAAATAAAAACCATTGATGAAATAATTTACAAGAACCTTCGTTCCATTTCAATCCCTTACGGAACTTGGTAGCCCTGAAAATGTTATGGCACGTGATAAAGTGTACGATCTAACACAACTGTAAAATATCGACATTTGTCATTTAAAGTGCTCGTACACTGCGAGCTGTGGCGCAGAATGTGTGCCATATTTTGCGGTCGGATGTCACACGCAAACATGACTCGAATACACATACGATAGGAAAGGTATTGGGGTAGAAAACAATTTTTTATGATTCCTGTAAGGATTTATAGACAAGAAATGTGTGAATGAAAAGTTCCTTTGTTTTTTCCTATCCAGAGCACGAAATACATTTTTCTGCTAAGTTCCAGTATAGTTTTACCTAATAAAATCATTCATGGACTATTTAAATCATTCCGGTTTCAAATAAAAGTGTGCGCCTAATTCATGATATTATTAAACCATTTAATCAAAATGTGCTTTTTTAAATCATAATTTTATAGTCTATATCGTATCGAGTCTTATTTGCATTTACTACTCCCGAAGCTTATTCAAACACAAAATAATATTTTAAATTTATATAGAAGTTTACATCTGCTTATTGTTTGTCAAACACGCTACTACCGGTTTGAAAGAGAACACCTCAGAACGAAAAGAACCGGAGAAAGAAATCAGCGGGCTATCTTTTATGTCATGTGTAAAAAAAGTGTTTAAAGCGAGCATTCCATTACTACGATGTTTTTTTTTTTTTTTTATTTATTTAGACACACCAACAGCAATACACACAAAATATTCAACATTACAATTACCGAATAATAGATTAGGTAACAGGTATGTACGCCAGTTACAGGCATGTACAGCGATCTCTTATTACACATTATGACATGTTACAATAATTTTGCAAACAACGAACAATAGTCTTAACCTTAGCTTAATTGTTAAAAATACGACATAAAAAAAGAACAACTTAAAGAGAAAAAACGAAACATGAGTTAATTATTACAGTCTCTGATCAATTACGAACAAAGAAACTTGAATACTAGTTTGTTTTTTAAAACAGGACACGTGTCGTAAAAAATGTCGATGCCGTCTATTAATGCACATATTTGGTTATATTCGCTACAAATCTTTGATAAGGGGGAATATTTAAGGAGGTTTGTTCTTCTTGCGGGAATATGGAAAATTTTAGTGATAGGGTGCCGTGGGAGCTGGTAAGGAATACTAAAGTTGATTTTCTGAAGTAAGTGGTTACAATCTATGCTTCCAGAAATTAGTTTTTTTAGGAACATGATATTAATTATTCTGCGACGATTGCTAAGCGATATTATTTTAAAATGTTTAAGACGCAGATCGTATGTAGCATCAGTAGAAATGCTAGAAGAATTAAATGCCAAGTGCCCTAGATGAATGCACCTGTACGCTTTCAATACGTTGCGAATGAGTAGTGCAATGGGGACCCCAAACTACTGATCAATGTGAAACTGGTTCTCCAGGCGTTCAGTCCGACAATATCGCATACGCGCTTCATTGTTAGTTGGCGTGACAGTGTCGCCGCGTCAGTGTTTAATATAGTGTAGTGTGAGTGGTGCTCTGAGGCAGGTTCCGGCTTTCTGTAAGTAGATACATACACCACACAAAAGCCCACGTGGCATTTAGCTTGTTAAATTAACTTGTGCTTGCTGCATTAGGTGGCAGCTAGGTACACACCTAGCGCTCCTAAAGCGCATACACCTGTTGTTCTATTAGGCACACACCTCCCACTCAGGTGGGAGGACTGGATAGCTAAACATCATGGAAAACTATGATCCCGCCCTATATCGTGACGACATCGACGCGTACTTCCGCGAGAACGACCCCGATGGTTGGGCAAGACTCCATGCCGGTTTTCGTCGACGCTTATTCGACGGCAAAGCCGCGTACGCCGGTTCGCCAGCCGGACCGAGAAAGTTGACCGCGTCGTCGCCCTCAGCGACACCTACCGGACCGTAGCCCGGTCGTAACGCCTGCCCGTGCAATTACCTGTCGCAGCGGTCAGACGCCGAAGACGAACCCGCGGAAATGGAAATCGAACCTGCGACCGCTCCCGCGAGCGACGCTATGGACGCTGAAACGAGGCCGATAGGGACTCGGACGGTTTCACTACCGTCCGTTCTCGTAAGAAGGGCAAGAAACGCCCTGCGTGAGAGCGACCCCGCGAGTCGCGTAAATTCACCGCGCCGTCCCTACCGCGACACCGGCGAAAAGCCAGCGGCCGAGCGCAAGCCACCCCGACACCTCGGAGGTTTTCATGGCTGAACGTAAGGACCAAGGCTCCACCCCAATCGTGATTCACGACAAAGGGCACTGGAGCCGTGTTCTTCCTGGCTATCGAAAGCCAAAATCACCAAATTTAGGTCGGCTAATACGCATAGGCATCCGGGTCAACGTTGAGACCTCGGACGATTTTCGCGACCTCACTAAACACCTTCGCGAAAACAAAATCGCCTTTCATACTTTCGCGTTGCCGGAGGACCGCCTCCTTAGAGTAGTAGTTAGGGGAGTTCCCAAGAACTCGATTTAGATAAGGTCAACGCGGACCTCAAAAAACAGGGTTACCCCGTCCATAGGGTGCGCCGTATGCACCATCCTAGGTTCAAATTTGAAATGGACCTTCTTATGGTCGAGTTAGATCTTTCCCCCGAGGGAAAATCCATTTTCAATATTAAATCAATCTGTAAATTGACCGGCCTGCGGGTCGAAACTCCCCGCAAGACAGGACTAGTTGCGCAGTGTCATAACTGCCAACATTTCGGGCACACTACGCGTAACTGCTATGCTCGCGCGCGTTGCGTAAAGTGCGCCGGTCAGCACAGCACTCCGGAGTGCCCACGACCAAAGGACTCTATCGAGCCGCCCGCGTGCGCAAATTGCGAAAACGTAGGTCATCCGGCTAGTTATAGGGGCTGCGTTAGAGCACCCAAAAGACAAACGCGGCCATCTGCCGCGCGTTCCGTGAATTCCGCGGCCACAAAGCCAAGCTTTATTCCTGCACCTGCGCCGGCAGTTAGTGCTTGGACAAAGCCCGTTTTAATTAAGAAAGCCGCCGCCATCCCTCAGATCGCCGGGGCAATAAATAGCAAGGGAACCGACCAGGTGGGCCCCACAATTACGTGCAATAAATCCGCACCTGCGCCCGCGCCCGCCATACCCGCGTCTCTACCTGAGCCCGTCTCGCTAAACGCATCACACAAAGGGCCCGGTAATTACGTTAGACCGCCGCCCGACAAGTATTCGCAAAATACTTTGAATTCGCTCAAGCAGTTAGTATGTCCAAATTATACGATTTGGACTATAGAATCATCTAGCAACCGGCCCCATGGAGAAATTCAAAGTCTTGTTCGCTCACGGCGAAATATTAGACGCGCTCAGTAAATTCAAAAACCCATAAAACCGAAACGGACACAAGTAAGTAGGTAAACCGAATCAAGATGGCTACCAGCATAGGTAGGGTAAAACCGCACTCACTAGTCGTGTCGTACTTTAACGCGAATGGCCTTAAGAAGCAGCGATCTGAAATCGCCAAGTACTTGCAGGATTGTAGTATAGACATATTTCTAGTGCAAGAGACCTTTTAAAACCGGCAATATCCAATCTTAAAATCAGTGGCTATAACATTATTAGAAACGATAGGTTGTCAGGACCGCTGGGTGGTACACTTATATACTATAAAAAGGTCCTCCATATCGCACCATTAGAAACACCTACGTTAACTAACTTAGAGGGACGGCATGTCAGATCGCACTCTACCGGCCATAGGCCGCTTTACTGTTTCCGTGTACCTGTCCCCATCTAAGAAGTTACTTAGATCCGACCTAGAGTTGCTTCTCGACTAGGTCCATCAACCATTATCCAGGCGACTTAAATAGCAAACATCCGACTGGAATTGCATTACGCCAAACACAAATGGCAATAAATTGATGGAACTCGAGGAGCCACTCAACATAAATATTATAGCACCTGGGACCCCAACTAGATACTCAGACTCAGGCATAGGCGCTCCTAGCACTATAGACCTGCTATTAGTTAGAGACGTCTCGCTCGATGTCGTATCGATAGAGGCACTCTGTGAGTTAGACTCTGACCACTTGCCGGTCTTATTCAAATTGGGCCAAGGCACCGGTGCGGTCCCTACGACCAAAACCGTAACAAATTGGCATTGTCTTGAACGCAAACTCAAGGCTATGGACCCCTAAAGTTGCTCTAACCTACCGGAGGTTATTGATAGTGTAGACAAAGCGTATATTGCCATTGACAGTTTCACAACGCATTTCTCATAAGCCATCGACGATTCCAAAAGGACAGTCAAGTTTTCGGGTGACCGCAACTTTGGCTTGCCATTCATTATTCGATATCTGATAAGAGAGAAAAATCACTCAAGCGGGCGTTTTATCGCTATCCGTCCGAGTCAAACCGATTTCGCTTTAGGAAACTTCAGCTAGAGGTCAGAGATAGGATAGAGTTACATCGCAAAGGCTCATGGTTAGGTCTGACGGAAGACTTGAGTGCCATCGCACACTGCCTATTGGCAGTTGGCTCGACGTATGAAGTCGGATCCGCGACGCCATGCCGCCATTATCAAAGCCAACCGGGGCTTGTTGGCTTTCGATGACTTCGAAAAGGCCGAATGCTTAGCCGATACGCTAGAAGAGCAATGTACGCCATCTCGCGCAACGCCGACGCGGCCCACCTATCGGAGGTGGACCGTCTGAGTCAAACTTAGGGCTGCCTCCACCAGAGGGCGATAATTTAAAGCCAGTGACCCCGGAGGAGGTTCGCGAAATTATTAAGGTCTTAAACCCCGGTCGGCACCTGGCCCAGACCGTATCTCAAATAGAACTCTAAAATACTTGCAGGCCCTATTGTCTGTGTATTGGTCAAAATTTTCAATATTCTACTATCAACTTGTACTTTTCCTGATGCCTGGAAAGAAGCCATCGTCATCGGTATTCCCAAGCCGAACAAACCCTCTAACCTACCCACGAGTTATCGTCCAATTAGCTTGCTCAATTGCCTGGGCAAGCTATATGAACCATAATCCTCTTCCGGTTGAAAGACCACACCTTCTCCAATAACCTCATCCCAGACGAGCAATTCGGTTTTCGTCCGAAGCACTCTTGTCCCGACCAAATTTATCGCCTGACGGAATTCATTCTGAATGGCCTTCACCAACCTCAAACCCCGTATCACAGGGGCCGTCTTCTTCGATGTCGCAAAGGCATTTGACAAAGTTTGGCACAACGGTTTGATTTACAAGCTGCACATTCTCAAAGTGCCGGACAGGCTGGTTCACATCATCCAAGCCTACTTGTCAAATCGCTCTTTCCGATATCGAGTCGAGGACACCCTGTCCACGAACCGTCCGCTCCAAGCGGGCGTCCCTCAGGATCGGTCCTATCACCTTTATTATTCGCGTCTACACGAGCGACATTCCAAAAGCCCGACGATGTCAATCTGGCACTTTTCGCCGATGACACTGCTCTCTTTGTTCGTCGCTTAGACCGAACTATATCTTTAAAAAGCTCCAAAACGCGATCAATCGTTTGGCGAATGGTTTCGTAAATGGAGAATCGACGTCAATCCCGATAAAAGGTAGGCAATACACTTTCATCGGTCTAGATACGTCGTGATTACACGATACCCCGGTCCTCAACCAGGCGTCAGGATAAGGCCACGCGCGGGCCGGCACCAGACACTAGGGCAACTAAAACTTTACGGCCAACCGATCCCATGGGAAAGGAAGGCCAAATACCTGAGCGTGACCTTCGACTGCAACATGTCGTTCAAAAGTCATATTCAGGACGTTAGGAGGAAAGGCTTTGTTCGTTTCGACTAGACTCTATCACCTAACGAATTCTAACAGTAAAATGTCGCTCAAATATAAACTTTTATTGTACAAGGTATGCATACGACCAATCATGAGCTATGCATGCCAAACTTTACTCACGTATCCTCCACACTCATAAAGCAACTACAGTAGTTCAAACAAATTCATCCGCCGCGCCACTGGGGCGCAGTGGTACCAACGAAATGTAGACTTACACAGCGACTGCAAATTGCCGACACTCCGGAGCACTTTAAAAGATAACTCGCAAACACATTGATAAAGTAGTCAACCACAGCAACCCTCTGCTGGTAAAGCAGCAACGTATCGGCCGATCCAAACGCGTCTGGTCAAAAGCGTAGACCGCGAAACGTTCTTCTCGACCCGAACGAGGAAGGTCGCCGAGACTCGGACCCAACGGGGTCCCGACATCCAACCTTACACACCACACAAGTAGGGATAGCACACTCACCTGTAGTTCGCCCTCGCTTACGAGCACAGCGACACACACACACGCGTATACTAGATACACCCGCGTTCCAGGTCGGTTCTCACCGCCCCCAGCAATCGATTAATACGTCGCCAGACCGTCGGCGTCCCGGTCCGTACACCCATCGTTGACGATCCTCAGGAGACATAAACAAATACCTAACTCACGTGGCTACTGTACGTGTGACCTTCACTTTTAGCAAGAGGTGTCGGCCAACTAGTTCGTGAGGGCGGGAGCTTCCCGCGAACTCTGTGTTAGATGAAGTTTACCATAGACATGGGTCTGGAAGCATAACTTCAAGGATAAAAAAAAAAAAAAAAAACTACTGATGCGAACTCAAGTTGATGCGAACCACGAGTTGTATAATATAATTTTAGTGTTTGAGAAGTAAACCCTTAGTATTTCTTTTTAAAAAACCGAGCATTTTAGCAGCTTTATTAACAATTGAATTGATGTGTGATTTGAACGTTAGCCTGTTATCCATTATCACACCCAAATCTCGAATTTCATTGACTTGCTGCAAAATTTTACTATTTAATATATAACAGGATGTCATAGGATTTCGTTTTTTAGAGAATTTTATGTAATAGGACTTTTTTGTATTTATTGTCATTCCATTTAAATTACACCATTTTTTTATTCTATCTAAATCACACTGTATAAGTTCTGAGTCTGTTGCTAAGTAACTGTTCTGTATATTTTAAGTCATCGGCAAAGAGACAAAATTGACTATTGCGTATTTCTAAGGTAATATCATTTATAAAGGCCGAAAACAATACAGGGCCAAGATGCGAGCCTTGTGGTACGCCTGAAATAGCTATTGAGTCTTGTGATTTATGACCATTTACCACCACAAACTGGAGTCTTTTTGCAAGATATGAACGAAACCATTCCAATAGCGACCCATCAATCCCAAATCCTCGTAATTTATTTATTAAACGAGCATGACAGACCTTATCAAAGGCACTAGAGAAGTCCATATAAATAGTATCTACTTCTAGTCCTCTATCAATTTCCCGGCACAGGTAAGACGTAAATGAGACTAAATTTGTTTCAACGGAGTGACCTTTTCTAAACCCATGTTGATGTTCAGAGATAAAGTTATGCAGATGCTGTGTAATAAAAGGACATACAAGTGACTCGAAAAGCTTTGGAATGCATGAAAGTATGGAGAATTGGTCTATAGTTACTAACGTTGCTTGTGGAGCCTTTTTAAAAACTGGGACTACTTTAGAGCTTTTCCATATGTCTGAAATACACCATCATTTAGGGATCTGTTGAAGATAATTGACAAGGGTAAAGCCAAGAGAGCCACAACGTTTAACGAAAACCGGAGGAATATTGTCTGGTCCAGCCCCTTTATACATGTCTAACTTTTTGATTGAGCGTTGGATGTCACGTTCCGATATGTTAATACGACTCAATGGGGTGGTATTAAACGAAAATCTACACTAACCGTTAGGAATCTCTATTAAATACTGATGAAAAACAGTTTGCGAACATCTATGCGATTTGCGGTCCAGTAGATGCGATCTGGTCACCCTGATACATAATTGCTGGTACAGTGTCTCTCCATTTCGTCTGTCTTTGATGAAGCGCCAAAAGCGCTTAGGATTTTTCAAATATTGACTTCAATTCTCTTTATATGCATAAAGACATTGCTTGCTCAATTTGTGAACACGCTCTCCTAGGAGCTCAAATTCTAATTGGTCCCGTGGGTTTTTATATTTTTTAAATTTATGCCTTACCTTATTTTTCTCAGAAATGACTTTTATTAGAGATGGTAAACCATGGGGGAAATTTTGCAGACACAGGCTTGGTTCGTGGAGTAAATAGATCAATAGCCGTGTAAATAAGATGATAAAATATGTCAGTCATTTCATTTACATTTTGACACCCTCTAGCTTTGCATTCCAATTAATATTTATTAAATATGATAAAATTTGACTATAGTCTGCTCGAAAGTAGTTGTATCGGGGTCGTAATATAGGTTTAAGGAAATGAGGACTATATTGCAGTAACGAAACTAATAAAGGAGGATGCCTTTGGTCGATTTTGCTCAATACATTATTGGATTTAGCAACCTTTAATTCATCGAAATCGTAAGAACCAGATCCAATATTTTACCATCTACATTATTACATTATTAAATTGTGATAAATTATTAATTGACATGAAATCAATCAGAGAAAGTCCCAATTTAGATCCATAATTCATTGCACTACATGGAGAGCTTTCCGACTTTTGAGACCAACCAATATGACTCAAATTAAAATCTCCCAAAATTATCACTCGGTCTGATTGCTCTATAACGTTTGTACAGGTTTCCATAAAACTAGATAAGTGCTCCAAGGAAACAGGAGGGGGAAGGTAAACAGCGCAAATGGAAACTTTCTTTATCAAGTTGTTACTTTTAATTTCGATCGACACCCAGAGATCTTCAGCAGTACTTTCCCATTCTAATTGCCTATAAGATGGGATATTTTTAGATATTGCGATCAAAACACCCCCTCCATCTTTCTTAAAACTAGTCGAACACGATCGATCTTTCCTAAATACGACATAACGTTTGTCCATGAATTCACTACTTAAAACATTACAATTTAACCATGTTTCGGTGAACACTATTACATCAAATTCATTAACAGAGACATTCCTAAGTACATCTTCTGTCTTGGTTCTCAAACCACGTACGTTTTGATAATATATATTTACAGACATGTTTTAAAAAGCAATGTACGCGTATTATAATCAGTTGATCAAATTTATTTAATTACACTAGGCAATTAATTTTAAGCTTTCTTCATCTTTTATATATATAACGTGACTCTGTTCATTTCTCCTTACGAAAATTTTGCCATCCCTCACCCATATAAACTTAAAACCAGTATCTTTTGTCTTCTTACGCGCGGCGGCATGTAACAGTTTATTTATTGGCGTTAAATGTTCAGACACAAACACTGGCACTCGACGCCCACCGATTCCTAGATGCTCTGAATTCAATTTGTTGTCTAAGTTCTTTTTATTGAACTTAGTAACTGCAGCTAGCAACTCATCGCGACGACGTTGACTGCGTAGTTTAATTATCACGGAGCGAGGTCGGTCGTTTTCCTTATTAAGTTTGGCAATACGTGTTACGTGCAGAATGTCGTTGTCACCAAGAGGGCTTTCGACAATCCTACCGAGTTGCTCAATTGTCGTTATTAAATTTTCTGACTTATTTTCAGGAATCCCGTTGATCTCAATATTTGAGGAACGCATGCATTGTTCCACTTGCCTAGCCTATTTGAAGTTCTTCACTTGTGTTGTTAAATTATTGTTTTAGAAACTAAATCAGATATTGTATCGTTTCTTTCGTTTATGATTTGCTTGAGTTCTTCGTATTGTTTATTAAAAAATGTTAAGGATTCGTGAAAGTCAGCTATTTGTTGGGAAATATTCGATAAGTGTTCAGAAACTAGATGTTTAATAGTTTTCGTTATCTCTTGTTTAATAATGGTACGTAAATGTCCCTCAGTAACGTAGGACCCTTCGCTGTCATTTTTCGAGTTCTGTTTTCCTGTTCGCAAAGTAATGTTGCCTTCACCTTCTAGACCGTTATCATCATCAGAAGCGGTGGAACGACTTGCTGCTCTGGCAGGAGTATTAGTATTGTCAGATTTCGGTATCTTATTGCGACATTCCTGACAATTCCAGTTATTCTTATATTTTGGATCCATAACAAAGTAAGATTTAGGTGTTATGTTGCACAGCAAATCATATCCTAAGCCAACGTGGAGCATATCATATATTCTTTCCTAGAAAGTTTATTTTTACATCCAGAACAAATCTTTGGGACTGATGACATTTTGTCTTTCTTTTATATGTGTATAAAAAATTTAAATTAATGTTTTAAATACAAAAATATATGTGTATGTACATACAGTGCACGACACTACATAAAAACGTTTCGACAAAATGCGTGACCGCAGAGTTGTTACAACATTATAATATCTGGTAATTGTTTATCAAAATTAATAGCAGTATGAACGCATTTCAAGAACAATTTGACCTATGGATCACTATTATTTCACCAATAGATTGTTAGAATTCAAAACAAACTTAAAAGATCGGTACAAAGTAAAAGCAAATTACAACTTTGTACAATTCTAAGAGAATTTATATAAATAAAAATCTATACAATTTAATATGCACAAATTTTTAAAATTTTTAAACGAATTTTTGATATACATATACTTTTTCAACTAAAGAAAATTTCTTAAATTTTGCCAATCTGTAATAAATTGGTTTATAGTTAGTCACGATAAAAAGCTGATACAGTGGTTGGGAATCGATCTCGGGGCATACTGCTTGGCGGCAACCATGCGATTCCACTCGACTAGCCTTCAGTGCTCCGATGCGTTGAAATTTCGCTTATAGCTCGTCCACAGAAATCATTAAACCATTTTGTCAACATTGAAGACGGTAGTCGACAGTTATTTGTTGTGTAGATTTTTTATTATACCTTTTTTATAAAAATGATCCTCTTTTGTATTATCGATGTAACACTACTAAATTTATTGTTATTTCAGATATGTTCTTGAACAAATCACTCTGAATCTAATTTCTTTTATGGTTCAACGAATTTAACACAAAGCAAATATTCACAGCCCGGAATTAATAATAAATAACACAAGTCTTTTGCTAGTATCACTGAGTGTCTAAACACTAGATAATATTTACACATTATTCACCGTTGTTTACTTATAGGCTGCAACTTTTGCAAAAGATTTACAAGCTATTTATTTATTTATTTTTTAGAGAATTAATTTCTATCTGCTCGTTGTCTGTGCGTAACAGCGCCCTCTCCTTTTGATGTTTTATCATTTATAAATTCATTAATATTTTTATAGCCTGTCAAGTCAAGTAACGTTTGTTGTTATAAGCGTTACTTGACTACCTTTTAAAATTTATTAATTTCTGAACCTCTTTGGGATTCGGTTATAAAAACGTATACATTGTCCCATATATAATAGTCTTAATGTAAAGAAAATTATTCTGTTATTTCTTCACTTAAGGAGTTGCTACAGGAAAATTACTATAGGCATAAGTTAAATAGTAATTTATCAATTTATATAAGAATAATTGTATATCCTTAGCCTATTCTGACATTGTCAATAAATACATCTCATTGACATAAATCAAATAATTAATTATGAAAACAGTTACCTGACTTGCGATAGGTTTAACCTATCAAACTTTTATAAAAAACAGTTAGCTACAGCTGCTGATATTATTGTATATTAACTCAGCCAAGTCTTTGGCTATAAAGTCCTCTGATTCTTTTGAACAGGGAAATACTGTGACATGTAATGCACTTGGAATATGTTCCAAATAATTTAAATTAATTCTAAGACAACAGAGAGCTGTCTCTATATTTAATTGTATTAATAATAATCAATGTGTTAGTGAGAAAATAATAAATTTACAAGACAAATTACAAAATAAAAATAAGAACCATTGTATTAGCCTGGTACATCAAAACATTCAAGGAATAGCCGGTAAGGAACTAGAAGTTGAACTTTTTTTAAACAATTGTAATATAGATATCATGTGTATTACAGAACACTGGCTATATGAAAACCAGATTATATTTAACCTTGGATGTTACCAGGTTGCTAGCCTGTTCAACAGAGAAAAAGCTATACGCGGTGGCTCAATAATATTTTTGAAAAATAATTTAAAATATAAAAATCGTAATAATATAGTGAGCCTCTCAGTTGAGCAGACTATTGAAATAGCCTGTGCAGAGCTTGACCACTTCATAATTGTATGTGTATACAGACCTCCCATTAAGTTATATGAATCTTTTAAAATATATTGGAACAAATTTTAATAAAACTATCTGAATCTAATTAAAATACAGTAGTCTGTGGTGATTTTAACATAAATTTACTAGATAGTTCAACCACCACTATTAGATTCAGATCATTGTTAAATTCATGTAACCTTTAAACTTATTTCTTGAAGCAACAAAATTACTGCCTCCTCGCAACATGTATGAATAACATATTTACAAATTGTATCTATTAATAAATCCATCAATAATATGTTATCATCTGATCATTGTGGACAATTAGCTTCTTTTGTTTATGATAATAGATCTCACAAAAATATTGTGCAAAAAAAATGGTTATTCCTATGTATGGAAACGTATTGAGAAGTTTAGAAGTAATATAATAAATAAAATTAATTATTTGCATTATAATAGTAAACCGGATATACTTATAGTAAATTATTTAAATTAATAACAACTGAATTTAAGGTATATTTACTTCTAAAACAGTCAAATCAAAAGATCTGCAGCTTTCAGTGAATGAGGCAGTTGGAATACATGAAACAGACAAAGATTATATGAACTATAGTGAAAAGACCTACAATCACAATCAATCCTTTGTGACATATGTTAATGTATACTCAAAACATTCAGAAAAGTGTGCTGGACACGAAGTGACTCGACATAAAAACAAAATTAAAGATGCATCCGACAAAATAAAAATGACTTGGAAAATAATTACTGGTGAAACAGGAAGGGCTGTAAACAGAACTTTGAAATTCGGCTAAATGTTAATAATAGTAAAATAAATTCTGATCAAGATGTTGCATCCTATTTTGAAAAAATTTTTTCAGACATTCCTGTCTCTACCACCAAGTCACTTGTTTCTTCTCCAACTGTTGTAGAGTCCTTATTAAAGAAAATATTAAAGAATGTAAAGATAATTTCTATTTTAGTAATGTAAGCGATAAAGATATTGTGTCCGCTTTTAAATCTCTGGACATTAAAAACTGTAGATCTGTGGGGATCTCGGTTGGGTGATAAATTCTATATTGATGTTATATCACCTTGCCTTGCAGCTATTTTAATGATTGTATTACATATGGTAAATTTCCTGACCTTATGAAGCACAGTAAAGTTCTTCCAGTATTTAAATCAGGCAGTACTACAGACCCCAAACTTTGAGACCTATTAGTACTACCTGCGCTTAGTAAAATTTTCGAGAAAATAATTCTTAACCAATTACTTGTACATTTAACTCTCATAATATGCTTAATAACAAACAGTATGGTTTTACACGGTCGTTCTACAACCGATGCAGGTGTCCATCTTATTAAGACTATATTTGAGGGCATGGGAAAAGGTCACGATGCATTAGGTGTCTTCTGTGACTTACCAAAGCATTTGACTGTGTGCAACATGATACTTTGGTCAGGAAATTAAGCCACTATGGTGTCAAAAATGCCGCCTCGACCTTCTGACTTCATGCGAGCCATCAACTCAGAGTTGACGTGAACGGCGAGATCTCCAGGACCAGGTGGTATGGGAGTCCACAGGATCATTTGGCCTATTTACACTTCCTGGTCTATATTAATGACCTACCACACCAGGTTGAGAACAATAACGAGATTGTATTGTTGCTGATGATACTTCTTTAATATTTAGAATAAAACGCGTAATTTGCAAAATGACGATGTAAATAATACCCTCTCAAGAAGTAAATACTGGTTTAGTGCAAATAATTTATTGTTAAACAAAATAAAACTAAATGATAGGTTTACAACTCCTAATGTTCCTCAAGCTGGGTGTGATGTGGTCGTAGATGGAGAAGCGCTAGACCACGTACATTGCACTGTATTTCTCAGCATCACAATAGATTCTAAACTGCAATGGGGCCCTCATATTCATAGACTGGCAGTAAACTTAGCTCAGCGGCTTATGCAGTCAAAATTAGACAATTAACCGATGTTGAGACAGCCCGTTTAGTATATTTTAGTTATTTTCACAGTATAATGTCTTATGGCATTCTACTGTGGAAGCAACTGATATTAATACTATTTTATAATTCAAAAGAGCGATTCAAAGCATCTATAACCTGGGTCCCAAGAATCCTAGAAAAATGTTTACAGAAATTAATGTAATGACTGTTTTCTCAATACATATTTGAAAATATTATGTATGTTCATAAAAATATAAATGATTTTGTAAAACATTGTACACACATAATATAAATACTAGGAATAAGCATAATTATGTTCTTCCAAAACTAGGCTCGAAGAACGATGAAATCCTTCATGGGACAATGTATACTCTTCTACAATAAAATACCAGAAAACGTTCAGCTTTTATCTGTAATTAAATTTAAAAGTTGTAAGGAACGTTTAGTGTTAAAGGATATTATTGTTGCAATGACTACTTGATAGATAACACACCCTGGTAATGAACTGTTCGCTCCAGGCTATTTCAAAGTAGTAAAATGTATGGTTTTATGTAAAATTTTTGTAAAATTTATTGAAGAAAAGGAAAAGAAAAAGTCCCGCTGAGTTTCTTACGCCGTTCTTCTCAGGCCAGAGGCTTCATTTCCGAACCGGTGGTAGAATATTTGACAATCAATAAGAAAGTGTAATGCTCCATATTGAATAAAGATATTTGACTTTGACTTTGACTTTGACATAAAAACTTACTTATTCTCGCAGCTTAGATGCTGGATGAATTAAATTATCTTTTTTCCATGTATCTATGTCATTTGCATCAAAATGTCTTATGAAACCATGCCGTTTTTTTAAATTATTAGAAAACAAAAAATAATTAAATCCATTATGCTATCAAGAACTTCAAAGATTTAAATAAAAAAAACTTGGTTTATTCACATGTATCGCGTTTAATTTAAGTGCGAATTTCTTGCAGGCTGTATTAAGATTTATAACAGTGTTAAATATCCCAGTGACATGTTAATATATACCCACACACGATACGCTTTAATTTCTTAAGTTAATTACTATGTTTACTTACAACGACAACAAACGTTTCGTTTTTGTTTCATTTGTTTTATTCATGAGTGTGAATAATTTAATATAAATGTAGTTTTTAAACATTGCACTTTTAATTTTGGGGCTATTGCACTCTTATTATATTATAAAGTCAAACCACTCTTATTATTTAATTATAAACAACACAGCAAACCATCAATTTGACCGAGCGTTGTTTTAAAAGGATTTGTTCATCGGATCTGAATGAGGCGTGGCAAATGCTTTAAGCCATAATTAAGATAAATTGCAGAAGACATTTTGTCTCGTTTCGAGCTCAGATTTTCCTTAAAGTCTCGTAATCTTTTTTTCAATTTACTATAATATTTAATATTCTTTAGTAATGACATAACTTAAGTAAAGCACGGACAAAAAGTTGTTAATCAAGTTTTCGTTCATCATTTAGATGGAAGGGGCAAACTTATTATATATTATAACTTAGTTATTGTAGTTTTAACAGCCACGTCAATTCTTTGAAATTCACATCGAAGAGTAAATTTTTAATGGTTAAAAATCAAGTCTAAAATTCAAAGACAGCCCTAATCGCTTTACAACACACAACTTACTTACTAGCAAGGTACCACCAGAAATAATGTTGTTTTAGTTAGTGGAATGTGTATTTGTTATTTTGTAAAGCTTTTAATATTTATGCTTCATTCCTTTTGATTAATATGTGTATGTAGTAACTACGTGATCTTTATTTCGATTCACAGTAAACCTTTCTTTACGATACTAAAGTTACCGTGGTTAGACTGTGAAGGTAAAAGAAAGTTTGATTTCATATGTTTAGCAAATGTTTATAATTAAGATAAGGTTATCGTACGTATTTGTCTTTTCGTGCAAATACGTGCTGTAACTACCCCTTAGTGAAAACACATTATTCTTATTACCAAATAATTGTCATATTCTAATACAAAAAAATATGTAATGCATTAATGATTCAAATAAAAACAGAAACCAAACTTGAAACATCATTTGAGTGATTACTTAGTATTCATACTGTCTGCAAAGTTTTAAGCTTAAGTATCTCTTGTTATATTATTCTTGAGTAAATACACTTCAGAGTTTAATTGCGAACATTTTTGTTCAATGGATGAAAGTGTCTGCAAAATGTCATTCAATGCGAATTAGTGAAATGTTTAATTTATTTTATTGGATTAATTCGCTTTTTAGAAAAGTTCCTCTTTCTTAATAAGACTGCAAGATTGAAGATTATCTTAAAACAAGATAAAATGTAAAATCACAAACAATATTAAAACATGGTTATACCGCCAAAGTAACGGCAATTAACTATTATGATATTCAATAACTTTAACAAAACTTCTTCCGTACCCTAATGAGGGTGCTTGAGAAACCGCAGATCGTGGGTTCGAATCCTACCGGTACTCAACCAATTTTCATTTTTGTTTCCAACATGTTTAGGATAATTTGGGCCGATATTGTTTGAAGAATAAGGTGATCCATGCGTCGGATGGGCATGTAAAAAGTCGGTCCATTCACCAACCCGCATTAAACCAGCGTAGTGGGATACGGTCCAAAACCCCCTAATGGATAGGGGTGTATTAGGAGAGGCCTATTTTTAGCTGTGGACTCAGATCACAGGTTGATGATGTAAACAAAACTTGATTTAAGATTACAAGAAATCGATATTTTCATTACAAAAAGTACAGTTTCTTTTCATTAAACAAACTAATTTAAAAATAACTTCGTGAATAAAATTATTTGCGTTTCAGTCGCTTTATCACGCCCTAAGCCATGTTCAAATAAAGAAATAAATACACAAGGCTGTAAAAAAGGTTATGTATGTTATTATACTCACAAATTATTCACGCAGGTGTATTTTATTCCATTTTGTGGTAAAACTTAACTTTCTTTGTGTCATGTAAAACTTATTGAAAGAAGGAAAAATAAAGTCCCGCTGAGTTTCTTACGCCACACGTACGTTGTGGTTTTTGACAATCAATAAAAAAGTATAATGCTTCCATGTCGAATAAACATATTTGATATTGACTTGACTTTGAGTGCGTTAAGAATAAAGATTTTTTCGCAAAAAATGTTAAATTACGGCCTTCTTAAAACATATTTTGCTCACAGAAAACAAACAAATAATCAAAATTGTTCTTGTGTATGCCAGTATTACTAATTTCAAGGAAAACTATTTTGCAGATTTAATCAACTTACATTACTTTTGAATAGTTTCTGGTGTCTTTATCGATAGTGTATAATTTTTAAGTATGAAAGCGGATTTCACCCCTGAGGATTGCAGTTCTGGGTATCTAAATATAAATTATATCATACATTTGAATTTGTGAGTTGCCAAATTAACATATGACGTACCATTTAAATCCCAACTAATCCTGGCCAACGGTAACAAAATTTTATACTATTAACTTTATTTCTTAATATAATAATTTGATTCCTCTGAGCAAAATATATATTTTAAGATAATTAACATATTTTTTTCTGAAAAACAATGTGAAATCGTGTAGCCACGCTGTTCTTTATTTATCATTTAACTAGCTGTTGCCCGCGACTTCATCCGGGTGACGCGTGTAACATCCTAAAAAAACTTTTTTTTTTATTGCATACGCAGGCAGACGAGCCACCTGATGGAAAGTGGTCACCGACGCCCATAGACATTGGCCATATAGGTATTCCCAACGAGCTGCCTACCGTGAGACATAGGATGTTAAGTCTCGTTTACCAAGTAGTTACGCTGGCTACGGTGCCCTTCAAACCGGAAAACGGTGCCTATTTCTACCGTAAAGGAGTTGTTTTCACACAACTCCTTTGCGGTAGAAATAGGCACCGTGGTGGTACCAACCCAGACGGTCCCTTGTAAAAAGGGGACCTACCACCGGTAAAAAACTTTTTGGAATGAAAAAATAGCCTATTTTACTACGTTTTATATCAGCTATCTTTTAAAGCGTAGAGTAGTAGTCCCAGACAACATGGTCATCGGACTAGCCATTACATATGCTATTGCGGATATATATATTATTATAAATAGAAAACATCTTATAGGTTATATCTTATAGGGTTTAGGCAACGTTTTTGTTAAATGATCTCAGACAGCTTAATTTATTTCCGACATCTCTTACAAATATAATATGTTTTACTTAAATTAACACAGAGACTACATAAATTATATGCCTTAACTTTTAAAGGGACTAAGTTTCGCAAAATGTATAGATGCTCTCAATAAAATTCAATTCATTATAGTTCATTATTATCAAATACGGTTACGATGAATAAAACAATAAATTCACTGAAAAATTATAATATATAATTAATTTTTGATAATTTACTAATGAGATTACTAAACATTGTAACAAAATAGTAAAAACGTGTGATTAAATTTTCAAATCCGCATGTTCGCTTTTTTTTCGTGACGACTAAACTTTTTGTACTGAAACATGATGAATATTACCAAAACTAGCAGGGATTTATCAATATAAATGTTATTATACTATCTACAAAAGCTTATTTCAAGCTTTATGTCGCTCTAAAACGAACAGCGTTTTAAGAAGATTTGTTTCTGGTCCCTGTTGCGGGGGCGTTACATTATTATTAAAATGAATGGAAACAAAAACTCATTAGGTTTTCAGTTCCTTTTCCTGTTGCTGCAATTAAAAAAAAAAGAAATTACTTTTTAAAGTTAATGTTATGAAATGTGATTAAAAGTATTGATATAATAATTTATGTTTTGTATTCTCACAGTTATAAATATCATGTGGTATAAATAAAAAATTGTTATGTGTTGCTAAAACATACTGTGTGTATTTGCGTGATCAACTCATATTACAGGTTTATAACCTGTTTAATAAATGCTAATCACAATAATCCTTTAATGTGCCTCAAAACCAATCGAATCTTTAATGGTTTGTGTAACAATAGTACGTATTTAATATGATACGCTGAATAGTATCCAGTGCATACATATTCGCCAGATCGACGACGTCTTGGTTCGCAACCCGATCGTCGAGGTTCCGGAGACACAAAAGAACGCCTAACTCAAGTACGCTTATTCACTTTTAGCAAAAGTGTTGATCGCAAGATGATCCATGCGTCGGATAGGCATGCAAAAGTCGGACCACCCACCAACTCGCATTGGACCATCGTGGTGGGATACGGTCCAAACCCCAACGGATAGGGTGTATTAGGGAGGCCTATGTCCAGCAGTGGACTATCACATGCTGTTTATTGAATTGAAATTGAAAAGTCTGAAAGCATAACTTCGTATTTCAAAAACCATTTGTACCGTTAAAAATCTCGGTCAAGATCAAGGTCAAAAACTAAAATTTAGTTCTACTGAAGTATAACATGGATAAAAACTGCAACAGAAAGTGTTACTTTTAAAGAAATACATGTTTTTATATGTAACGGTACCTAAAGTAGACATTTCATAATCTTTATCGATTTCTTAGTACAGGAAAAAAAATTGTACTGTATTGACAATTTGACCTAAATCATTGAGGAAGCAACTATAGTAATGACTTTTCCAAAATTATATACTTCTGCGATAAAAGCTTTTTGATACGGGAAAAAAATTTGTAGAATATTTATTAAATATTATTCAAATTAGGAAACAGAATTTAAATTACTTATTTTAAATTCTGTTTCCGTTCCATCTCACATATTTTTGTTTACACAAAAATATTATAAAATCAAGAGTTTTGACATAATAAATCTGAGCATAAAATCAAACATTTATATTAGAATATGGCATAACTTGACTTAATAATAATTGAATAGAAACCTTTATCAAGTTTATAGTTCCTAACGGCCTAAATGTAATGTCACTTGATAGAGTATATTGAGCTAACACAACTGTAAAATATTGACATTTGTCATTTAAGGTGCTCGTACACTGCGAGATGTGGCGCAGAATGTGTGCCATATTTTGCGGTCGGATGTCACGCGCAATCATGACTCGAATATAACGTACGGTAGAAAAGGTATTGGGGTGGAAAACAATTTTTATGATCCCTGTATTTAAAAACACTGTCAAGAAATATGCGAAAAAGTTCTGTACATGCAGGTATAAAACTTCCACCTTTTTTAATGACCTCTACCAGTGGTCCAGGTAAGGCTGCGGATGAAAGACAAATGATAAACACCATACCATATGATTGCCTCTTCCACGGCATCTTCATACCACAACCGCAAATGCATTCCTGCCAAATCATGGAGGATGGAAATGTTGGCCTACACATCATCAATTCCAACACTCTCCATCCACCGTAAGTTCATTACTGCAGGGTACAGAGAATGCGGAACGCCTACTGCCTTCCACCTATCCTCTTCATCCTCCAGTTCACGCCAAAACCGAGCTTTACCAAACTGCCTGGATTCCTTAGGTTGAATAGGCCTTTAGCTTTTCTACTGCTGCATCATGACGCAGGTCCTACAATATTGAGAATAAGGCCCTAACTCTACAAAATAGAATAAAACAATGTGCTCTGGACCAGTACATGAAAGTAAATATACGTAAATGAGCCTATAGCAAATGTTTATCTTAAAAGCTTTTGTTTTCCACTTTTTTTCCGATGATTAATTATCGCTAAGTTAGTTTTATAAAAACATAACAAACTGAACTGATTGTGCTATAATTCAAAGTAAATTATCAAAAAACCATGCTAGTACACAATAATTGGACTATTCAAAGAGTTCCATTAACAATTTTTAGGAAAAAATGTAAGCACAGATTAACGTCCTTTTTGGAATTTCCTTTTAGCGTAAGGGTGTAGATCATTAAAGTTATTAAAAAATGCTTCATACGGTCTTAATGTCGGTTACGATAATTCATACCAAAGCGGACACCTCTCTGGAAACAATATGCTGTAAATTTTACACCCTGCAATAATGGTTTTAACAGCGGTCTCCGAGTGTCAGATGCAATTTATTAAGATCTTTAATCATTTGAATTTGAATAAATCAAATAATTCATATTATTCGGCTCTGAAATAAAAAAGGAATTCAATTGTTAAATGTAACTTAGTCGTGGAATAACTTATATTTAAAGTTAAAAATAGAGATTATATGAATCAAAAAGGTTTAAATTAAATGTTGAATTCGTAACTCTTTCATATATGTTTATATTTTAATGATTCTAAACTTAAAAAAAGTTGAAAAATTAAGAAAACTGCAAATAACGTCGATTTTCTACATTTAAATAAAAATAGTTCGGTAGAAAAAACGTTTGGACATTAAGGCCTTCGTGCTTATTTGTACGTTAAGCTGTTATAAATAATGTGAATCATTACCAATGATTTAGTTTAAATGTTAGTTTCAACATAAATAAGATTTATGTAGTGAAAATGAAATTAATTCAAGGTACATATATAGTTAAAATAACTGTCTTTAATAGTAATAAATTAAAACATATTTAGAGTTGTCATGTCACACGTAGTTAGTTTTGCAACGTGTATTCTATATTTATGTCACAGTGAATAACTATTAACAAGTACAAGTACAATTTAAAACACATAACCTAACAAACTTGTTGGTAAACATAAAACTTTTCCAAAAACTAATTGAAAAATCTATAAAATTGAGTAATTATTTAGTGTAAGGTACTTCAGCCACCTTTAAAAAATAACAATACAAATTTTGTCCATGGTTATTCAGCGGTTTGTGTTTGCGTCAACAATACAATCATTTTGTATAGCCTTATATTAACCAACTTAACTTTTCAATTGCCTTTTTCTACTAATAATTTCGCACTATTTAAATACAAGTTTAATAATAAGGAGTACACAGCACTGATATTTTTTTCTCATATTGATACTTTGAATAAGCGAAAATTTTACTTGAAACAGAATTATAGAGTTAACTTAATTATAATGCCGTCTACAAAGTTCTAAGCTGAAGCATCACTTGTAGTGTAAATCTTAAGCAAATCTTCTTCGGACTTATTGCAAAGATTCTTGTTGAATAGACGAGAGTTTCTGCAAAGATTTCATTCCACTGTAAAGTAATGAAATGTTTCATTTTTCACTCTTTATTTCATTGGATTCACTCGCTTCGCTGAATATTTCATCTGCCTTAATAAACTATTCATTCATTCATTTATAAAAATATTTTGTATTTAAATGTCTATTCAAAAATAAATATTAATGTTGATAATCTATACAAATTTATAAAATTGGTGTTGGATGTCTGTTTATAAAATTAAAATAAACATTTTTACATTGAGGACATTGTAATATATAATGGGTTCATATATACAACAAAACCACTTTTTTCTGTCTGTTTGTTCTAGCTTATCTCTGGAATTGCATGTCCGATTTTGACGGGAATTTCACTGAAGTATAGCTGATAAAATCTGTTTCTTGCATGCAGCACGTTGTTACCTGCTTATATTGCGTAAAATGGTTATAGACTGTTTGAAGTCGATCTTTTTTTTTAATAAGGTTTTCTTTTTTTAACAAAATGTGCTAATAATATATTACTACGCGTATGAAGGGCAACAGCTAGTGTTGGAATAAAGAACAAGTAGCAAGGCATTGATTTTGATTGGATTCGTCTTGACGATCATTTTAAAGGCCTATGCCCAGCAACAGACTTGATTACGCTGAAATTTTACTTTTAATATTACTTTAATGCTAATTAAATCAATAAAAATTAACTACGTTATTCAGTAAACGCAAGCAATGTACTTAAAGTATATAAATAAGTGGTGCTGAATTATGGTATAACGAATTCCCTGTTATAAATCATTGCCCGTTATAGAACTTTAACCAAAGAAGAAATTGATCGCAAGAGAAGCTTGATCGAAGGAATTGTCCTTAAACAGCCCTTTTGTTAAATAGACATAAAAAGGAAAAGTCTCTCCATCTACAGTTGACGTAAAAATTAAATAAGCCGAAGCTTTTGAAGGAACTTTGCGTAATATATATTTCATATCAGAGGCAGCATAATCCAATATATAATAATAATCCAATTTATCTTTTTTATTGACCTTTACTTTTTCAATTTACAATGTATAAAGATATGCATTTTTGTACATCATTAGCAAAACAAAAAAATATCCTTTATTTTTTCCTGTTCTAACTATGACCTTTAACGTCATATCCTTTTTATCGATATATTTCTTGTATATATTCTCACGACGCCTAACTTTATGGCACATAACACTACTTTTTTTCTTTCATTGGCTCATTGTTAGCTTGACAAAATGACAATTGTTATAAATAGCTCATAACGTCATAAATAACTTTTCTATTGCAAACACTAAATAATTTGTAATGCAACGGCAGTACCTTAAAACCGTAAAATTATATATGTACCATGTATTTTTTTTGTATGACATCACTTAGGAAGCGATTCATGTGGATGTCTTATCATTTTTTTCTCACTGAAAGGAATACTTAGTTAATATAACTAATAGATTATACTCCATTTGTTGTTGAGAAAATTAAATAAAATTATATGTATACGTTACTAACATTGCTCATACTATATTTATTGTAACGATTATGTAATTTAAGACATATTTAATATTAGTTTATAATTTTATTAAATTAACACGTTGTACATTATTAAAGATTATCACGAGTATGTACATAGTTGCTCTGTATATATATCACATAATATTACATCTCAAATAAGTCGCTAAGAATATACGCTGTCTTTGTGTTATGACACGAAAGAAGTCAAATTAAAGTCACTATGGCTTGTTTTAAAAATTACTTCAGGTCCCTAAATGTTGTACCATTTTAAAATCTATAAAGTATTTACTAACTACATGGTATTATTTTTAATCTGACTAGGTAGAAGTAGCTTCAGGGTGGTACAATATGCTCTGCTCTCTACAAATCTACTTGCTTGCATAGCTACGACGCCTTTCAAACTGGAAGACAATAGTGTCTATACAACACTGGTTTATAAAGGCACCGCAATGGCAAAATTAGCTTAAATATCATAACGATAATAACAAATTAATATTAATAAACATAGATTAAGCATCAACTTGTTGGTTAATTGTTAATCTATCTTTTAATGAGGTTTAATCGCATACTAACCGAAGAGTCGCGGTCGTACCTAGTATGTAATATGACAAGTTTTTAGTTAGCTCTTTGGACGCGTTAAAGTAAAATGTGTTTACATTTCATTCTTATCGTATTGTATAAATAAAACTCCATGGTTGAAACTGAAAAAGAAAAATCCGTAAATAGCACATTGAATATGTAATTATACATATTGTGTTAAAAAAAACTCATTAATCGTCACTTTAAAAAACATAAAATTTATGAAATTATTATATTCAATTGCTCAACGAAACTTCATATCTTTTAATGGGAAATGAAAAAAATCCACAAAATTTTTGGCCTAATCTTATTTACTCTTAATTATATTTGAACTGATTAGCCTAGCCTTAATTTTTATCCCTACTTCATTGTTGCATATACATTTATCTAATTTTTCTATACTCGCTAGTAAGTAATATTTGGATTGTGTTTATACTATCAATTGTTGGTATTTTATATTTTGATAAAAGAAGTGTAATATATTTACAAAAAATGTTAAACTTTTTATGTTCAACGTTTACGAAACGAGAAATTGAATACAAATAAAACTTGGTTGATTCTATCGATTTGGAAAGGCTCCTTAGTTCAATGAAAAGGCCTCCCCTTAGACAAGCCTTGTACATTAGTGGGTTTTTAGACAGTATCTCACTAAGCTGGTCTAATGCGGGATGGTGGGTGGACCAACTTTATACTTGCCCATCTGACGCATAATTTCTGAATGTTAAGAATAATGCACAATCATTTCCTAATCTACACTTAGGATAACATCATATATCGTTTACACCAGATTCCAATCTAGGAAGAAACACAAAGAGTTTATAGACAAAGTTTTTAGACAGGTCTTATACTTTCGCCCCAAATACAAATGTACCCTACAAATAACCTTTTAATGGTTCAGGTATTTATTGATTAATAAAATAGTAGTCCACTAATAAAGTATTGTCAACAAATAAAATATTACTTCATCAGAGCACAAAAAGGATACTAAGAAAAGGAATAGACAAAATCATTTACAAAAATCTTCGTTTAATTTCAAATCCTTACGGAAATTTTAAGCCCTTAAAATGTTATGTCACGTGATAAAGTGTGTACGAACTAACACAACTGTAAAATATCGACATTTGTCATTTAAAGTGCTCGTACACTGCGAGCTGTGGCGCAGAATGTGTGCCATATTTTGCGGTTAGATGTCACGCGCAAACATGACTCGAATATAACGTGTGATAGAATAGGTATTGGGGTGGAAAATGATTTTTTGTGAACCCTGCAAGAATTTATAGGCTCTATCAACAATAGTGTGAATAAAGAAGTTCTGTTGTTTTTTCCTATTTAGAGCACGAAACATATTTTTTTTCTATTAAGCTCTATTACGGTTTTACCTAATAAAGACACTCATGGACTTTTTGTCCGGATTTCAAGTAAAAGTAACATTAGTATACTATGTAATTATTTAATCTATTACCTTATTTCACATATCGATGAAGAGATACTATAAGTAAATTTAAAGTTGTTTGTTTCATTTCAAAAGATTTATAAACTTTCAAGAAAGAACGAAACTAGCTGCGTCATGCTTAATTGTGTTTTACACACTTCTTCTCTTATTAAGAAAGTATTTCACCGATGAAACGAGAAAAAAAAAGTTAATACGTGCTGCTTTTATTTTTAATAATATAAAAAAATTTAAAGCAATTCCTATTTTTATACTCTAGGCCACTAATATTTTAAACTCAACTTTCAAATAGAAGTAAGTAAAAACATTTGATTCAAAGGAAAATCAGTACAACAACGTTATTTCAACCTTAATTTTACTCAATTACAAATTGGTCAAGTACAAAAACTTTAACAGTATTCTTTATTCAAGTGACACTTCAATAACGTTCGAATGACTAACCGCAAAATTTGTCTAGACGACATTATTTACAGTTCTCATGAAAAGACCTATTGGATCATTTATTTTACGAGACAATTTATTGTTTTTCTTAGTTGATTTAAACAGATACTTTGTACAAATTAAGGTATGTACTTACCTCATTATCATGACTTCAATTATATACAGTAATAAAACGTTATGAATAATTAATTTTCAGTAGGTATTGAATTTAGAGACTTGTTATTTATGTAGTTGCAAAACTAAATTTAAACATAATAGAATTAAAAACCAAAAATGTACACTTTGATGAATAATGAAGAAGGCTCAGGCAGGTCAAACACTAACCCGCATTGGACTGCTGGGACTGTTGTGGGTTATAGGCTGATAATGGTGATGAATATTGATAAACCGAAAATAAAAGTGGGTAGATATACCGCATTAAGAAAAGCTAGATTAAAGATTTAGCCAGCATGATGATGATTCCCCCTAATAGAAAGGGGTGTATTAGGGAAGGCCTATATCCAGCAGTGGACAGATTATGTATGTATGCATGTATGATGATGATTAATCAAAAACCGATCTGAAGGCGCCCTCGAGACTAGAAATTCATTGTCAGTGTAACCACCAAAGACAGATGTTTCGGTGTTCCACAGGGACTGTAGGATCCCTTACTCTGAAACCTGGCTTATGACGGCGGTGCAACGAATCCACTTCCCAGTAAAGTAAGTTATTTGTTACGCAGATGACACTCTTAATTAGCCAACGAAAAGTAGTTTTGCAAAGCAGTCATCTTGCTAACCTGGGTTGGTAGCTAGAGAAGAAGATTGACGAACTGGTTCTCAGATTGCCTACAAGACGGAGGCACTTTGGTTTCACCTAATCAGGCTAGAGGAAGGAACCACTTAGCTGAGCTGATATCCGTTGGAGTTTGCAGGTCTAAGTGGGATCTGAAATAATCTTAGCTAACATTAGATAGGTCGATGGAGTTTTGCTAAACATTTATAACAATCTGGCTCCCAGAATCGAAAAGTAGTAGGTGCCATGCACCGATTATTGCCTAATTTAGGAGGCCCTAGAGAAGAAGTACGCCGTCTCTATGCTGCTGTTATACGATCGATGGCACTTTACGGATTGCCAGATGGTATCACCGCCTAAAGAGCGTCAGACGATACCGCACAAAAATTTATAGCTCTCAACGTAGGTTAGCTATAAGGATTGCTCGTGGATATCGTACAATATCCTTTGAGGCGGCGACGGTCATTGCTCGGTTCGTACCTTTGGACATCTTGGCAGAAATGGATGCAAAAATCTATATGCGTCTTCGTAATCAACGGAGCGATGTAGAGAAAGCAAGAGCATGGACTGGCCATAGAAACGTGACGGGAAGGACTGCAAGAGCCTCGAGCCTCAATCAACAAATTGTTGGCATGCTTTGCCACATCGCTATACATATTTGAAAATAATATGTACGCGCGTCAAAATATTCATATGTTTGCTAAAAAGATATTAGGCGCGCAGGGTCGAATGGAGCCCCTAGAGCTACCCAGATTTAGACTGACCCGTAACAAAAATCTTTCATGTATAATAGTATAAGAATGTATAATAAATTAAATGCCTGCCAAACGCAACTGAATGATTCGAGCTTTCGTAAAGTTGTCAAAACAACGCTTATAGAAAAAGCCTACTATTCTGTTATAAAATATATTGAGGACCAAGATGTGTGGAAATAGTTTATATTCTGCGCTTGCAAATCCCCTGGTAACTTAAAAAAAATGTATTGGTCAAATTTTGTAAATACTAATATTTAAAAAAAAAAGGCCGCAGAGTTTCTTTGCCGGTTCTCCTTCGGATGTAAATGGATAATTTTTGACGTTTATAAGTGCTCAGTAGAGCCTTAATTAAATAAATGATTTTGATTTTGACTTTTACTTTGAATCCAGCTCGTAGAAGAATCCGTGACTCTGACCAAAGCAGGGCAGCGATCGAATAGCCCTTTAGTTTCGGGCAGAATAGGACTAAGGAATAATCTGCCTGTCGTAAAGGTGGCTAAAGATATAAAGTTATTAAAACTGAGATGGTTCTGACCTAAAGTAAGATTTGCAATCGTGATAAAAGAAGTGAGGAGACAATTGAGAAAGGGCAAGTAGCATGTATGAGAGGTACCGGTGCGTTCCGTCGGAGATCCCAGGTGCCTCTATAATATACTGAGATTATGGAATTGAGGGGTTTTAGTGAGTAAAACCTCACATAACCCTTATAAAAAGGGTATCTTTTGAAGATTTCCCTTTAAGAAAAAAAAAAAGGCAAGTGGTAGTACAGTGTCCAGGCCACAAACTTGATTGTATAGGACTTATTAGTCTATTACTGAATACGAGGCAGGAAAGTGTTTACAAAAGTCGAGTACCTTAGAAAGGAAAAGCAAAATAGGAATAGGTCTAAAATTGCTCAAATTGAGGGATTGGAACACATAGATCAGGACGGAGAAGTGCATTGTGCCATAATGAGGCAAAATTTCCAGAATATAAGTATTAGCTTATGATATGCATTGGGAGCAGGAAATCTATGATGTGAACAATAATCCGCCATCCGATTCTGTTATATCCTTGCACTGCATTGGATTAAAAGATGGCCTTCTTAATCTCTTCACAAGTAAGAAAAAAATTTAATGAAATAAAAAAAAAACGTTACGAATTTTTTCAGGGCACGTGAAACAATTTCGAATTTCGAAAAATTTTAACCGTAACAAATCTGTTGAAAGGAAAATCATCGTGTTCGAATGACTTCCCAATAGAAGGAAGGTAATTCAGAGCGTACGTTTTTTTATATAAAGTATCTGGTGAAATACAAAAATAAATACTTATATACAAAGGACGCGTTGCCATACAGGGAAATGCCATAATACATACAAATACAATTAAGTTTTGATCAAATTTACGCCAAGAGAAATTTATTTTTCTTAAAACGTAAAATAATTGCTCTTGCACTATCTTTAATAATTCTCATCTATATAGGATACAGACATATATTTAGTCCTGTGGACATTATCTTTTTGGTAAACAGAAAAAAAAATTGTTTCAAAAGTTATATTTTAAATTTTAAAATGACATAGTTCCGAATTTAGTTGACAAGCAAATTGAATATTACGTTACGCTGAATGTGGGCTCAAAGCATTGCTAGGAGTGTCCTTTACATGATTTTTGAAAACCACAAATACAACCAAGAGGAAAATGCGTCGAATTTTATATGTTTACGATTTTTTAGTATAGGTAATGTTTCAGACTTACAAATATTTTGGAAATATTAATGATATAAATAGGAAGTACTATCACGACGCATATTTCTGACGCATATCTGTAGGATATAATTACTACAGCCTTCGGTTTGAAGGGCACCGTAGCCGTTTTCCAGGAAATTCATGCTACTTTTCGTACGCGCAAGTCGTGGCGCGTACCATCAGCAGAACGTCTCGTAGCATTAAAACAAAAAAATGTATCAGGTGGAGGAGGTGGAGGTGTGCAGAAATGAAGTATGTATTAAATATTCCATGACTACATTACCGATATCTTTCTTGCAAAATTCAAGCAGTTGTCAGTGAACATGCTAATGAAAAACATGCTTAAATTAATTTCCAACACAGTATCAGGCTTTTTTTACATATTTTGTTATTTAACATTCGAAAGCCGGTATAATTTAGCCTAATGACAATTAACTTCTTAAATGAAATTTTGCCAAGGAACGTAAGCTTTTTTCACGTTAGTTACGTAGGTTTGTTTTTGTACGTAATAAATACACATATCGTCATAAATCCGTTTAACAAAAAATATTTCAATAGAAAATATACCAGATATCAGCTGGTAAATGTGATCCGGCTTCCGGCTAAAAGAATTCTAACATTTTATTCTCTAGCTACAGACTTTCATTATTTTATAATCGCTAAGGATATAGTTTTAGTCGGAAATTTAAATGCAGTTGGGAGCTGTAGTATGTACCATTACTCTGAACCTGTTTGGTAATAACGGTTTTGTGCACTTATTAGTCTCACGGGCGCAATAAACGTGGCTTTTAGCATTAATAATGTGTAGTCATTATGCAGCTAAAGCACATAGTTTTCATTAATAATTACAATCTAGGCAAATAACCTAATGTACTGAAAACAACGCTGCAACAATAATGTTTATACAGGATTTTTACTACAAAATTTGAATATGTCAACCACGGAAGGTCTCTTGAACTTGAAATAAGAAAATCATTAGGCTATATCTGAACTAAGAAAATGAGGAACGTACAAAGTTTTATGTCAAACACTAAAGACGGCAAAATTTAACGCGTTCTCATATTGGTGGACCGCCGCTATATTGAACAAGTTCCTATAGGAAGAAATGTCATATAAATATAGTCGTTATGTAGAAACCACGCCCAGGAAACAATATTGTGTAACTTGTAATACACGCCACAGTTTAAAATATTTGAGCAATATCATTTTTATTACTTAGCACTTTTAATAACTAGCAGGTAAAGACAATTTAAAACATAGCTTTTAACACTCAATCAAATACATATTTTCTTATTTTAAATCTCCCTTTCTATTTCACTTTTATTAACAGTATTTGTCTTTGTCTTCCAAACAATTAAATACCATTTATAATGGATATCAAAATATTTAGATAAAAAGTAACACAATAAATATTAACCCAGTTCTTATAAATAAAAAAGAGAAAACTGCTGAATAATACTACGATTACATTATTTCAAAAATAGTAACAAATATTGGTGATAAATTTCCAGATACTTTTTCTAGTAAATATCTCTCTTGCATTCTTTTCTCTTGAATACTTTCTTGCATTCATATACTACATTTAAATTAATAAAAGACTATGGATTTTACCACGTTTGATTTAATTTTTATAAATAAAATCCTTTTAATTAATGAATGCACTATGCAAGTAAAAGTACGCTCAATTGACTAATGCACTTTTGTCTTCATTAAGAAAGTGCAACACTGCTTTCGCGTTAGAGACTTCGCAGTCTTTTATTACGGTATCTTATTACGGTAATGTCAACGACTGTTTATAATCTCTTTGTGAAGGTACAGCAAAACATAGAGCAATAGTTAATAACAATTAATGGAAATTGGTAATATATTGCAACTTTATTTCGTTTTTATTTAAAACTTGCCGTGTTCCGCGACTTCACCCGCGCAGTAATTTATTAAAAAAACTTTTTTTTTAAACGTAGCCTAGGTTACTTCCAGGTACCTGTATTTCATTTGAGGCTTTTCAAAATTGGACCAGCCATTCCAATGATTAGCCAAAACAAACAGACAGGCACCCAAATTTTGAGAGACAAGTGGTACATGTACCATATATCACTATGTAATGCTTTAAAAATGGTTATTATGTTATTTAATTGTTATAAACTTGATAGGATACTCTCTTTTCAAGCTGCGTTGTGAATTTGAGTATTTAATTGTATTTTATAATAAAGCTGATACCCTTTTCATTTTTACATAAGAAGAGACCTTAAAATACGCTATCGTTAAGATAAGTAAGTTACTTTCACACCTTAACTCAAAATTAGTAATAAAACGCTTTTTTGTTTATCCGTAAACTGAGTCCGCATTTCCGGATTCTGTCAACAGTCAAATTGAATAATATTCAAGTTGGATAGTAAGCGTTACCGGTTAGCGGTTGCGAGTGGCGGTGACACGTGACTTTTGAATAATTCAAATCCGACCGGCGGTTTAATTCAGGCTGTATATGTTTGCGAAGCCTGTTTAAATCAACGCGTAATATTAACATTGTTTTACGATTATACATTCATACATACAGCATGAATTTTTAAAAAGGTTGAAGTGGTATCTGTAATAAAATAAAATAAATTATATATTTTTTCTGTAATCGCTAAACTCTGTTTTTAACCAATATTTCAAGTTGATTTCCGGCTACTGAAACAATTTCAATACATTCAATTGCTCTAATACTCTAGATAAAAAATATTAGCAATGATACTAAATCATATTTTTTGTTAAATTGTAAGCTCATGTAGCACGTGTAGTTATAGTTGTTCTTAAGAAAATGTCAATATATATTTCATGTGTAGTATACAGACATACATATCTCTAACGGTTGAATGAAGAAATCGAATGAAAAAAACGCATTCACACTAGTTTATTCAGATTACAAAACTTTACAACTAGATCAAACTCAAGAGCGACCATCGGACATATTTAAGACGAGTCGAATTGAATACTATAGTGAGTTGTTAGTTAACAACAAGCCCCGAAAACACCTCCTTTGTCGGTGTGATTTTAGAATGTTAATTAACTCCAACCGAGAGTCACTGAATCACAATGATATCGCAGCATTACGAATTTAACGCTCACAAAGTAAGAGTAAAAGTTAGTCCTACGCTAGGCACTGATGAGAAAGGATAATGTTTAAGATAACGAACTCTAGCTGTAACGGTGAGAGCTTTTGTGAATATGCAAAGGTGTGTTCCAAACTTTATTTGTAAGTTCTCGCGTGGTAGAAGGTTACATTTGTTCAACAAATAATTCATGACTGTGAAATAAACATACAAGATTCATATACCAATAAGGAATATATATAGAAAAGTAAGACAGTATAATTAAATAACAAAACAACGTCGAGAAGTCATTATCAAGAACTGTTACGTTTAAACATATAGGCGTATCCTCTTAAGTTTTTGAAAAGCACTCTTTGAAAAAATCTCGAATATTGTAACGTAAGTAAGGAAATATGAAATAAGTATTTGTTACCGGTGGTAGGTCCCCTTTTTACAGGAGACCGTCTGGGTGGGTACCACCGCGGTGCCTATTTCTGCCGCTAAGCATTAGTGTGAAATCACTGCTGCGTTCCGGTTTGAAGGGCACCGTAGCCAACGTATTTACTGGGTAAACGAGACTTAACACCCTATGTCTCACGGTAGGCCGCGCGTTTATTACCACTGATATTGCCAATGTCCATGGGCGTCGGTGACCACTTCCCATCAGCAGGCCCGTCTGCTCGTCTGCCTGCGCATGCCATAAAAAAATAAATGGTCATTTTATTTATATTTAAAATAACAAATTCAATTTTGTGATTGAAAGTAAATTTATGTAAACAGCATTGCAAATAAATTTTTGTTACTTTCAGGGGATAATATGAACGTTACTTTATGTAATTAAAATTCACATTTTGAATCCTAAACATTATACTTCGTCTACCAAAGAATATTGATATAGTAAAATTACACCACAACGACACATCGACAACCCTTACTAACATTGTTCAATATTAACACATACGTTAACTGTACTACGGTTGTTTCGGGTAAGGCTACTTATAAATAATTCAACGTCGCTGCAAACTTAATGACAATTCGGCAACCGTGGGATTCCGTTACTCGTAAATCGAATAAATTATTTTGCTTTACTTTATAAAAATACTAGTGACCCGCCGAGCTTCGAACCGGAGCTGTGCTGATAAAAAATATACCTACAATAATGTGTTATACATATAAACGTTACTATTCAATCACTCTATCTATTAAAAAAAACCACATCATATAGAAATACTTTTCACAACTTGGGGTATATATTTTTAAAAAACTTGCTTAATTTAACTTGTTTGTTTATAAAGTGTTTTGTTAAACCAAAAAAAAACACAATTACGATATGTAACTATTTCTAGCGGCGCAGGGATGTGACGACCCTTTCGTCCACTTGACGGCGAATCTGCCTTACTGTGGACGTAAGACAGATCCGCAGTACAAGTGTAATTAGTCCATTGGCTTCATCGCTTGCTCAGGTGTAAATTATGGGCAACTGTTTTTAATGGATGCCGTCTTGGCGTACCCTAAAACAGGCCTTTGTCTAGCAATGGATTGCTAAAGGCTGTTTATGCTATAAAAGAAAGCTTACATTAAGTTACATTGTATTCAATTATTCACTTTTTATACACTAAAATATTAAGGGCTACGGGGTAAAATACGGCATAAAAGTACCGAAAGGAAAGGAAACTTAGGCTGTAAAAACATAAGTTTTTATAGCATAAGTTTTTACAGTCTACATACAATGATTTAATATTTATGTGCCTTAAATTTTTCCAGTTTCTCCTATCCGGAAGTTAGGCCAAGATGAGTTCAGCATCCGCTCTGTAACCACTTCCGGCATGTCGGCTGCAACCTAAATTGTACGTAGCTAGAAAGGTGAATGATTTGTTTGTTTGTTATGAATAGGCTCCAAACTACTCAGCCGATTTGAAATTCTTAATAGGATAACATATAGGGACAGAAAGTGTTTACGTTGTTAATACTTGTTTGGTTGATAATAATTCTAATGGACACTTTTGAAAGGTGAAATCATATTATTTTCTATTTTCAATTTAAGAACGATAGATTGAATACAGAAAACTTCAAAGAATAAGTGCACTTGCCTATAGATCTTTAATCGAACTAGCTAAACTCTAGTTTTGCGATGCATATTTTGATTTATTTTCTTGACAAAACGTGACTTTGTTATAAAGCAATGTACAAAATGTTTTTTTTTTTTTTTTTTTTGCCAACGAAGGCAGACGAGCAGTCGGGCCACCTGATGGGAAGTGGTCACCGACGCCCATGGACATTAGCAATACCAGGGTATCACCAACGCGCTGCCTACCGTAAAGGACTCTTTATACCTCGTTTAAAGGAAGACATGTCATAGCGCGAAGGAAAAACCTTAGAGGAGTTCATTCCAGAGTTTAATAGTGCGTGGCATGAATGATCTCTGAAACGTAACGATGTTGTTGGCACGGTTTCCAGGTGGTATGGATGAACTCTAGTCCGGTGACGGAGAGTACGATAATAGAATGGAGAGGTAGGTACCATATCAAACAGCTCCGCTGAGCACTCTCCGTTGAACAGGCGGTAGAACACAGAGAGAGCCAATATCTCTCCGTAGGCTTAGAGGTTCCAGCCTGTCCGTGAGCATTGGATCGCCGATGATTCGAATGGCTCGTTTTTGTAGGAGTCGAGTTGAAGCAGCTGATACTTGGGGCACCGGCCCAGAGATGGAACAATACTCCACGTGAGGCCTGACCTGAGCTTTGTAAAGTAGAAGCTTTTGCTTGATGTAAAGTACCGTCCGCTCTGTTCAGCACTCCCAGTTTTTAGAGGCCATTTTGAATTTGCTGTCCAAATGACTTCGAAACTGAACGTCGCGTGAGATCTCGACACCAAGGATTCCAATGCTTGAGGATGGTTGCAGAGAGACACCCAAAAATTTTGGCGCTATGACAAATGGGTCTTTCTTTGCGGTGAATCGCAAACCTGTGTCTTTGTAGGATTAAACTGAACGAGGTTTACTCGACCCCACTCGGAGACTCGCCCAGAGGTCCTCCACTTCGGACACAAGTTTAGATCGCCTCTTCTGCACCTCACACCGAGGACTGGTCGTTGGCTAGTATACCGTGCATCTCCTGTGCTATCATCCGCATAGCAATGTATATCTCTGATAGATAGCATGTCATTGATATGCAGGATAAAAAGCGTTGGTGAGAGCACTGAACCTTGTGGGACGCCCGCATTAGTGGTCATGATCTTGGAGCAGCAACCGTCGACAACGACTCTGATGCTCCGACCATCCAAAAAGCTGGCAATCCACTGACACAGCCCTCGGGATTCCAAAGCGGGCAGTTTCGATATAAGAGTCTATGCCAGACCCTGTCGAACGCCTTAGCAATATCAAGACTGACTGCTAGAGCTTCACCCTTATTGTCTAAGGCTTCTGCCCACCGGTGCGTTAGGTACACTAGAAGATCACCAGCCGAACGACCGTGACGAAAACCGTACTGACGGTCACTGATAAGCTGGTTCTCCTCTAGGTAACCTAGGAGCTGGTTGTTGATGACCCGCTCCATCACCTTTGACAGTAAGGATGTGATAGCTATGGGCCTGTAATTCGAAGGGTCTGAGCGGTCTCCCTTTTTAGGGACCGGATGTATCGAGCTGCTTTCCATGAAGCCGGAACCCGTTTAGCCGTGTATGAGAGGCGATATAAGCGCGGAGTACAGAAGTCAGCTCGGGGCGCATCGCTTTAGGACCACTGCAGGAATGCCGTCGGGCCCACTCGACTTATGGATGTTGAGGAGCTGTAGTTCCCGCCTGACTGCCCGTTGTGAGATGCGGATTTCGGAAGGAACTCTGCACTGAGGGAGATCTGGTGGAATGGCTCCCATCGTCCATAGTCGAGTTTGAGGCGAAGAGTTTGACTAGAAGATCAGCCTTCTCCTTCGCACTATGGGCTAGACTATCATCAGATTTGCGCAATGGCGGGAGACTGGACCGGCAGAAGTTGCCTTCGGCAGCTTTGGCAAGTGACCAAAAGGCACGACTTCCAAAGGGAAAGCCGACTAGCCGTTCACCAACTCTGCAAACGTGCTCGGCCTTTGCCCTGGCAATCACCCTCTTGAGGGATCATGAAGTGGCATTAAATTTCTTTTTCTCCACTATGCCTGTCGGATCCTGACATCGTCTAGCGTCATTATAAACGGCGTATGCAGACTGTTTTCAGCGCGCAGCCTCCACACAGGCTTTGTTAAACCAGGGACTGCTGCGGCCACCGACGGGTACCTCTGTATTTGGGATGAAAGTTTCCATCCCTAGAAGTATTATGTCAGTAACGCAGTCCGCACACTTGTCAGGGTCATTTGAGGAAAAGCAGAACCTCCCCCACGGGAAGGAGCCAAAAAACTCGCGAAGTCCATCCCAATCTGCTGTCCTGTATTGCCAGACTCTACGAGACCCACTAGAAGGTGTTCGGGTTGGGTATGTAACAGGGGCAGTGGTACGTACCAGGCAATGGTCTGAGGATCCTAAAGGTGCCTCAACCGCCACCTGGTACCCTTCTGGATGTGAGGTCAGCAAAAGATCTAGCAGAGAGGGGTTATGGCTCTCAATATCTGGGATTCGGGTGGGCTGAGTCACCAGCTGGGAGAAGCCATAGGCCGAAGCATACTCATACGCCACTCGGCCAGCGAGATCAGTGGTCTGCGACCCCAACCACTCCTGATGATGAGCGTTAAAGTCACCTAGGATCACCACCTCCGCTGCAGGATACTGTTCAAGGACTTGGTCAGTCACCTCTTGGAGATACTCGAATAGTCGAGCTGCCTCCGCATCACCGCTGTGGGATCTGTAGAGGCACGCGTAGAGGCGGGTGTGGCCACCATAATCCGTGTGCACCCACAAGACGGACAGATCCCAACGTTCAAGGTCCCGAAGGCGGCGACAGCAAACATCATCCCGAGCGAACAGGCATACCCCGGCTTTACGCACAAAAGCGTGCTCTAGGATATAGCCAGGGTATTTAAGGTAGGAGATGTCGTCCGGAGTAGATATTTGGGTCTCCGTTAAAAAGAGAAGAGCAGGCTGCGCCGTCTCAAGGTGGTGGTGGATGGCGTTTAGGTTGCTGTGCATTCCCCTAATATTGCTAAAATCCACTTTAAATGTGGATAAAGGGGCCGCCGTAAAAACGTTTTTCTTTTTTTTATTTCGGGCCATGGTAGATAACGAGTTATAAATGAATAGGGTAGGAATATGAACAGCAAGGCTCGGTGATACTCGAAAAAGAGAGCGAAGTGTAGTACTCAGCAGATACTCGGGTAATGTGAGGAGCTGGCACGGGGCATGGAAGGGCCCCCGGTCCCCCCTGCGTGTAGCCACAGTCTCCACACCGGTTCTAAACTCCGGGGCAGCGACTATACATAAGTAGCAGGGTGTTTACGTCGGTTGGCGGGACAGCTTCCCGAGGTGGAGGAAGCAAGCGGGGTTCAGGTCCCCTACTGACCGACGGGCGGCCGGCGGTCGACCGTTTCACCGGGTCTCCCTGGGCCCCGTGCCAACCTATCACGCCCGTAGTGCTGACTGAGACCTTTATAACGCATGTTCCGAGTAGCAAAGAGTTCGCAGTTCACCTTAGGAAGGGAAAGGTAAGGACGGGGATAACTGGCTCTCCAACCAACCGACGGAACACAGCGAAGCTGTTTGGCAGCCGAATTTAGTTGGAGGGTGGTCGCTAGCCAGCTGGACAAAGTCCTACCACCAGCAGAAGCCTCTACCGGCTTGTGATGGTTTGACCGCCATCATTCGGTCGACTGATTGCACTAGTGCTGTTGTGCATCTCGGACTGGGATGCACAACAGCACTAGTGGGCGAGTGTCGTCACATCCCGACGCCGCCCGTTTACAACACAGACCCTTGCTGCTGATATTGCAAATAGAATGACTATCTACCAAATGCGTAAATTGTGCTACGGCCGTTTTGGGTTAGGCCACGAAGGATGACTTATACATAGTTCAATACGTCCTTACAGTCATAATACGGATCGACAGGGATCTACCGCATTTTGTTTATCGTTAATACATCAATATTTAAATATAAGTATTAACAGTTAATAACGGATAATGGCTTATACAAAATGTTAGAAACAGCTATTTAATTAAACAATTTTTTTTACGGCCTACGCAGGCATACTCCTAGCAGCCGGGCCACCTGATGGGAAGTGGTCACCGAAGCCCAAACACATTGGCAATACCAGTGGCCAACGCGCTGCCTACCGTGAGAGATAGAGTTAAGTCTCGTTTACCCAGAAAATACGCTGGTAAATACGGTGCCCTTCAAACTGGAAAACAGCAGTTTTTTCCCACTAATGCTTCACGGCAGGAATAGGCACCGCGGTGGTACCCACCCAGACGGTCTCCTGTAAAAAGGGGACCTACCACCGGTATATTTTGCCCATTTCATCGGGTTTATTGTAATTTTTATCCCTTAAGTTTCGCTATTTTATTGTTTTTTGTCAAGGAGCTGACGTCTACATCAATATTTTTGCTCTTACATGAAAAATTGTCATTTAATTACCCGCTCCAATGTGTATCTGTATGTAGTATTAGATTGCTGCAATTGACTAAATGTCAATTGCAGCAATCTATATTCGGCCTCAAAATTAATAATATTTTTAAGGCAGCTAACAATAATTAAAACCATTCCCTGTTCTATTTACTCAGCTGGCAGATTGATCATCAATCATCGTCTGTGTACAGTCGTTAATTTTGATAACAGTTGTATGGGGTAATACTTTTATCTGAATTATTTTTAAAACCAATAAACACACATATAAAGGATTATTCGTAGATAAGCCTTTATGTATATATTTTAAGTTTACATAATATTATTGTATTAGCCGACAGGACTACAGGAAGAACATTAAATCCATTTCGTTAACAGCAAAGTAAGTTAAATCGTCCCACTTGTTATTTAGCAATGCGGTCGAATAGCTGAAATATTTAACGAACCTCACGGTCCCCTGTTTATTACTTTCTTTTACCTAGCCGTTATCATAACTTATCATGGAGCCGGCTTCTAATAAATAAAGATTCACCTAAATAACCGTTTTTTACGCCACCACTAGCATGTCACCATCACAACATAAAAAGTGAACAGCATTCTATCGATGTATTACTTGTAGAAAATTTGAAGAATTCGTACTATTTCAAATGTCAAAGATGGCCTTGACATCTGGTATTGAATTTTTAAATGCCCATCCGTCGCATCATCTTACTTTTAAAGCACTTTAGTGTTCGACCCATATTCCCCAACTAACTAGAACTAACAATTATAACACCTAGGTGCTACACGATAGGATTCAAACCCATAGCCTCCAATTCTTCAAGTATAGGCCAGTACCAAGGTCACGATCACGTGCTTCATGGTCGCCTTCTCGTTTATTCGCAAACAGTTTTTTCGACAAAACAAGGAGACATAAAGACTAACAAATAAAATAGACTTCTATTCTATACCATTATGTCACTAAAACTTTTACAGATTGAATAAGATTTAAAAAGGACATATAACGTTAAGCTTATTGTTCCTTTAAATAGATTTTTTTAATATTGCTATTTATGACTTAGTCATTTAGAATTTATTTATACATTATTTATACACATGTATTAACAAATGTGTATCAATATATGTACGTATAATGTTGACATGTATATGCGTTTGCATGTAATAATTATACACATGTATAAATAAATGTGTATCGATATATGTATGTATAATGTTGACATGTATTTACGCTTGCATGTAATAATTATCTACAAATAATTGAATTTATTACATTGAATTTTTTTTGGCATATCCTATATCTCTAAGCGTCTACTCGCCTTGCCTTAACTCTTTTGTGACGGCCACGCATTCGTTGGCTTACTCCCTGAGTCAAGTCAAGCTAAAAGTAAACGAAGTTTTATTTTCATAACGCTTTCTGAAATTTTGTTACATTCCGAAATATTCGCAAGTCCAACTTAACTTTGACAAAACTGGCGCGTGACGCTGGCCAAATTGCTGGCAAATTAGTAGGCGTGTTTAAGGTTACGCGTGAATGGATTTCGAAACACGCGATGCAACAATATGAACACTTTGACCGACGTCGAATTAGCTAATGTGACGCTTAGTTGCGCACCCCAATTACGGTTAGCCTTTGAACGAAGCAGCCTATTTGGCTAACAGCCCCCCGAAAGGACCAATGCAGGATGGGCCATGCGTATAATTAATGTGGTCGTGTGATGCTCGTAATGATTGAAGTAAATACGCGTAATTAGAAAGCCTACATTTATGCAAATCTGTTTCGAGGGCCGTGTTTGCTATTGTAAGTATTTTGGTAAAATGAGCGTAGAGAAACCAGCAAACGATCGGATAAATTTTCCTTTTAACAAATATCATATTTTGCAGTTAATCTTTACTTTTCTTAGCCCTGAATAGATAAAATTTGATATATTATCAAGTGATATAAAACTGTATGCTTTCTAGTGATTCTACAATAAACAAGAAAACAGAACAATTTATATAAAATAATGGCAATTATTTTGAATTATAAAAAAATTACTTTACTGAACTTTGAAAGCTACGAGAAGTTCCTTCGGATTAATATCATCCCAGAGTTTCTATTATGGTAAATAACTTTATTATTATAAGTATCATTCATATCATCTGGTTAGATTACAGTCCACTATAATGCATATAAAACACCACTGCTTGCAAGCGACAGCAATATTGAGAAATAACTTGTTATCAGTGGATTTTACGAATCGATACTATTTAGGGTTTTTCAGAAAAAACGGAAATATTAGTATTAGTCTCCTAAAAGTAAAAGATGAATCAACAGTGTTTCAAGGTATAACTAGAGATGCAAAATTACAGATGGGTCCCAACGTCAATAGGCTGGCAAGTAAAATAAACAGCTCTGCAGCGTACACAGTTAAGATTATTAATTTATGTGGATTACTTTAAAAGTTAATCGATTAGTTATCGTTCTAAGCTTTTGAAAGTCGTATCGAATATATCCGCGAATTGTTCTCTTCAGCTTTATCGGTATTCAGTCGTTTATATTTATGTTCATGTTGTCTAGACTGAGGACAATAGCGGACAACCGACGATTTATATTTTAATCATGCAGTTATGCGATGGCTGATCGATGTCGGTGAAGCGTAATGCAGGGTGCAATAATACAACCATAATTTCAAAAATGGCGTTTGAATAATTTTTCTGTGTAAGCCTTGCACAAATTCCATAAAATGGCTGAGTTAGTGCAAACATATTGATGAATAGAGGTCCGTCTCACTTCGTTTTGCAATCGTGTATTTTTTTAGCATTTTGTATTGTGTATGTACCGATTCAACTCAAAAATTACTAGACTATATTTATAAATTTGTCTGCCATTATGAACCTATATTGCCATTTACCAACATGACATACAATAACGAACCAGAAAAAATACGACCAGAAAAAAAAAAAAAAACACCATAGAAAAGCCTACGTAAACCATCTCAGTAAAAAATACTCTAAAATGTTTTTATTCTTATTAAAATATTTTTTTTTGTCAAACTTTCCCTGCAATGCTGGAATATCAAATTAGTGTAATATTTAAGCGAAGTCGGTTATAAAAGTATAGTTTATGCATAAATATTAACTTAATACAAGTGCGATGTGTACCTCGTTTTGCATTATTAAATGCCCTTGGCTGCATTTAAACATAGCTGTCTGACTAATTACATCTTTGATGCGAGGTAAAATTGACATTGCTCTGTGGTATTAAAGTCCATAATAATTTAGGCAAGTATCAGGGCGATATGAATTTAGATTTCTACCAACAAAAAAAATCTGAACTCAACTTGATTAAGTTTTATTACTGTTTATTACTATTAGATACGCATTTAAAGCGTAAATTTTCTGTTTTCAGTGAAATATGCGTAGGGACAGAGGTATTACAGTACATTATTAAGCTACTAGTAACCGCTCCTGCTTCGCACGGGTATTATGCTGATGATGAAAATATCTACAATAAGTATTTATTATAAGTAATGAAAAGCATGTATAACACATGCTTTTTATTACTTATAAATCTTCCTCTTCAATCAATCCATCTATTAAAAGCACGTCAAAATCCACTGCGAAGTTTTAAAGATTTAAGCATACATATTGATATAGGGAGAGATCAGAGAAAGCGACTTAGTTTTATATTATGTAGTGATGAATATGTAGTGCGCGAACATGTCTTTGTTCCACGGGTTGCTGAAGGGCTAATGTGATCTTTACACTTTCAAAAAATTTTTTTTTTGCATTTACTCCGTAGTGATTAATTAAAGCCAAAAAACTGTGATTAAACACATAGGTACTCCAAACTTAGGGTAATGGTATACTCGAACCGACTAAAACCACCACGTTGTTTTTTCTTGGCGCCTTAGAAATGGAGTCACAGGGACTTTTTCGCAGTCTTCTGTGACCCTACCAGCGCTAGTCGCCGAAGCACGCCCATCTCGGCCCTACGGCCATATTCCTTCCCCTAGGCGCGTCGGAACTAACGCGCCCTTCGTCTCGGCCCTTGTAGTAAGGTGACAGATTCCCCAGAGTCTGTTACTCAGAGGCCATGGGAGCCAAGAGTTCCCGGCCCACGCGAGGACGAGACTCCCAGCCCCCAGCGGCGACCCCGATGTTAAGCTCCACCGCTAGCTCCATTTCGGCCGCAGGAGGAGGAGAGATCGACGACACCATGCCAAATGTCCCCTCCGCCCACGGCCTCTGTACACCGCATCAGCGGTGCGGTCCTGTCGAGTCGCGGAGCACAGGGAGAGCGGCCTACGAAATACCGACACTTCTATTCCCCCGCGACTCCACCGCGAAGGACAAGAAGGGCATACCTACCTCCTACCTACCTCTTGTTATTTTCCGTCCCTCGCACCCTTCAAGGCGCATCCAAAGCAGGCTTGTTCAGCCCGCTTGAAGCAGCCTCCTCCACGGCCGGCCTTGCACTACAGGCTGGCCAGATTCCTCTTAGGTTTCAGGTACTGACATTCCGCTACGACAAAGCAAGATCCTGTTCGTGGGAAACACAGTAACCTATGGTAACAAAGGGTAAGTAATACGTCTCATTCTTAAGAACTATTATCGTTAAGTCAATGACATAGTGACAGTTGACTAACGAAAACGTGGGTTACTTTGTTTAAGTCTATTCCGAGAATGATTAAAATCGTTGCACTAGGACCGAAGCAACGAGGCAACATATTATATAAAAAATTAAGCCCCGAATTGAGCACCTCCTGCTTTTGGGAAGTCGGCTAAAAATAGACCTATCTAATCAATAATAATTAAACAAATCGATTCAATTAAAGAAATACGCTTAAAATTTAGTAACTATTTATTTCGGAAAGCCAGTTGATAAATATTCCAATGGTTTCGCCTGAAATGAAACACGAATATTGTTAATAGTTTCATGCAAAAACTTTATCATGGCATGAGCACGAGTTGCGAATAGTTTTTAGTTTCCTTTAGTTTTGATAGTTATTTTATTTGTAAGCTAAATATATATTAAAATTGTTAACATCACAAAATACGTAAATATTTTCGTGCATTAAGATGTAAAATAATAGATGTAAATTACTTAAAAAGTCGGTCCACCCACCAACGCGCAATAGAGCAGCGTGGTGGGATATGATCAAAATAACCCTCTAATGGAGAGGGCGAGAATTAGGGAAGGCCTATGTCCAGCAGTGGACTAACACAGGCTTTCGATGATGATGATGCTAACATTAAGATAATTTTTAGGGTATTCGTGTCTAGTAGGTTCATCAACATCGAGGCGATGGTTCATTTACATCCTACTTAGTAGTTTTCAATTTAATCTCATACCGTGGACTGTGTTATATGCTCCATAACCGTAACCAACACATTATAGCAACAATTTGCTGTGTTAAAAATGAACAATATGCGTTCAATATGTAATTGAACTAACATATGTTTATGAGTATGTTTATTTCTTTTTTTCCGTCCATAGCCTGAGTTATTTTCTCAAAAAAAAACTCTGTTTCCTCTCCATACCTATTCAGAAACGCAATCAAAAATTTTGAAAAAAGAATTGATCGAAAACAGCAATCGCAAAATTGAACAGTAACAATGTCAAGGTAAAACATACAATTGTGAATTAATTAAAGAATTATTTTATTTCAATATAAAGATATTTGACAATCATTATCATAAAACTTCTAGAAGATATTTGAGAAATGGACTAGAAATACACATTGTATTAAAGTACACTGAATTTATTAATTCAAATAAACTATCTGATTTTGATAAGTCAATTACTCTGCATTGATAGATGTCGTAAAGTCAATTAATTCTTGCAGAAATAGGTTACTATCAGTTAACTTATAATGATGAAAGACCGATACGATCAATCAAATACTTATCCTGATGTTGTTATTCAAAAGATTTAGCTTCTGGATTGGATAGATAGCGGTATAAAGATTTAAGATATTACAATAAAGGACATTTTTTATGTCTCAAATAGTATCTACTATCAACGATCTTGACAATAAATCTTTGTTTGTAAATTTAATTATATTTATGATCGTCAAAGGACTGCAAAGGATTTAAGATTATTAAGAATTAATACGGAAATTATTTAGTCATCAAACCAGTATCTGCTATAAATCTTTAATAATCTTTTGTTTGATAAATTTACTAATCTAGTATTTAACTAATCAAAGGTCTTATTCACTAATTAAGATGTATGTCAATTTAATTTAAATAAATACAAATTAGTTTAGCAATGAAAATTCACAACAATGTGATGTATTTTTAGATGTTACCATTATTCCATTGTTATTTAGACATACTACTAAATCTTCGAATAACTAAATCTGCAATATTATGAAAGATAAAATAAATACAATTGAGTTGGTTCATTTAGTTCACTTAATATTATACGTCTTATAAGTTCAATTTTATAATTTAATGTAAATCGAAATTATTTGAGTTAAATGGAAATTTGTTACAGCTAGACAATCTGATGTATTTTTAAAGGATTTATTTCTCTTTAATTATTCAAATTGCTTACATTCAGACATACTTCACCTAAATCTGTCCCGGGAAAATGGACACTGAAAATTTAAATTGGACAAAATATGTATAGAAAGAGAGTAAAAATAAAAATACCTTAAGTGCTGAAGTTGGAACAGAATTTAAGTTCTACTTAATAATTATACTGTCTGTAAAGTTCTAAGCTTAAGTACCTCTTGTACTGTAAATCATAAGTTAATTTACTTGAGATTTATATTGCGAACATTTTGTTGAACAGCTTAGGACTGCTGTACAGGTAATGAGTTTTTATTAAATAGAAGTGAATTTTTATATTTGTCTTTTTATTTCTTAAATTATACTATTTTCCGGAATGTTCATCTGTATTAGTTAAGTTTAATATATATAAATATCATTAACACACAATTGAATGTATAAAACGGTTTACATATTTACGCTATATTAAGCTTCATATCTAATATATTTTGTAGAATTTATTGTGAAGGTTTCATACAGCTTAGCAATAATTTCCATTACATAAACAAAAGGCAGCTCTTTTATCAATATTTAACGATTTCCCTTTTTAAAAATCAATATCTCCTATTCAACGTTTACCAAACGAGAAATTGATTGCAAATGAAGCTTGATCGGAACGATTGTCCAGAAAGGGTCCTTTAGTCAAATGAACTAAAAAAAGGGCATCGCCAGTTGCCGTTCAAATTAAATGAGTCATTACTTTTATAGAAATTCTGTAACAGCTTGGGCTACTTCAACATTTTAAATAAGGATATTATCAGTTTGTTTAAGAATTTTTTTAAATTGTTATTTGTTTGCTTAAAAAAATATATGTCACAAATATCACGACATTTCGTATTATTTTGGTTTACTTTTATGTGTTTCTAAATTGTAATCTTTACAAATTATCTATAATTGGTGTGAGTCCCACAACGCTGTGACCGTACAACTGATTTTAGTCTAAAGTACTCATCTCAATCGTCAAACTTCTTGTTTATTTTATTTGCATTTCGCATAACTTTTGATTATTTTGTTTTTCTATGGTGGACTTAATTTGTTTTTAAAACAACCACGTATTAGCTAATAAAAAATATACATAGAAATACACATAGACTATATAATTATCTCAGGGGGTCAATTACATAAATTATACAAATAATACTTTCTAAACTGCCTCCGTAGCCAAGTGGTAAGGGCGTGTGCTTTAGAAACCGGACCCCATAGGTTTGTTTCCTGTGGAGACTTAACAAATTTTCTTTGCTTGTTTTTTACTAGTTGGTTAGGGCAATTTGCGCTGACCACCCAATTGTTTGAAAAGTAAGATGATCCATGCGTCGGATGGGTACGTAAAAAGTCGGTCCACCCACCAACCCGCATTGGACCAGCGTGGTGGGATACGGTCCAAAACCCCCTAATGGATCGGGGTGTATTAGGGGAGGTCTATGCCCAGCAGTGGACTATCACAGGCTGATGATGATGAATCGAATATATTGTGTTACAAATCAATCCGAATACGTCGGTATATCTAAGTACCTGTAAAGACAGACATGAGTCATTGCCCTCATTGTAATGTTGCGGTTAAAGTTTTACCTGTGGGGTACATGCCCAAATCACCTTATTTCATGTAACCTATTATTTTTATAACTCATTCATAAGTAAAAAAGTCCCAGAAAACTTTCAGCTATTATCTGTAAATAAATTCATTAAAGTTGTAAAGGATTGTTTCAAAGAATATTACTGCTGTAATGATAACTTGATAGATAACACACCGGGTAATGAACTGTTCGCTCTAGAGGTTATTTCAAACTGTTAAAATATAATATTTTATGTAACAGTTTTATGAAATTTATTAGAAAAAAAAAAAAATAACGCTGTTCCATCACGCCGGTCCAATGCATCAAGCTGCATGGGACCGGCGTGGTGGGATACGGTTCAAAAATCCCCTAACAGAAAAGGCGAGCATTAACACAGGCTGATGATGATGATACAAATTATACTTTCTTATTGAGAAAACTCCAAATAGTGTTTTAATAAAGTAAAAATAAATTTCCTCTTAAATAGGGTCGTAGACAATGGTATAAAATATTGTTAAAGCAGTATCAATAAAATGTAATTAAAAATCAACTTTTTAATTTAAAAGCTGCCTTAAATAATTAGTTTGGTTTTAATCAAAATGTATTTTTTTCATTATAAATATACTTATTTCTTTTATCTATTTAACTAATTTGACTTTAACGTGTTGAAAGGAATAGATTTCGTATTATTATTCCATAACGATATTCAAACAAAGCAATAAATACCCAAAGTTGTAAAAGGACATGCGTTATATCACAAATTATGAACGCAGGTGTACTTTACGCGATTTTGGGTTAAATTTACAAATACGGGAAAATTTTACATATCAATAACGTTAACTTATAGTTCAGATGGATATTAATATTACGTTTTATATGACAATAAACACATACAATATGCAATTAATCGATATTTATTATCAAGCATATCCACTGAATTCTACGTAATTGCTTTGCTTATTTAATAAGCTGTTTACAAAAAGTAAAATTGTTAAAAATCTCCATTTTAAACTGGGCTCTCGTTGGTTAATTTTTTGAATATACATGTTTCGGGGCTTTCAATTTTTGGAAATAAATCCCAACCTTTCCATCTAACTTCTCTAAAATACCTGGGTACAATAAGAAGTCGGGTTGGAATTTGTATCATCATTAAAAATTTAATTAAATTTGTAGGCAAGATAATCCAAGGTTCAGAATTAAAAAACCGATAACAGAAAGTCAATTCAAGTTCAAAATATAATCTTGTCGATCATGAAGCGAAAATCAAAATGGTGTTTTAAAAATCCCCGTATAATTGTTGTTGTTCATGAACTTACCTGCAACATAAATTATTCACATCCTTTCCCGGCGTTCTAATAAACAGGGTTTCTTATATTAACGGGGTGCTGGGAAATTTGCTTATAACGCCATCCTCACCGCTTTAATATCTTCCCCATTTAGTTTTAAATAAACAGGTCTAAAACAAAATTATCAGTACGTACTGAAACTGTTTTCAAACAGTTCAGTTTCTAAAAATAAATACAAAGGCAGTGGTACTATCTTTTGCTATTACTATTCTTTTTTCTTTATAATAGTTTTTCAAAAACATATGCTTGACGGTAAAAAAAATTAAAATAAAATTATTTTAAAAAACCTGCTTTGAAAAGCGTTTTGATAATAATTAATTCAATTTTTATTTAATAATTATTAAACATGTAAAAAAACTTAAACTAAATGTTTAAGTTATTCACATGTAAAAAATAGTAACTAAGATTAAATATCTCGATACTTTGTTTTGTGGGGACGGGATGAATAATTTATGAACCTCCTTTAAAAAAATTTCAATAATAACGCAATGTAAAACCAACCTCTACTCTTTTTCCCCCAAGCCTCGTTAGTGCATGATAACTACTAGTGTAAAACGATAACATCTTAATAAAGTTAAAGATTAAATCTTCTTTAACTTGTTTGTATTAAATTAAAGATCCGTCCCGGTTTTGCGGTGCGTATTCTTTTTCAGGACTAGTAAGGAAATTTTAATAGTTGTGATATTTGACGCATTGTTTTTTGGGCTTTCCATTTGTTATTTAATTATTCCTGTTAAAAACAAAGCCGGGTTTTAATGATAATTGCTTTGTAATGAAAAGTCCTCCGACCTAGTGGTATGGCGTGTGCTTTAAATCCGGAGGTCGTGGTTGAATCCTGCAGGGACTCAAAAATTTTATTGTTTTTCCTAGTTGTTAGGGAAAATTTGGGCATCCCCCATTTTTAAAAATAAAATGATCCATGCGTCGATTGGGCATGTAAAATTCAGTCACCACCCCCCGCTTAAACCAGCGTGGTGGGTCGGTCCAAAACCCTTGGATAGGGGTGTATTGGGAGGCCTTGTCCACAGTGGGCTATCAAAGGGGTATGTGATGATGATGATAATAAGTGGAAAATTTTAAAATCACTGGTTTTAAAAGCGTTTTTGGTTCTTGTTACCAAAACAGTCAAATTTTTTCCTTTTCGATGAAAATAGTTTTTTCAATGAAGTTTTTAAAAAGATTCAAGGAAAAAAATTATTCCCTATCCTTTAACCTTATCCTTTTCCCTGTTATTTTCAAAATTTTGATGGGATTTTTTCAATTTAAATTTATTTCCTCATTTCAATGAGTTTAAGTGTTATTCTATGGAAAAAAAATTATGGAACAAATAAATAATTCAGCCACCTTATACTATTTCTAATTATATTTTTCCCTAAAATTGATTGATGAATTATTTAAAAATAAAAATAAAAATTTAATTATTTCTTGTTGTTGAAATCTAAAAATAAAAACATATTTTCTAAATCTGTCCGTATTAATAAAGAGGACCTGCAGAAAATCTGAAAGCCTGGCTGGGTTTTCCGCTCCTCTCAGGGTGCGGGTAAAAAAGGCCATGTTCAACAGCACGTTGATCCGGGACCGGAAAATTGATGGCACCTCCTCAGTAATGGGTCGTTTTCCTGGGGCAAACGCTCGAACGGTAAAACAACTTTGGGCGACCCAGAGGATTCGCTGGGTTGGGGCCCATAAACTGTAGTTTTCTGTCACCCATCCCGTCTCATCCTTTGGACCTCGTGCTGGCTTGGACACTTACGGCTCGACTGGTCCCAAAATTTAAGTCCTCAGCGAGCTATGGAGGAAATGCTCGGGTTCTCTGAACATTTCTCACTACTGTTGTGTAACACTCCAATATTGATTGTCAGGACGCTTTCACCGGTTCGGAATGGACGCCTCCGACCTGAGAAGAACCGGCGAAAAAACCCAACGGGTTATTTTTCACAAAATAATCAAATATATCCAAAATTTTTCTTGCCAATCATCTTCATCGTATATTATTAAAAAAGGCCTGGGGCGGCTTTTATTACCAGGCTGTTTTCATTATTTCATTTATGTTATAATAACCTTTAACACATAACGTTCTTTCTCTTTTTATTTTTAACAGTTAAATTTGAACTTTATTGGGTTTTTTTCCACCAGGGGGGTCATCCCCCTCTTGCATACGGGCTACCTCGGAACCTTTTCCCCATCGGTTATGTTCTTGAGCCAGTGTCAAAAGGTTATCTTGGCATACTAGTTTGTCTTGATTTTCGATTTTACAGAGGACCCTCAAGCTTCCAAGCACCTATTAATTATTTGTATTGGGCCTCTTCTTGGTTGGACTAAAGAAAATTGAGGGCTGCTGGACATAGGCCTTCCCTAATACACCCCTATCCATTAGGGTTTTGGACCGTATCCCACCACGCTGGTCCAATGCGTGTCTGGTGGGGGACCGACTTTTTACATGCCCATCCGACGCATGGATCATCTTTCTTTTCAGACAATTGGGTGATCGGCCCAAGTTGCCCTAACCAACTAGGAATCGACAATGAAAATTTATTGAGTCCCCGCAGAATTCTAACCCATGACCTCCGGTTTCTAAAGCATACGCCCATACCACTAGGCTACGGAGGCAGTACTACTAGTATAAATGAGATACTATTTTATGTCAGAATGCTACTCTACAGGAACTTTACAATATCATGTGGGTTTATCTTTCTTAACTTAAACTTTCTATAGAATTCACAATTTTAGAATCTAAATTTGCTTCTATTCGTAATTTGTTTATTTTTACAGATGTTGACATCGAAAGAAATAATTCTTTATACATTTCTATTTATTAAACTAAGCTTTACAATTAATAAAAAGTTAAAATCAGAGAAACTAAAACGATTTGTTTGATACAGTATTCTAAGCTTTACGATGCTCCAAAACGAACAACATTCTAAGGAGATTTGTTGTTCTCGTTACTGGGTAGCGAAGGGTTAAAATTGTTATTGAGATAAATGAGAAACGAAATTTCATTTAGTTTCCAGCTCTCGGCGAACAGAAGTAGATAAAACGAAACAAAAACTTTTTCTTTTTAATTTTGAACACAATATTTGGAATGTAGAATTTAAGGCTTATGTTATTTGATTTTTGATGGTATATACTTTAAGTTTAAAAGGCATCTATTTCTGTGTCTATTTATTCGGTTAATAAGCGTGTTGTGTGCACAAAAGTAAAAATTGTTAAGAAATACTCTCCATTTCGCAAACTGCGGAGGCTCTCGTATGAAGTAACTTTTTAGATAAACGTGTCTCGGACTTTCCAATTGGGCCAAATAAATCACCACCTTTCCAGTACTATACTCCTCTAAAATATCCTGGAGTGTACAAGTAAGAGAAGTCAGAGATTGAGATATTGTATCATCATTAAAAATTTAATTAAATTTGTAGACAAGATAATCCAAGGTTCCACGTAATTAAAAAAAACCTTTGATAACAAAAGGAAAGTCAATTCAAAGTTACAAAGTATAATCTCTATGTCAAAGATCATAAAGCGAAAGTATCAAAATGAAGTGATTTTAAAAATCCCACATATAATGTCGATTGTTGTTTATCATGAACTTACACGCGTAAACAACATAAATTATTCAGCAGTCATCTCCCACGGCGTTCTAATAAACGAAGGGTTTCTTATATTAACGGGTGCTGAAAATTTGCTTCCATAATTCGTTTTCTCATCCTCTACTTTCAGCTTTTAATATCTGTCTCCTTATTTATAGTTTATAAATAAACTAAGTCATTACTATAGCTTATAAATTATCGAAGTACGTACTGAAGACTGTATTTCAAACAGTTTCGTGTTTCTAAAAAGTGATAAATACAAAAGGAACAGTGGTACTATCAATTTGCTATTACTATTGTATTTATTTCTCTATATACTAACTAGTTTTTTTCAAAGCTAGATAAAATTATTTTTGACAAAACTGTGCTTCGAAAAGCGTTTTGATAATAATGTAATTTGACTTAATTTTTTATTTAAATTAATTGTTAATACATGAATTAAAGAAACTTAAACTAAATGTTTAAGTTATATCTACGGCATGTAAAAATAGTGACAAAAGATTAAGGTATCGTCGATGCACATTATGTTTGTGGGGACGAGATGAATAATTTATGAACCGTCCCTTTCAACCCCACCCGAAACAATTTCAATGCCAATAACGCAAGTGCTAAACACAACCTCTACTCATAATTTATACACTTAACCAAGCCTCGTTAGTGCTGATAGCGTAATTACTAGTGTAAAACGATAACATCTTTATGAAAGTTAAAGATATAAATCTATTTAAGCTTATGATTTGTATTAAATACTCGAGATCCGTCCCAGGTTTTACGCGGTAGACGTTTTCGTAATATTTCAGGACTAGTAAGGAAATTTAATAATAGTTGATGATATTTGACGCGTTACGTTGCATTTTGTTAGGGATTTCTGATTTAAATTATTTAAATTATTCCTAGTAATATACAAAGCCGGACTTATTCAATGATAATTAAGCTTTGTAATGAAAGATAGAAGAATTTTTAAAATCGATCTAGTTTTAAAAGCTGTTTTTGAGTTCGTTCGTAACTCAAAACAGAACAAGTACTTTCCTCTTTACAGAACGAAAATAGATTTGTTCTGTTCATATCGCTAAGTTGTAATTAAAATGAATTACAAGTGAAAAACATTGTTCCATATCCTCGTAACCTCGTATCCTTCGTATCCTGGTCTCATGTATTCAAAACAACTTTTTGACTGGGATTTTTTCGTAATTTAAATGTATGTTCCTCATTTCGAATGAGTTTAAGTAGTGTATTCTATGGAAAAAAAATGGTATGGAACGAATAAATCAGGTCAGCCACCATTATATACTATTTCTTATTATATTTTTCCTAAAAATTGATTGATGAATTATTTAAAAATATAGAAAAGTAACAAAATTAATTATTTCTTGTTGTTCGGAATATATTAAGAGTAAAACATATTCCTTCTAAATCTGTCCCGTATTAATAAAGGGAGGACCTGCAGAAAATGGTGCAAAACCTGGCTGAGTATTCTGCACGCATCCGTCTCCGGGTGAACTTGGGTAAAACCAAGGTCATGTTTAACGAGCACGTTGATCCGGGACCGATCACAATTGATGGCACCTTCCTCGAAGTAGTATCGGAGTACGTTTACCTAGGGCAAACGCTCGAACTAGGTAGAAACAACTTTGACGGCGAGGCCAACAGAAGGATTCGGCTGGGTTGGGCAGCTTTTCATAAGCTTCGTCGAGTTTTCTCGTCACCCATCCCACAGTGCGTCCTATCCGTTATGACCTACGGTGCTGAGACTTGGACACTTACGGCTCGACTGGTCCACAAATTTAAAGTCGCTCAGCGAGCTATGGAGAGGGCTATGCTCGGAGTATCTCTGAACATTGTCTCGGATAGGGTTAAAAGAGATGGTTTATAAATAATTCATCTCGTCCCCACAAACATAATGTGGATCGACGACCCCTTTATCTATGGCCACGGTTGTATATATACTATTCATGTATTCAAAAATTCTAAATTAAAATATCTTTGTTCAATATAGAAGTGTAACACTCGCTTATTGATTGTCAATGACGCTACCACCGGTTCGGAATAGGACGCCTCCGACCTGAGAAGAACCGGCGAAAGAAACTCAGCGGGCCTATTTTGTCATCTTTTAAAATAATCAAATAAATACATATAAATTTTCTTATGAGCCTGGAGCAGCATTCTCATTACCAGGCTGTGTTATCATTTATAAATTCATTTATGTTATAATAACCTTTAACACATAAACGTTCCTTTACTGCTTTTTTAAATTTATTAACAGTTAAATTCTGAACGTTTACTGGGATTTTGTTGTAAAAGCTCCATCTTGTGGGGGGTCATCCCACACTGCGTTGACCAGTACGAGGCTACAACTCGAGAACCTTTTATCCCCATCGGTTATCGGTTCTATGAGCCAGTGTCAAAGGTTATCACTGACAACGTACACTAGCTTAAGACTTTAGTCTTCAGATTTTACGATTTTACAGAGGATACGTCTAAGCTTCCCCAAAGCTGCCTATTCAAGTTGTATTCGTCGATTGACTTCTGCGTTGTTGGACTAAAGTTGGACTAAAGAAAATTATTATTAACGTATTATGCATGAGTAATATAAACATTAAATTAGGGGATTTTGGACCGTATCTCACCACGCTGGTCCAATGCGGGTTGGTGGGTAAAGCGACTTTATACATGGCTATCCGACGCATAGATCATCATACTTTTCAGACAATTGGGTGATCGACCCAAATTGCCCTAAGTCCCCGCAGGATTTAAATCCATGATTTTGCATATAAATAAACATAAACACTTAAAGCTTTTACATTAGAGCCATTAAAAGAGATTTTTGCTGATAGGATTATCTACTTATTGGTAAATAAAACTAGTTCTTTTCAATCTATGTAAAAGTAAGAAGTAAATTGATCTTGTTGCCGTTTGCACTGACTGACACGGTTGTATTTAATTACAATAAAATAAACTCTCGAATGTTAGGAAACTCAATGTCAATTACGGACATAAAATTACTTTATTATTAAGATGCTTGGTGATGCACTACTTGGTCATATATTCATATTTCTCTGATTATGAAAATGCTGGTTGTTGTCATACTCGATAGTAAGCTTTGAACAAAACTGTATATATTACTAGGGAAATTAAAAAAAATATAAACAGAAAGCTAAGCAGTAACAATTTGTGCTATAAAATTATTGCAAGCAACACCTATTAATAGCTGCAAATAGACGATAGCCAGGATGAGGAAACGAATTACAAAAGCAAATTTTCAGCACGCATTAACAAAAGGAACCGTTCGTTTAGAACGCCGTGGGAGATGACTGCTGAATAATTCATGTTGTTTACGCGTGTGAGTTCATGATAAACAACAATCGACATTAAAGGTACGATTCTTTAATATTTCTCTATTTTGATTATTTTGGGGCGTGATTTTTGACGTAAAGGTAATTTTTGTTGCTTTAATTTAACCTTTGATAACAAATGGTAGGTTGTTATCAAAGGTTAAATTAATTCTATAAGTTTTATAACGCGGAACCTAAGATCCTCCCAGTATTTAAATAATAATGAGAACTCTATGCCCTTTTTGTTATTATACCTTTCTGTTATGTGTATTTAATTAAAAGTAATAAACTGAGATGTGATATTTTACGTTTATTCTCATTTTGGTAAATTTAAGTAATCCTGTAACTGATCAGTAAGTCTCTTTTATCTTTACAGTTTAGATAAGCAAAAATTAAATATGCATAGTCATAAGGATAGTAAAAAAATAATAATTTAAAACATCTGTTTATTTCATGTGCTTTAAAAATATTTTAGTCTGTTCATAAATTTATTCTATTACAATTTGAAGGGATCGGTTCTTATAATCTTGAAAACGGGGGACTGGCTTAGGCTGTAATTAAGATAAATTGCAGGCATTTTTAGTTGCTTCTTTTTGTGCCTCTGCCTAGTTTTGTGTCGAGAGAAGTTAGACTGAAGACTTAATTTTACTTTAGGAAATTTTATGGTACCTATGAAAATTTACACGACTTACCTATCAAGAATAATAAAATTTTATTTAAACTCATAAAATAAGGTGGCTTTTTATGAATTTATACTCTGAATATTAAAAATCTACAAAACTATACACACAATTCTTGACAGAGTTTAAAAATCCAGACAAGGCATAAAGTGAAACGGTTTTTTTTCATCTTATATTCGAGTCATGTTTGCGTGTGACATCCGACCGCAAAATATGGCACACATTCTGCGCCACAGCTCGCAGTGTACGAGCACTTTAAATGACAAATGTCGATATTTTACAGTTGTGTCAGTTCGTATACACTTTATCATTTTAACTTAACGATGTGCGGCTGTAACAAAATAAAGTCTGAAATTAATTTATTATGCATTGTCTCCTCGACTGTTAATTTATAATTATTGAATAAAAGGACTTTTAACAGATTTCATTACAGTTATTTACATTTTAACCCACGACTCGGGTCACAAGTAGGTAGTAAAGCCCAACAATGTACTTCATCGAAATTTAGATGTTTTCTTATCTTGATAGCCTAACTGATTATCTTTGGTAGAAGTCGGTGTTCTTTAGTGAAGTGGTCGATGAAATTAGGCGTAACGGTTAGGGGGTGAGGTAAAGTCTTATCACACCTGATGGGTCAGGTGTGGATCATCTTTTGAGTTTAATGTCAGCTACATGTTCCTTTATTTGGATTAATTTTTCTCGCTTTCTTTGTAAAATATAAGAGAGGTCGCAGTCACAATCCCACTTTTCGACCCCTGAATGTTGTAGAAGAATATTGTACTTGACAGGTAGTATAGTAGAAATTGACTAATCTTCTTCAGCGTGGAGGAATGACGATGAAAGAGCCTAAAATATGCGCGTTACTGTTCCCGCCACCGAGGTTATAACAGGGCCTTATTATTTGTAGGTAATTTAATGCTTACGCTTAGTTTGAAAGTGCAAACAACACAACTAAGAATAACAGCACAGTAAGTTAAAATATATACCGTTAAATATCAAATACCATATAACCTAAATTCTTCACTCATAAACTTGCGTTGGACATATAAAAAAATTGTTTTCCTTTTGTTACATAAACTTCTGTTACATAAAAACCGAGGTCGTAGGTTCGAATCCTGCAGGGGACTCAAAAATTTTCCTTTTGATTCCTAGTTGGTTAGGGTAATTTGGACTGATTTTTTTAACATCAACAAAAATGCAAACAAGCAAGACGGGTCACCTGATGGTAAGTGATTCACTCGCCCATGGTCCAAGCGACGCCCGTGCTTGCCTACCCTTCAGGTAAGATGATATGCTCTTTTCTTGAATAACCCAATATTGAAGTTGTTGGGGTAGACCGCTGGTGTGATTGGCGCAGTTTTACCTAGCAGCTGTAATTAACGACGCTTATGGCCCCAGAATACGTTGGGCAGCTGAGCCAGAGCAAGAGGATCTCGCTCGTTCAAAGAGGATTCTCCAGACTCTGAGAGACTGGTACTCCTCCGGGGTGTTTTATTTTGATCACTGAAAAGTCGCCAAGGGTAAGAAATTGTGGACAGGGAATCAAATACAGGAAGGCCAACGATACTCATTTCACGCAACGCAACAGTCCCTAGAAAATCTGCTGCGAACTTGTAGTATAATGGAAGTGCCAGCTGCTATTTGGGCCCCAAGGTAGAGGGATAAGGGATCTGTTAAAACGCGGTGGCTTCTAGAGGCCCCACTTCACGCCTGATTTTCTGTGAGAGGGTAGTGTTTCACCGGTCGGTCCTGCCATCCACGTTCTACAGCGAACCTGCAGACTAGGATCTACTACCGTAAAATGCTGATCACCCAATTGTCTGAAAAGTAAGATGGTCCATGCGTTGGAAGGGCATGTAAAAGTCGGTCCTCACCAACCCGCACAAGACCAGCGTGATGGGATACGGTCCAAAATCATCAAAACTATTAAGGTACCAAAACTATTATTTTCATTCCAATAATTTTCGCGCGTGAAACCTAAACGCAAATATAACACACATCCAACACTACAGCTTGCAGTGTACGTTCTCGTTGTACGCACTCTGGTCGTGTCGGTTATTCGTCCCATCGGACTGAAGAGGGAAGGAATAGGAAGTGCAGCAGTGTTTGCGCGTTTACTTGTGCACTATAATATCTCCTGCGCAGTTGTCTGATCTCTAATATAAACCGGCCGCCGTAGTCGGTTTCGACACGGAGTACTTTATTGCGTGCACTTTAAAAGATTTATATTAAAATCTATATTTTACAGTTGATTTTATTCATAGTGATTTATCGTGCAACATAGAGTGGTTTTTATACCTGTGGCATGTCATCCGTCCGCATTTAAGCCCAAATCAAAAAATTTATTCCATTAGTTATATACCTTCAATGTGTTAATACTTAGATTAATCGATCCATTTATAATTTACCGAGAATGAAATAAATACCGACCTTAATGGCGTGCTGTTAAAGAGACCTATGTTTAGCATTGAATATAGGCCGATGATGATAAAGAAAATTAAAAGAATACACTATCGCAAATGAAAATTATTCAGATTTTAGTAAAATTATTCAGATTGAATTATTAGAAGTATAAATTGATTTTATTATATGTATCAGCCTTAATTTTCTTTTATACATATTAAAATATTGTTTATTAGATAATGCTTTGTAATATATGGCCCTTGTAGGGATTTTTATACAATGATAAACATTTAAAAATATAAATAAATTGTTAGAAATAATAATGCAAGGCAATTACGTATAATGCAATGGGCATACTTGATGATAAATCTTGTTTAATTGCACATTGTATGTGTTTACTGTCATATAAAACGTAAAATTATAATATGCAAAATTTTCAAGTATTTGTAAATTTACCCCAAAATCGTATAAAGTACACCTGCGCGTATAATTTGTGATATAACGCATGTCCTTTTACAACTTCAAGTATTTATTGCTTTGTTTGGATATTGTTATGGGCGTTTAATATGAAATCGATTAATTTTATGACTTTAAGTCTAATATTATTGTATAGATTAATATTTATTATAAATACACTTTGATAACCAACAATCTAGTTATGTATGCCTCTAACTATTAAATTGAAACTTGATTTCCGATAAAAAAAAGTTTAATAGGGTTTTAACTATTTTTTTAATCAATGGAAATTATTTAAAAAAAAAAAGGTAGATAGTCAACCTAATAATAGTCTACTGCTGGACATAGCCTTCCCTAATACACCTCTATCTAGTAGGGGGTTTTGGACCGCAACCCAACACGCTGGTCCAATGCGGGTTGGTAGGTGGAACGACTTTTTACATGCCCATCCGACACATGGATTATCTTACTTTTCAGATAATTGGAAGATCGGCCCATATTGCCCTAAACAACTAGGAAACAACAATGGAAATTTGTTGAGTCCCCGCAGGATTCGAATCCACGACCTCCGGTTTCTTAAGCCCACGCCCATACGACTAGGCTACGGAGGCAGTCCCCTTTATTAATACGGGATAATCTTAATATAGTCCGAATAACAATCAGAATTTAAATTTTCAATATTATTTTAATATTACTCAGTCCATGGTGGTTCGAACATTTTCGATAATTCTTTTTGAACTTTAAAACCTTTATATATGGTTTCAATTGATATTCTGATTTTTTTTAATGGATGTTAAGACATTGGATTTAAGTAACGAATACAGATATATGAATAAAGAAATGGATACAACTATAGTATGGTAAAAACTATCATAGATACTCAAAATAGAATTTTAAAAGTTTATAATGGTTGCATGATTAATGTGTCTCATCCAATTTCTTTCTAATTGGTATAATATTGCGTATGTAGTGAATACTACTTAAACGCTTAAAATATATTATATAAACGTACACTACGTGAAATCCGGATCCGGACGATAACCCATTCGTCCGATGAAGGTCCTCCGATAGTTCCGAAACAGCGGCACCAATACCGATTTTACAAGAGCATTATAAACACGAAATAAACTACGTTTTTTGTCACAACTTGAGCTGACATCACAAATTAAAATTAAAATCTGCAATTTTGCGACCATATTCTAAAACAATCCCAATAAAATATTAGATTTGATGATTCAAAATACTTGCAAAAGAACATTGAGTTATACTACACAAGGATGATTGGGAAAGCAAAATAGAAATTAAAAAATATCCAAATTTTTAAGAGGATTTTTTTTAACCTTCATGGGATTCAATAAAAAATTTCCCAAAGATATAAAACCAAAAGCCACAAATTCAAAATTAAGAAAATGAAAGATAGTCAATTTTAAATAAAAAATCCGGATTAAAAATGAGAACAGGCAATACCAACTTAGCTCCCGGACGGATTTGGGAACCAAACGTCGGGAATAAATATATATAACTAATGCGAAAAAATCCGTAAATTAGTTAATTAAATAAATTGTGTTTTTTACCCTTGGCCTAAATTTTTCCGGGGTTAAAAGGGTGGCACAAAAGTGCTCCAGTCTATAGGCTGGGTATGAAGTGTCCGACGGGGAGGAAATCTGCGTTTCCATCAGGAAAAGAAAATCTGGCCTTTCCGTCTCCAGATGGTGGTGGTTGGCATTTAAGTTCGAGTGAAGTCCCACGATGTTAGAAAAACCCACTGCTGAAGTGGAGGGGGACTTCCTTGTGATTGGGCTCAGTTTGTACAGCTTGAGCCAAAGCGAGAGGATAGCATCTCTCGCTCTTGCTCAAAGAGGGATTCTCCACACTTTGAGAGACTGGTACCCTCCTGGAGTATTTTATTTTGATCACTCATCGCCATTTCAAAAAGAGCATAAGGGGTGGGGGAGGAAAGGGAAATGGAAAGGTCGCCGAGGGTGAGGAATTGTGGGACAGGGAATAAAAAGACAGGAAGGGGCCAACTGATACTCATTTCCACGCAACAACAGTCCTAGAAAATATATGTATAATAGAAGTGCCAGTTGCTGTTTGGGCCCCGAGGTAGAGGGATAAGGGATAAGGCACCGGACTCTCACTCATCAATCAGAAACGCGGTGGCTTCTCAAGGCCCCACTTCACGCCTGATTTTCTGTGAGAGGGTAGTGTTTCACCGTTCGATCCTGCCCATCTACGTGCTACAGCGAACTGCAGACTTGGATCTACTACCGTAAAATGCTGATCACCCAATTGTCTGAAGATCCATGCGTCGGAAGGGCATGTAAAAAGTCGGTCGTCCCACCAGCCCGCACAGGACCTGCGTGCAAGGATACAGTCCAAAAATCCCCAATGGATAGGGGTGAATTAGGGTTGGCCTATGTTCAACTGTGTCTATCATAGGCTGATGATGTGTTTAATATTTTTGACTGTAAAGCTAAATTGAATTAATAAAATTGTATTGATAAATATGCTTTTTATATCTTAAATAATATCGACTTCTCTTTAAATATTCTAGAAATATTGCATACTAATGTATGCATTTTTATTGTTATCTCAATAATAAGATGTATTATGGTGTCCAAGGTTATATATTGCAATAGATTATATATAACGTAGTATATTTTGCCTTTGAGGATGGCTTACTGATTTTGTTTGAATTCATCAAATAAATCACAGAAGCAGAACTTTTAGCAAATAATTGCGATACAAAAACTATTAAGGTACCAAAACAATAAAACTGAGTACGCAAAAAATGATTTTCATTCCAGTAATTTTTGCGCGTCAAACCTAAACGCAAATATAACACACATCCAACACTACAGCTTGCAGTGTACGTGTACGTTCTCGTTGTACGCACTCCAGTCGTGTCGGTTATTCGTCCCATCGGACTGAAGAGTGTGACTGAAATGTAGTTTACTTGTGCACTATAATATCTCCTGCGCAGTTGTCTGAGCTCTAATATAGAGACCACGCCGTAGTCGGTTTTCGACAAGGACGCAATGAAGTACTCATTGCGTGCACTTTAAATGATTATTAAAATCTATATTTTACAGTTGATTTTATTCATAGTGATTTATCGTGCAACATAGAGTGGTTTTTATACATATGGCACGTCAATCCGTCCGCATTTAAGCCCAAATCAAAAATTTATTCCATTACTTATATACCTTCAAGTAATAATACTTAGATTTATCGATACATTTATGATTTATTGAGAATAAAATAAATACCGACCTCAATGGCGTGCTGTTAGAGAGGCCTATGTTTAGCATTGAATATAGGCCGAAGATGATCATGAAAATTAAAAAGAATACACTGTAGCAAATGAAAATTATTCCGATTTTAGTAAAATTATTCACATTGAATAATTAGAAGAATAAATTGATTTTATTATATGTATCAAGCCTAACTTTCTTTTATACATATTAAAATATTGTTTATTTGATAATGCTGTGTAATATGTGGCCGTTATAGGATTTTTATATAATGATAAACAATTAAAATATAAAAAATTATTAGATATAATAATGCAAGGCAATTACGTATAATGCATTGGGCATACTTGATGATAAATCTTGTTTAATTGCACATTGTATGTGTTTACTGTCATATAAACAGTAAAATTATAATATAAAATTTTCAAGTATTTGTAATTACCCAAAATCGTATAAAGTACACCTGCGTATAATTTGTGATATAACGCATGTCCTTTTACAACTTCACGTATTTATTGCTTTGTTTGGATATTGTTATGGGCGTTTAATATGAAATCGATTAATTTTATGACTTTTAAGTCTAATTAATTGTATAGATTAATATTTATAATAAATACACTTTGATAACCAACCATCTAGTTCTGTATGCCTCTAACTATTAAACTGAAACTTGATTTCCAATAAAAAAAATTAATAGGGTTTTAACTATTTTTTTAATCAATGAAAATTATTAAAAAAAAAAGGTAGGTAGTCAACCTAATAATAGTCTACCGCTGGACATAGGAATCCCCTAATACACCTCTATTTAGTAGGGGGTTTTGGACCGTAACCCAACACGCTGGTCCAATGCGGGTTGGTGGGTGGACCGACTTTTTACATGCCCATCCGACACATGGATTATCTTACTTTTCAGACAATTGGGTGATCGGCCCATATTCCCTAAAAATTAGAAACAACAATGCTAATTTGTTGATTTTTTTATGGATATTAAGACATTGGATTTAAGTAACATATACAGATAAATGAATAAAGAAAATGGATACATACTATAGATATGGTAAAAACTGTCATACATACTCTAAATAGAATTTACAAAAGTTTATAATGGTGGCCGACGTGATTTATTTGTCTCATCCCAATTTCTTTCTAATTGGTATAAATATTTGCGTATGTAGTGAATACTACTTAAACGCTAAAAAAGTATTCTATAAACGGCTAAACTCACGTGAAATCCGGATCCGGACGATAATCCCAATCGTCCTCCTCGGTATTGGTGCCTCGGACCTCCGATAGGTCAAGGCACCAATACCGTATAATATATTACAAATCGGTATTGGTACCTACTATTTTCGGATTACAAGCCGAATACATTTTTAAGCGTTTTAATTGTTTAACTACTTAAACGCATTCAAAATAAGGAACTTAATTTTCAAATGACTAAAAATCCCAGTAAACAAGTTTTTTTTGACACAAGAGCATTATAAACATGAAATAATCTACGTTTATCATTTGTCTCAACTTGAGCTGATCATCACAAATGATAATTACGAATCTGCAATTCGCGACCATATTCTAAACAATCCCAATAAATATATAAGATTTGATGATTCAAAAATACTTGCAAAAGAACATCGAGTTATACAACAACAATGATGATTTGGAAAGCAATAAAAATTAAAAAATATCCAAATTTTAATAGAGAAGACGGTTGGTCTTTGCCACCTTCATGGATTCAATAATTTTAAAAGTTAAACCCAAAGATATAAAAACTACAAAGCCACAATATTCAAAATTAAGAAAATGGAAAGATATGTCAATTTTAAATAAAAATTCACGGTTATTACAACACATTGAGATACAGACATATACCAACTTAGTCTGCCCGTGATCATGGATGCAGGAAAGAATCGGAAATGTCGAGAATAAATATATATAACTAACGCGAAAAATCCGTAAATTAGTGGATTAAATAGAGATTATGTTTTTCACTCGCGTTGGCACTGAAATTGTTTCCGGTAGGGTTAAAGGGTTATTATCAAAACGATTTTTAAAGCAGTGTTAGATCAAAACATTATTTTTATCTCGTTAACGTTTTTTTTTTCTTCGTCAATTCTGTGACATAGTGGTCGCTGTCACACCCTATTATAAGCTTTGAACAAAACTAGTTAGTATATAGGGGATTAAGTAACTGTTCTTTGCGTATTAATGATTCCGTACAACTTCTGATCTAATTGATTTAAAGTTTAAATAAGTACATTCTAATTACTGAGTTAATTTACAAGCTATAAATAAACATATTTAATTATAAGAATATTAATAAAAGGACGTTGTGATGTATTGTTAGTAATATTTTACCAGTTAAACAGTATCAGTCTGTGTCATCATGTTTTTGAAGACTACATCTATATGCAGCTGAAAAAAGACGATTTTCAGGATGAGGAAATGAATTACAAAAGCAAATTTTCAGCACGTGTTAAAAAAGGAACCGTTCGTTTAAAACGCCGTGGGAGATGGTTGTTGAATAATTCATGTTGTTTACGCGTGTAAGTTCATGATAAACAACAATCGACATTAAACGTGAGATTTGCTATAATATCTCTCTTTCGATGCTTTCGCTGCGTCATCTTTGACATAACAGATTGTGCTTCGCAACTTTGAATTGACTTTTACTTTTTGTTACCAAAGGTTTTTCTTTAGAAATGAGGAACTTAAGTTTTCTTAGTTACAACTTAAATTTCCTTTCTAATATTGATACATACATATTTTATGACGTACAGGCAGACAGAAGTCAGCCCACCTAATGGAAAGTGGTCACCGACGCCCATAGACATTGGCTATACCAGTGGTATGGCCAAGCAGCTCCTACGTGAGACATAGGGTGTTAAGTCTCGTTTACCCTGTAAATACGCTGGCTACGGTGCCCTTCAAACCGGAACACAGCAGTGTTTTCACACTACTGCTTCGTGGCAGAAATAGGCACCGCGGTGGTACCCACCTAGACGGTCTCTTGTAAAAAGGGGTCCTGCCAGCGGTTATTTGAATAATGATAAGGACTTTATGACCTTTTATTGATTATTTTTTATTATTAGGTGTTTTAATTATGAGGAAGAAACTGAGATGTCATCATCATTATCATCATCATCATCAGCCTGCGTTAGTCCACTGCTGGACATAGGCCTCCCCTAATGCACGCCACCGCTTCCGATATTCTTATCCATCCCACACCGGCCACTTTGTGAATGTCGTCACTCCATCTTGCCATGAGGGCATCCTCACTACGTTTGCCGAGCCTCGGTCTCACTCCAGAATTTTTCGACTCCAGCGGTCGTCACTTCTGCGGCTTATATAACCGGCCCACTGCCACTTCAGCTTAGTAAGCTCCGGTGAGTCTATGTCGGTGATTTTAGTTCTCTGACGGATCACGTCATTCCTGATGCAGTCCTTCAGAGATATTTCGACATAGCCTCTCCATAGCTCACTGAGCGACTTTAAATTTGTGCTCAGTCAGACCGTAAGTGTCCAAGTCTCGGCAGCGTAGGTCAAAACGGTAGGACGCACTAATCGAAGACTTTCGATTTGAGGCATTTGTGGGATGGGTGACGAGAAAACTCGACGAAACTTATGAAGCTGCCCAGCCCAGTCGAATCCTTCTGTTGGCCTCCCCTCAAAGTTGTTTCTACCTAGTTGGAGCGTTCGCCCTAGGTAAATGTCTCGAAACCACTTCGAGGAGGTGCCGATCAATTTTATCGGTCCCGGATCAACATGCTTGTTAAACATGACCTTGGTTTTATCTAAGTTAATCCGGGACCGATGCGTGCAGAAAGATTTTAGCGAGGCTTTGCCCATTTTCTGCAGGTCGTTTGCGGTCTCAGCCATGATGACGATATCGTCCGCAAATCGAAGATGTGAGATGTACTCGCTGTTCACATTTATGCCGTGTCCTTCTCAGTTGAGCGTCCTGAACATGTCCTCAAGCGCGTCGGAGAACAATTTCGGAGACATGACGTCTCCTTGTCTCACACCGCGGTGAAGGGGATGAACATCAGTCTGCCCACTTTGGACTTCGACAGACATAGTGGCGGCGTTGTACAGACATCTCAGCATCTCGATATATCGCCAATCAATTTGGAACCGCTAGTAGGACTCGAGGAAAGACCAAGTCTCGATGGAGTCAAAAGCCTTCTCATAGTCCACAAATGCCATGCACTGAGATGTTATTTTACGTTTATTCTCATTTTTACTAGGCAATTTAAAGCATCCATTTTTATTAATCTATTTTATCCTATAACTGATTAGTAAGTCTCTTTTACCTTAACAGTTTAGATAAGCAAAAATACCAAAAATTTTAAATGTGAATCACCATATGCATAGTAAAAAACAAAATAAAAATTTTGAAAATCTCTTTTTTTGTGTTTTAAAAATATTTCAATCTATTCATCAATTTAACCTAGCACAGTTTGAAGGAAGTTTTGAGGAAAAGCAGTAGTGTATAGATTATTAAAATGGTGGGATAGACTTAGGCTGTACGATTAATTAAGTACATGTCTCAGCCTAGATTTTGTGTCATGAATAGTTGGACTTCATTTAACTTTCTTAAAGGGTGTGTCTAAAACGCACACAATTTATAAAGTAAATTACTTATCGAGACAGAAACATGTTTAAATAAACTTACATTAATAAGGAGCCTTTTTAAAGAAAAATATTAAAAAAAATAAATGTAAGTGGATAAAAAAATTATACCCTAAAACTTGTTGCCTGTTACATCGGTATACGGGCGTAAGTTATACTTGACCACGTCTTTTAGTGGTAGAATGATTGCAATGTGAATACTCATTCGTATAGTAGGAAGGCAAACTCGACGCTCGGGTGTAAGAAAGTCGCAAGGCATGAACCGGTAAGCATGCTCCCTTTCTCTTTCTTTCTGTCTCTCACTTAAGCTGAACAACTGAGTATGAGAGATGCGTTCCTCTCACTTTCTCTTATGGTTGCTTATTGAGAGCGTTACTTGAGCGGCCCTGTGGCTCAGTTTTCGAGAGTGCCTTCCTATCTTGAACTAGTTTATTGTAATTGTCACGTCAAAAATGATTTCATACTCTGAATATGAAAAACCAACAGAACTATTTATATTTCTTATATGTATTTCTTGACAGAGTTTATGAACCCTGAAAGAACATAATATGGCAAATTGTTTTTTTTTATCGTACGTTATATTCGGTTGTTTGACTCCGACCAAAATTGTAAACATTCTTTCCCCAGCTCGCGTGTCGAACACAAATAAAATGTGATATTTTACGTTGGTTATTGTAAACACTTTATCATTTCGGCGATAGCAAAACATAATAAAATTTTTATATCTATTGTTTCATCGACTGTAGCCATAAGTCTTAATTAAATTTCTATCAAAATGTTCCATCGGGTTTATTTATGTTTTAAGTTTCGAACTAGCTTTCGCAGCCGTGATCCTGGGACGTACCCTCAAAAGTTGCCAAATGCACACAATTTAAATTTTAAACTTTTACCTCGACCTATCGTGAAGGAACTTGTATAATCATTTTTTTCGTAGTGATATTACGGATATTTTTACGGTAAAACAAAATATTTTCATCTAGATAGACGCATCCTTGATATTTTGCTATATTTACGAAAAGGTTCTTTTTTGATCTTTCTTTTTTGGTTCATCACACATCATCATCACCTTTTTAGTCCCCTGGACATTCCCCTAATCACCCCTATCCATTGGGGGTTTGGACCTTCCACCACGCTGGTCCAATGCGGTTGGTGGGTGGACCACTTTTACATGCCACCACATGGATCATCTTCTTTTCAGACAATTGGGGATGGCCCCTTCTAACCAAAAAACAACAATGAAAATTTTTGCGTCCCCGAGGATTCGAACCCGACCTCCGGTTTCTAAAGCACACCCCATACCACTGGGTACAGGCGGTTTTCTTTTGATTAAGAGTTAAAAGGCCTGGGTAAGCGATGGCGTGAGGGGGGGTGATTTTTTGCAATCAGTGAGTAGGACGATTACTTCAAATAGCTGCTTTACTAGAGCTCCTAAACGGCGAAATGGGTTATGTTAATGATTTATGGCCTGTGACAGTCCCTGCTGGACATGTTACCTAATCATGTTTGGACCGTAAATCCCGCGCTGGTCCTGCGGGTTGGTGGGGGTCGCCGGCTTCGTTCGTTATTCACGTGGTATACCGCTTGCGGTAGGGTTGGATGGGGTTCCAAAATTTGTATGCCTCGGGCCCCTTTAACCTCGATTTCGTTCTTGTTTTTTTTAAATGGTATACATATTTATTAGCTTCCCATTGGTCCTATTGTATTTTTTATAATTTTGCTAGGTGTTTTATTTGAGGAAAATTCGGCAAAAATCACTACCTCGTGTGATTAAATTACAAACGATACCAAAATCGTAAAAGATAGACGTAAAGTATGTTGTACATATTTGTACAACTTGAATTGAGCTACAATAAAATTGACTATTGCATTTACCAATATTTTAATAATAAACCACAATTACAATTTCAATGCAAACTTTTTTAAAAATTGCAATGAGGCAAATTCAGAGCTTATTTAATATGATTTTAAGTTTACATAAAAGTTATTGCATAAAAAAAATTGTTCGTTCTATGTTATAGACGATATTTTGATGAAATGAACAAAGACAGAAAATGCGACGGAATATCGAACGAAGAGTATGTTGTTACCTACTTATATTGCGTAAAATAGTTATACGCTGAACAAGTCCGTCATATTTTTTGTTAAAATTTCACTTTTTAACATCTACTAACGACGCCATTTTATTTTTAGTTAATTTGACTAAAGGACCTTTTCAGGGCAATTGTTCCGATCTAGCTCCATTTGAAATCAAAACCTCGTTTGGTAAAGGATTAATGGGAGGTAAAAAATTTAAAAGGAAAATCGTTAAACATTGATTAAAGAGGTACCTCCTGTTTATATAATTAGACATACTAAAATTTAGAGCTAAACAGTATTAGACCTCCGTAAAAATACAAAACAATTTTATGTATGGGCTCATATTGAGCTATACTAAACCAATTTAGAAATGAAATATGTGTTAATATAATAATACAGTCTAAAATTGGAAATAAAATCCAAGAAATAAATAATGGTAAGTTTAACATTTAATTTCGATATATTTAAAAGAAATCGTTGCTGAAACTTTTACCATTTCATACAAATGTCTGAAGTAGATTAATAATAATTTATACTACAAGAGTCCCTCTTATTTTTAGGTACTTAAGTCTGAGAATAATTAATTAATTTTAATTCATTTAAAATAATTCATTTTTATGGTTACTTAGCTGAGATTTTTCAGACATAATTATTAGTAAACTTAACTCTCTCTCACTTTAACTTTTGCTTAATGATATTTTTACGCTATTCCCATATACAAAGATTAAGTCCATTTTTTCCTATTTGGTTAGGGTTTGTTTGTTCAAGAGTTAACTTAAAGTATATAGCATCAAAAACAAATAACATAAGACTAAAATTTCATTCTAAACATTGCATTTAAAAATAAAGTTTTAGTTTCGTTTCATCTACTTCTGTTTGTCGAGAGCTGGAAACTAAATGAAATTTCGTTTCTCATTTATCTTAAAAACTATTTAAGCCCTTCGCGACCCAGTAACGAGAACAACAAATCACTTTAAAATGTTGTTCATTTTGAAGCACTCATAAAGCTTAGAATACTTGTATCAAACAAATCAATTAATTGTAAAGCTAAGTTTAATAAATAAAAATATATTAGGAAATTTACCTTTTGTATCTAGATTATATTTTCAAAGGATTCTCACTGTCAATGTCGACATCTAATTAGTAAATAAACTACAAAATTAAGAAAATTTAGAGTCTAAAATCGTGAATCATAAAGAGATTTATGGTAAGTAAAACCACATTATGCTGTAACGTTACTGTACAGTTGACATAACATAGTATCTCAATTATAGTAGTAGTTTATTTAAGACACAACTTTATGTAGATTTCGCGAGGTATACCTTTTTGAACAGGGTATTTCTAGTACTAATTTGTCTTTTTTTATCGTTGGTTCAATGATAAGATTTATTCAAATGATCTGCCTATAAAACATAAGATTATACATAACTATTAGCCGTTGGGGGAGGCTTACGTCTAGCAGTTGATATTGACAGGTTATTTTAATTGATTAAAGCTACCAGACAAGCAGGAAGTTCATAGATTATCATACGCCCAACCCATGCATATTAAGTCTCATACACCCAGTAGTTAAGCAGGCTAGTGTGACCTTGAAACCAGAAGACAGTGAATACTTTTTACACTACTTATTAGCGGCTGAAATAGGCACCGCGGTAGTTGTTTCTTAGACAGTATCTGTATGAATAAACTATTTCCTTTTATATTATAATATAAAAAAAACAATGATGATGAAAACGCTTTTTTCGCAAAAATGGTTATAACAACATAAAATTTATACATATGCATGAAGTTGTGTATACATATTATTATGTATAGTATTTTTAATAAGTTATGTACGTGTATTCAAAAGTTTGCATATACACTTAGTTTATTTATATATAACAACACATTTTTTACAGATACAAACACCCTGACACGTGAAAAACACTATGTATATCACACAATATTGTCGTGGGAATCAAACTCACGCCCTTTGGTGTAACAGTTAGTGTTCTTAACGACTACGTTTAGTGGGTCATAATATAAATTGAACGAAAAAAGAACACGAAATTTGAATGCACCAAAATGTTTATCATATGATATCGTATGATATTCACTTCATAAAAGCTAATTTTTGTGGAACCAATACGGAATATACAATATATACATTTGGAAAGCATATAAATATATTTCATATCGTAATATAATATACATAACTCATTGAATATAATTTTGTTAAACAAAGAGGAGAATAATTAAATTATCCAAAGCAATTACGTAGAATGCAGTGGGTATGCTTGATAATAAATTTTGTTGAATTGCATATTGTATGTGTTTATTGTCATAGAAAACGTAATATTAATATTCAACATAACTATAAGTTAACGCTATTGATATGTAAAATTTTCCCGTATTTGTAAATTTACCCCCAAAACCGCAAAAAATACACCTGCTTTCATAATTAGTGATATAACGCATGTCCTTTTACAACTTTGCGTATTTATTGCTTTGTTTGAATATCGTTATGGGCGTATAAAACGAAATCGATTATTTTTATGACGTTGAAGTCAAATTAGTTATATAGATTATGCAAAATAATTAAATTAATGGGTGTAAACTTATGTTTACTTTATTAAGGTACTATTCGGATTTTTCTTAATAAGAAAGCATAATTTGTATCATCATCATCATCAGCCAGTGTTAGTCCACTGCTGGACATAGGCCTACCCTAATGATCTCCTTTTCCATTAGGGGGTTTGGGACCGTATCCCATAATGCTCCATCGAAAGTGAGATACAGCGTATACGAATACTTGCATCAAATTTTTGATTTTAAAATTGTAATTACTTGAAGCAGTATAAACAGAACAAATCTGTAGTCTATACTAAAATAATAAAGAGAAAAATATTTGTATTTGTACGGGTAACGGATGAACTCTAAAACACCATTTTAAAACTGGGTCGATTTCAAAAATTCTTCTGACCTTACAAAGCTTAATAACCATACCATGCTAAATATAAACCATGTTTATAAGTAAAATGTCTCCCATCATCATCATTATTAGCCTGTGGTAGTCCACTGCTGGACCTAGGTCTCACCTAATGTACGACTTATCCTTTAGGGGGTTTTGGATCGTATCCCAACGCGCTGGTCCAATGGGTTGTGGGTAAAATTAAAATATCTTTAACCTCTATTTTATATCCTCAGTTGTCCCTTAATATTACAGAAAAGTCCACCCCTGCAATACGGGGACGGAACTGTTGTATTTTATACAAATCTAAGCTGAAATAACATTAAAATTTTAAACTTTCATTACGATGTCACCGTTTTACACTAGTAATTATTCTATCAGCACTAACGAGGATTAATACAGGGTATAATTTATGAATAGAGGTTGTGTTTAGTACTCGCGTTATTGACATTAAAATTGTTTCGGGTAGGGTTAAAAGGGACGGTTTATAAATAATTCATCTCGTGCCCACAAACATAATGTGCATCGACAATCCCTAAACATACCTAAGATATAACTTAACTTTCTTCAGTAAATATACTGACAATTTCAGAGACAACATTACTTTTTTTTCAAAACTCTCTTTGAAGCAGCTTGGTCTAAAAACTATTTTATTTCGTTTCAATTTTCTTTCTTCCTCAATTTGTTATATGGCGGTTGCTGTCACACCCAAACACAAGCTATAAACTCAACTAGTTAGTATATAGAGAAATAAATTAAATTATAATAGCAAGTAGATAGTACCACTGTTTCCTTTGTATTTGATGTTTCCTTGACATCTTCTGATATAATACAGTTCGATATTATAGTACGACCGCTTGAACACGTGGAGATGACTGCTGAATAATCATGTTGTTTACGCGTGTAAGTTCATGATAAACAACAATCGACATTAAACGTGAGATTTTCTATAATAATCTCTTTCGATGGTTTCACTGCGTCATCTTTGACATAACGATTGTGCTCGCAACTTTGAATTGACGTTTACTTTTTGTTATCATAGGTTTTTTATAATTTTTATCATTAAATGTTTTTTATTAACTGAAAGAGACTGAGATGTTATTTTATAACGTTTATTCTCATTTTTAATGGGCAATTTGAAGCAGTCACTTTTGTTCTTGTTCGGTATAAGTCTCTGTTACCTTAACAGTTTAGATAATCAAAATTGACCAAAAATGCTTTAAAAATATTTCAATCTGTTCATCAATTTAACCTAGCACAATTTTAAGGGAATTTGGAGGAGAAGCATTTGTTTTTAGAATGTTAAAAAAGTGGTACGGACTTAGGCTGTAAGATAAATTAGGTATTTGTGTCTTGAAAAGTTAGACTAGATTCTACCTTTAGATATTTGTTGGTATTCTCTTGAAGGATGTGTTAAAAACGCACACAATTTATTAAGTAACTTACCTATCTAGACAGAAACATGTTATAATAAACTTATAATAAAATAGAAAAATTAAAAAAGAAATCTAAGTGGATAAATAAATAATACCCTTAAACTGGTTGCCTGTAACATCGGTATATGCGCTTTAAGTTATACTTGACAACATCTTTTAAGAGTAGAATAATTGCAGTGTGAATATATTCATTCATATAGTAGGAAGATGGATCAAATAATAATTATCATTTAAAATATACAAATTACAAATTCGACGCTCGAGTGTAAGAGAGACGCAAGGCATGCCACTGTTTCTCTTTCTCTCGTCTCTCTTTTACTTAAGCAGGCCAACTGTGCACGAGTAAGAGAGACGCGTGCCTTTAACTTTATGGTTGCTTATTGCGTTACGTGAGAGGCGCTGTGACACAGTTTTTGAGAGTGCGTTCTGATCTTGAACTAATTCATTGTCATTGTCACGTCAAAAATGATTTCATACTCTGAATATGAAAAATCAACAAAACTATTTACATACTTCTTGACAGAGTCTGTGAACCCTGACCCCAACATTTTTTTATCGTACGCTATATTCGAGTCGTGTTTGACGTGCGACCGCAAAATATGGCACACATTCTTCGCCACAGCCAGAAGCGTACGAGCCCTTTAAATGACAAATGTCGATAAATTACATTTGTATTAGTTCGTAAACACTTTATCATTTGAACACCAACGAGGTTCGGCAGTAGGAAAATATAATCTGAAAGTAATTTATATCTAGTTGTTTCATCGACTGTTACCTAATAATAATTGAATTAAAGGTTTAGTTTCCCCGACCTACGGAGAAGGAACTTTTATGATTATTGTTGCTACTAGTGATATTTTGCTTGGATTTTAACTTACTAATCATGTGGCCCCACGCAGCTAGTAAAACCGAATTATATCTTCTATTTAAATTTGAAAGTTTTTCATGTAGGTAGACTCATTCTTGGTATTTTGCCATATATTACTTCGCGTAGGTTCTTTTTGATCGCTTTGTTCACGCGCAATACTTTGCTCGTCGAGTTAATAAGGCTCTGACGTAAGCGATGGCGTGAGTGGTCGTGATGATTTTATCATCATCATTAGCCTGTGGTAATTCACTGCTAAACATAGGCCTCCCCTAATACACCCCCAAACCATTAGGGGACTTTGGACCGTATACCACCACGCTGGTCCAATGCGGGTTGGTGGGTGGACCGACTTTTTACATGCCCATCCGACGCATGGATAGTCGTTACTTTTCAGACAATTAGGTAATCAGCCCAGATTGCCATAACCAACTAGGAAACAACAATGAAAATTTGTTGAGTCCCCGCAGGATTCGAACCCCCAACCTCCGGTTTCTAAAAGCACATCCCCACTAGGCTACGGCGCTTTGGTGATGATTTAGTTGCCCAATCGGAGCGACAGTGATTTCAAATAGCTTTATACGAAACTACCGAAACTGCGAAAGGTTAAATTTAAATTTTTTTTTTTTGTTTTCAGATTTGGGCAAAATTATCATCACAAACATCATTACCTGTTATTGTCCACGGTGAAATAGTTCTAATCAGGGTTTTGGAAATAAACCGCTGGTCCATTGCGGGTTTTGGGTGTTTCACTTGCAGGTAGTTGGGTGGGGTTCCAAAATTTTTTCTATGCCCGTTGCGCCGCTTCAATTCCGTTTTTTTCGTAGATTTTTAAATGGAAATATATTATGGTTAATTTTTTATAATTTTGTGATGAGTAGTTTTTATTTGAGAAAAATTACGGCACCAAAAATCAGTACCTCGTATGATAAAAATTACAAACGCTACCAAAACCTTTTTCTTTTTACATTGAACTGGACTACAATAAAGTTGACTATTGCATTAACCTATATTTTAAGAATAAACCACAATAACAATTTCAATGAAAACATTTTATAAATTCAAATAGGCAATTAAACTTATTTAAGAAGATTTTAAGTTTACATAAAAGTTATTTCATTAAAAAATTCTGAATTCTGTGATTGACGACATGTTAATATAATTTTTAATATATCGTATAGTCCTATGGCAAGTTCCCTAATCAAAATTTGGACCAAACCCACCGTTTGGTCCAATCGGGTTGGGGTGGTTTGCTGGCCTCGTTGGCAATTCAGGGGACACCAAGTGCATGAGGTTGGCTGGGGTTCCAAGATGTTCCATTTTGTGTTCCACCCGTTTGATCGTTTTTATTTTTAAAATTAGTGGCTCATTGTTTTTTTTTTGTGATAAAGTGTTTCAAAATTTGAAAAATAAAAAAAGTTACGTCACCAAAAATCACTATCTAGTGCGATTAAAATACAAACGCTGCCAAAACCTATTAAGATAAAGTATGTATTACATAATTGTACTACAATAAAATCTTCTATTACATTATCTTTATTTTAAGAATAACCCATTAAGCATTTCAATGTAAACATTTTTGAATATTGTAATCAGACAAATCCAAACTTTATTTAAGATATTATAGTTTAAGTTCACATAAAAGTTATATTGCGTAAAATAGTTTACATAAAAGTTATAATCCGCTGCAGAAGTTGGTCATATTTTTTGGAAAAATTTCACTTGTTAACTTCAACTGACGATGCCATTTTCTCTTTAGATTATTTGACTGAAGGACCTTTTCGGGGCAATTGTTCCGATCAAGCTTCATTTGCAATCAAATACTCGTTTGCTAAAGGTTGAATGGGAGGTAAAAAGTATTAAAAGGAAAATTGTTAAACAATGATTAAAGAGGTACCTTCTGTTTGTAAAATGGAATATACTAAAATTCAGAGTTAATAAGTTTGAAAGTTTCATCAATTTTGCAGAAATAATTATTAAGTAAAACTTTAATTCCGCTCTCATTTAAATTTTTGCTCAATGATTTCGTTTTACGCTATTCCTATATACAGAGATTAAATCAATTTTTCTCCTAGTTGGTTAGGGTTTGTTTGATCAAGATTTGTTGTAAGAAAATATTCTTAACAGCCCTTTTCTAGCTCCCTTTTAATATACAATAATATATATAATAATGCAGGACAGAATTAGGAGAAATATGATTTACTCTTAATATAACACGAACAATAACAAGAAATTATATTTGATACTTTATTTTCATATGTAACGCCAACCATGTGCGGCCGTAGCAAAATCAAGTCTAAAATTAATTTATTATAAATAGTGGCCTCTACTGTTAATCTATATGCATCGAATAAAAGGACTTTAAACGGTTTTCGTGAAGCTTATTTATATTTTAACCCACGACTGGTCCTAAGTGGGTGGTAAAGCCAAATAATGTATTTCATTAAAATTTGGATGTTTTCTTATCTCGATAGCCTCACTGATTATCTTTGGTAGGAGTCGGTGTTCTTTATGGAAGTGGTGTAACAAATTTGACGTAACGGTTCGGGAGTGATGTAAAGTCTTATCACACACTGTTGGGTCTTTTGTATTTAATGTCAGCTATATGTTCCTTTATTTCGGTTACTTTTTCTCGCTGTTTCGAATTTTGTACTTGACTGGTAGTATAGTAGGAATTGACTAATCTTTTTCAGCATCTTTTTCTGCTTGAAAAAGTTTTGATTGTTCTTTAACGTAACAGCGTTGAAGACTGACAATGAAAAAGCCAAGGAAGCCTATAATATGCGCGTTACTGTTCCCGTCACTGAGGTAATAACAGGGACTTATTACTCATAGGTAATTTTATGCTCACACTTAGTTTAAAAGTGCAAAAAACACAGCAAAGTACAACAATACATTAAGTTAAAGCATATACCATCAAACATCAAATATCATATAAACTAAATTCTTCGCTCATAAAATTGCGTTCGACATATAAAAATATAGTTTTTGTTTTGTAACATAAAGTTCTGAGGGTCGTGAACTGAAAACTAAACGAATTATCGCTTCTCATTTATCTTAACAACAATTTAGAATCCTCGCTACCCAGAAACGAGAATAACAAATCTCCTTAAAACGCTGCTCGTTTTGAGGTAACATAAAGCTTAGGGAACTTGTAACAAATAAAATGTTGCTGTGTGTTTAAAATTTCTGACTGTAAAGCTAAATTGAATTAATAAAACTGTATTGATAAAGTTACTTTTTCTGTCTTAAATGTACGTAGAATTTTCATTTTCGATATCGACTTCTGTATAAATATTATACAATTATTGCATACTAATATACATTAGTACAATAACAATGCGTATGCATTGTTATTGACATCTCAATAATAATATTTATTACGTTGCCCAAGATTATCTGCCATCGTAACAATAGAAATATATAAACGTATTATATATAGCAATAGATTATATATAACGTGGTGTATTTTAACTTTAAGGATGGCTTACGTTTTCAGTTCACATTGATAGACTGATTTCGTTTGAATACATCAAATAAATCACTGAAACAGCACTTTAGCAAATAAATGCGATACAAAACATGAAGATACCAAAGTAACAGTGAACGTGCACATTCTGGTCGAACGCACTCCGGTCGTGTTGATTATCCGTCCCATCGGACTGAGGAGTGAAGGTTTAGACAATTGGGTGATCGGCCCAAATTGCCCTAACCAACTAAGAAACAACAATTAAAATTTGTTGCGTCCCCGCAGGATTCGAACTCACGACCTCCGCGGTTTCTAAAGCACACGCCCATACCGCTAGGCTACGGAGGCATTAGGAAAGAGGAGAATATTATTTCATAAGTTTATAGAATATTAAAAAGATGGAACGGACTAAGGCTGTAAGTAAGATAAATTGAGGACATTTTTGATGCCTCTGCCTCTGCCTAGTTTCTGTGTCTTAAAAAATTAGACTTAATTTTACTTTTTCATATTTTATAGTATCCTCTTAAGGGATGTGTCAAAAGATAAATAGTGTGCCTATTTATCTATCGAGACTGAAACATGTTTAAATAACCTCAGTATAGTTACCGTAACATGCACCAAAAATTATTTCATAGTGTGAATATAAAAAATCAACAAAACTATTCACACATTTCTTGACAGTCTATAAATCCTTACAGGATCACAAAAAATGTGTTTTCTACCCCAATACCTTTCTATCGTACGTTATATTCGAGTCATGTTTGCGTGTGACATCCGACCGCAAAATATGGCACACATTCTGCGCCACAGCTCGCAGTGTACGAGCACTTTAAATGACAAATGTCGATATTTTACAGTTGGTTTAGTTTATACACACTTTATCATTTGAACACCAACGATGTGCGGTGGTAACAGATTTCAATCTGAAAGTAATCTATATCGAGTGGTTTCTTTGACTGTTACTATATAATTATTGAATTAAAGGTCTTTTACAGATTTCATCTGGTTTATTTATGTGGACCGTGGACAGGACATACCACTGCCGACGCAGGATTATCAAATCCAAAAAAAAAATATGTTTATTTGTTTTCTCCACCTCTGCAGAAGGAAATTGTATGATCATTGTTGCTCGTAGTGATATTAGGCTTGGATATTAATTTACTAATCATGTGGTCCTACGCAGCTAATAAAACCCAAATATATTATCTATTGAAATTCTATTTTTTTTCATCTAGATAGACTCATCCTTGGTTTTTTTACTATATATTCTGTCGTAAGAGTTAATAAGGCTCTGAGGTAAGCGATGGCGTGAGAGGTAATGATGTTTTAGAGGGCCCGATCGAAGAGTAGGACAGACGTATTTCTAAATAGCTGCTTCATACGAGAGTTACTGTAATCTGCGAAATGCGTATATGTTTAATCATTTTTATTTTCGATTTCAGAACATACTCAGTATCAGAATAAGTAGACCTAGGGACCTGACTTGTTGACATAACAAATATCATCATCATTTTATCTGCCATTGTATATATGATAGTCCACTGCTGGACAAAGATCTCGAATCAGGGGGTTTGGACCGTAGCCCACCGTGCTGGCAAAACCGTAAAAGATAGACTTAAAGTATGTTTTACATAATTGTACTACTTGAATTGGTCTAAAGTTAAGTTGTCTATTGCATTTATCTATTTTTTTTAAGAATAACCCACTATAAGCATTTCAATATAAACATTTTCAAGCTTTGAATAGCTGTATTTAAAAAAAATATATGAGACAGACTGTTACTTTTTAACTCGTAAGAAAATTATAAATAACATTACATGAAAATGTACTTTTTATTAATTTTATTATAATTAAATCTGTTTGTTTATAACTTATACATTACCTCACCAACTAGAATGTATTTACTGAAAACATTGTATAAATTGGATCAGAAGTTGTAGGAATCAAAAATACAGAAGAAACGGAGGTACTATCTGTTTACTATAAATATTTTCATTTAATCTTTAAAATACCAACTAGTTTTATTCAAAGCTTACTGTCAAATGTTGCAGTGACCGCTCTTTCACAGAATTGAGGAAGAAAGAAAATTTAAACAAGATGAAATAATCTGGCATCTATAAAAAAGTGGCCAAAGATTTAGGGATCGTCGATGCACATTATGTTTGTGGGCACGCGATGAATTATTCATAAACCGTCCCTTTGAACCATACCCGAAACAATTTCAATGCCAATAACACGAATGGTAAACAAAACCTCGATTTATAATTTATGCACTGTGCCAATTCTCGTTAGTGTTCTTAGAATAAATACTAGTGTAACCGTTCTACACTAATAATTAAAGATTAATGTATAAATCTTATTTAAGCTTAGATTTGTATAAAATTCTAGAGATCCGTCCCAATTTTGCGCTGGTGGAAATTTATGTAATACTTTGTACAAGTAAATATATTTACAAAAATATATGTAGTTTACACATAAAGTTGGTTTCAATCATTGGGCCTACCTACTTATTGAAGTGTAAATCATCAATTAAATCTATTTCAGATCTATATTGCAAACATTCGTGTGGAATGAATGAGAGTTTCTGCAAAGATTTCTTTTCAGCATAATGAAAAGGAAATGTTTAATTTTTTGTCATTTTTTTTGTTTATTAACGTTACTGGCGAAATCATCTCCAAAAAATAAACTGTAAGAAATACTACATTAAATAAACACAAATTAGAGTTCTAAGTAGGTTAGGTACGACTCTATATTAGCCTATATACATCTAAAATTTTATTGCATTTTCTATGAAGGTTTTAGCCGTTTAGCTGTAAATTTTATTGTATTAAGTTTTACTTATAGAAGGTTCCTCTTCAATCAATGTTTAATGATTTTCCTTTATAAAAAATTATTAACTTCTGTCCAACTTTCACCAAAAGAGGAATTGATTGTAAACGAAGCTTGATAGAAACAATTGTTCCAAAAAGTTCTTTGAGTCAAATGGACTAAAAAGTAAATGGCATCGTCAACTAATGTTAAAAAAAGATGAGAGTAAGACTTTTATCCGGATTCCGTAACAGCTTGCGTTACATCAACTATATTTGAGTTTTCGCCCAAATACTCATTTAAATCACCATAATTATTGTTTGAATTCAGCTTGTTTATTTTTATTTACATTTCGCATATTATTTGCTTTACTATGGTGGACTTTATATGCTCCTAAAATATCTATATGTGTGAAAGATCGTATGATTTTGCAACAAGGTGCAGGTGGTTAATGACATCAATGCCTCGACAGCGTCCGGAGTGACACGTGCGGATCGTGCCCGGGTAGGTAAACAACCAATTTAAGACCACAAGAGACCCACGATCGTCTGATGGGACCTCACTACGCAAGCGGCCACACGGTGAACACCTCTAGCAGTTGTATTACGAATCGTTGCATTGTCACATATCAGGAAGTGATCGAAGTGATTAGTGGTGATAGTGTTGTTTCTTGTTCGCACCTGAAGCCTACTCTACGGAAATATGACTCTTGAGCCCCAATTTCAATACATGAGCTCTTATATATATTAGCTAATAAACTAATTTTTTAAATAAACATACGATTATGTTCCTATCTTACGCGGGTCTAAGCAGTAATTATTCTTTCTTATTAAGGAAAAGTTGTAGGTCATATAAGAAAACACCAAGACGCTCTTGGAACTATAGAGCGGGAAATACTCTTTATTTTTTTGCGTTATAAAATGCAGACATCCGCAGAATAACGATAATAATTGATGTACGCCGCAGAATTAGCTACCCGAAGTGGCAATGGGCTAGCCATATAGCTCGTAGAACCGACATCTGTTGGGGAAGGAAAGTTCTCGAGTGGCAGCCTCGCACTGGACATCGCACTGTGGGATGATCCACTATGAGAAGTCGGTGGATGCAGGTAGCACAGGATCAGCACTGGATATTGTTATGGTGATATGATGATGATGATTAAGGAAAATTGAAATAATAAAAAGTTTAGTTTAGACAATTAATGTTATAATAAATGTTAAAGGCCTATAAAACTCAGTTACTATTTAAAATGTTTTAGGCTTGTTGATAATCAATATGATTTTTTTTTTCATTATAAATATTATTTCTTTAATCTTTACAGTTGACTTAAACGAAAATCTATTTCGGTTTATTTACCCTATAGTATATTCAAACCAAGCAAAATATACGCAAAGTTGTAAAAGGACATGCAAAGACAAATTATACGCGCAGGTGTACTTAGGCGGGGTAGGGATGTGACGGCCCCACCGTCCACTTGACTGCGGAGCTGCCTTATTTTGGGAGTAAGGTAAATCCGCAATACAGATGCAATCAGTCATTGCCAATCCGCCTGCTCAGCGTGGCAATTATAAGCAACCCCTTCCTTTCAATGGACGTCAACAGAAGGCAATGGGCCCTAGTTTTCGGTAGTCCCACTATTCCTGGCTACGGTAGCGGCCATGGTGACGATGGGACAAGGGGTGCTAGGAATCCCCGGGCTACAGATCGCTACCAAAAACTTGACCTGGCTACGTATAACAGACGAACGCTGAGACTTAGTGAACACCTGGCCGAAATGAAGGTGAAACTGGGTAAGAATCGTTGGCACGTTCTAGGGTTATGCGAAGTCAGAAGACAGAGAGAGGACACCGTAACCTTGCCACCGGGTCACCTTTTCTACTCTCGAGAGGGCGACCATCCGTCACAAGGTGGGAATCACACACAAAAGAAGGGCTCTTCTTAATGAACTCATACTTTAAGAAGCCCCACAGGAATTGGACATGGCAAAGTCCGATACTGTGACAAGGAACGAGAAAAATTTTATCATGACGGACTGAAAACACATATTCAGGGATGCCTTTGTGATCAATAGGTTTAAAACCGGTAGCGATCACCGATTATTGAGAGGCACCGTGAATATGGGTTTCAGCGAGAGCGGCCCGCCTGGTGAAGTCTACTCTCGACCTAACTTCCGACAAAATGTGATGGGCTCTGAAAAATTCCAAATGGAATTAAAAACCGATTCGATGCCCTTAACACATTGGAAACACGTCGGCAGTTGACGAGACACTTGATGCCGTAGTAGACTGCATACGTGACGTGGGTAAAGAGTTTTGCAGGAGTAAGTGGACTGGCAGGAAACTCTCCGATGAGACGCTTGGTCTTATGGAGGAACGTCGAAACTATGAGGACACAACTTGGACAGATGTGAAACTTCTATCGAAGCGGATCCGCAAATTGATACGCCAAGACCTTCGCTGCTCAAATACGCAAAGGATAACTAAAGCGATTAAGCAGAATAGAGGGTTGAAGGTTTTTGTGGAGAAGGTCGGGAGAAGCCATCTGTCGAAACTTAGGAACTGTTCTGGTTCGATTGTTTCTTCTAAGTCTGAGATCTTATCTGAGATCGAGGATTTCTATGGCAAATTGTACGCGTCACAGGCTCCTCAACCTGATTAACGATCAACCGGGGTAACGATCCACGTGCCAGTCTGACTCGGCATCTCTCCGGTGGAAGCTCACCTACAGTCAGCATTGATGAGGTTAGTCTGGCTCTTAAGCAGATCAAGGGGGGAAGAGCTCCTGGAAAGGATGGAGTTACTACCGAGCTCCTTAAAGCAGGGGGTAACCTGTTCTAGGTGAGTTACGGAAGTTATTCGACTCCGTTCTTCACCAGGGTAATTCTCCTAAGGCATGGCTTGAAAGTGAGGTCGTTTGTTTTAAGAAGGGTGACAATACCCGGCTTAAAAATTACTGACCGATCTCACTTTTAAGCCACATATACAAGCTGTTCTCGAGAGTCATGACGAATCGCCTTGCCAACAAGCTTGATGGATTCCAGCCACCGGAGCAGGCTGGGTTTCGATGGTGTTACCTCGAAGTTGTCGATGAATATGTCTACCTCAGGCACGAATTGCAGTTGGGAAGACACAGCTTCGAGAGGGAAGCCAATAGGAGGATTCAGTTGGGCTGGGCAGCATTCAGGAAGCTACACCACACCTCACGTCGCCGATACCGCAGAGGTTAAAGACAAAGTTTTAACCAATACATACCTCTGTCATGACCTAAGGGGCAAAAACGTAGCCTCTGACTATCGGACTGATCCACAAGTATGCCGTAGCTCAACGAGCTGCGGAACGCGCTATGCTCGAGTCTCTCTGTCGGATAAGATTCTTAATAAATTAATCCGACAGAAAATGAAAATTACCGACATAGCGCAAAGGATTAGCTCGTTGAAATGGCAGTGGGCCTGTCACGTAGTCCGAAGAACGGATGGCCGATGGGCCCATAAGGTTCTGGAGGGAGGCCACGTTTAGATGGCGACCAGGTGAGATGGCGATCTCCGTGCAACAGCCGGTCTCAGTTGGCAGCGAGTAGCAGGGGATCGGCCGTCTTGGCGTTCACTTAAAAGGCCTATGTCCAGCAGTGGACTGATAGGAGCTGATTATGATGATGATGATGATGTGTACTTTATATGATTTTGGGGTAAATTTACAAATATTTGAAAATTTTGCATATGAATAACCTTAACTTGCAGCTAAATATTAATATTACGTTTTATATGACATTAGCACATACAATGTGCAGTTAAACAAGATTTATTATCAAGTTTGCCCATTGCTTTATACGTAATTGGTTTGCATTATCATTTCAAATATTTTATGTATATTCTTAATTGTTTATCATTATATAAAAATCCCTACAACCGCCATACATTACAAAAATCAAATAAGCAATATTTTAAGATGTATAAAAGAAAGATGGAAGAGTAATCTTTTTATTTTCATTATTATCATTATCATCATCATCATCATCATCATTCTCGGTCTCTTTTTAAACCACTGCTGGACATAGGCCTCTCTAACAGCACGTCAATGGTGGCTCGGTCTTTATTTTATTCTCATTAAATTCAAAAATGTATCGATAGATCCAAGTATTGATAAATTAAAGATATATTAATAAAGTAATATCGCATTTTTTTTTGAGTTGGACTTCAATGAGTACGTACGTATGTATAAGATCATCTCTATGTTACACGATAGAATGCATGCACTCCCTCTTCCTTCACTCCTCAGTCCGATGGGACGGATAATCAACACGACCGGAGTGCGTTCGACCAGAATGTGCACGTACACTGCTAGCTATAGTGTTGGATGTGTGTAATATTTGCGATCAGGTTTCACGCGCAAAATTACTCCAATGAAAATCTTTTTGTGCGTACTCAGTTTTGCTGTTTTGGTATCTTCATAGTTTTTGTATCGCATTTATTTGCTAAAAGTGCTGCTTCTGTGATTTATTTGATGTATTCAAACGAAATCAGTCTATCAATGTGAACTGAAAACGTAAGCCATCCTCAAAGGCAAAATACACCACGTTATATATAATCTATTGCTATATATAATACGTTTATATATTTCTATTGTTACGATGGCAGATAATCTTGGGCAACGTAATAAATATTATTATTGAGATGTCAATAACAATGCATACATTAGTATGCAACAATTGTATAATATTTATACAGAAGTCGATATCGAAAATGAAAATTCTACGTACATTTAAGACAGAAAAAGTAACTTTATCAATACAGTTTTATTAGTTCAATTTAGTTTTACAGTCAGAAATTTTAAACACATAGTAACATTTTATTTGTTACAAGTATTCTAAGCTTTATGTTGCCTCAAAACAAGCAACGTTTTAAGGAGATTTGTTATTCTCGTTTCTGGGTAGCGAGGATTCATAATTGTTATTAAGATAAATGAGAAGCGATAATTCATTTAGTTTTCAGTTCACGGGCCACAGAAGTTTATGTAACAAAAGGAAAACAATTTTTTTATATGTCCAACGCAAGTTTATGAGTGAAGAATTTAGGTTAACTGATATTTAATGTTTGATGGTATATACTTTAACTGAATATGCTGTTGTACTTTGCTGTGTTTTTTGCACTTTTAAACTAAGTGTAAGCATAAAATTACCTATGAGTAATAAGTCCCTGTTACTACCTCAGTGACGGGAACAGTAACGCGCATATTATAGGCTTTCTTGGCTTTTTCATTGTCAGTCTTCAAGGTTGTTACGTTAAAGAACTATCAAAACTTTTTTCAAACTGCTGAAAAGATTAGTCAATTCCTACTATACTACCAGTCAAGTACAAAATTCGAAACAGCGAGAAAAAATAACCTAAATAAAGGAACATGTAGCTGACATTTAACACAAAAGACCCAACAGGTGTGATAAGACTTCACATCACCCCCTAACCGTTACGATAAATTTGGTACACCACTTCCATAAAGAACACCGACTCCTACCAAAGATAATCAGTGAGGCTATCGAGATAAGAAAACATCCAAATTTCAATGAAATACATTGTTGGGCTTTACCACCTACTTGGAACCAGAGTCGTGGGTTAAAATATAAATAAGTTTCATGAAAACCGTTAAAAGTCTTTTTATTCGATACTTATAGATTAACAGTAGAGGACACAATTTATAATAAATTAATTTCAGACTTGATTTTGTTACGGCCGCACATGGTTGGCGTTACAATGATAATGTGTATACGAACTAACACAACTATGAAATATCGATATTTGTTGTTTAAAGTGCTCGTACATTGCGAGATGTGGCGCAGAATGTGTGCCATATTTTGCGGTCGGATGTCATACGCAAACATGATTCGAATATAATGTACGATAGAAAGGTGTTGGAGTGAAAAACCAATTCTCTATATGCTCTGTCAGGATTTATAAACTCTGTCAAGAATTGTGTGTATATTTTGGTTTAGTTTTTATATTTAGAGTTTGGATTCATTTTAGGGTATAAAATTTTTGCCTACTTACACTTATTTTTTAATTTCTCTCATATATTTTATCTTAAAACGCACCTTATTTTTATGAGTTTAAATAATATTTTATTAGTCTTGATAGGTAAGTCGTCTACCTTTTTATACCACATAATTTCCTAAAGTAAAATCAAGTCCAACTTTTCCAGACTCAAAACTAGGCAGAGGCACAAAAATAAGCAACAAAAAATGCCCGCAATTTATCTTAATTACAGCCTAAGTCAGTCCCCCGTTTTCAAGATTCTAAGAACCAATCCCTACAAATTGTGATAGAATAAATTGATGAACAGATTAAAATATTTTTAAAGCATATGAAATAAACAGATGTTTTAAATTACTATTTTTTACTATCTTTATTATATTTCCTATTTCCTTATTATATTATGCATATTTCATTTTTGCTTATCTAAACTGTAAAGAGAAAAAAGACTTACTGATCAGTTATAGGATAACATAAATTTACAAAATGAGAATAAACGTAAAATATCACATCTCAGTTTATTACTTTTAATTAAATACACATAACAGAAAGGTATAATAACAAAAAGGGCATAGAGTTCTCATTATTATTTAAATACTGGGAGGATCTTAGGTTCTTCTTTATAAAACTTATAGAATTAATTTAACCTTTGATAACAAATGGTAGGTGCTAATTCAAAGTAACAAAAATTACCTTCTACGTAAAAAATCACGCACCAAAAGAATCAAAATAGAGAAATATTAAAGAATCGTACCTTTAATGTCGATTGTTGTTTATCATGAACTTACACGCGTAAACAACATGAATTATTCAGCAGTCATCTCCCACGGCGTTCTAAACGAACGGTTCCTTTTGTTAACGCGTGGTGAAAATTTGCTTTTGTAATTCGTTTCCTCATCCTGGCTATCGTCTATTTGCAGCTATTAATAGCTGTTGCTTGCAATAATTTTATAGCACAAATTGTTACTGCTTATCTTTCTGTTTATATTTTTTTTATTTCCCCACTAATATATACAGTTTTATTCAAAGCTTACTATCGAGTATGACGACGACCAGCATTTTCATAATCAACAAATATGAATTTATGACCAAGTAGTGCATCACCAAGCATCCTAATAATAAAGTAATTTTATGTCCGTAATTGACATTGAGTTTCCTAACATTCGAGAGTTTTTTTTTATTGTAATTAAATACAACCGTGTCAGTCAGTGCAGATGGCAACAAAATCAATTTATTTCTTACTTTTACATACATTGAAATGAACTAGTTTTATTTACCAATAAGTTGATAATCCTATCAGCAAAAATCTCTTTTAATGGCTTTAATGTAAAAGCTTTGAGTGTCATGTTTATTTATATGCAAAATCATGATGACCATCATTGACTTGTGTCAGTCCACTGTAGGACATAGACATAACACATAGCCAATGATTACATAACAGCCTCCGTAGCCTAGTGGTACGGGCGAGAAACCGGAGGTCGTGGATTTAAATCCTGCGGGGACTTAGGGCAATTTGGGTCGATCACCCAATTGTCTGAGAAGTATGCTACTTCAAATTAAATTTTATAATCATTAAGGTAAATTGACCCATTACTGGGATACGGTCCAAAACCCCCTCATGGATAGGGGTGTATTAGGGGAGGCCTATGTTCAAGAGTGGACTATCACAGGCTGATGATGATGATGTTGAAATCATTACTATAATTTTGCATGGGAAAATAATATGTTTTCTCGTAATTTTATAAGTTGGAACCTTGAATGATTCGTATGTGTCCAAAGGTTACTACTTATTTCGTAAAAGATCATGTTTAATTAACTAAGATACCAGCAAATAGATTAAACGAAGAATTAAAAAATATCATTTCTTTAAATTTTTTTTTTTATATATATGTTGAAAAAAACAACAATAAAGATTATTAAATAAAATTATTTTCAGCGCCGTGGTCACGGGGTAGTCTACCCCGTGACCACGGCCTAAGTTTCAAAACGTCGAATTTAAATGTAAAATAAACGCGATAAAATACGTAAAAGTAATTTTATTTAATAATGTATATATTCGACCAAGCAATAGAAATAATTATAACAATAAAAATGTAAAAGATGTAGGTTGAGAAGAAAATTGTATAATTTTATTGGTCTTAATCTCTTATATATTTAAAGGTTCTTTTAAATCAAAATATCATCTTTGACACGTCTTATGTACACGTTGTATGTTTAAGTGAACTAATACTGTATTATCTTAAATAAGCTTTGAATTGGCCAGTGCCATATTTAAAATATTTATATTAAATACTTATCATGTGTTATTCTTAAGACTTAGATATATGCGATCGTGGACTTAATCGTAGATCAATTTAAGTAGCACAATAATGTAAAACATGCTTTATGCCTATCTTTTACGGTTTTGGCCACGTTTGCAATTTAATGGCGCGAGGTCGTGATTTTTGGTGCCGTAATTTTTTTTATTGCTCATATATCTACTAACACTTTTGTAATACGTAGTTTAATCTATCTATGAAACTACGTATTACAAAATTATTTTATAAAATGGAGCCAAATGACTTATCATTTCAAAAAAGCATGAACTAAATTGGACTGCTAAGAGCGGAGCAACGAGGTAACATATATTAACAAAAAGAACAAAACATACGCTTCGAATTGAGTACCTCCTCCTTTTGAGAAGTCAAATATATTTTTTGAATGAAATGACAGTACATAATACAACGTTCAAGTATATATTTGTATCATTAGTGTTAATATTAGGTAAATGGTATGAAGTTTTAAATTTTAGCAGTAATTTGATTGACTCCATTAACAATTACGGTAGATAGGGGTCAAAATAGACATCGCGGCAAAGCTCAGATTAAGGATATATTCAAAGTAATAAATCACAAATTTTGTTATCAATAAACTTCACATATTATTTAAATATCTTTATCCCTGAGTTATGATAAGACAAAATTTGTAAAACCGAGTGGTTGATAAAACTGCATTACGTTATTGCCTATCAGTCTTTCTTTTAAATTACCTCTGTGTATGTATCTCCTGAAAACGTTCACCATAAATTTTCACATGCTCATAGAAAAATGAAAAAAAACACTTGCACCAGCAAATCCAAATGTAAAAGAAGGAGTTTTAAAATTCATTCAGATTCATAAAACGTATAACCATTAATTTCGCGCCATTTTCACCGTTCCCATTGTTCGCGAAAAATTCAACCCTTTAAGAGCTTTTGAATGTAATTAAACGGATGTGATTGTAAGCGTGGCTCGATCGAATGAACGATAAAAATTATTTATGATTTAAAAAACATAATGCTAACCGTTCTTGTCCTTTATAATTGTTAAATTTATCGTTATTAAAGTTATTGATATGCTATGGTGGTAAAACGGAAACAATAAACTTATAAACTTACGTTTTTTATAGTAATACTAGGGATGATTTGTTGCTTTCGTATGCAGTCTAGCGTTTCATAACATAGTGCTGCTAAGAAATTAAATATTTTCATCATTAATATCGAACGTGGCAACGAATTAATCCTTATTTATGATTTAAAATACTTTAACAAAAACTTAAAACACACTATAAAACATATCACAAAGAAAACATACTTATTTAATTATATACACATATAACGTGAACTATTTATTATTTCTTCCTTCTATTCAGAAACAATGAACACGTCAACTAATCAATTTATTTACTGGCAAATACTAGACAGTCTAACCAAAACTATGCAGCAGCAATGTGTTTTAAAAAATATAGAGATTCTTGCGTTGTACTAGATTTATGACCGTAATTATCAAGAAAAACAATATTTTTACGATGCAATACCTTGTCCCACTGGGTTAGTGGCGCGATTCGTATACTCTTTCATTCGAAGCTTTATGACGGCTGAAACGAGCCACGTGAGCCGCTAGACGCGAGTAAAAATGTAAAACTTCCATCGTAAAACCCTAAATTTTCTTATTTAACTGTTTATTGCTCGTAAAGCGTTTAACATAGCATAGCCGCTACCAACGATTAAAATGAACACTGGCCTTGAGGTGATCGAGTACACTTTTTTACCAGTTTTAATATACATAAGAGTACTGAATCAGCTATTATATTACTCTAACTTGGATATTAAAAGCGGTCATATAATTTTTTTTGGTTTGAGTATATTATTTTCAAATAAGATATAAAACTTTGATATGCATTTAAACGTCTCGATATACTAGTTCAAGATTTAAAATAATGTCATTATTAAAAAATCGAAGCAAAAAAGCAGATGCATGAAAATATTTCCTTTAATAAAATTGTTTTGAAAGAATCGTAGCAATACGAAGCAACGATCTAAAATGTAAATTTTATTTCTTTCAAGGCAGACTTTTCTGTAGGAACATTTTCACGTAGAAAGTTACAATTTTCTCATAGTTACGGTAGAAGTCTGCACTCAGTCGTATTGAAAGCATGTTTCTTGTAGGATGAGGATAAAATTGATAGTCTAAGCAATTTTAAGAAAAAATAAGTTCAATTCGAAGAAACAGAAGCATTCAGTACTTTTAAAAGCTAGTTTTACATTGGAAATTCGTTCGATAATTACTGAGGTCGTCCTTATATTTCAAACGCTTAACTTTCTTAATAATATACATAAATAAAATAGTTTGTCTGTTACGATGTTAGTTACTTTTACTTAATGTTTGTATAGCACTAGTTGTTGCCTGCAACGTGACGCGACGTTCTTTTTGTAATATATATATATATATATATATATAAAAATAACAGATTTTTTTTAATGTAATTCTGTGTTTTTTTGTGTTTCGATTTTTCTTTTTGGTGTAATTTATAAAAAAAAAATCGGGTAAGATTTTTTATTCATTAAAAATAATTAACTGTTACCCGCGACTTCTTCCGCGTGGTAATAAATAAAAATATATAAAAAATAGCCCAAGTTACTCTCAGTTATATTAGCTATCTTCCAGGAAATAATCCGTTAAAATTGGACCAACTGTTTCTGAGATTAAACAGAACAAACACGAATAACACAATTTTTTTTAAAATGTGGCTTTGTTAAATATCGACTAAATATCACAATATATCAAAATTTATCTGTAATCAAGCAACATACATATTCGATGCATATAATAAGTTCAGAAAAGACAATGTTTTCATAGGACATAAAATAATGATTCGGAAAATGTACATAAATGAAACTGTAAAGTCTAAACCTAACCTAAAAAACGTATAAACGACACCTGTGTAGGTAATTTGTGTCTGAAGCACATAACCCTCGTGGAAGTGTAACTTTGCATATTTAATGTTTACCCGTGAATAAATGTTAAACGTATGTTAACTTTGTATGAGATATTTTTAAACAGTAATTGTTTTTGTGTTTATATATAATAAGTTTATAATAGGTTTAAGTATATTAGTAGACACCGTTTCCTAACTCATTGTTTTCAATTTTTTTGCTAATAGAATTGAAATTGATAAATCCTCATTATTATGATTCACAAATTATGGTATAGGACGATTTTTTTACTTCAAATTAAATACATGTTTAGGATTGAATTTCATTACAAAGATTCAACCAAAAATAGTAATTAAAATTTAATATATAACATGAAAATATTCCTTTCTTGCCCCTTGACCCTTGAGGTTAGATCTGAGAACTGCACATTATTACTTTGAGACTCTCAATTAATTCACAGCTCTTTTTAAGAAATTCGTACTCATTTAAATTAATAGCACATTTTTTATTGTCGCAAAATCATCATCACCATCATCATAAGCAGCTTTTAGCAGTCCACAGCTGGACATAGGCCTTCTTTCATGAACGAGAACGAGTTGCTCATAATTGCAGGCGGTTTGTCAATAGACTAATAACACTTGTACTTAGGTAAGTTCAAATTCGACGCAGAGGTCAATCTACGAATCCAATTCGCATGAGCAGCATTCGGGAAGCTTAGGCGTTTCCTCTCGTCCGGTTCCGGAGAGTTTACCCAGTGTGTGTTGCCAGTGACGACCTATGACACTGGGACGAGGTCCTTCACTGCTGGCCGTATGTGTATGCTCCAAGTCGCTCAGCCAATCACCAATGTAATGCCAGACTCAAGTGGTTCTGAATATAGCAAATTACAAAATTAAATAAAAAGTTGTTCTACTTGTATTCTGCGCGTATTTCAATTAAATTAAGTGACTCAAGTGATTTAGGGTATTTCTAGTCAAGATAACCATATTTTGGCATCTAGGTATTTATATTAATGACTAAATTAACTAACAACGTGCCCTAGTGGAAAAGGAAATGGAATTAATATCTCAAATACAAATACCCTAAATCGGAAATGTTCGTACAGTTAATGTTAACAAAATTTTTTTTATAGCATACATGGCAGACGAGGCCACCTGATGGGAGTGGTCACCGACGCCATAGACGATGCAATCCATGTGGTATCGCCAAGCGCGCCTGCACCGTGAGACAAAGTGTTAAGTCTCGTTTACCCAGTAAATACGCTGGCTACGGTGCCCTTCAAATCGGAACACTGCAGTGTTTTCACACTTCTGCATCGCGGCTGAAATAGAATAATATATTCTTACCGAGTCCGTTAGCACGGCTAATTTTTTTTTCTGGTTTATATATTCATCTTCTCGACGTATGAACACTTATTGGCGTTAAAAGCTACGGAGGCAGGAAGAATTTTCAAATATGTTGATATCGATTGCTACATTTTGGTTAGCTTCAGGACAAAAACTATTGCAGAAAGTTAATACCGTCAATAGCTGAAAATATCAAGCGGTCTAATTACATATCAATTACTAATTTTGTGTCTTAAATAGTATCGAAAGCGGTGCTTATAAGGCCCTAAATAAATATAATAACTTATTAAAAATATATTTAAGTTATATAGTCTTAAGTTACGACGTTATCCTCTTACTTATCTTGCCTTACGCAAATAAAACATTTATGTGAATAAGTGACATAAATATTTAGGTGTGGGTGTGTATGTGTGTAATTATGCATCATACAATAATAAAAATTCAAACACTTATAATACCAATTATTAAACTGGGTAGAAAAATAAATATAATCGAATGCAACACATTCAACGACTAAGCAAAGTAAAAGGTGCAACTTAACTGCAAAAGTCAAATCACATTTACTTAAAATTGCTTTAAACATAGTTTTTACTTTTTATCTGCATTAAAACGTGCTTTCAAATCTACTAAGTGAAAAGTTCCACTACAACTGTAAGAAAATTGCTACGTTTTATGTAAGAATGGTCTTAAAGAAAAATCTGCCTTGAAAAAATTAAAAACAACTCTTTTATAAGTTTCGCCTTTGTATTGTCATACTCTTTTAATACTTGAATAAAAGACGTAAGGTACCGCATTTCATGAAAATAAAAAAGAAACACAGAAAAATGTTTTTATTTAAACCTTAACTATAACACATTTCTGTGATCCTTACGAAACTAATCTTATAAGTATTTTAAAATTATGACATCGTGGCACACAACAAATATATCTATTAATCAATAAAACTGAAGATAAATCAGATTACAACAAACTTTACAGTCAAATTGCTCATAATTTTGTTATAAGCATTCCAAAAACAATTGTTCTACTTAACCACGTTTTTAATAAAATTGCGACTTTAAGAATATAGATCTATTATCTTTACCTAGAAATGTAAAATTAGGTTCTACAGCTTCATAAGCAACTTACAAGTATATCGCATGTCTCCCCATCAAGGACAAGGCTGTGTTAAAAAGGACTGTTGGTCGACCCCCACCAAGTGGGATGGCGATCTCCGTGCAGTAGCCGGTGCAAGATGGCAGTGAGCAGCAGGTGATCGGGCGTCTTAACGTTTAATGAAAAACTATGTCCAGCAGTGGACTGATAGGTGTTGTAAAGTTGAACTCAAAAGAGACTTGTAAAAAGTGGCTGTCCAAATTCTTCGCAAATAAGTAAGGGATCTTCTGAGAGGGAGGTATTATGAAGTTGCCGTCTAAATGGAAACAGATTATCGAACAAAGCAGCTCATATTTGAGCTAAATCCGTTCACTTTAACATTTTATATAGCATTGAAAAAGAGCGTAAAGTGGGAAGGATGATATTTGACCACCTGTTATAATAACTTAAGTGTTATACAGCTAGTTCTCGTTTTATTAATCAGTTTGGAGCTAAATAAATGAACAACAATTTAATTCAACATTTAATATGTTTTCGTCTATATATTATGATAACAAATAAATAGTTGGGTTATGATAATAGAAAAATGAATGTTCGGATAAATATTGCAACAGAAAAACCAACAATTTTAAATTATCAAGACATCTTTGTCTCCAAGAAATACACATTCACGTTACTAGTACTTTGAAGCAGAATTGAATTTTTAGCAGAATTGGAAAGTTCATTTTCAGCTATGGCACCAATAGTGCATGAAAAATAAAATCAATTGCCACAGCATTTTAAGAAAAGGTAAGTTGTATTTAAGTTAATAGGAGTTTCGTTCATTCATTTGCAAAAATGTTGTTATAAATCTCAATTTAAAAATACGTACAACATTGACAACTTCCTGAGGCGAGTGACAAATAAAATCAATTATATGCCGACGAATAATATTAATTCCTCAACCAGTCAACTTTTCTTTTGTTCTGGATCTCAAAAACAATAATGTCTGCTCCTTACGGTTAATGCCTGCACACACCCACAAAGCACAAAAAGCTGAAAACATATTTACATATTATAATATTATTTAAAAGCCTATGAACCCTCTCTAAATACTATTATTTATACCTAATATAAGACATAACGTAACAATGTAATGTACGAAAAGAGTACTTGAGTTTTATCTCATACAAATTATGTAAAAAATTAAATTTAAATGCATTCGGAACGCACAACAAAATTATTTAGGAGTTGAGCTAATTACATGTCAGAACTGTAACATCAATTGAAAGTTTCGTCGCTGTCGCAATTGTGAAGCGGGGTTTCTACGTAGTTAGAGGGTACAAAAAATTGTGCTTATGTTTTTAGCATCGTGTAGTAGAAAATGTGATTCTGTTTAAGGTTCAACTTGTGATTTTTTATTATTTTCGCTCAATGTGTAATTATTTAAATGTAATTTTAGTCTACGTCACAGACATCAAATATTCAAAGCTGTTAGTAACAAAGATCACAATTTAAAGTCGTAAACACTTTACACTTTTTCCGTTACTTACGTAATAAAAGTTACGAAACGAAAAAGATGAAGGTAAATTATCCATAATAAAAACTATAAATTAATATAATTTGTCTTAAATCTGTAGGTGCGTGGGCGTCATGTGTTAAGGTGTTGGGAAGGTTAAGTTAAGTTAGATGAAAATTTACCAAAGAAAAAAGTTAACGTTACTGACCACCGAAATATAACCTTAAGTATATACGATTTCTTGATAAGAATTAACTTACATTTATTGGGTATACAAAATAATATTGTTACAAACCAGTAAATGGTGCAGTCGAGAATCAATAAAAGTAATAAGAAAATAAATAAAATAAAAGTAGTAAGTAATTTTACATTTATTACTCAAAATGCAAACGACACGTTTCAATACTGATTATTGACGGGACATAATTGCAATCAGACTATATCAATAGGAATGAATACAAAATATAAACTTCATTGCTAAAATCGTCGTATACTTCATTGCATTTCTGCCAAAGTAACTCCAATTTAATATATTTGAACCTTACTTACTCATAAAACATGCTTTTAAATGTTTTATTTTGACGGCAGATAAACCTTATCGGCTGTTTCTAGCCTAATGCCCGGCAGATGCTTTCATTCACTTTATTTGTTTTATTTTCAACAGAGTAACTAATCTAACGGAAAGATAAATTGCTTCCTCCGCTTGAAAAGTTTGAAGGCGCTTTAAAATATTCTTTGTTTTAACTCTGCTGCATAATTTCTTTAGTATGTATGGCTGTTTATAGTATTTATTGAGAAAAGAATTAAGGCATATTAAAAATATCTTAACTTTACAATTGATATTGCGTTTAAATTATAAGAAGTATTTTATCTTGTATGACAACCTTAATGTTTTCATCACCTCCATTTACATTGCTCTAAAAACAGAAGGTTAGAAACCTGTAGGGAAACAATTTAGTGTTATCATTGTTTCTGGTTGGTTATGCCAATTTTATCCAATTATCTAAAAAGTATGACGACGAAGGTTATAGGAAAAAATTGAGCCTTTGCCTCACGGTTTTCCTATAACCTTCGTTGTAGGAAAAAGTTAGTAAAGGACTAGATAACTACGCAAAATAATACGCAATAATATTAAACTTCTTAAGACCACAGTCTTTGACCGTAACGTAGAAAACGTTAGTGTGTAGTTATTAGTGTTCGAATTTATTAAGATTACAGAACTTACTATTTATACCAATTTCGAGAGTGACCATCGGACAACAACAACACGAGTCGAATTGAATAGGACGAGTTTATTTAGCGGTATCATCTCGATTAACACCGGACATTACGAACAATAGCACCGGCTATAATGAGTTGTTAGTTAACAACAAGCCCCGAAAACAAACCTCCTTTTTCTGTGTGATTTTAGAATGTTAATTAACTCCAACCGAGAGTCACTGAATCACAATGATACCGCAACATTACGAACTAAACGCTCACAAAGGAGCGCGCACTTTATACAAGGGACTGAAAGTTAGTCATACGCTAGGCACTGATGTGACAAGATAATGTTTAAGATAATACTCTAGCTTTTGTGAATATGCAAAGGTGTATTTTAAACTTTATTTTATTATTCACACGTAGGCGAAGGTAACATTTATTCCACAATTATTATTATTTTTCTAATGACGATTTAATGTTTTTGGAGCGAACCACTACAACCCAACGGAGTAGCCTATTTGGCTAACTTTATGTTCTTCTGCCTTCTAAATGTTACGTCTCATTTACACAGTAATTACGTTAGCTACGGTGCCCTTTTACACTCAGTGCGACGTTCAATGAAGGTAATTTTTGAAGAAATGTAAGTTTTGGATGTGCTGAGTCGGTGGATGCAGGTGGCGCAGGATCGTACATCTTGGCGGCTCATGGTGGTAGGTTCCTTTTTTACAGGGGACCGTCTGGGTTGACAACACCGCGGTACCTATTTCTTTATTAAAGTAGTAGTGTGCAAATACTGCTGTGTTCTGGTTTGGACGGCACCATAGCCAGCGTATTCACTGGGTAAACGAGACTTAACACCTTATGTCTCACGGGCAGCGCGTTGGTGATATCACTAGTATTGCCAATGTCTGTGGGCGTCGGTGATCATTTTACATCAGGTGGCTCGATTGCTCGTCTATCTGTCAATACAATAAAAAACAAATGAGGGAGGAGGCCTATGTCCAGCAGTGAATTTTGTTTGGTTGATATGATGATAATGATGATGATGAAGTGTTTAATTTTCGGCTGTGATTCACTATGTATTAGACAGCAAGGAGAAACATCATGAAGCTTTTCTAAAAGTTTTCTATATATTCATCAGCATTATCATAATCAGCCTCTATCAGTCCACTGCTAGACATATGCCTTTTTAAATGAACGCCAAGACGGCCGATTCCCTGCTACTCGCTGCTTACTTGAACCGGCTACTGCACGGAGATCGCCATCCCGCCTGGCCGGGGGTTGACCAAAACTCCGTTTTCCTAAACGTGGCCTCCACTCTACAACCTTATGGGCCCATCGGCCATCCGTTCTTCGGACTACGTGACCGGCCCACAGCCACTTCAACGAGCTAACCCTTTGAGCTATGTCGGTAACGTTCGTTCGTTTCTGTACATTACATTTAAATATATGCACCTTATAATTAAATCACAAACAAAGGACGTGTTGCTCAGCATGGGGCTTCACAACTTACTTTAAACTGTAACCTAATAAGCTTTGCAAATGGGTTTCAGGCACATTGTTAACACACGAAGTAGTAATTTTCAACATGCTTCTAATCGAATTTTATATTCATTTGGTGAATTAAATCATTACTATAGTAATGATTTGGGATAGGACAATAAAATGTTTTTTTGTAATTATTAAATCCCATTAAACACTTATTTGGGAAATATAAAATAATATTTCTGAACGAATGACACAACGTCATCTAGTCCCGAGCCAACCAAGCAAAGTTTGTGCTATGGAATCTTTAGTTTTATTTTAAGTGTAAATATTGTATGTATACATATATGTATAAGTATAAATATCTATACTTGACTATGGATATTTGTGTGTATGCATTAATTTTAGAATACTTAGTCTTATTGCTTTTTAAGTACTCTTTTTGCCTCTATTTATTTATGCTTCTAACACACGTAGTACAGAGGTTATAGGTGGGGACCTATAATCTCTGCACCACCCCAAGGTTGACTGGGAAAAAATGCCTAAGGCATTGAGCCGCCTCTGTACTACGTGTGTTGGAAGCGTAAATAAATATAAATAATTGAAGTTGTATATTTAACACAGTAGTTTGATAAACTCTGTTAACACTCACGGCAGGTAAAGTTAAAAAAGGGTCAAAGTTCAGACTTAGAATATATATCCAAAATATTAAATCACAATTATGAAAAATTGTAATTAACATAGTATATTATTACTCAAGGAGATATGATAGTAAAAAATGAATATTGAGCGGAGATAAAATAATATAGAGCGGTTGGTAAAGCACCTACAAAATTCTGGTTTCAAAAATGGATAAAACACTTGCACCGGCAAAACCAAATGTAAAAGAAGGAGTTCTAAAATTCATTCAGATTCATAAAACGTATAACCATTAATTTCGCGCCTTTTTCACCGTTCCCATTGTTCCAAAGATTAACCCTATAAGAATTTTAATTCTAATTAAACGGATATGATTGCAAGCGTGGTTCGATCGAATGAACGATAAAAATGATTTATGATTTTAAAAATATAGTACTAACCGTTCGTGACTTTTATAATTATAATTGTTTGTAATTATTAATATCGAGAAAAGGGAATAATAAATTTATCTCAAAGGCAATTGTGTTCATACATATTAAAATAGAATACGTTTTCTGTACAGTAATAATAAAGACGATTCGTTCCATTTGTATACTTAAATACTAAACGTGGAACTAAATTAATCTTTAATAAAATACTCAAACAAAACTATGTAAAACATCAGGTAAAACGTATCACGAAAGGAGACATACTTATTTTAACTATCTATACATATGTAAATTACTTTGTGAACTATTTATTATTTCCTCCTTCTATTCAGAAACAAAGAACATTTCCACTAAATGGTTTATGTACTAGCACATAGTGCAAATGGTAACGGCTATGAAACAGTAACACGCGTTTAAAAATAAAAATTATTTCCTTGTACTAGATTTATATAATTATCAAGAATAAATATTTTTACTATAACCTTGTCCCATTGATTGGGTGATTCATAAACTCTTTCATTCAAACTTATGACTTGGTCGAAAAGAGCCTCGTGAGCCACTGAAATAAAATTTGAACTTACAAAAACCCTAAAGTTTCTTTTTAACTTTTTTTTGCTCCGTAAAATTTTTAACACCTAAAGTTAAAAATAACACTGGCCGGGGTGTTCGTTTCTTTACCAGTTTTTAACCCGGTAATGTCCTTTATTACCTAACTGGAGATAAAAACTCTAAATTTTTGGCGGCCCAAGGGGAATCTCTCAATTTTATTTTTCTTTTCCTAAATTTCCTTCACAATTTCTTTCATCTTTCCTTTGGGGATGTTGAAATGTGAGAAGTGGCCCCACCCTTTGAGAAGGTCCTGGCTTAAAATGAAAGGTTTTCAATCCCGGTATAAAGAACTCTTCGTCATACATATCCCCGACGTAACAGTAACTCCGCCCTCTGTCCTCAAATGAGCCCTAGGATACCTGGTACTATGGAAACAGTCCTTTCGGTTATAGGCCTTTTAAGTTTTTGGATTGATGGGGGCTGGGCCCAATTTTTTACTAAAATGCCCGTTAAGGTGAAATAGCCTCGTCAGAGCATTTATGTTATTGAAGGAATAAACCATTCAACATTTCATTCCTAATTTGTCTTTGCCTCAGTTTCCAATTATTGAAAACTAATTTTAAAGTGCAATATAAATCTTTCTTCAAAATCCCTTTGAACGATTTGGAACGTTTAATGCTCCCGGGCACGAGTTGACTGTGTGGTTTTGGAATAATGTGTCACTGTCTTATTTTTGTTCTCGGGCGTCGGCCAACCACCCGGTTTTCTAACGTCGAACCTTCTCCTCGAACTTAACCCCTTTCTTAATCTTTGAAGGTTGGGTTCTCAAGTTGTTAAACCTTTGTGTTCTCGAAATTTACCGCCAACATTTGAAATTGTCGTTTTATAAAACTCGCTAAAACCTCCACGCAAATTCCCAAAAAATTTTCCCCCTTCCCCTCACCCTCCCGCCCTGTTCGTTTTTATTCAAATTTTCTTTTTCAAAAGACTTGGGAACATGTAAAGAAAAAAAAAAATAATCTGAATTGAAACATTTAGCATTAAAGGCTTTTACTAATTCTTTGTAAACGTCCTCTTAAATTCAATAAGGTTATATCCTTGGACAATTGGTGTTTATTATAAATCTTAATTTGATCTAAATATAAAATAGCTGTCTTAAATTTTTTTTGCTCTTAATCTTTTTTTCTTGTTCTTTGCATTCGTATATCAATTTCTTTTACTAGATGGTTTTTGTTTTCTTTTTTAAATATATTGTATAATTATAATTTTGTCAAAGATTAAATAAAATAAGTAAAATGTTTTTTGGTTCAAGTATATTATTGCATAAAACACAATAAACATTTTTATAAATTTTAATAATCTCATACACTTTTTTTTGTTAATATATATGTTGTTTTTATATCTAAGAAAAATAATAGTTCCTAAAGGGTTGAGCACGGCAAACTTTTGGAAACCGATGTCAAGGCACTTTCTGCCAAATTTACGGGAAATAAATCAATAATTGACATGGAATTTGTGTGTAAACTTAATTTTAGAATACTTATCTTATTGCTTTTTAAACTTTTTGCCCATTTTTTTTTAAACACGTGGCCGAGGTTAAGGGTGGGACCCATAATCTGCACCACCCAAGGTTCACTGGGAAAATGCGGCATTGAGCCGTACCCTGTTGTTAGAAGATAAATAAATATAAATAAATGTAAGAATTTATATTTAAACAGAGTTTGATAAACCATGAAACTAAGGCAGGTAAAGTTAAAAAAGGGCCTAAGTTCAGACGAATATATATCCAAAATATTAAACACAATTATAAAAAATTTGAAATTTTTCAATATTTAAAGGATAAATGATAGTAAAAATGAATATTGAGCGGAATAAAATAATAAGGCGGGTTGATAACCCACAAAATTTGTCAAAATTGAAAAACATTGGGCAAAACCAAAAAAAAAAGGAGTTTAAAAAATTATCAGATTCATAAAAGTATAACCAAATTTTTTTTTTCACCGTTCCCATTGTTCCAATTCAACCCCTTGGAGATTTTCAATTTAATTAAACGGATATATGAAGGGGGGCTGATAATGAACGATAAAAAGATTTATGATTTTAAAAAATATGTACCAACTGTTCTTGTTTTTTAATTATTTGAATTATTAATTAAAAGAGAATAAAAATTTATCTCAAAAATGTGTTCATAATATTTAAAATACGTTTTCTGTACAGTAAAAAAAGACGATTTGTCCTTTTTTATACTTAAATACAAATGGAACAAATTAATCAAACAAAACTCAAACAAAACATTAAAACATCGGTAAAACGTATCACGAAAGGAGCATATTTTTTAACTATCTACATATGTAAATTAGTTTGGAACTATTTATTTTCCTTCATTCAGAAACAAAGAAATTTCCAAAAAATTTATGTACTAGCACATACAAATGTAAATGGCAAAGCACAAAGGTTTAAAATGTTATTTTTAATGATTTTTAATTATCAAGAATAAATTTTTCTATAATACCTTTCCAATTTTGATTAGGGTGATTCAAAAACTCTTTCATTCAAAATGGGTTTGGAAAAATTGAACAGAGGAAAAGAACTTACTAAAACCCTAAAGTTTTTTAACTGTTTTTGTCAAAAAATTTTGAACTTAGCCTTAGAATTAAAAAAACACGGCCTTGGTTTGGCCCAAATTTTAATATACAAAGAGAATGAATAATTATATTATAAGGGAGATAAAAAGGGCATAATTTTGGGTGCCTGGCGGGATACTCTTTCCAATTTATTTTCTGTGTTCAAATTTCAAACCTAGGTCTTTAATGTTCGTTTCATCTTACGCTGACGGGATGTTGGGGTGGAATTTCCCTGTTGAGACCAGGTCCGGCATTCCTGAAAGTTTTAATCCGGTATGAAAACCTTCGACCCCAATGCCCGACGTAACAGAACTCGCGCCCTCGCCATCCCCAAAAGTAAGGCCCAGAAACCATTGACATAGGGCCCAAACAGTCACTTTGGACTATGTGGCTTTGATGCTTAAGTTTTGGATTGATGGGGCTAATAGCGCAATTTGTTACTAAAATGCCCGTTAAGGTGAAATGAGCTCGCAGAGAACATTTATGTTTGAAGGAAGTAAACCGATTCAACATTTCATTCATAATTTGTCTTTGAATACCTCAGTTTTTTAATTATTGAACCAACTGAATTTTTGTAAGGTGCATATAAATCTTCTTCAAATCCGCTTGCTGTAACGATGTCCTGGATACGTTTAATGCTCTGGCGCTTACGAGTTGACTGTGTCGGATTTCGCGAATAGACTGTGTCACTGTGTCATGTTTTGTTCCGTGCGTGACGTCCTTGGGCAACCCACGCGGTTTATCTAACGTCGAACCGGTCTCCTCGAACTTAGCAACCCTGTTCTTAATCGTTTGAAGAGTTGGAGTGTCAAGTTGTGTAAACCTTTGTGTTCTCGAAATTTACACGCGCAACGAGTTGCCAGATTGTCGTTTTATAAAACTGCTAAACGCTCCATCATGACAAATTCCCAGAAACCAGTTACTCCCCTTCCCTGCACCGCTCACGCGCCCTGTTCGTTTTATTCAAATTTTACTTTTCAAAAGACTTATGGGCCAACATGTATAAGAAAAATTAAAAAAATAATCTAGATCATGAAACATTATGCATTAAGGCTTTTTGCACTAATTCATTATGTAACGTCCTCTTAAATTCAATAACCGCCGTTATATCCTTGGTACAAGTTGGTAGTTTATTATAAATCTTAATTTGCATGCTAAATATACCATAAAGAGCTGTCTTAGAATTTTTTGCTCTTAATCTTTTATTTCTTGTGCTTAACATGCATTCGTACTCATCAATGTTCTTTTTTACATAGATGGTTTTGTGTTTTTCTTTCCTTATATATTGTATAATTATAATTTTGTGCAAAAGATTAAATAAAAATAAATAAAATGTTTTTTTTTGGTTCAAGTATATTATGTGCATAAAACACAATAAACATTGTTATAAATTTTAATAATCTCGATACACTTTTCTTTTTGTGGTAATATATATATGTTAGATTTTTTTATATACTAAGAAAAAATAATACGTTCCATAGCACGTTGAGCTACGGCAAACTTTTGGACCAAGCCGATAGTCGGAGGCTACGTTTCTGCCCCGTAGGTTATCACGGGGAGTAGGCATTGGTTAAATTCTGCAGTATCGACGACGTGATATTGTAGTTTAGCTTCCTAAATGCTGCCCAGCCCATCTGAATCCTCCTATTATCTTCTCTCTCTCTTGAAGCTGTGTCTACCCAACTGCAATACGTGCCCGAGGTAAACATATACTTCGAGAATTCGAGCGGGAGAACGTATTCGTTGAACATGACTTTCGTCTTGTTCAAGTTCATCCTGAGTCCAATACGTCGGGACGATTCATGTACGCTGTGCAACATTTCCTGCAAGCACTCCAACGACTCAGCCAATATGATAATATCGTCAGTGAAACGGAGGTGTGAAAGGTACTCGCCATTAATGTGAACGCCACGTCCAGTCCAGTCTAGGGAAGTCTTAAAGACGTCTTCCAATGCATTAGTGAACAGTTTCGAGAATATTACATCCCCCTGTCTCACTCCTCGATGCAATGAGACTGGTCTCGTTTGACCCCCGGAATTAGGACGGACATAAACGCAGCGCTATACAGACTTTTTTACACCTCGGCGAATCGATAATCGACCTGAGATCGTTGAAGAGCTTCCAGAACAGCCCTAGTTTCTACATAGTATAAAGCTTTCTTATTCATCCGGCAAAGAACGAAAGCTACCGACATAGCGCAAAGGATTAGCTCGTTGAAATGGCAGTGGGCCGGTGGGCAGGCCACGCTTAGGAACACGGAGTGTTGGTCAACCCCCGACCAGGTGGGATGGCGATCTCCGTGTTCAAATTGATAGCGAGTTGCAGTGGATCGGCCGTCTTGGCGTTCACTGAAAAGGCCTATGTCCAGCAGTGGACTGATAAGGGTTGATTATGATGATGAAGAACAAAAAACTGTTACCCGCGACTTTTTCCGCGTGATATTATATTTAAAAAAAGTAGCCTAAGTTACTCCCAGTTGTATAAGCTATCTTCCAGTAAATAATCCGTTGAAATTGGACCAACCATTCCAGAGATTAGCCAGAACAAACAAACCTACAAAAAAAATTAAAATGTGGCGTTGTGAGAATTCGTTAAACCAATCAAAATATATAAAAAAAAAGGTTTTCCTAAATGTATTAATGTAAATATTTCATATTCGATGCTAAAAAAGTTCGAAAAGAAAAAGGTTAATTGAGACTTTAAAAGAAAGATAAAAAACGAAAATATACATTAATGAAACTGTAAAAGTCTAACCTAACCCAAAAACTATAAACGACACCTGTGTGGGTGATTTTACGAACAAAACCCTCGAGGAAGTGTAACTTTGCATATTTAACGTTTTCCCGTGAATAGATAACAAAGTTATCTCACTTGATGGATATTTTAAACAGCAATATTTCCTACCGCAAACAAATATCATAAAAAACCGTTTCTTTACGTTTTATATAAACATTTAATTGTTTTTACAAAATAAGTCATATTGATAAATCGTAATTACCATGATAAATTACTTCACTCCAAATAAGAACAATGTATAAGCAACAGTACATTACATTTTAGGCCTTAAGCTAGCAATTTTTTAGTTAGTACAATTAAGATTAAACATTAAGTTAATATATTGAAAATGGCATAACAATATTTATTTGAGATATAAAATTGAATGACTCAATAATAAATATTAACAAAATGATACATCTACAATATTGAAATTAGTTATGTTTTGTTTAAAAAAAAAGGAAAAACTTAATCAGATCGACAATTTAAAAAAATTCAAAAAATTGCAACGATCTTGGTTCGAAACCTTATTTTTATTATAAATACATTTTTCAAAGTTACGTCAAGAATTTTATACTTAGTAGAATTGAAACGACATTATCAGTCGTAGCAAAATAGTGGGATGAAGATAAAATAAATGCCCCTAACAATTTACAAAAAAATCAAACTCTACACATTTTAATGAAAAAGGGTATCTAAAAATCTTTTATTTAGCAAAAACTAAAAGAATTAATCCTAAATTCTTCAGTATTTAAAATAGTCACTCAATTATAATTTTCGAAGCCGAAATAACAAATGTACTAAAATTAACACTTTGTTCTTGATTTACCTTTTCCTAACATTATGACTGAAGTGAAAGAATTCTTCAGTCAAGATAAATATTCTGGTTCTAAAGGGAATTTAAAACAAATTTTAATACCAACTGTCCGAGTGGAAGGATCCAAATTAATATCACGAATACAAATTTCCCTGACGAATTTTTAAAAGTTTCAAACAGAATAACTCGGTATTCTTTCCATTATCCTTTAATAGAGCTAATTTTAACATTTTATGTCACTTATATAATCTTCTAATGGATTTTCGGACTCCTTTCAACGTTTTAAGCTTCGAAGGCAGGATGAGGTCACAATCATTCTGATAACATTGCTGGATAAGAATCGGTAGATCACAGGGAGGTTCTGAGGGAAGATAACTATTTCAAAGAGCACAAATAATTGGTAACTTTTAACGATTATATATCAATAGCCGATGTGACCAGCTTAAACTTAAAACTTGATGAACCATCTGTTTCCACCTTATGCTCTTCATTGAATAGATTAGCTTCTTGAGTGTTTCTTTCGCCTGTCTCCGCAATTTAGGGTCTTATATTGTCTTAATAGGGATATTTATGTGATTCTAATTCAATAATATAACTGACTAAAAATATTAAATTAGTCTTAAATCACGACCTTGTGCAAATAAATTGAAATCTCTCGCTTATATTGCCAAATGCAAATTAATCATTTGTGTGAATTACATAAATAAAATTTTGTGGGGAAAGGGCGTAATTTTTTATCACCCTTCCTAATATAAATTTAAACATAAGAAAAGACAACTCACTAAAGAAGTGAAAAACAAAATCAGTAATATTTAACGGAAAAAAAAGGGCCTTCACCAAAAAACCTATACATTTTATTAAAATTGCTTTGAACATAGTTTTTACTTCTATCTGCAAAATGTCTTTCAATTGTACTATGAAAAGTTCCATATAACTGTAAAGATAATTACTACGTTTTCTGAAATATTCTAGAAAAATCTGTTTTTGAAAAATTAAAAAATTATAAGTTTTTGCCTGGCATTGTTTTTTTTAAATACCCTTTAAAGAATAAGTTACCATGTGTTAAAATAAAAAAAGAAGTTTTTTCGTAAATTTAAACCCATAATAATTTATTTAAATAAATTTGGGATTCTTCTTTTTACTATCATGGACCGTTACCTATTTTAAACAATTATTTAAAACCCGTCAATATTTATTAACAAATTAAAATTTCAAATAAAAGTCTACAGATTCTTACTAAATTAAGATCGTTAACACGAAGAATGTCAAAAAACAACTGCACACAGTTATATTAAACGTTTAGTTATATTTTATCTGGAATCAATTTTTAATCTTAAATAGGTAAAATATTGTTTAATAAAATTTTAACCAATGGGAAAATTTGTTTAAAAGGAAAACCCCTATTATTTAAAAATTTGTTATCGTCTAATTTCTTCACCAAAATGTTCACATGTTCATAAAAATGGAAAACTACCCCAAAAACCCAAATGTAAAAGAAGGAGTTTTGAAATTCATTCAGATTCATTAATTTCGGCCATTTTCACCTTCCCATTGTTCGAAAAATTGACCCCCAAACCTTTTGAATTCTAATTAAACGATGAAAACAAAACAAAAAAATTATTTCATTTAAAAATAAATTAACCGTTTGGCTTTGATAATTGTTAAATTTAAATTATAAAAAATTTGATATCGGGAAAAAGGAATAATGAACTTATCCCAAAACGATTATATATCCATATTAAAATGAATTACACTTTCTATAGTAATAATAGGAAATTTGTTGCTTTCATATGCCTAGGTTTTGCATATTTTTTAGAAATTGATATTTTCATCATTAATATCGACGTGGCAAAATTAATCCTTATTTATGATTTAAATCTTTAAAAAACAAAAATACAAAAACATAACGAAAGAAAACAAATTTCATTTAATTATAACACTATATCGTGAACTATCTATTATTTCTTCCTTCCATTCGAAACAATGAACATCCCTAATCAATTTTTTCTGGCAAATACTAGAATCTAACCAAAACCAGACAATATTTTAAAAAATATGAAATTCTTGCGTTTATAGATTTATGACCGTAATTAAAAATATGATTAATACCTTGTCCCTTGTGAATCATAAACTTTTCATTTGAAGCTTTATGACGGCTGAAACAGCCCGTGGGGCAGGTAAAAATGTAAAACTTCCTTGTAAAACCCTAAATTTTTTTTTTGTTTTTGCTCGTAAAGGAACTACTAGCCCGCTACCAACGATTAAAATGAACCGCCCGGAGGGGATCGTGTAAAACAGTTTTAATATCAGGTACTGAATCGGGAGATATAAAAAACACTTGGATATAAAAGGGTTAATAATTTTTGGTTCATGTTATTATTTGGTAAAGATAATAAACTTTGTTATAAACTTTAACATCTCGATATAAAATAATGACATAATAATAAGCATGAAGCAAAAAAAGCTGATGGATGAAAAATTGTTTTGCAATAATCATTGCAATACGAAGCATCGATCTTAAATGGTATATTTTATTTCTTACAAGACAGACTTTTCTTGTAACATTTCCGTAAAAGTTGCAATTTTTCATAGTTCGGTAGGGCTCTGGGGCAAAAAGGCATGTTTCTTTGGGAGGAATAAATCAATAGTCTAAGTTTTGAAAAAAAAGGTTCACTTGGAAGAAACAAAAGATTCAGTATTTTTAAAAATTGTATTGGGAGTTCGGAGATAATTTTAGGTTTTCTAGTATTCAAATATATCCTACTTAATAATATATATAAATACAATAGTTTGTCTGTTCCGATGTTCATATAATTGAAATATTAAATTAAATTTGATTGTTGTTGGACTATATTAAAGAGATACATATCATAAATCATCTTTAATAAAAGGGACGCTGGTAAGAATAAAATCTTTCCAAACCTTAAATCTTATAGTAGACAAATAAATAAACTGAATGTAAAATTTTAAATATTATTAAATTACAGTTCTAAAAGTTTGGGTAGGACATCTTTACCTATACCACCCGTTCCAATGGGGTTGGTGGTGAACCTCTTTTCCCATCAACGATTGCTCATCTTACTTTTCAAACATTGGGTGATAGCCCAATTTGTTTTCACTAAAACTCGGAAAATTTGTTGGTCCCCAAGGATTTTTAAACATTTATATAAAAATTTAATATTTTACTTTAATATAAAACGTAACAAATTGATCCTAATTGATGGTTTAAAAATTTAACAAAAAACATTAATTTTTTATATGGTTCAAAGGAATATAGACAGTCTAAGCAAAACTATTACGGATGTGGCAAAAGAAATTCTTTCCTTGTCCCTGATTTATAACCTTTTTATCAAGAATAACAATATTTTTAGATGCTACCTTTCCCCGTTTAGTGCTGAACATAAACTTTTATTCAAAACTTTTGACGGCGAAACAAGTCGTGAGCCGTGACGAGTAAAAAAAAAACTTCCTCAAACCCTAAATTTTCTAAAAACTTTTATTGCCGTAAAGGTTTTGGGCCCATAACCGTACCCGGGATTAAAATGAACACTGCTTGGGGTGATCAGTACGCTTTTAACCGTTTTAATTAACAAAACTAAATCAGAAAAATATTTATATTACTCTAACGGATAAAAAGGGTCTTTATTTATTTATCATCTTTTTTTTGTTCAATATATAATTTTACTTTTTCAAATTTTATCAAATTATATACTCTTTGTTCAAGATTTAAAATAATGACTTGTAATAAAAGGGAAGAAAAAGCAAGGTGAAAATTTTCTCTGGTAAAATTTATTTCAAAAAATAAGCAATGGAAAAACAATGATGTTAAATTAAATTTTTTCTTTCAAAGAATCTTTTAGGAACATTTTCCCGTGAAATTTAATTTTTCAGTGACGGTAGAACTCCGCATGGGTCGTATTAAGCATGTTTTTTAGGAGGAAGTAAAATAAAAACTAAAACTTTAGAAGAACTAAGTTCGTTGGAAAGAAACAAAGCATTAGTACAAAAGCTAGTTTGATTGGAAAACTTAAATCTTATTGAGGTTTTTTCTTATTTTTTCTGAAAACAATGCTCAAAATATACGTAAATACGATAATTTGTCTGTTTCGATATTTTTTACTTTAACTTTTAGGTTTATATACCTGTCGTTGCGGAACAGACGCGATCCGGGTAATATATATAAAGATTTTTTTATATTGAGAAAAATAACCTACCCTAATTTCTTCCGCTCGGTATTATTTGAAAAAAAACTGTTAGATTAGTCTTCCGGTCAATATTCCGTTAAAATTGGACCAACTACTTTAGAGGTTAGCCAGAAAAACTTATCGATTCACAACATATGAAAATAAAACATGGTTCTTACTTAAATTTATTCATAGTTAAATATTAGTCATATTGTGCATTAAATTAGAAAAAAAGGGTTACAATTTAACTTTGGCAAAAAAACAATTCGAAGAATGTACTAAATGCCAAAAGTCAAACCTAACCTTAAAACTATAAACGCCCTTGTGGTAAGTGTCGAAAAACCTTTGGAGTGTAACTTTGTTTTTAATGTTTGCTCGTGAATAGATATTAAACTTATATTAACTTCGTATGAGATATTTTTAAACAGGAATGGTTTTGGTTTATATTTATCTTTATAATAAGTTTGTTAATATTAAAGACACCGTTTTTATTTTTTTTTAATTTTTTCCCTTTAATAGGGAAAATTGATAAATCCCTCTAATTTTATTACAAATTGATTTAATAAGTTTCACTTGAAATTAAACACATATTTTGGATTGAACTTTGATTGCAAAGATCCAACCATAAATAATAATTAAAATTTTATATATAGGATAAAAATTTCCGTCTAACGACCTTATATCAGAACTTCAAAAACGATTTAAATTAATTCACAATTTTTAAAATTTTGCTATTAAATTGAATGACGATCATCTTATTAAACAACCTTGATCCCGTATGCCGGTTTGGGTATGGGAGGCTAAGTCGCTCAGCGACTATGGGCTTTATTCTTGGAAATTTCTTCGTGATCTTGCGTAAACAGACATCCGGAAACATGTGACCAACAAAGCTGCGAGCCTTAAAGTGGGAAGAAAGGTTCAAGTGACGCCTTACTGCCCATCGTTGTGTTGGACTACCCCAGGATGGGTGACAACCTGTGCAAAAAACGGAAAACGTGGACGCAGGTGGTGCAATTTTTTTGGGGTCGTGGAGGAATCCTAGTCCAGCAGGACTTGGGGAATCTGTCTTACTCCCCGGAACAAAATCCGCCAATGACATTTGGAATAAAAAGAATTGTATAAATCAATTAAAGTAACTTTTCGATTACGTTTTCAATTAAATGGCCGACTTAAAGGATTTGGGTATTTCCAAAATAAAATATTCTGGTTTCAGCATTAAATTAACCAAATGAACATGGACGTGCCCATGAAGTGGAAATGGAATTAATATATCGAATAAAATTCCAGAGTCAAATGTTCTTCAGTTCGTTAAATAGAATTTATTTTATTTGTCCTTTTTCACTAATTTAAATTTATCTACTAATAAATTCTTCAATCGACTTGAACTTGTTTCCTTTAAAGTTTGGAGGCAGAATGGATCTGAGCATTCTGATTAAAAAAATTATATCCAAGGGGTTTACAATTACATGTCAATAACCCTTGGACCTAAAACTTTTTTGGGAAACATCCTGCATCTTGAATTTTTCTGTCTGCCCGCAATTTTAGTATTTAAATTTTAAAAACGTTGTTTATGTGATTCTATTTAATTATCCCCGCTATATAAAAGTGCAGTGGTCTTAAGCCTTAACCATTAAATTGGGACTTCCAAATTTCTAACCCAAATTAAATTTGGTAAAATTACGTCATACATTTTTTTGGTATATGTTGTAATAATTTTATATATCATACATAAATGAAAAGAAAAATTTAAAGAACCCCATTAAGAATAAAAATAAAATTTCAATAAAACATCGTTAATATGTTTGGTTTAACTGGGAAATAAAATGCAACAACGGAAAGTCAAATTATTTATAAATTTTTTGAAAGATTTTTTCTATCTGATAAAAAAACTAATTATACTAAGGAAAATTCCTCTTTGAGAAAATTCCCTTTGTGTAATTTTTGTTTTGTTTTAAAAAAAAATCTTCTTTTGAAATATTTTGAAACATAAGTTCTGCCTTTGCATTTTTTTTTTTTAAATATTTTATAATAGACATTTACTTTTTGAAAAAATAAAAAAACAGTATATTTTTTTAACTTAACAAACATATTTTTATTTACGATAGTGTATGATTTGTTTTCCTTTCAAAAAGTAATTCCTTTTTGAATAATATACATTAATCAATAGAACTGGAGATAAAATAGTTTACAACAAGTTTTAATAATCTTGCCCATTGGTTTTTTGGGTCAAAACAAAATTTTAAATTTAGTTTTTGATTAAAAGCCCAAGGGTGTTTGTTTGTACGAAGGGAAACATTTTTATTTTTTATTCTTAAATAATTTTCAACAAGCATCGAAATAATTACAGGTAGAGAAATGTGTACCAAGTTTTATTTTTTATTTAAAAACAAATTTAATTTTTAATAACCTATCACCAATATTTATAAATTATATAGCAAAACATGACCCATGAAACTTTCTAAACACTATTCCCAAACATAATTCCCTAATGGCACCTCAAGTCTGTCAAATCATAATTTTAGGTCCTTATCTTAATCGGCGACGCATACCCATCGAGACTACCCCAACTATTTCTTATGTAACTTTTTGCCTGGAGGTCATTAAATCATTTTTTACTTTCAAAAGTTTTGTGAACCTATTTATCTGGGCCCGGTGGGGCCATACTTCTCCCTCCCACCCAACACTGGTCCCCCATCCCCTTAAACTTGTAATTCAAGAAGTTTTAACATTACAAAATAATTAATTAAAACTTTTAAATATCTAGACAACTTTGTTCCAAGTAGAATTCACTTTATTTAAAGAGAATTGAAAGTTTATTTTCAGCTATTGCCAATTTAAAAAAAAAAATCAGTTGCCTTTTTTAAAGTAAAGGCAATTTGTATTTTTAAAATTTTGTATTTAGGGGAAATAGGTTTTTTCTTTTTTTAAAAAAAATTTCAAAAATATCAATTAAAAATACCCAAAATGATTAAAACCAAAGAGGAAAAAAACGAAACAATTTAAAGGGCCCTGAAGAATATTTCAAATTCCCAAACCAATAAACTTTGTTTTTTCTGGATCTCAAATGAATTAAATCTGCTCCTTTCATTCACATAAAACAAAAGCTGAAAGTGGTCGTGTGATCCTAATTACATAACTTTTTTTAAATAAATAATAAAATTTAATAGCCTGTGAACCCTTTTAAAAGTACTTTATTTACCTTTTAAACAAACCCCCAAGCCCAGGGGAAGGCGTTTGTAAAAGAGGCCGTTTCAATCTGGGGACCAACAAATTTTTTGTTGTTTTGTTGGTTAGGCAAGGGCCGATCACCCAATTGAGTAAAGATGATCCATGCGTCAGAGGGATATGGCGGTCCCCCACCAACCCCATTGGACCGCGTGGTGGGATACGGTCCAAAACCCCTAATGGATAGGGGTGTTTAGGGGCTTTTCCAGCAGTGGACTATAAAGGTGATGATGGAAATATAAAATTTTAAATGTGAAACAAAAGTTTTAGGTTTTCTCAACCAATTATGCAAATTAAATTTAATTGTTCAACCACAAAAAATTATTTAGGTGAGCAATTAAGTCAGAACTGAACATAAATTGAAATTTCGTCTTTGTCGCAATTATAAAGGGGATTCTACTTTAGAGGGTGAAAATATTGTTTTAGTTTAAAAGGAATTTTTTTTAAAGTTAATTTTGTAAAATTAATTATTTTACCTTTGTAAAATTTCAATGTAACTTAATCCCTGGATATTCACTATATAATATATTATATATTTATAAACGATGACTTATAAATTTAGGAAAAAAAATATTATATCCGAACCCAACTCAGTTAAAGTTACGAAACAAAAATTATCAAGGTAATTTTTATTATAAAACACATTTAGAAGGCCTAGTTTTCTTCTCCAGAAGGTTCCAACCTCTGCCGTTACCAGGGGCTACCATAAATTTAACATCTTGTCTGTGGTTCTGAGCTGTCGGTATTAATCTTTCCTCTTCTCTCCCCTCCTTATATCTTTCCCAGCGCTGAGGTCGTTACTTTACAGAATAATTTTCCATAAAGATTTCCAAATCCGGTCTTTTTGACTTCAAAAGTCCATAAAATTTCAGGAAACTTTTGGGGTTAACCGATGGTTTTTTTCTTCTTTCCTTCAATGAATTTAATAAAAAAGCTAATTTTTTTCTTAATTGGTACCGGTCTTTTGTAACGGTGTTAGGACTAGACAAATGAAAGTAAAACAAAATAAAATTCTTCACCTTTCCTACCACGAGAAACTCTTATCTATACAGTTTTTGTAGGAAAGACTAGACAAATTAAAAGAAAATAATAAGAGTATAATCAAACGTTTTTATGTTTTTTTACAAAATAAAAATTATGTATTACAATGACTGATTATTTTTACAGATATGAAAGGATTAACCCTCATGCTAAATCGTCGTATGCTTCATTGCATTTGAGCAAAAGCAACTCTGATGTAATATATTTGAACCTTACTCATAAGATATGCTTTAAAATGCTTTATTTTGATGGCAGGTAAAACTTATCGACTGTTTCCAGCCTAATACCCGCCAGATGCTTTCATTCACTTTATTTGTTTTATATTCAACAGCGTAACTAATCTAACGAAAAGATAAATTGCTTCCTACGCTTGAAAAGTTTCGAGGCGCTTTAAAATATTCTTTGTTTTAAATTTGCTACATAATTTCATTGAAATATACGGCTTTTATACATATTTAATAAGAAGGCATTGAGGTAAAAAATATAGTGAAACTTAATAAATAATAGAAAGTTTTAACCCTCTAAATTATTTATGTAGCCTAAACCCTTTTTTTAATTTCCTCCATTAACGTTTTAGTCCGGTGATGAAACACCTTTATGAAATTTAAATAAGGGAGGTATAGACCAAGAATTTCCCTGACTTGTTAATAACATTTGTGAAGTGACCATAACCTACATATAAACTGACGATTTTAAACCATGTCGACAAAGAATATCCCTAAAATAATACGTGACATCCACATCTCAGATCCAAGATCAAGACTTTTCTGTCCAGAGATAAACGCCCTGGGCAGAAGAGTCTGCACCACCTTGACGTCACATCAGATGCACAACCTGGATCGTCGTGATGTGGGATTTACTGCCACCGAAGCATGGTGGCGGGGCTTATTAATGCGCCCTTTCATGATAACACATGATTGTGCAGTCCTTCGTAAGTATTTCCTGGCGAAATCGAATGATGCATTCTACGCAGGCGTCATTGTAGTGAAAAAGGACTTACCTTAGCCAACGAGCAGTGGCAAGAAAAAGCAGTACTGAGCATCTCCGACCGTGAGACTGTATGGAAAGAGAAAGAGCTACACGGGCGGTTCTACAAAGCTCTTCATGTAGACACTACCACCACAGTAAACTTGCTAAGTTTTGATAATCTCTTCGGAGAAACCGAGGGTTCCGCCTGTGCAATGTGAACTGTGTTGAACTCATCATGCAAGATTCACGGGTCAATAAGAAATAGATATGGAAAAGTAAGACAATATAATTAAATAAGAAAACAACATCGTGACCACATTATCATAAACTGTTACGTTTAAACAAATGGGTGTTTTCTCTTAAATGTTCCGAAATTCTTTCTTTAAGCAATACTCAAATATTATACCGTAAAAAGGGAATATGAATCGAGTATTAAACGGTGGTTTTTTACCTATTTAGTGATTTATTGATTATATGAGTTAAGTGATTTAAAAGGAAAAATATGCAAATAAAATTCCATATGATTTTTTGTTACTTTGAGATACATGTATATATAATAGATGTAATAAAAAGAAATATGCTTTTGTTTTCATCTATAGAGACGAATAAAATTAAAGTGTCTGTTAGTGGCATACGAAAAACCGTTCTCAAACGATTATATTGTGAGATATAACTGATACATTTAAAAAGCCAATTTTTTAAAACTTTTTGCCTGTTTATTCGCGCTAATCTCTGGAATGGCTGGTCGAAGTTTGACGGAGATTTAGCTTCCTAGTTTTATTTAAAAAAAAAATTAACCGATTTTCTTTTATCATCGCGCGGATGAACGTCGCCCTTAACAGCTAGTTAATAGTATGCACATTATTTTTGCAATTTTTTTTATGACTTTAGAGTTTGAAACTTCAATGATGTAAACAAGTTGTTACTGTCATATCCCTTTGTTTCGGTTAATTATTTTTAACATTTCATAAATTTGGGCCTACTGGTGATTGTCCTTGACTTAGCTACTTCAACTGCCTCCGTAGCCTAGTGGTAAGGGCGAGTGCTTTAGAAACCGGAGGTCGTGGGTTCCAATCCTGCAGGGACTCAACGAATTTTCATTGTTATTTCCTAGTTGGTTAGGGCAATTTGGGCCAATTACCCAATTGTCTGAAAAGTCAGATGATCCATGCGTCTTACTCTCTCCGGTCGTGTCAGTCATTCGTCCATTTCAACTTTTCATTTCAACTTCAATATTTAATACTTAGCTACCAAAGTAACGGGCATACTTGATGTCTATTGTATATTTTCACAGGATTGTAGTCAACTCAATAAGAAATAATGATAATGGTGCAAATAAAAATTACTAAGTAAAGTTAAAAATAGTTACCAAATGCACTATCTTACGCATTTTTGCGTGTAGTAGTGTAGAGTTGTTCCCGACGTTTTGAACTTTTCCAGCATCCATTATTACGAGAACTAAGTTGGTATATGTCTGGATGATATAAAACTATAGCGAAAAATCCTTAAAATAATGGATTTAAAATGTATAATAATCGCATAAATAAAATTAATAATTAAATATACTTTTCAACTCATTCGAAATAAAAATCTTTTATATATTGTTTAAATTATATATTTGTATGTTCAGTTAGCAAAGAATTACAATAAAGTAATTGCTTAGCATAATGGTTCGTATGATCATTAGATCGATCACCGACGGGATTGACTTGGAGAACATTTTTTTTGTTTTCTAAAGTAATTTCTCATTTGGCTTAAAGGAACACTTATAACAATGTTTAAAATATTACACATATAGAAATTTTAAAATTAAACATTTAATAAACTATACTTATATAAATACATCCAAGCCAGAGAAATCGGCGGGCGATGAGAGCGGTGTCCAGAAGCACAGCTTTCTGCATTTGAGATAGAAGTGGACCGTCACGGAGTCCCAGCCGCTTCAGGTGTTGTGAGAGGCTCACTGGGATTAACCCGTTTGCAGAAACGACTATCGGGATAATTTCGGTCGGCATCCGACCCCACATGTCAGTCACCTCGTGAGCCAGATTCAGATATTTTCGTTTCTTTTCTGTTTCGGCTTTCACGAGGTTCTCGTCAAATGGGATCTTGATCCTTGGCAATCCAGATTAACTGAATCAAACAGCAATAAAGACTCAGCCATCTCTAAGATTCATACGAGGATAATCAAGAACATCGAAAGGATGAACTCCCAGCACATTTCTCAACATGTAAAGATTTCGATCTCGGGTGGAGGATGTACGGACCAGACTAATCACCGACGAGCAATCCTGTGTTATCTGAGGACACCATTGACGTCAATCCGGAACATCGCCGATGCAAGCGTTTCCTCTTGATCGCCACCGAACGATTACGCGATCGCGCAAAACGCCGACGCAACAATTCGTTAGTTTCAGAATAAGAGTTGATCATTTCATTCGACTCATCAGGATTCACCGACTGCATGCTTTCTAATATAATTAATTAGTCTCTGAATTCTGATTTTTTCAATCCGCCAGATTGCCGGTTAGCTAATTACTACTGCTTAGAGAGAAATAGGCACCGTGGTTTGTCCATCCAGCGATCCTCAGTAAGGGACCTACACACAGTAAAACATTTCGTGATTGAGACTCATAACTATGAATTGAAAGGACCCTTAGATTCTGACGATATTTATAGTCATCATGCGCGAGTCGCTGGAGGACCTAATACTTGCTCAATGACTCAGGTCTCTGAACACGTGGACTTAGGATGAACATGGATAAGACGAAAGTCACCACGATCAGCCATGCCGCCGATGGTAATGTTGGGAGTCGCTACACAAGTTGTCGAGCTTATTTCACCTGCTGGAAGAGTCCGATTAGTAAGTCCACCACTTGAATCGCAAAGGTCCATCACCAATCGCTTAGATTCGGCGTTCGGACTGACATACTCGTCAATATCTCAATGCCTAAGACTCATGCTAATGAACGTGTGTTCCAGTCAGACCTATGGCATAACTATGGTCCTCACTTCGCCTATACAGGAAGATCAAGTCGAACAGCGAGCTATGGGGGCTTGCTTATCTCGTGATGATAAAGGCAAACAGTCATCACCAAGACCATGTACACCATGCCTACAGAATTAGCGGTGAGTGGCAATAGCGCCACATGCTCATAGAACTGATAACAGATGGGAAGAAAGGTTCCGATTAGTGTCCACCGACGAGATGGTCATGACGACATTGCAAATGCTAGGAGTCTGGGATTCAGGTGGACAGGACTTGTACTCTACTGGAGTCTCTCGTCAATAGTGCTCTGAAGCTAATATGATATACTATAAGCACATATGACAACAGTTATATATGCACTATGAGACAGGTCTTATCGTATAGAAGATCAAGTTTATGACGATCTATCTGATGTTGGAGTGCAAGGTGAACATTAATCTCAAATTGTGTTTGATTTATTGCATTAAATGATCATACAAAGAACATGTAACACATAGCAAGAATTAGTATGTATGATGACCACTACAGGTCAAATAAGTAACATGTACTACAGTGGTAAAAGGTTTACTCATTTCATATTGTGTTTGTATACTGACTTAATCAAGTCTGACTCAATAACGAAGTTGTTGCTCTTAAATACTTAGGATACAAAACATGCTACACAGATATATATAATAAAGAAACTGATAAACAATGTAAATAATTATGCATAAAAATCTTATTTATTACATTATAAATACTTTATATGTGAATCCACCTGATGTCGAGAATAGCATTATGAGTATATAAGCTTAGGTTGTCAAAATAATGTAAATTAAACCCTGATTTGAAATTATTAGACAAATTCAAGATAGCATGCATGTACTTGTTTTCATTATTCATGCGTATTTGACATGGTCATAAGTCTGTCTGTCTAATTACATTTTGATGCAGATAATGTGATATTAAGTGGATAAAGTCCTAATAATTCTCTGCAAGTAATAACGCATATGAAAATTTAGATTTCTGCATTAAAAACAAATTGACTCAACTAATTAAGTTTCATTACGATTTATTACATAAGATACATATTTAAATTATTAATTTTACTTCGTCAAGTGAGAATAGATCCAAAATTACTGTATTCTGTGGTATTGACAGTATCTTTAAACCATTAGGATCTAGTGAAATCATTGTTCGTTTCATCTGATGATAGTGTGATGAGTTCATGAATTAATTATAGAGTGAATGTTACCTTCGCCCACGTGTGAACTTACAAATAAAGTTTAAAACACATCTTTACATATTCACAAAAGCTCTCACCGTTACAGCTAGCGTTCGTTATCTTAAACATTATCCTGTCTCATCAGTGCCTAGCGTAGGACTAACTTTTAGTCCCTTGTATTAAGTGCGCGCTCCTTTGTGAGCGTTAAATTCGTAATGTGCGGTATCATTGTGATTCAGTGACTCTCGGTTGGAGTTAATTAACATTCTAAAATCACACAGACAAAGGAGGTTTGTTTTGGGCTGGTTGTTAACTAACAACTCACTACAGCCGGCACCATTGTTAGCAATGTCAGGTGTTATTCGAGATGAAACCGTTAAATTAACTCATCCTATTGAATTCAACTCGTGTTGAAGTTGTCAGATGGTCGCTCTCGAATTTGGTGTAGTTAGAAAGTTATATAATCTGAATATACTTGTGTCAATGTGTTATTTTTAATTTTTTCGTTTATTTAACCGTTAGAGATATGCATGCATATTTGTATGATAAACATGATGAAACTGATTAGGTCTCTTTAATGTAGTTTCATATAACGAACAGGAAAGACATTTGTATTCGAAAGTTAGGTAGTGTCTTAGCTTTTGTGTAACTCACTTCCTAAAACAGTTCAATGTAGTTGTTGTTTTATATGATGGCCTCGACAACTGGAACCAATATATTACTCTATCTGAACCGATGCTTAAATCAACACAGTTTTAGAGCAAAGGGAGGGGGGGGATAGTAATAAGATAAAAGTTCTTTAACAGAATAATAAATTTCCTATTATTTTGTAGTATGTTAACAGGAATAACAATGGTAACGGTAACAGTTTATTAAAATATATTAAGAGTCCTCTTTCCATTTTTTTTACTGGTGACTGTTTCTTACAGTAGTCTACAGGGCATAATTTTAGATTTCATTAAAAATTCCATATCCTAATTTTACTTGAGCATCCATGTTTTATGTTCTAAAATAACAAAAACAGAAGCTTCAGAAAACCATATTAACTTAAAAATATTTTCATTGGGGAATTACAAAATTGCGAAACTTAAATCCTTACCATTTTCCAGTTTGTACGTGACCAAGAAAATGAGAGCATTTGAAAATGGATTGGATGAAATTCGGAAGCAGAGCAAACTTTGCAATTATTTATGATTAAAATTTGTTCTATTATATTATATAATACCAGCGACCCGCCTGGCTCCGCACAGGTGCAATACTGATATCTGTAAAATCTATGGAGAAATATAAAAATTTACCAGTATTTCTTTACAATATTATGCATGATTTATCTATAAAAAACCGTATCAGACTCCGTTTCGTAGTTTTGAAGATTTAAGCATGCATAGTGATATAGGTACAGAGAAAGTGAAGACTTTGTTTTATACCTTGTAGTAATTATAAAGAATTTTTTTCTTTTCTGTAATTTTTAATTAAATCCCTACGTGTCATAAAAAAATCATAGCGTTTAGATGAGAGAATATTGAATTTTTCTGAAATAAAAAAGTGCCTTCTATGTTTAATTATTATAAAGAAAAATAATATGTTCAATATATTTTTAGTTTTCGAAAATAAGCTCTAATTGAGTTGAACAAAAGTATGTTTAATATATCTTCGGTATTTAAATATGTGCCCTAAGCCTATAGTATTGCTTCATCTCTAATTAATGCCAGTTAACTGAACAGCATTAATTCGGCGAATAATGTTGCGATTTTTACTTTAAAACACCGAGCCATATTATTTTATTTATAAGCAATTTTTCAAAAATCTTTAATTTGTGTGTAACATTCGTTAAACTATTACTAATTTACATATCTACTAAATAAAAAATAAACCATAAAAGATCTTAGTCAGAGTGGTCTGAATTTAAACTATGTGTTAAATCATAATTTCCAATGGCTATAACTAATGACTACTGGGTCCATAAACTAAAAGTGAAAAGAGCGCATAAGCCCTTCAACAACACGTGAAACAAAGAAATGTTTATACACTAGATCGTCATGGTTTAAATATGTACTGTAAGTACCACAGAGCCCACGTATATTTTGGTCTATTCTGCGCCCTGTACACAGTAAATTAATAATTTAAATATGTATCTTATAGTAATAAATCGTAATGAAACTTAATCTAGTTGAGTCCAGCATTTGTTTTTGTTGACAGAAATCTAAATTTTCATATGGCGTTATTACTTGCCAAAATTATTATGGACTTTAATACCACACAGTAATGTCAATTTTATCTTGCATCAAATATGTAATTAGGCAGACAGCTTAAAATTCAGCCAAGCGCAGTGAATAATGCAAAACGAGGTACATGCATGCTGCTCTTGAATTTTGTTAATATTTTTGCTTAAATCCAGGGTTTAATTTAAGCATTATTTTTTAAAACCGACTTGGCTTATATACTACACTAATTGCCTATCTCGGCATCGGGTGGATATTTTGACATAAATAAAGATATTTTAAAAAGAATAAAGACATTTTATGGCTAATTATTTTACATTGGGTTTTAATACAGTTTTCTTTTTTTATTTATTCTGTAGTCATTTTTGTATCTCATGTTATTTAATGGCAACGAAGCTTCGTTATTGCAGTAGAATTGTTAAAGTTTATTTAATACAAACACAATATAAAATGGTAAAAAAAAACCTGTGTAAAACGAAGTACATGTTACTTATTTGACCTGTAGTCGTCAATAATACACATTGTATTGATAATACAATGTGTATTATCAATGCAATGTGTCAAATAATTCAAATGCAATTTTGTAATTATGGTTGCACCTTGCACCATGCTTTTCCGACATAGATAGATCGTCCCATAAACTCATATATAACTGTCTATATGTATAATGAATAACTGTCTGTCTATATGTGCTAATATATAACTGTCTGTCTATATGTGCTTATATATATAATATAAGCCTGTCAGAGCCCACTGTTGAGCATAGACCTCCCCCTACGTCACCAAGAGGTACAATCCTGTGCCACCTATATCCACCGACCTCCTGCACATTTGCACAGGTCGTCACTCCATCTCGTGGGGGAATACTCGAGAACCTTTCTTCCCCATCTGTTATCGGTTCTATAAGCTATGTGGCTGGCTTATTGCCACTTCAGCATGCTAATTCTGCGGGCTATGTGGGTTACCATGGTTCTTCTGTGGATGGCTGTGTTACGCGCTTTATCACACAGAGAGATACCAAGCATAGCCCGCTCCATAGCTCGCTGTTCGACTTGGATCTTCCTTATACGGCCGGAAGTGAAGGACCTCTCAGTGCCATAGGTCATGACTGGGAACACATATTCATTTAAGACCTTAGTCTTTAGGCATTGAGAGATATTGGACGAGAGGCTATGTCGTAGCTTCCCGAACGCTGAATCCAAGCTAGATTCGTCGATGGACCTCTGCGTCGAAGTGGTGGACTTACCTAATCGGACTACTTGTCCCAGGTAAATATATGCGTCGACAACTTAGAGCACAGCACTCCCAACAACCACCGGTGTAGGCATGGCATGATCGTTGGTCATGACTTTCGTCTTGTCCATGTTCATCCTAAGTCCCACGTGTTCAGAGACCCTGTTAAAGTCATTGAGCATAGTATTTAGGTCCTCCAGCGACTCCGCCATGATGACTATTAGAATATCGTCGGCCAATCTAAGGTGGGTCCTTTTCAATTCATAAGTTTATAGGCGTCTTCCAATGCAGCGGAAATGTTTTTACCGGTGGTAGGTCCCCTTTTTACTGGGGACCGTCTGGGTGGGTACAACCACGGTGCCTATTTCTACCGCAAAGCAGTAGTGAATTACGTAAAAAAATCAAAATTTAGAACTAATTTAATTAATATTATAAATTACAATTGTAGTGGTGAAACCTACTCGAAGTCGGAAATAGGAACGACAAAAACTTATGCTTATTTTCTTATAACAATTATTGCTAAATCGGCTTTTGCGCCGATCGACGTAAATCGGTTCAGGTGGCGATCAATAACAGGAAACGCTGCATCGGCGATGTTCCCGTGATTGACGTCAATGGTGTCCTTGTGGACAACAACAGGAATTGCTGCGTCGGTGATAGTCTTTAGGGGTCCGTGCTTAACTTCTCCACCCGCAGATCAGCAACTATTTTTGACCATGTTGAGAGAAAATGTTGCTGGGAGTTCAATACCTTTTCCAATGTTCTTAGTTACATCCTCGTATGAATCTTAAGAGATGGCTGTAGTATCTTTTTATCTGCTGGTTTTGATTACCAAAGTTTGAATCTGCGACTTGCTATCAGGATCAAAAGTATGGTTGCATACAGTAAGAAACTGTACAGTGGGATGGTTGTATGATATAGGACTGCTGATTGATTTTTTTCAATATGTATAGGCTTTTCCAGAAGGACTTTGTTCTGGATGCTGTGTATTTCTTCTAGATTTACTAGATTGACTTTGATGTGCACCGGAGTGGTGGTTTGGTTTGTTTTTTTTCTGAAATCTCTTTTAGCTTCATGGGTTGGCCTTTTCTCGGTACCGTCGTTAATTATTGTAATTTCCGACGTCTGCAAATAATAGCTCACAGGGATAGTAACAAGGTAGCTTTCTTGCAGTGTGTTAAAATCGTTTCTGCCGCAGGCTAGCTGGACTTTTGTTGCTTGAGGCAGTAACAGGATGTAATGCTGATTATCCAATTTTTCCACAGATTCCTTGTTGAGTGAAATCTTGGTGTATTTGCAGATCTAAGGGTTGGATGGACTATGAGTTCCTGGGTACAATCGGGTTTCGACTGGATCTGTTGATTCGTTTTTCTTTCCGCAGAGGTAGGTGCTGCTGTACTTCGGGCGTTCAGCCTCTATGTACACGAATGATTTTCATTTGTTGCTATATAGGGAGAGGGGGGAATAAGGGCAAGTTGTTCCCTATTAGGAACAATGAATAATTTATCTATAACTATACGTTTTTTTAATATAAAAGAGCCTGGTTTTATTATATCATAGTATTCTCTTAATTCTAAATTTAAGATTTGATAGCGAGACCATTCAAGATGACACTCCAGAACAGGACATAAACGCGGCTCAGAAGGTCGGTCTGTAGTTCTTCAAGAGGCTATTATCACCTTTCTTGAAGAACAGCAACAACAAACTTCTGCTCAATGCTTCTGGCGTAATACTATTCTTTAGGACGAAGTTAAAGAGCCTCTGAAGGACTACATGTATAGGTTCTCCATCCGCTTTCTTTGTTTCTGCTGTAATTTCTTCCCAACCAGGTGCTTTACCGTTCTTAATTTTTTGAGAGCTATTCGTACCTCACTCAGACTGACGTCCGGAATATTTTCGGATTTGTGTCGTATAGGCTTTGCTCTTTCGTTGTCATTTGCTTGAGTAAGCCGTTCCGACGGCGATGTGTATAGCTGTCCTTAGAATCTCTACATCTTACTCAAAACTTCTGGTCTACCAGGGATAACGGCCCCACTTTCGGTTTTCAACTTAGTTAGCTGCCTTTACCCGACAGACAGATCTGTGACGAAGAGTTTTTGGTTTGCGGTACCCCTTGTAGAACCTAGTACCCACAGTATGGTAAGTTTCCACGAGCTTAGCGTTAAACCACCAATGACAAGTTATTTCTCAATATTTCTCTCGCTTGCAAGCAGTGACATTTCAAATGCATCATAGTGGAATTATCTTTCGAGATAATATAAATGATACTTGTTATTATGAAGATTAAGCAGATACATGTATTTACGATACCGGACACTCTTAGATTTTATTAGTCCGAAAAGCTTCTCGGTGCTCGAGAAGATGTCCAGTCAGCAAAAGTTTTTTTTTTATAAATTATTCGATTCGTTTGTGTATTTTAAAACTATTTTTGTGCCACTAAACAACTATTTATACCAAGAAAAAAATGTTTACATTAACAGCTACGATAACTAAAAGATTGCAAACTAAGCGTCACATTAGCTAATTCGACGTCGTTCAAAGTGTTCATATCGTTGCATCGCGTATTTTATAATCCGTTCATGCGTAAACTTAAACACGCCTTCTAATTCGCAAGCAATTTGGCCAGCTTTGTCAAAGTTAAGTTGGACATGAGAATCTTTTGGAGTTATAAAAATAAAAACCACTAAATATTATTGAGTTTGCCAGTGCTAGCTCATAAAAACGTTCACCATAAATATTCAAATTATCATGGAAAAAAGGATAAAACACTTGCACCAGCAAAACCAAATGTAAAAAAAGGAGTTTTAAAATTAATTCAGATTCATAAAACGTATAACCATTAATTTCGCGCCAATTTCACCGTTCCCATTGTTCGCAAAAATTCAACCCCTTTAAGAGCTTTTGAATTCTAATTAAACGGATGTGATTGTAAGCGTGGCTCGATCGAATGAACGATAAAAATGATTTATGATTTAAAAATATAATACTAACCGTTCGTGACTTTTATAATTGTTAAATTTATAGTTATTAAGGTTATTGATATCGGGAAAGTGGAATAATAAACTTATCTCTAAACTGATTGTGTATATCCATGTTAAAATTAATTACGTTTTCTATACAGTAATATAAGGGACGATTTGTTCCCTTCGTATGTAATCTAGCGTTTTATAGCATATCACTACTTAGAATTTTTTCTTCTATTCAGAAACAATGAACACTTCCATTAACAAATTTATGTACTGGCCAATACTAGACAGTCTAACCAAAACAATGCAGCAGCAATACGCGTTTAAAAATAAAGAAATTCTTTCCTTGTACTAGATTTATAACCGTATTTATCAAGAATAACAATATTTTTACGATGCAATACCTTGTCCCACTTGGTTAGTGGCGTGATTCATAAACTCTTTCATTCGAAGCTTTATGACGGCTGAAACAGCCTCGTGAGCCGCTAGACGCGAGTAAAATGTAAAACTTCCATCGTAAAACCCTAAATTTTCTTATTTAACTGTTTATTGCTCGTAAAGCGTTTTGCATAGCATAGCCGCTACCAACGATTAAAATGAACACTAGCCTTGAGGTGATCGAGTACGCTTTTTTACCAGTTTTAATATACATAAGAGTAATGAATCAGCTATTAAAATTACTCTAACTTGGAGATAAAACGCGGTCATATAATTGTGGTGTGCCTCAAGGCGGGATACTCTCTCCAATTTTATTTTCTATTTTCATAAGCTTCGTAACTCATGACCTGTAGACGAACTGACCAATTTGATTAAAAGCACAAATGTGAACCTCAGTAACATCAATAAGTGGTCTAATACGTTTGGATTATTTTATTATTATATTGGTACTGTCAATCCAGTCAAGTGCCAGGCCATTATCCTAGGGAGTAGCCGCATTTTAAGTAAAGTGGATTTATCTAACTTGCTACCCATAATGTTTAACAGCACCCCAATTAAATTGAAAAGTCAGTCAAGAATCTTGGCTTGATTCTTTACGCAACACTCAGCTGTAGAAATCAACTTAACTTACTTGTAGGTTTAAGAATCTTTTCCGTGTGCAAACAAAGGTTACGCTCGTGCAGACCTTAATTTTCCCTCTAATCGACTATGGTGACATGTGTTACTTAGACCTGAATGCAGATCTCCTCAATAAAGTAGACCGACTTCTGAACAACTGCATTCAATTCGTCTTCAATCTCCATAAATATGACCATGTGTCGTCATATCGCTCAAGACTTCAGTGGTTACCTATTCGTGAACGACGGTCATTCAGGGCTCTGACCACTCTTTTCTCATTACTTAATTTTCCCTCCCCAACTTATCTCTCATTCCATTTCCAGTATTAAAGTTCTGTAAGCAGTAAAGATCTCCGGGCAACCAATGACCGTCTTCTTTTTTGTCTCTCTCACCAGCCTGATCTTGTTAACAAATCTTTCTATCTATCTTTTACAACTGTCAGTAGATTGTTAAGTTTTGTGGATTTTTATATCATTTATGTCTCTTAGCGTGTACTTTTTTTATACATGCTAAAACGTACATAAATATGAAATTTAATATTTGTAGCATGATTACAACTCGTGCCGACCGAGCTTTGAAGTTTAATTAAAAATTGTGTGTTGGGCCTGACATTTTGGTATGATCCAAAACGAATTAAAATGCACCAAGTATAGTAAATATGAGTAAAAATAAAATAAAATCAACATAAACTTTTTTTGAAACACAAATTATATAATATATATTATATAATAATATAATAAGGAGTAGCTTTTCGTAAGTATTCTTTTTTACAACCTGGATACATATTTCTATGTTCCTGAATACAACGCAACAAAAACTGTTTTTGCTCTTCTTCAGCCGTGATAAGTCCATTAAAATCTTGTATTAATTTAACAGCTCTTTCAGTAATGTCATTTACGACCTTCAAACGACTTATTCGTCTTCTAGCTTCCAAAAAAGCAGGGTTGTGACCCCAAGAAGATACATCTTCTCGTAAAAAACTATCGCCGATCTGCAGTCAAGATAGAAATCGTTTGCTTCTTTGAGTCACAAAATCATCCAGCGTCATATCTGAAAGAAAAAAAAGCAGTTTAAATAAGCAAAAACTAAGCCACGAAACTTTAAAAAAAAGAAAAAAAAAATATTAAGCTTACCAAACAAACTTTGCGTAATTTCTTCTTTCGATGGGACATAACGTTTAGCGTAATGTGAACTTTCGTCTCTATTTAAATTATTGATGATTTTTGTCTTGGTTTTGGAATCAACTTTTTCATCAAAGAGAGATAACATGACTGTTTCTTCACACAAATACCATAAATGATGAACAAACTTGCTTATGGACGCCTTAGAACTTGTCGCGTCTACTTTTTTATATTCTTTTAGAGCTTTCAAAAAGCGCAAGTCTTGGTTAGGTGCTTTAATTGCCACTGTGCATTCGAGCCAAGGCTTAATATACAGGGTGACGATAAATAAGCAAACATCTGAGAACGCAGTCCGTCCGAGCTTCCGCGCGGTACGGACCTCACGTAGCGCTCCGCATGACTCCGACAATATCGCATACGCGCTTCATTGTTAGTTGGCGTGACAGTGTCGCCGCGTCAGTGTTTATATAGTGTAGTGTAGAGTGCTCGCAGGCGGGTTCCGGCTTTCTGTGGCAGATACTACACCACACAAAAGCCCACGTGGCATTTAGCTTGATTAATCTTGAGCTTGCTGCATTAGGTGGCAGCTAGGTACACCTAGCGCTCCTAAAGCGCATACACCTGTTGTTCTATTGACACACACCTCCCCACTCAGGTGGGGAGGACTAGGTTAACTAAACATCATGGAAAACCTATGATCCCGCCTATATCGTGACGACGATCGCGTACTTCCGCGAGAACGACCCCGATGGTTGGGCAAGACTCCATGCCGGTTTTCGTCGACGCTTATTCGACGGCAAAGCCGCGACGCCGGTTCGCCAGCTGGACCGAGAAAGTTGACTCGCGTCGTCGCCCTCAGCGACACCTACCGGGACCGTAGCCCAGTCGTAACGCCTGCCCCTGTGCAATACCTATCAGCGCAGTCAGACGCTGAAGACAAACCCGAATGGTAAATCGAACCTGCGATCCGCTACCATGAGCGCCGCTGGACGCTGAAAACGAGGCTGATAGGGACTCGGACGGTTTCACTACCGTCCGTTCTCGTAAGAAGGGCAAGAAACGCCCTGCAGTAGAGAGCGACCCCGCAGTCGCGTAAATTCACCGCGCCGTCCCCTACCGCGACACCGTTAAAAGCCAGCGGCCGGAGCCGCAAGCCACCCGACACCTCGGAGGTTTTCATGGCTGAACGTAATAAGGGTCCACCCCAGTCGTGATTCGACAAGGGGCACTGGAGCTTGTTCTTACTACACTATCGAAAGCCAAAATCACCAAATTTAGGTCGGTAATCACATCGCATGAGCATCCGGGTCAACGTTGAGACCTCGGACGATTTTCGCGACCTCACTAGACACCTTCGCGAAAACAAAATCGCCTTTCATACTTTCGCGTTGCCGGAGGACCGCCTCCTTAGAGTAGTAGTTAGGGGAGTTCCCAAAGAACTCGATTTAGACGAGGTCAACGCGGACCTCAAAAAACAGGGTTACCCCGTCCATAGGGTGCGCCGTATGCACCATCCTAGGTTCAAATTTGAAATGGACCTTCTTATGGTCGAGTTAGATCTTTCCCCCGAGGGAAAATCCATTTTCAATATTAAATCAATCTGTAAATTGACCGGCCTGCGGGTCGAAACTCCCCGCAAGACAGGACTAGTTGCGCAGTGTCATAACTGCCAACATTTCGGGCACACTACGCGTAACTGCTATGCTCGCGCGCGTTGCGTAAAGTGCGCCGGTCAGCACAGCACCTCGGAGTGCCACGACCAAAGGACTCTATCGAGCCGCCTGCGTGCGCAAATTGCGAAAACGTAGGGTCATCCGGCTGGTTATAGGGGCTGCGTTAGAGCACCCAAAAGACAAACGAGGCCATCTGCCGCGCGTTCCGTGAATTCCGCGGCTACAAAGCTTTATTCCTGCACTGCGCCTGGCAGTTAGGTGCTTGGACAAAGCCCGTTCTAATTAAGAAAGCCGCCGCCATCCCTCAGATCGCCGGGGCAACATAAGGGAACCGACCAGGTGGGCCCACAATTACGTGCAATAAATCCGCACCTGCGCCCGCGCCCGCCGTACCCGCGTCTCTACCTGAGTCCGTCTCGCTGAACGCATCACACAAAGGGCCCGGTAATTACTGTTAGACCGCCGCCGACGAAGTATTCGCAAAATACTTTGAATTCGCTCAAGCAGTTAGTATGTCCAAATTATACGATTTGGACTATAGAATGCATCTAGCAACCGGCCCCATGGAGAAACTCAAAGTCTTGTTTCGCTCACGGCGAAATCTTAGGACGCTCAGTAAATTCAAAACCCATAAAACCGAAACAGACACAGTAAGTGAGGTAAACCGAATTAAGATGGCTAACAGCATGGTAGGGTAAAACCGCGCTCTCTAGTCGTATCGTACTTTAACCGAACGGCCTTAAAGAAGCAGCGATCCGAAATCGCCAAATACTTGCAGGATTATAGTATAGACATATTTCTAGTGCAAGAGACCTTTTAAAAACCGTCAATAGCCAATCCTAGAATCAGTGGCTATAACATTATTAGAAACGATAGGTTGTCAGGACCGCTGGGTGGTACACTTATATACCAAAGGTCACCCATATCGCACCATTAGAAACACCTACACTAACTTAGAGGGGAAGGCATGTCAGATCACATTCACCGGCCACAGGCCGCTTGTACTTGTTTCCGTGTACCCGTCCCCATTAAAGAAGTTACTTAGATCCGACCTAGAGTTGCTTCTCGGCTTGGTCCATCAACCATTATCGCAGGCGACTTGAAATAGCAAACATCCGACTGAATTGCATTACGCCAAACACAAATGGAATAAATTACTGGAACTCGAGAGCCACTCAACACAAATATAATAGCTCCGGGACCCCTAACTAGATACTCAGACTCAGGCATAGGCGCTCTAGGCACTATAGACCTGCTATTAGTTAGAGACGTCTCGCTCGATGTCGTATCGATAGAGGCACTCTGTGAGTTAGACTCTGACCACTTGCCTGGTCTTATTCAAATTGGGCCAAGGCGCCGGTGCGGTCCCTACGACCAAAACCGTAATAAATTGGCATTGTCTTGAACGCAAACTCAAGGCTAGGACCCCAAAGGTTGCTCTAACCTACCGGAGGTTATTGATAGTGTGTATAAAGCATATATTGCCATCGACAGTATCATAACGCATATCTCATCAGCCATCGAAGACTCCGAAAGGACAGTCAAGGTTTCAGGTGACCGCAACTTTGGCTTGCCGTTCAGTATTCGATGTCTGATAAGAGAGAAAAATACACTCAAGCGGGCTTTTATCGCTATCCGTCCGAGTCAAACCGATTTCGCTTTAGGAAACTTCAGCTAGAGGTCAGAGATAGGATAGGTTACATCGCAAAGGCCTCGGTTAGGTCTGACGGAAGACTTAGTGCCATCGCACACTGCCTATTGGCAGTTGGCTCGACGATGCGAAGTCGGATCCCCGCGACGCTCATGCCGCCATTATCAAAGCCAACCGGGGCTGTTAGCTTCGATGACTCTCGAAAAGGCCGAATGCTTAGCCGATACGCTAGAAGAGCAATGTACGCCATCTCGCACAGCCGGCGCGGCCCACCCTATCGGAGGTGGACCGTCTAGTCAAACTTAGGCTGCCTACCCAGAGGGCGATAATTTAAAGCCAGTGACCCCGGAGGAGGTTCGCGAAAATTATTAAGGTCTTAAACCCGGTCGGCACCTGGCCCAGACCGTATCTCAAATAGAACTCTAAAATACTTGCCAGGCCCTATTGTCTGTGTATTGGTCAACATTTCAATATTCTACTATCAACTTAGTACTTTTCCTGATGCCTGGAAAAGCCCATGTCATCGGTATTCCCAAGCCGAACAAACCCTCTAACCTACCCACAGAGTTATCGTCCAATTAGCTTGCTCAATTGCCTGGGCAGTATATGAACGCATAATTCTCTTCCGGTTGAAAGACCACACCTTCTCCAATAACCTCATCCCAGACGAGCAATTCGGTTTTCGTCCGAGCACCGTGTCCACCAAATTTATCGCCTGACGGAATTCATTCTGAATGGCCTTCCCTAACCTAAACCCTGTATCACTGGGGCCGTCTTCGATGTCGCAAAGGCATTTGACAAAGTCTGGCACAACGGTTTGATTTACAAGCTGTACATTTTAAAAGTGCCGGACAGGCTGGTTCACATCATCCAAGCCTACTTGTCAAATCGCTCTTGCCGATATCGAGTCGAGGCACCCTGTCCACGAGCCGTCCGCTCCACGCGGGCGTCCCTCAGGATCGGTCCTATCACCTTTATTATTGTCGCGCTCTACACGAGCGACATTCAAAGATCCGACGATGTCAATCTGGCACTTTTCGCCGATGACACTGCTTCTCTATTGTTCGTCGCTTAGACCGAACTATATCTTAAAAAGCTCCAAAACGCGATCAATCGTTTGGCGAATGGTTTCGTAAATGGAGAATCGACGTCAATCCCGATAAAAGTGTAGCAATACACTTTCATCGGTCTACGATTACGTCATGATTACACGATACCCCGGTCCTCAACCCAGGCGTCGAGGATAAGGCCACGCGCGGCCGGCACCAGACACCTAGGGCAACTAAAACTTTACGGCCAACCGATCCGCGGGAAAGGAAGGCCAAATACCTAGGCGTGACCTTCGACTGCAACATGTCGTTCAAAAGTCATATTCGGAGACGTTAGAGAAAGCTTTGTTCGTTTCGACTAGACTCTATCACCCTAACGAATTCTAACAGTAAAATGTCGCTCAAATATAAACTTTTATTGTACAAGGTATGCATACGACCAATCATGGCTTATGCATGCCAAACTTTGCTCACGTATCCTCCAACTGCCTAAAGCAACCTAGGTAGTTCAAAACAATTCATCCGCCGCGCCACTGGGGCGCAGTGGTACCAACGAAATGTAGACTTACACGCGACTGCAATTGCCGACACTCCGCGAGCACTTTAAAAGATAACTCGCAATCACATTGATAAAGTAGTCAACCACAGCAACCCTCTGCTGGTAAAAGCAGCAACGTATACGGTCAATCCAAACGCGTCTAGTCAAAAGCGTAGACCGCGAAACGTTCTTCTCGACCCGGACGAGGAAGGGTCGCCGAGACTCCGGACCAACGGGGGTCCGACATCCAACCTTACACACACCACACAAGTAGGGATAGCACACACTCACCTGTAGTTCGCCCTCGCTTACGAGCACACGGACACACACACACCGCGTATACTAGATACACCGCGTTCCAGGTCGGTTCTCACCGCCCCCAGCAATCGATTAATACAGTCGCCAGACCGTCGGCGTCCCGGTCCGTTAACCGATCGTCGACGATCCCTAGGAGACATAACTAATGCCTAACTCACGTACCTTCTGACTGTGTGGCCTTCATTTTAGCAAAAATGTGGGCCACCCTAGTTCGTGAGGAGGGAGCTTCTCGAACTCTGTGTTAGATGAAGCTACTATAGACATGAGTCTGGAAGCATAACTTCAAGGATAAAAAAAAAATCTTGTAGAGATTTTTTGTCCTTTGCAATAATTTTGAGTTGCGATTGAAGCAAACATATTTTTATAGAAAAGATCGTTCTCGCCATCCATCGCGCTTGATGCAAAGCTCCGGGGGGGCCTGAGTTTTATTTTATTATCTGGATCTACTCCTAAGAACACAACGCAAAGTTCCTCCAAATCGCGGTAATAAAAGTTTTGTCCAGCTCAGTCTTGTAAAAACTTAATAAAGATCTAATTTTGGTCTCAGCAATATGTGCTTTAATAAATCTCAGAGGTGGCTCAATGTTATCAGTGTTAATATCAATCCAGTTGTCTCTTAACTTTTTGAAAATTGGAATATCTGGGCTTCTTGTAATTTGCTTAATAATAAACAGCTTTTAGCACCAACTCATAAATATGATGACGACAAACAAAAAGCAGCAATTCCCTTTCTAATGTCTGCTCCAAAATAATACAAGCTCCACTAAACCGGCCAGTATTTGAAGCTGTTGTATCGCAGCATATTATCTGTACTTTATCATGGAGGTTCCAGTCTAAAAGAGCAATTGAAATAGCTTTAGCTTCATGTTTCCACAAGATCTCTCTAATTTTGGTACTGTCAAATAAAGCAATAATTGGCAAGCGTTCTTCTTTTGAACTTCGTACATTCAATCCAGGTAACAGTTTTCCATCCCAATGGACTGTGACTACACATACAAATTATTCTGTAAGTCAGTTTTTATTGCTTCTGCCCTGGATTTTCTCGTCTAAGTAGGAATTCGCTGAATCGAGGATTTGTTGGAGAATGTAAACTGAATCCCTTATGCTTAATTGACATCGATCTAAAGCTGCTACCAGTTTAGGAGTTATGAAACTTTTCGTGCCTCATTTAGAACTTTTTTCAGGGCAAGGAATCTGAGTATTAAGTTCAGAGTTCGAAGTCTGTTCCTCATCCGGATACTTAAGACATTCCACGCTATTTATCGAAGTAGTAGATGCAACAGACAATAACTGTCTTTGTTTAACCATTCTTTCCTCTTCTTCCAATCGTCTTTGCCTTATTCGTTCTTCTTTCTCGGCCAATTTTTTGTTAATTCCACCTAAGCATCCCGGTCAGCCTGGCTCTCTCTATTTCCTTAAATAAATCTTGTCTTCCTCTATCTTCATTATGTCGAAGGCATCAGCACGGCAATATCAAATAATTTATCAAGGTCTGTTACAAAATTATTATCGAGGGTCTTGAACGTCACCTGAGTTTTCTTAAAGTTTTTTTGCAGCTCCCTCCAAACATGATATAAATCAACAAGTATCACGTAGTTAGGGAATACTTTAGTAGGAATTCTGTCTTTTTCCCAAAATATAATAACAAGATTCGCACTTTCACTTACAGTCAGCTTGACTGCACGAATATTGTAAAATAAAACGGTGAGAACTCGTCGATTAGATGATAATTTTGCACCATATAAATGGTGGCTTGGCAGTCCGCTAAGGTAAATATTTTGTTTAACACTTCGTCATTCCACAGACATCTTCACACAAAAAAACAACGCACTAATAACGTTAGAAATCACGTATGAAATGACAATTGAAACTCGCAGTAACAGGTGGCAGTGGTCAATTTATACTTGTACTGTGTACTGTGTACATACTTTTGTGCAAAAGATTATATTAAAATAAATAACATTATTTTTGTTGGTTCAAGTATATTATTTGCATAAAACATAATAAACATTGTTATATATTTTAAACATCTCGATACATTAGTTTTTTAAAATAATGTCATTGTAATAAACATGAAGCAAAAAAAAAACAGCTTGATGAAAATATTTCCTCTAGTAAAATTGTTTCAGGAGTGAAAAGCTATACGAAAGCAAGGATCTTAAATGTAAATTTTATTTTTTTCAGGAAAAACTTTTCTGTAGGAACTGTGCATTTCACGTAGAAAGTTGCAATTTTCTCATAGTAACGGTAGAACTCTGCACTTAGTCGCATTGAAAGCATGTTTCTTGTAGGAGGAGAATAAAATCGATAGCCTAAGCGATTTTGAGAAGAAATAAGTTCACTTGGAAGAAACAGAAGCATTCAGTACTTTTTAAAGCTGGTTTAGCATTAGAAATTCGTTAGATAATTTTTGTGCTTTTTTTTTTTATATTTCAAATACATATCCTGCTTAATAATAGACATAATTACGATAGTTTGTCAGTTTCAATGTTTGTTATTTTAACTTTATATGTTAGTATAGCACTAATTGTTGGCGGCAACGTGACGCGACGTCCACTTGGTAATATATATATATATAATAAATAACAGATTTTTTTAAATGTATTTCTGTTTTCTTTTTGTTTTAATACAGGATTGGCCATAAGTCCTTTGAGTTGAAAAAAAATTAAAATAAAACTAATTACATTATGAAATAAATTTTATTTACAAAAAGCTTAAAAACGGAATTATTTTTTGAAAATAACATCTTCTAAATGTAATCCGTTGCGATCACGGCACTCTTCAAACCACGTCTAAAATTGTCGATGACTGCGCTGCACGTTACTGCTGAAATGTTTGTCATTTCTCTGCGGATGTTTTCTTTTAGGGCCTCAATTGACCGCGGGTTTTGTGTCGTATAGTTTAGCCTTAAGGTAGCCCCACAAAAAATCCATCAGGGCCAGATCTGGACTACGTGGAAGCAGAAATGTCCCTCTCTTAGAGATCACTTTGCCAGGAAAAGTTGACGGATAACGGCATAGCAGTGTTAGAGGTGTTGAGAAGTGGCCATCCTGTTGAAACCACGTCCTGGCATTAAAGCCTGAAAATTTTTACAATCCTGGTATGAAAACTCTTCGATCATAGGCACATATCGCTCTAACGTAACAGTAACTGCGCGCCCTCTGCCATCCTCAAAGTAAGGCCCTAGGATACTATGGGCTGACATAGGCCCAAACAGTCACTTTCGGACTATGAAAGGGCTTCTGATGCTTAGTTTTGGATAGTGACAATTTTGTTTACTAACATTTAAGATGGAAATGAGCCTCGTCAGAGAAAATTATGTTATTGAAGGAAGTAAACCGATTCAACATTTTCATTCGCATAATTTTGTCTCTGAATACCTTTGATTCTTGAACCAACTGAATTTTGTAAAGGTTAAAAATCCGTTGTTACTATGTCCTGGAAACGTTTAATGCTCTGGCGCGCTTACGAGTTGACGTGTTGGTTTTTCGCGAATAGACTGTGTCACTGTGTCTATGTTTTGTTCCTTACGTGACGTCCTTGGCAGACCCAACCGCGATTTATCTAACGTCGAACCGGTCTCTTCGAACTTAACAACCCAGTTCTTAATCGTTTGAAGAGTTGAGTGTCGTCAAAGTTGTAAACCTTTGTGTTATCGAAATTTACGCCGCGCAACGGTTGCCGAATTGTCGTTTTATAAAACTCGCGCACACAAAACTCACGGTCCGCTCGGTAAAACGCTCCATCGCCACTAAATTCCCAGAAACCGAAGTTACTCCCCGCTTCCCTGCACCGCTCACCGCGCCCTGTTCGTTTTATTCAAATTTTACTTTTCAAAGGACTTATGGGCTACCCTGTATATAAAAAATATCAGTTTGAATTTTTTATGTATTAAGAGAAAATAACTGTTACCCGCGACTTCTTCCACGTGGTATTATATATAAAAAAATAGCTAATTATTCCCAATACAACTGGGAATAACTTAGGCTATTTTCTCATCTTGAGAACTAATCCGTTAAAATTAGACTAACTATTTCAGAGATTAGCCAGAACAAACAAACCGAAGAACTATTTTAAAAATCTGGCTTTGTGAAATGTCTACTAAATATCACAATATATCAAAATTTAAGATCTATAATTAAAGATTATACAACCAACTTAGACTAAAAGCATAAAATAACGAGTCGGAAAATGTGCATAAATGAAACTGTAAAGTCTTAACCTAACCTCAAAAACGTATAATCGACACCTGTGTACGTAATTTGTGACTGAGGCACATAGCCCTCGTGGAAGTATAACTTTGCATATTCAATGTTTGCCCGTGAATAGATATTAACTTATGTTAACTTCGTATGAGATAATATTTTTGTTTTTATATATTAATTTTTATGCTGCTACACTACTAAACAGGAGTATCATAAAAAAGACACGTTTCTTTACGTTTTATATAAACATTTTATTGTTTTTTCAAAATAAGTTGTTTTGATTAATCTTGATCACCATAGAAGAAAGAAGAAGAAGACTTCACTTCAAATAAGAACAACGTTTAAGCACAGATGCATTACATTTAAGGCCTTAAGCTAGTAAAATTAAGATTAAACATTAAGTAAATATATTGAAAATGGCATAACAATATTCATTTGAGATTTAATTACAGTACGAAGATCTGTCCAAAATAACAATTCATGTGTTATATATAAAATTAAAGCAATGAGTTACTTAATATTAAATAATTACAAAATGATACATCGAAAATATTGAAATTGATCAGCATTCAGCTAGTTTAAAAAAGCAAAAAAACTTAGTCAGCCGACATTACATTAAGAAAAAATTATATTTAAAAATTACTGTGCCACACATTGTGACGGCTAAAGTGACTTCACAGAACACTGCATTTAATCCCTTCTAGACGACCTTGTATCTGAGAACTGAACATTTTTACTGTAAAAGCCACAATTTACTCAAAGCTACGCTAAGAATTTTATACTTAGTAGAACTAAAACGACATTATTCGTCGTAGCAAAATAGTGGGACTGCGATAAAATAAATGGCCTTAACAATTTACAGAAAAGTCAAACTGTATACATTTTAATTAAGTTAAAGGAAATCTAAAAATATTTTATTTTTCTTAAGTATTTAAAATATTAACTTATTATCAGCAGCATTAGCATATAGTATCATAAAATGGAACTAACTTGTTGTACTTCGATTCTGGACGTATTTCAATTAAATTACGTGACTCAAGTGATTTAGGATATTTCTAGTCCAGATAACTATATTGTGGCATCTAGGGATTTATATTAATAACAAAATCTAATACCAACGTGTCCTAGTGGAAGATGATAGCCAATTAATATTACGAATACAAATTCTCTGAGTCAGATATGTTCTTACAGTTCGTGTAAACAGAATAATGTATTCTTACCTAGTCCTTTAATACGGGAAATTAACAATCTATCTTATTTATATATTTTTCATCTCGACATATGAACCCGTATCAGATTCAATAATTTTGATATCATCGCTGCATTAGAGTTGCTAGAACACAGGTAGTCTCTGCTTCCACAATTTATTGTCTTATATTGTTTTAAAAGCGTTACTTATGTGATCTTATTAAATAATATAACTTATTGAAAATATATTACAGTTATATAGTCTTAAATCACGACTTTGCACAATTAAATTGAACCTAACTTGCCTAACGCAAGTAAAAGATCTATGTAAATAAACTACGTAAATATTATTGTGTAGGTTTGTATGTGTGTTATTATGTTTTATACATAATACAAAAATAGAAATTCAAACACTGTTAAAGACCACACATTAAAGAGGACGGAAAATTAAATATATTCAGATGCAACATATTCACATACTTAGACTATGTAAAATAAAAGGTGCAACTTAACTGCAAAAGTCAAATTACATTTACTTAAAATTGCTTAAAATATAGTTTTTACTTTCTATCTGCTCCTGTAGCCTAATGGTATAGGCGTGTGCTTTAGAAACCGGAGGTCGTGGGTTCGAATCCTGCCAGGACTCAACAATTTTTTTTTGTTGTTTCCTAGTTGGTTAGGGCAATTTGGGCCGATCACCCAACTGTCTAAAAAGTTGTAATAGATGATCCATGCGTCGGATGGGCATGTAAAAAGTCGGTACACCCACCAACCCGCATTGGACCAGCGTGGTGAGATACGGTCCAAAACCCCCTAATGGATAGGGGTGTATTAGGGGAGGCCTATGTACAGCAGTGGACTATTATAGGCTGATGATGATGATGATGATAAAGTGAAAACTTGCACTATAACTGTGAGAAAATTGTTACGTTTAATTTTATGTTAGAATGCTCTTAAAAAAAATCTGTCTTGAAAAAATTAAAAACAACTTTTGATAAGTTTTGCCTTTGCATTGTTATGCTTTTACGATACTTGCATAATAGACATACTACTATACAAGGTACGGCATTTTTGAAAATAATAAAGAAACACAGTAATTTTTTTTAAAATCTTAACCATAACATAGTTTTTTACTTTACTGATAGTGTATTGAATCCTGTTTTCATTTCAAAAGTAAACTAATTACCATTTTTAAATAATATATATTAATCAATAGAACTGAAGATTTCTGCCGCGAAGCGGTAGTGTGAAAACTCTGCTGTGTTCCGGTTTAAAGGGCACCGCCAGTGAATTTACTGGGTAAACGAGACTTAACAGCCATGTCTCACGGTAGGCAGCGCGTTGGCGATACCACTAGTATTGCCAATGTCTATGGCCGTCGGTGACCACTTCCCATCAGGTGGCCCGACTGCTCGTCTGCCTGCGTATGCCATAAAAAAAAAGAAAAGTTAATTAGTTTACAATAAGTTTTAATAATCACATTGCCCATTTAACTTTGTTATGAGCATTTTAAAAATAAATGTTAAACTTTACCACGTTTTTAATCAAATTACGACCTTAAGGATGATTATGATTATAATGATGAAGGATAATGCTATTTCTTTATTTAGCTGTATTCATAAATAGAGGTAATTATCGTAAAGAATATTAAATTTGTCGTAAGCAAATTATCGGGTGTCTTACATACTCATCACTGAGCTTTAAAATCGTTTCTTTTTAGCGTTATTTATTTATAATTTCATGAAATTGTGTAAAAAAGAAATCATACTGGCTCTTCTAAACTAAGCATCAAAATAATTACAGGTAGAGAGTAATATGTACTGCAAGTGTTCATTTTACAATATTTAACGTTCAACCAAATGCTTTAATTTATTAATTTAACCTACCACCAATATTTATAAATTATATAAACTAATACTGATGGTGCCAAATGTTAAACTTTCTAAACACCATGCTGCCAAATACAATCCCTAATGGCACGCTCCAGAGTCTAGTCAAACCTATAATTTCACGGTCATATCTGTAATCGGCGACAGAGCATACCCTATCCGGGATTACCCCTACTAGTTCATTATGTAACTTTTGTGCCTGTGAGGTCATTAAATGCATGTTTTTACTTTCAAGTATAGTTTTGTGAACCTCATTTATCTCAGGCCTACAGGTGAGGCCGATAGCTTCCTCACACTCACCTCTACACTGGTCGAACCCATCTACTAAACGTTGCTAATTACAGGTAAGTTATTGTACATTACAATAACTTAAGTGTTATTAAAACGTTTTGAAAGTATCTAGACAACTTTGTCTCCAAGTAATGCACATTCACGTTAGTACTTTGCATTAGCAGATTGAAAGTTCATTGTCGCTAGCGACAAGACTGAAAAAAAAATAAAATCAGTTGCCGTAGCATTTTTAGTAAAAGGCAAGTCAACTCTTTCTGAAATAAGGATCTAAAAAATATTACAAAATGAAATACCATTACCGCAAGTATCATTTTTACTATATTTAATGTTTAACCTAATAATTTAATCTAACCTACCATCAATATACATATATATATTAATTATTTATTTTACGTGTATATATATATATATGCATATTATCTATAACATAATATATATTGTTTTATTTTATAGATATCTTTTATATCTATTTTAACATATTTAACCGGTCCTTCTCTTTTTTTATTTTATCTGTACCTCCCACTTATTATCTCTGACACCTTAAGGTGGACTGGGAGAAAAATCCTATGGCATTAAGTACCCTACGTACAATTAGTGCTTAAAGTGTAAATAAATAAATAAATAATATCTATTAAATTGTATAAATACAGACTTATGCAAATGTTAAACTTCTAACACCATGCTGCCAAACACAATACCTAATGGCACGCTCCAGGTCTATTAAATCTATAATTTTCGTCTAGCAGTAATCGCACCTGAGTAAATATACCTATCGGCATTACCCCTACATTATATCAGTTTTGGGTCTGTGAGGGTCATTAAAGGTCATTTTACTTTCAGAGGTAATATTTTGTGTGCTTTAACTCAAACCTAAAGCCAAGATTCCCCACCTCCTCTACACAGGTCAAACCCTTGTACTAAACTTTGCTAATTACATATAAGTTATTGTATACTATAATAACATAAGTGTAAATTAGCTAGTTCTCATTTTTCTGAGCTAAATAAATGAACAACAATTTAATCTCCCATTTATAATATTTTCCTCACATATGACATGGAGGTCTAAGAGTTAATATATAATATTATAACAATTAAATAGTTATGAGTAAGGGTTATGATAATAGCAAAAATGTTCTGATAAATATTGTAACAATTTGAAAAAATCTAGAAAACTTTGTCTCAATGTAATGCACATTCACGGTAGTATTTTGCACTAAGCAGAATTGAAAGTTTATTTCCAGCTATTGCAACAATACTTTAAAAGAAATAAAATCAGTAGCCTAAGCTTTTCAAATAAACATCATCAGCCTTTGTTAGTCACTGCTGGACATAGGCCTCCCCTAATACACCCTATCCATTAGGGGTTTGGACCATATCACCACCTGGTCAATGCGGTTGGTGGGTGGACCGACTTTTGCATGCCATCCGACGCATGGATCATCTTACTTTTCAGAACAATTGGGTGATCGGCCCAAATTGCCCTAACCAACTAAGGACAACAATGAAAATTTGTTGCGTCCCGCAGAGATTCGAACCCGACCTCCGGTTTCTAAAGCACACACCTACCCACTAGGCTGGAGCAGTTTTCAAGTAAAGGCAAGGTGTATTTAAGTAAATAGGAGTTTTGTTTATTCTTTTGCAAAAATGTTGTTAAAAATATCTATAAAAAATACATACAAGATTGACAACCTAAGGAGAGCGACAAACGAAATAATTTACAAGCCGCTGAAGAATATTATCAAATTCCTAAACCAATAAACTTTTGTTTTGTTCTGGATCTCAAATGCAATAAAATCTGCTCCTTACCGTCAATGTCACACATAAAACACAAAAAGCTGAAAAGTAGGCATCGTGTGATCCTATATTAACATACCTTTATTTTAACATAATATAATAACATTTAATAGCCTATGAACCCTCTTTTTTTTTACGGATGACTCACGTTTGTGAGTTACCACCTACAACCCGGCAGGTTCGAGGGCTGTGCAACTTTAAGTGTGCACGGACTTACCTCTATTCTGTGGCTTAGCTCGAGGGACCCTGATGGAGGACCTCGGCGCCTCACTTCTTTATCCCGTAAGCGGGCTTGATTGAGTTGCCCAAGAGGGCCGAGCCTCGCTCGATCAGCCGCTGGTCAGGTCCATGCCTTACCGTTAGCAGCATTTATCGAGGAAGGCCCCGGGGCGAACCTCAGCTCGATGGGTTGCTTACGACTTATTAGTGAAGAGTTAATAACCGCCCTATCTGGCTGGTGAGAACTGGCAAGGTACGTGCCGATATCTGTTATACGGTGTATTAGTTTGCCCTTGACGGCAGACAAGACAAGAGGACAAGATGTGTTGCGTCTTTCTGAGTTAAAACGTGCTTGCACGATCGTAATCTCATCGTCCGGATCTGTTATCGCGTTTTGCGCTCTTCGGTGGATGTCGTTTTTAGTGAGTGAAATTGATGGTTCGTAAGCGGCGGCGCTCCGAACTAGTTCGTTTGCGTGTTGCGAAGCCGAGTCGAAATATCGGATAGATGCTTGTTTTAAGTACTGTTGAATGGTAGGCAATTTCAGATCCAGGTGCAGGTCAATGTTGCGCAGGTATACGGCGCACTAGCGGCCCTGCGCATGAATCTGTTTCAAACGCACAAAAGACAGGACTGGCATATGTTAATATAGGACGTATGACTGTCTTGTATGTACACCTTATTGCGCAGAGATAACGCTTTTCGGTTGATTAATGGAAAGAGTCGACCTAAGACGTGGCCGCTCTGTTTTGACCCGCGTAATGTGCGGGCCAGATATTAAATTTATCTAGATTACCCCAGTTATTTGGTCTGTTTGACCAGGGATAGGGCAATCTAGGAGTCGGACATTGGAAGAAGGCGGTCTTCGTCGCGTGATCAAAATGGCCGCGCTTTTGGAAGGATTGATTTCTATTCTCCATTTCCGGAACCATTCCGCTAGGATATTGGCCATAGTTAGATCTTTGACTAACAAGGATAGGACATCTACTAGTTGAATATGCAGGTGTCATCTGTGAATAAGGCGGTGTCTACAAGACGGTGCTGTGGGATATCATTTATATACAAGGTGAACAGGACTGGGCCTAATACGGAGCCTTAGGTGAGCTGTCACGGTCCAGGTCTGGTGTGATTTAGTTCCCTCTGCAGTATCGGAACGTTCGATTCCTGAAAGTCTCGTATGATGAGTACGAGACGGTCCGGCACGCCGAGCTTATATAACTTGTATATAAGCCCTTCGTGCCATGCTTTATCGAACGCCTTCGCCACGTCGGGAAAAGCGCTCCCGATGTGATGGCCTCGTATTAAGCTGACAATTTTCTTCCAAGTGTTTGAAAATGCTCTTGAAACAGCTGCGTTTAGAATTAGGACTAGGATGTTAATTATATGTTCCGGTAACATTTAATAACGCGGTTGTTTATTCCGTCGGTGCCAGGGCTTTCCGAGGTTTAAGATTTTGATAATCGACTTGACTTCCTTTCGGTTGCCGGTGAAGTTAATCAGGAGGAGAAAGTTTGGTCAATCGACCTCTCTCTCACTTTTTGGCGGTGACGGCGTCGATCAGTTGAGTGCTTGGCGTGCATTGAGCGTCGGAGGCTGTCGGCTGAACACCGCTTTTCTTCATCGAAAACTAAAGGAGCATCAGGAAGGTTAGGATGGGATAGAGGCGGCATCAGAGGAGTTCCTGTAACGCCCTTTAGACTTTTAGGAAGTTGCCAGAAGGCCTGATGGGATAAGTGCAGTGCTAGATCTGCATCCCATCGTTTTCAAATTCAGTTATGTGGTCTTGGCCTGATGTTCAAAGGCACTAGCTGTCTCCGTTTCGCTCGTTGGATACCAATCGTAGGCACAGTGCAGCCCTCTTGCGTCGAGGTCCTTTATTTCTTTGAAAATAAAAAAAATTTTCAAACTTTTGATAAAATAAAAATTTTAAGATTTAATCATTTCCATTTTTAAAACAATTCCTAAATTTGCGCGTTGCTTTTCCAGTGAAAAACAACTAAATTTTAATATTTGAACCAATCTCTAAGTTCAAATTTTTTTTGTTTTATGGAAGGTAAACAGACTGCCTAATCCCAGCAGAACTTTTCCTTCGTTTTTTGTTTTTTTCCGCTAATAATCCGGAAAGTTAAATTTTCCCTTTGAAAGTTTGGGTTTAAAAATTTCGGACTTTTGGCAAATTTTTGGGTTTCGCTTTAAACTTTCAAAACCAAAAAGGGTTTAAATAATGTGGCTTAATAAATTTAATTTCTTCAATTTTAAAAGCCTTGTTCTTTTTTTTCCCTATTAATTATTTTCCGGTTAAAACCTTGTTTTTAATAACGGTAAAGCCCAAAGGTTTCGATTTTAAAGTTTAGGTTTGTTTAATTAAAGGGGAAAATGGTTTAACAATATCCCTTTTCCTTTTGGGGTTTAAAAATTATGTTGTCAATGCTCCTGGCTAAACCATTTTCAGAAATTTCAAGGCATAAAAAAATTTTAAAAATAAGCCCGAATCCCAAATTTTTACAAAAGTTAAAAACTTTTTAAAAATGGGGAAGTATTTTTAATTATTTTTTTTCGCAAAAATCTCAAATCAATAAAGTTTTATTTAAACCATGTTTAACTTTTCCGCAAACTTCACTAAGGCCCTAACTTTGGTGCCGGTCTTAATGTTTGAAAGGCCACGGGTTCTTAAAAAACCTTGAAAAATCCAAAAATTTGGATTTGAAAAAATTCTCTTTAGCTAATGGCGGACTTTAGGAAAATCAAATCAGTTGTTTTTATAGAAAAGCTTAAGTCCAGTTAATATTTTTTTGTTCTAGTCGTGGAACCCCATTTAGAGATTGGCCCAAAAACGAAAAAGTTTTAAAAAATTTCTTAAATCTAAAAGAATTACTTTTTAAAGGGGGATTAAACAATCCGCTTTATTCATTATCGTATAATTAAAACAAAATGATTTTTTTATTCTCCAAACATTCCAAAGTAAAAAACATTGGGTATTAATGGTTTTCCTTGAAATCCTTAATAATTAAATAAATCCAAATTTAACTACTTTTCCCTCGTTATTAACCCACGATAATTTTGTTAAAATTGGTTTAAAGAAAATTTTTTTTTTTTTAAATTAAATTCTGAAATTTCACATTTTTGCCTTTTTAAAATTTTATTCTTTTAATATATTAACCCTTCTTTTAGTTAAAGTTAATAAATTTGCTAATTATGGTAAGTTTCCCCCCGGTTTGAACCAAAATAAATTTTGGAACCACTTTCTTCCCCTAACCGTTAACAGCGGTTTCTTTCCTTAAATGGGTGGTGGCTTTAGTTTGTATTAAGGCGGCCTTTGGGAAGGGTATTTTCTGCGGCATTTTTCAGTGGGCCCCAGTTGGCTTTTCGTTTAAAATCCCCGAAAGGGGTTTTTTTCAAAGGCGGTTGTTACCAACCCACAAAACCATTTTGGAATTCGGGTTTTCAGTAAACCGCTTTCCAACCCCAATTCCCCATGTTGGTTTCCGATTTCCTTCAATTTGTGATTGGGAATTTCTTTAAATTTTTTGCTTTTTTTTGTTTCGGGAAAATTTTCAAAGGAAAACATGAAAACTTTTGGTCCTTTTAAGAATTACAATAACTAAAAACATTTTTATTCAAATTTTTGAATTAAATTTAAAGTAACAAAATTAAATGGTTTACTTTTGTGACATTAAAAATTAATGATTTTGGATTATTTCCTTGAAATTAGAAATAATTATTAAATGTATCAAATGTTAGTTCACTTTTTAAAACAAAGGAATAATAAGATAAAAATTTTTTAAAATTAAACCAATTGTTTTGTTTTTTAATTTTAAAATAATAAATATTTATTAAAAATTTTGGGTCCTCTTTTAATTTTTCGGTAACAATTAAATCAAAAGCATTTTTAGTTTTAAAAAAAAATTTATTTCTAATTTCACCAGTTTTGTTTACAAAATAAAACAGATTAAAAATTAATTTAAAAAATTAATTTTTCAAATTAAATCCTTACCATTTTTTGACTACCAGAAAATAAACTTTAAATTTGGAAAGGCTAAGGCTGTTCGGCAAAAAATTTCAATTATTTTTTTTTCTTTATTATTAATCCTCACCCCTTTGCCCGGTTGCTTATCTTAAAATTCAAATTAAAATTTCCAAATTTCTTTTTTTTCTAATAAAAAAAATAAAACCGTTGGTTTTAAAAATTTGCCTTTGAGTAAGGCAAAAAAGGTTATAAATTTTTATTAAAAAAAAAAAAAATTTCTTTTTTTTTGGGTTAATTAAATTATTTAAGAAAAAACCATAATTTTTGATGGAAAAAATTTGTTTTTCTAAAAAAGTCCTTTACTTTTTTAAATAAAAAAAAAATTCGTTAATTTTTTTTAGGAGGAACTAAATCAACAAAATAAAAGTTAAATAATTAATTTTTCCAGTATTTTCCCCCTAAAATGCCATTCCTTTTTTTTAATTAAGAACATTAATCGAGGTTTGTTTATTTTACTTATAGCATTTTTCTTTAATTTCCATACCCTGAAAGGTATCGAATAATTTTTAATTTAATGTTCTTCACATCACCGTGTGATGTGGCATATTTTTAAAGCCCTATCCATTAAGGTTTTGGGACATCCCCGGCTGGTCCCAATCAGGCCCTTTGGGGTTTGAAACTTTTACACTTCCAAAGCGGCTTTTTTAGACAATTTAATCAAAAAATGGGGAATTTCTTTTCTTGGGTTGCCAATATGGGTCATTTTCTCAATGGCCCAATTTTCTTTAAATACCGACTTAAGCAATCGTAATAAAACTTAACAAGTTATTAATTTGTTTTTAGACAGAAATTAAATTTTTATATGGTTCAAATTTTTTTGAAAATTCAAAAATTTTATGGACTTAATAAAATTAATTCCAATTTATCTTATTAATGTAATTAAACTTATTTAAAATAAGAATGAATAAGCAAAAAGGGTCACCCGGAATTTTGAAGATTTTGCAAATCCCGGTTTAATTTGAATTTCTAAACACAAACCTAATTTTCTTCCCATCCCTTTTGGTTACGCATAAAAGGGAATATTTTTAAAATAAAATTTTTAATAAATTTTAAACATTTTAAGTAATTTTTTCCTTTTTTATAATAATTTTTTTTTTACCATTTAATAATTTATCCGTGTTTAAAGTTTAGTTTTAGTTTATTTTAAAAACTAATAACAAAAAAAATTTAAAAACAAGACCTTTAAAAAATCTCTCTAATTTTTTTATCCAAATAAATTTCAAACCCAATTTTTAAATTTTGAATGATCCCCCCAAATGCCTTCACCTCGATCGTCGTCCCCAAAACTAATAAAACTGCATCTTTAATATGATTTCGCTTTCCCCATTGTCCAGTCTGAACCATAAACATAAATATTAACGACTGATCGACTGACGATATAACTGGAGAGAATATTCGCGAATAAATATATACGATACAAGTCTCAGAAGCTAAAAGAGATAACTAACAGTGGATGGAACTACTACTTTTTGCAGAATAATACTAAGTTTCAGTTTAGTTTTGTTTCTTGCAGACCTAAATATTTTATGTAAAACCATTTGGTTTCCGCCCCTGGGCCCACTGTTGAGCATGACCTCACCCTAAAGTCACCAAGAGGTGATCCTGCCACCTAATCCACCAAACCTCCTGCACATTTTCCAAGTCATCCCCATCTCTGGGAGGTCTAACTGCGATGATCTGTACAGGGCTGCCACTTCTTCTTTCTTCCCCAACTTTCGTTCTTGGCTAATGTCCGGCTTTTGCCCTTTAGCATCTAATTCTGCGGCTATCCCGATTACCATGGTTCTTCGGTGGATGGCTGCGTTCGCCTTTATCACATAGAATAAGGCTGCCCGCTCCATGCTCCCTGCGGGACTACATCTCTGTGCCGGTCAGGTTGGGAACACCATTTTTGACTTGTCTTCAGGCATTTAGTGATATTGGACGAGAGGATATGTCGTATCTTCCCGAACGCCGAATCTGAGCTAGATTCGTCAATGGACCTCTGCTTCAAAGTGGTGGACTTACCTAACCGGACTACTTGTCTCAGGTAACCCAACAACCACCGGCATAGGTATGGCATGATCGTTGGACATGACTTTTGTCTTGTCCATGTTCATCTAATATCCGTGTTTGAGACACTGTTGGGTATTGGCATAGCATTTGGTCTTCACGCTCCGTCATGATGACTATATCGTTGGCTAATCTAAGGTGGGTCCTTTTCAATTCATAAGTTTAAATGTGTCTTCCAATGCAGCGCAAGACTTTCAGGATATAACATTACCCTGTCTTAAACCTCTCTGCAATTGGATAGGCCATCTACTGTTGTTTCCGACGAACAGCGTGCTTTGCTGTCAAACCCCACATTGATATCCAACGGTCTATTTTAACCTGAAGGGCCTGCAGCCCAAATCCCTAAATCCATAAACGCGAACCATAAAGGCAGATTATACTTGGTCTTCTGTATAATCTGCTGCAGCGTAAACCTATTCGGAATCCAGCTTTTTGGGGTGGCTAGAAATCGTTTAGTCCGGTAGCGAGACCATTCAAGATGACTCTGGAGAACGTGACATAAACACGGCTCAGAAGGAAATCGTTCTGGTTTTTCAAGGCTTTCATCACCTTTTTTGAAGAACAGCACCACCAAACTTCTGCTCAACGCTTCTGGCGTAATACCATTACAAAGTATCGGTTCTCCACCCGCTTTCTTTCTTTCTGCTGTAATTCCGTCCTCACCAGATGCTTTACCGTTCTTAATTTTTTTGAGAGCTATTCGTATCTCACTCAGACTGACGTCCGCGATATTTTCGGATTTGTGTCAGATAGGCTTTGCTCTTGCGTCGTACTCGCTTAAGTAAGCGGTTCTGAAGACGTTGTGTACAGCTGTCTATAGAATCTCTCAATCTTACTCAACACTTCGGTCAACCGGATATGACGACCCCACTATTGGTATTCAACATAGTTAACTGGTTTTGCGCGACAGACATATCTCTGGCGAATACTTGAGAACCTTGGTTCCGTTCTATCGCCTCTTTAATACAACGTGTGCTAAAAATGCCCGTCCCCGCATTCATGGATTCTTCTTTCCCTTCCCTGCACCTGACATGTCAGAAGAAGTCTGTAGCCGCATCTTTCATTATGTTTGCATAAGGTTATCAGAGAGTTTTTTGGGTTCGGTTATGCCTTTTTTGCCGACTTAGTTTAAAACCATGACTAAAGTTATTTCTCAAACTGCTTGCCAAGCATTGACGTTTCAAACGCATCATAGTGGAGTTATCTATCGAGATGAAATATAAAGTACTTATAATTATAAAGATTAAAAAGATACTTGTGTTGACGATAACAGAAACTTAGATTTTATTAGTTCGAAAAGCTTTTCGGAGTTCATAAAGTTGTACAGTCAGTAAAAAAATTGTTTTATACTGCAAAATAATACGAGATTTCTTTCTAAATTATTCAATTTGTTTGTGTATTGTAAAGCCACTTTTGTGTCACTAAAAAAAGTTTTAATTAACAACAAGATAGATATCTGTAAGAGGGAAAAATTATCCAATCGTTTACTAATTTCTCTTCGCTCAATTCACCAAACTTAAGATACGTGGCCTTCAATACAAATTTACATAATATTGGCTTGGTCTTTACTTCCAATCATTACGAAATCCGACCACATTAATTATATGCATGGCCATCCTGCATTGGTCCTTTCTCAGCTACTTCAAAATGCCCATTCAAAAGGCTAACCAATTGGTGTTCCCATTGCTAATTCGACGTAGGCCAAAGGGTTCTTTTTTGCATCGCGTGTTTAAAATCCACGTCACCTTAAACACCCTACTAATTTTCTAATTTGCCAGCGTCCGCTAGCTTTGTCAAAGTTTAGTTGGACTTTTGAATTGGGAGATTAACATAATTTCAGTAAGCAAAGCTTCTTTGACTTTTACTTCACTTGGGGAGTAAGCCGCAAAAAATGTGGGGCAAACAGACGTTTAGAGGGAGATATTGGTAATGCCAAAAATATGTCGATGAAGAAAAAAAATAAATTTAATTATTTGTAGATAATTATTACGTATAAGTGTATATACATGTATACTTTATACAAACATACATAAAGAAAAAAATTATATTATATATATTTATACATATGTATATCTAGAGCACTACTTATTCTAAAGTACCAAGTCATAAATAGCAATATTAACAAAAAGCTATTTAATGGCGGCAATAAGCAACATTATATTTCTTTTTTTTAAAGTCTTATCCGATTAGTAAAGCTTTTAGTAAGAGTTATATATTGGTATAGAATAGAGATCTATTTTATTTGTTAATCTTTGTCTCCTTTTTTTGTTTAACAAACTGTTTCCAATCTGTAAAAATAAATAGGCGATCATGAAGCGTGAGGCGGACGTTTTCCCATCAAAATCCATATTTGCCCTTGAAAACAGTTTTATTTATCTTTTTATTTGTTGTTAACCAAAAAGGGTAGAAAATATTTTTAAGTTGTAAAGTAAAAAGATCCCACTAGGGAAAGCATTAAATAAAACCAATAACGAAATAATTTAAGGGAAAAAATTTTTGGTTTTTTCAAAAATTTTATTTGCTTTGCCCAAAATAGAAAAAATATTTTAGGGGTTTAAAGATCGAATCAGGCTGCCATGAAGGCTTATTTTAAAGGGTGAAAAAAATTTTAAAAAAAAATAGCTTTGGTTAATATAACAAATTTGAAGGGTGCAGGGCCCCAAATAATTGGAAAAAAATTTTTAAGAAAGCCGAATCAGTATATAAAAAGCCCTTTTCGCTCTAACAAAGAACCAGAAAGTCCAGCAAAAGGGAAAATTTTTTTTGGTCTTTAATCATTAAAAAGGCCTTGGGAACAATGGCTTTTTTGGTTTACTAAAAAAGTGGTAAAATAAAAAAAAAGCCTTTGCTCTTAACAAACAAAAACATAGCAATAAAATTTTTTTTTTAATGATTTTATGTTTATAATCTATTTTTTATAAAAAGCTAATTATAACTATTATTAGAATTTAGGGGTTAATTAAATCTTTTTAAAAAGAGGTTATTAAAATTTTAAAAAAAGCCTTATTTAGCTTTGTAAAAACACAAAAACATAAGGCATTAAATCAAATTTCTTTCTCTTTTTTTTAAAAAATTTTAAAACCCTTTATTTTGTACTCATATTTCTAACATTTTATAAAAAACCTAAACCTCAATTAACTATTAATTTTGATATATTAAAAGAAAACAAAATGCAATTATTTGATTTCCAAATTTGGGGTTTAAAAATTTATTAATTAATGGTTAAAGAAACACCTAAAATTTTCCTTGTAAAATTTATTTTGCAATTCCTTGTAAAGGGTTTTAAAACATTTTGGACCTTAACAAAACCATTTGGTTAAAAATTTAAATTTTAAACTTTTAAATTAAGGGCAATGGAAAAAATTTAATTTAAAAAAAATTTTTTTTAGGTAAATTAGAGCCTCCAAAATTTTTTTTCATGGAACTCATCCCTTTTTGGAAGGGTTTAAAAATTTTAAAATAAAAAAAAAATCCCATAAAACGCTAAAAATTTGTTTTTTCCTGAAATTTTTAATGATATTTTTTTAAAGGGTTTTTTTAAAAGTATTAAACCCATTTACAAACGCAACATTTTCCCAAATATTAAAGTTTAAACCAATTCTTTAAAAATTTTTTAACTAGGTTAAATGAAAAATTTCTTTTTAATTTTGAAATTTAAAAATGTTTACTTTGGCTATTTCATTATTTTAGTCAAATCTATGTTCCAATGAAATATTTGGTTCTCGTCATAAGCACCATAAAAACCTTATGAATATTAAAACCAAAGAAATGCATCTGTATCTTTGCTGCGATGTGACATTAATGTACTTTGAATATTTCAACTTTAGGTATTATAAACGGTTGATATTATTGTGGTTCCTATCGTAAACGATATAAATAACAGATTTAACTCCTCGTAGCCTAGTATGGGCGTGTGCTTAAAACTGGAGGTCGAGGGTTCCGAATCTGCGGAGACGCAACAAATTTTCATTGTTGTTTCCTAGTTGTTTAGGGCTATTTGGGCCGATCACCCAATTGTCTGAAAGTAAGATGATCCATGGCCCGGATGGGCATGTAAAAATCGGTCCACCCACCAACCCGCAGACAGCGTGGTGGGATACAGGTCCAAACCCCTAATGGATAGGCGTGACATTAGGGAGGCCTATTCGCAGTGGACCTAACAAAGGCTGATGATGTGATGATGATGTGATGTGACAAGATTTTTAGAAGAAATCAATGGTTTAAAGTTTTATTACCTTCTTACATTCGATATTTTTTATTTAATCTTTATGCATTCTCTTAAAATTATTACAATCCAGCTTATTCCAATAAGCATTTAATAACAGTCAAAGAGGTCATTGATTGAAATAAAAAATAAAACAAACAAAGACTTTACATAAGTCTAAATCATTTATAAACCATGAATTGATATGCCATGTTCTTTTTTATAATAAACATCTACCGTGTAAATAAACATTAACGACAAATGAAATTGTGTTGGTTGTCTGTTTGTCATTAACTTTACAGAGGCGTTGAATCATTTATAAGCCATACCCGAAACCACCATACATTAACGTATGTGTAAATATTCTATTTGAACAATATCAGTAGAAGTTGTCGATGTGTCGTTGTGGTGTAACTTTACTATATAAATATTCATTGGTAGTAAAGAAGTGTGATGAATATGAGTCTGCATTTGAAATACAATAAGTGAAATTAAGGTATGTTTAAACAGGAGTTACCGCTTACGCTCCTAAAGTGATTCCATAATCAGTACATCATATGCTCCATAAAGTAAAAAAAATCAAGTAATATTCAAGCGTTTTCTAATAGTTCACAATAAGAAACTGTTGCATCCGTAAGGTTTAACTTACTAGTTCATGCTAGTAATGAAGCATGTTTAAAAAAATTATGTATCAAAAACATAGTTATAGCTTCTTTTCTTCCATTAAGATGCTGCATCATATTTACGTTTGCAAGGAACAAGCTCAACTACCGTACTCTTTTAAAGGAAAGAAATATTTTGGTGTTTTACCGTAAACAAGCAACGAATGTAACGTGAAATTCGTAAATAATGATGCGACTACGTCCGTGCCGCATTTAAACCGGCGAAGCCTTAAACTATTCATCTTTCTGTTACGGAATCGGATATGGTGTTATGCGAATATGATATTTTATCTTGCATTTATAAATTTCTTAGACTCTATGAGTTATTACATTAATAATTATTTATATTTATATATATTTACTTCATATTGTATAGTGAGTTTTAAGTTTAGGATGAGACATAACTCCAAAGCTTCTAGAAATTTACCTCAAGTGTTATTGAGTCTTTGAGAGCATGTATAAAGATGTCCTTTACTGATCTATCTCCGGTTGTGACGGTTAGTCATCCAATCGCGCTATAAAAGTAGGTGCTGTAGTGCTGTAGTGAGTTGTATTGCATTTGTAACATCAAACTGCTGATCTGTACTGTAGTCGGCATTAATTGGTTAGTAGGACACTATGTATCGTACATAGTATACTAAAATCTGTAGAAGTTGCTATAATTGAACAGGAAAGCAGAATTAAATGTTGAAATCGAATGTACAATTTTCAAATTTGTGTATCAATTCTAATAGAATAGAATGTACAATTTTATAATCCGTTACGTGTTCTCGTAGATTTCAATATTTATAGTATCAATATAACTTATTGGATGAACAATGGTCAAGGTAAAGTCAAAAATTATTTATATAATTTAGGCTTTAATGAGAACTTTACAACGTGAAAAAAATTCCACCGATTCAAATACTAAGTCCTGCTAGGAGAAGAAGCGGCACAAAGCTCTGCGGTCTATTTTATATGTTTATGATTATTATTTTTAATAATAGAATTTACAAAATTTCTAAAATTACTTAAATGTGATAGCAGATTCTCAGTTATACTAAAAGAATGGCTAACAATATAATCAGTAGTAATTGTTAAACAAACTAATTCTTCTCAACGAAGTGTGTATTAAGCGGCATTAAGAGGAATAAATTATGAATATGTTAAATTAATATTTTCTCGAAACTTCTTTATGGTTAGCTGTTAGAGATTACCTAAGGTATTAAACCGCCTGTAAAAACTTTATTTGTACAAAAAGCATAAATAAGTAATTATTTCTCAACCATTATCACCATGACAAATCTTCAGTGTTTATTTTTAAGTAGATAAAGTTTTTAATTTTCATTTCTGTACATAAATACATTTAAAATTATCTTTTTATAGTTTTTAGTCTTTTAAAAAATGCATTTTGAGAACTAAAACTAAGTGCAAATGAACTAACTTTCTAGATTACAGTACGCTAATAATGCGAAGCCATAACAGTTCAATCCACGGACGATAATAATATCTAATGACTTTGAACAAATACCAATCCTAGTGAAGCTCTACTCTGCTATTCGCCACAGATAATCCGAAATAAACCCTCTCACAGATAAGGTACTAAGTACCACTAGAATATGCAGTTTGTTCAAGCGGCTATATGTAATTATTTTAGCTGAATCCACCCTCTAACACAATCAGCGGTTTGGTAGCACTAATAATTTGTGCAAAAAGTTATTATTCATATTTTGAACCCTTCTAGCTAATATCTCATCAAAAGTGTTTTTAATTTTAGTATATATTAGCTGCAAAATAGAAATCCGTAAAGCATTTTATAAGCGCCACTTAACATAATAAGATGTCTACGATAAAAAAAATATTCTCGTACACGCACATTCACAATTATAATATATATTTATACCTAGTCCGCTTAGCTTACTTCAGGGATATCCAAATATATACCTAATGCTTCATCTCGGTCATAACAAAGTTAGCTAGTTGGATTTGTAGGTCCACAAAGGATATATTTCAGATCAATGAAAAAGTGTTACTCAGACATTGGAGTCAGTCTCACGGAGTTTCTCCGTATAGGATCTCGCTTTGTCGTAGCAGTGGGGCTTATTACCTGCAGCCTGGTCAGGCACGGGGAAACTAAGAGGATTCTGGGCGGCCTGTTGTGTAAAGACAACCGGTGAGAAGGCTGCTCTAAGCGGGCTGAACAAGCCCGCTTTATATAAGTCTAGGAGGGTGAGAGGAACGGGGACAAAGGTGGCAGGCGTGCTGCCATCTTTATCCTCAGCAGCCAAGGAAGAGTCGCCAGGTAAGGGGAGTCTTGGAATTTGTAGGGAGAGCGCTTCCTATCCTCCACAACTCAGCCGGGGCCGGACTGCTGTTGCGGCGAGAGGGATAGGCTGCGGCAGGATGGGACATTCGGCATGGAGTTGTTGATCTCTTTTCGGCGTGTGGCCGAAACAGAGCTAGCGTCGGGGCGTAACATTGGGGCTACCGCTGGGGTCTGGAAGTCTAGTCCCTGCGTAGTCTAGGAACTCCTGGCTCCCATGGCCCCTGAGTAACAGACTCCAGTAACAGAGTCCTCCGCTCTGTTACTTAACTATAGGAGCCGAGACGAAGGGCGTGGCGTGCTCTGGGTTCCCAGAAGTGGAGCCCAGAATGAGAGGAACACAACCATTTTCGTCGCACACATTCCTTTACGAGTAAACATAGCATGCCCAATTATCGTGGCTTAACACATTGATATAATGAGGTTAACTCCACCCTAAGAAAATAAGCATTGTCACACATACTCACTAATGGATAGGCGTCCTGAGAACAGTTTTCATATGACCGTCTATGTTAATTTCCAAAACAAAAGTCCTAGATTCCTAGAAAATAGTTTAATCCTCTTTACAGACATTGTATGTGCGAAGGCAATACTAACTTAGTTTTCATCAAAACACTGCAATTAGAGAACTAATACAAATTCTAAATACTTCCAATAATTTTCTGGATTACATTTCGCCAGTAACGGGCAGAGCCATAACAGTTCGACAAAAGCAATAATCATATTATACGACCCCGAACAAAAGCCCATCCCCTCAGCCCCAGCTCCACGCTTTGCCAAAGATAAGCTTAAATAAACCCCCTCACATTATGTTACTAAGTATTAGTACAATATCGAACTTTGTGCAGGCGGCCGTATTAAATTATTTCAGCCTAATCCAATCCCCGATACAATCGGCAGTTTCATTAAGTACAGCAGTAGGAAGGGAATCGATACCGTTCATTAATGGAAAACATTTGCGTTTAACGTCCGTTATAGGTAATCTTAAGCCTTTCATAGTCTTCTAATAATATGCTTAACGCCGGAGCTAGTAAAATTAGAAACTAGGACATCTTACCGTTATCGCTGCGCTAATCATTAAAGGTGATTATCATAATTGCCACCTGACATCCCCTCTTTTATATTTAAAAGGAATTTTAATTTCATTAAAAAAAATAAAAAGTAAAAAAATCATAACCATAGTTACAAAGTTAAGTTACATATCATAGTAACATGTGGGTTAACTTATATGACAATATTACAACTTGTAAGTATTGAAAAACGTCCGCTTTATTATCTATAATTTTATTTTTTTATTTATATTAACGTAGCAGTAACTATATTGATATTTTGATGTATTAATTCATATAATGTCTATAATCAATAAATCTAGCAACGGATTAATTGTAATAGAGTACGTCAATTGTCTCCGATGATAAGCTTCTTAATAAGAGGGGCTTGATCTATCGTTCTATTTCTTTCTCAAGAAATACTAATAACAGTCTTTTACTTTAAGCAATCCTCAAAATAAAAAAATAATAATGATAGAATTGCTTACCAGAGTTCATAACTATAATTTTTTGTATGTTTTAGAAACGTTAAATATATTACAAAATATCTAAAAAATGGTTGATAAACAATTTTTCCTAAATACTCTTCGATCTACAATTGAAACCAATTTATTCAAAATGCTTGTTTATAACATATATGTATATTTTTATTATCCTACACCATATATTAAAAACCGAATAAGACCTCTTTGCTTTATTTATTAACCTAGTACTAATTAAATACCACATCTTAGCAAAATAGCAGCATCTAAGATCGAAAGGTATCTAACCCTAAAAACCCAAGGGTTAAGCTGATGCATATGTAAAAGTTTAGATGGAACAATATTTAACGGTATTGTCGTCCTGATAAGACTGCTAAATATAGCTTTGACTACCTGGACCACCTTTTTCACAAGCTCATCCTACCCAGGGATCATCTTTCTTTCAGATTATTAGGCTCTATCAAACTGCCATGACAAATCAGAAACCAACAATAACACAAAGTTGCATCACTGCACGACTGCAACCCCCGACCTCTGGTTGTCGTACCAATAGGTCATGTAGCGTGCACATTGGTGCTACATGAAAATATTATTACTTTTTTACTATAAAACCTATATATTAGGAAATAAATCACTTTTACTTTAATGTATGAAAATAAGCCTATTTTTAAAGTGTGGTCTGTAACAGTCTGTATAAAATCTATGAAATCTTGAGACTCAACCGCTGACGAAAATGTTTTATTCGCTTTTGAAAGATCTAGTCCTTACATAATATATGCGTTACAACATTCTCGATACAAACTAACACGTCTCAGTAAACAAAGTTCATTGGGGAGTAAACATAATTTAACACGCATTGTAAATATAGATTGATTGTGATTGGAATTGCGAAGTGCTGCCTGGATAATATACATCATTTGACATTTTATGGAGGCAAGACGTAACTACTAGATAATTAGAGATGAATAAAACCAAATTTGGAAATTTAGAACGCTAAACTCTATTAGGCAACGTATTGAATAATTTGAGTATATTACGATATTAATATTTTTATCATTAGCAGCCTTCATCCGTCCACTGCTGGACATAGACCTTTTTCAATAAATACCACGACGTCAATCCCGTGCTACTCGATGACAACTTGAACCGGCTACTGCACGGAGATCGGCATCCCACCGGGTAGGACTGTGGGCTGCCGAACTCCGTGCTGTAAGGACAGAGCGTTAGTCGACCCTTCGCTGCATCTCAAACGCGGCCTCCACTCCAGAACCTTATTGGCCCATCGACCATCGGTTCTGACTACGTGACCGGCCCATTACCACTTCAAGGAGATAATCTTTTAGATATTTGCCAGATTAATTCATTACAATTTATGTCTGCCATCAGAAAAAAAATCAGATCATAGTGCGTCGAACAACGACAAACTTGTGGACCAGTCCTACAGTCAAAGGCCACGTTTCGGTCCGTAGGTCATCACGGAGAGAACGCATTGATTGAAGACTTCGTTCGACGTCTACAAACACTGCGGTATCGGCGGTGAAGTGACGCGGCGTGTTTTTCATATTATCAAAAAAATCATAAATCAAAACAAACAAAGTGAACGTCTTATCCTGCGTTTCTTATCGGCAGGGCGTTTCTCAGTTTGCTATATTACTGTAGTGTAATAATAAAATCTTGGCTGAAAATCCGTCGCCCTTGTGTAAAGGTCTTAGCTGAGGGAGCGTAAAGATGGATTCGGATGTAGTCCCGAGACGGAACTGCTTTGGTGGCCACCGCTGGTTGCAGAAGAATGCCGAAGCATTTCTGTGACCCCACCTTTTTGGCCAACAACAACTCAAACTGATTAAAGCCACCACCGGCTTTAGTCATATTACGTATTGAAAATGTATTTTATGTTAAATATTTATTTTGACGGTCTTTCTAAAAACCGACTCCAGTATGACTGATTACCTACTTATTGTATAATTCTAAATTATTGATACCTAAACAATAGATGTTAGTCATATCGGTAAAGAAATAAATCTTCAATCAAAACAATCGCAGATATATTGTTTTGAAAAAAAATTGGGGTGGGTTTTAGTATCTAAATTCTTGTAAGCATTTCACGATTGGTAAAATCATTCGCCAATATCTGCAGCTTCTTAAAGCTTAGTAGACTACCAAAAGCTTAAACAGCGCATTCAATGTTGAGCTAAAGTAACATTAAGTGTATTTGATTCCCGTATTTTGCGTAATACTTATTCATGTTCGGGCTTATCAGTTCGCGAGTATTAAATTGTTGAATAGTACCGATATAGCAAGGTTGGCAGCGCGTTGGTGCGTTAGCATTTTTTCGGGCACAACGACGATCAAAAGTAGATTGATTATCAAACACATTTTAAAAGATTAGGACAAGTGTGTATGAAACTGGAATGAAAACTTACGAAGTACAAGAACTTATATGTACATCACACTTATATAAAGTTATAGACGTAATTCTCCTTTATCTTTAAATTTTGAACATAGGCAACATATTTAGCGCAATATTCTAAAAAAACGCGTTGTGGTTCGGTGTGGTGTGGTGGTGTGGCACTTTTTTTCAATTTTCTGCTTTTAGCTCTTCTTTCACTTGTGCAAACAAAGATCGCGTGTTACGATTATATGAAACAATGTAATTGCGGGCAAGGAACAGATATGTTTTCCTGTGAGCAATCATTAAACATTCTTGTTATAACTAAATTGTAAGTGTGTATTCAAACGCAAGGCAATGCAATCATTGAAATGCACTAAAAAAATAATAATAACTTGCAAGATATATGCTAAAGCTGTTAATATATTAGTAATATTTTAGACCTTTTAATATATAACTGATAATATGCTAGTAAACATAACTTTAAACGAAACGACTTCTAAAGTTTCATTTACTACAAAATTGGTATTTTTTCTCCATGGCAGTTTATTTTTTTTTACTTTTCTCAATTTATTCGTTTATTTAATTCAGTTTAGGTATGTAATTGCTTAAGTTAGCATAGAATAAAGGAAAAATCTATTCGTTTATAACTATGTCATAATTTGGCAAAGAAAATTTATAATATACTGAGACTAGGTTAAAGCAAATCTTCTATAGTAAAAAGTAAATGTAATAAAAAATAAAGCAATGCTTAAAACATTCAATATAACCTTCTTTTAGCATTTTTTTTAATTAATAACATTTAACAGGATCTAGCATTCTATATAATAACTCTAGTATTCTATATATTAGAGTTGATCGTGGACATATATTATATTGTATTTTATCACCGAGGAAAGGGCTCATACACGAATAAGTATTCTGAAAATACTATTGCGTTCTGGTGTGAAGAGAACATTAGCCTGGATTTTATATTGGTCCAAGCAGACAAGACGTAATATCCTATCATAATGGACTTATAGATTTTAATTAAACTGAATTATTAGAAATAGCTGTATTTCTAATAAATAGGAAGTATTTCCATACGTGGTAGGTTCCCTTTTTACAGGTGATTGTCTAGGGCGGTACCACCGCGGTGCCTACTTCTTTGGATAAGCAGTAGTGTAAAAACACTACTGTTTTCCGATTTTAAGGGCACCATAGCTGGGGTTTTTACCGCGTAAACGAGAGTTAACATCCTATGTCTCACGGTTGGCAGCTCAATGATATACTGTCTATAGGCGTCGGTGACCACTATCTATCAGGTGGCCCAATTGCTCTTCTGCGTTAGTAGCCAATAAAAAAAATAGTCAAAGGAAGTCAAATGCCGGCTTGTCTAATCTCGTTTTTAATTGTCAATTAATCTAAAACCTTGCCTACCAGGTTAAATAAGTATTTCTCTCGTTATTAAAAATGTACGAGAAAGCCATTGTTAGCTTTAAAAGTCATGATCACGAGGATTACGTTTTATCATAATATTAAATTTATATAACGAAGTAATATCGAGTTAATATTACCTCGAGCAAAAACTATTGTTTCGTAGTAACAATGTAGCAAGGAGGTCGACTAATTTGACTTTGTAATGAAATTTTATATTAGTATATGATTAAAACTATTTTTTGGACAAATGAAAATTTCCCTAATTTTTTCTAGAGTTATCGATGTCAGTTAGTGATGATGAATAGTATTTAATTAATAAGATGGTCAATTTTTCTGAAACCATTCAGGGAAGCACCACCGAAGAGCCTATAGCAGTAGTAAAGAACTGCTCTTTTCTGGTTTGAAGTACACCGTACCAGTGTAGTTACTGGGTAAAGCAGATGTAGCTTGTCATGTCTCCGACGGCGGGTCACTGGCCCAGATCGTTGGAATGGAATTAACAAAGCAGCTCATTTTCTATTTTTATGAATATTTCTTTGTAACAAACCCGTCAGCTGCGATATGCTTGCGAGAGTACAATAGCGTACATTGAATATGTATTCATAGAGCTCGAATCTACTTCTCGTATTCATGGTTAGTTGTATGGAATGAATTTTTAATGCGCATGACCGGCATGCACGACAGACACGCTCTTGCTGATACGATTGTTTGCTTTGCGCATTTACTGTGCTGTGTGTTCGACTTTTCGCTTTTTATATTAATATCTGTATAATGTAAATATTTTAACTGCCTCCGTAGCCTAGTGGATGGGCTTGTGGTTCAGAAACCGGAGGTCGTAGTTTCAATTCCTTTTTAGGTAGTTTCCTAGTTGATTAGGGAAATGGACTGATCACCCGATTGCATGTAGAGTAAGATTGAAGGAAGAATCCTCTTCTTTCAATGCGCGTTCAATTGCGCACCATAATATATCCAGCGTAGTTGGCTGATCTCTAATATAGATCGGCCGCCGTAGTCGAAATTGGCTTAGAGAAATTTACCGTTATTGTTATTATGTAAACACATATTGTAGATTTTAATTTATTGAGACATGATTTGCAATATATATATTTTTGCGAGCTAATTTTTATGCCTATCGAAATTCTTGAAACTGTCTTTGGATAACTTTGCACACACAATAACTTTAAACTATAATTTTTTCATTATCATTCATTATTCGATATTTAGTCAACTGCGCATTTACTTTAACAAAATTGTACATACTTCTTATGCGTGGAATGATTTTCACATGTGTTTAAAATGTGTAGCATAATCTACTTGAAGGATAAGCCTTGAGGGTAAAGGCAAGTTCGTATAAAAAAACATGTTATGTTTGGAAATAGAGGAATTAGAACTCGTGCCGTAGGGCTAATGATCTTTTCCAGGAAATGTTTGGTTACGTAGGCAGCATGTGACGTAGAACTTTCCGTCACGTTAGATATTAAATAGCTTACACATGAATTCTAAACTTGATAGGTATGTTTTGGTTTATTAATGATTCTCAGTATTTCACAGTAAGTTCGAAGAGTTTATTTTAACTAGACTAATTAGGCATAACTTCGATTTTAAAAGAAAAGATACCATGGAAAATAATATAATCATCAAAAAATTATTGCAGGCTAAGGATACTTGTTTTAAGCGTATTTCCAAATAGTTTTCTTTAAGACAGTGATGTCAAAAGAAAATTTTATATACTCACTACAGTTTTCATCACTGTATATTTAATTTAAAGTACGGTAATGCGCTCCCATACAAGGTAAGGATGCAAATAGCGAAAAATATTTTTTTTTATTCCACCGCTGCAGTAAAAAGGCAAATTTACTGATACCATGACCACCTGACCCTGACCCATCCTTAACGATACTTGATAACTGTATGTCATTATAAAACAGATTAAGTAGTAAATAATCTAGTTACAATAATAATCTACGTTAATAATCAATAGCCACTTCTGTACTCGTACAACGGCATTTTAAAAGAGAACGAGTTGAAATGTATCATATATTTGACAATTTCCATAAGCATCCAGATTGTTGACCAATGAAAAAGTTGATTTTTCATCAAAATTCATTTATGTCATGATTTAATTTTTTTATTATATTTTTGTTTAAATTTTATTCATTACATAGGATATCGTACCTACTTTAATCTTTTCATAATGGAATTTTCGTTTTTTTTTATTGGTTATCCAATAATGCAAGTAGTATCAAACTAAACAAAGAGTGCAAATTTTGTTAAAATCTGTCAAGTAGTTTAAGACACCTCGAAAATCACTATACACTGTTGATTATGCATCTCATAAGACTTAAGGAATATATAACGAAATATATTTCAGTGGATTTGAATATATTTTACTTAATTTTAGTTCGTAAAAATGCCTCCATTCCCAATCTGTTCGCGTTCAGGAGAAATGGGTCAAATTCGCATAGCCCCATCCAATTTGAACAAGTTTGAAGCCTAACATAAATCAAATTAAATATAACTGGATTTATGATTTTTTCATTATTTAATCAGATGATTATGTGATGGTGAACTCGTACCTACGAAAATTAGCATTGTTACACATAGGCACTTGTGGATGAGTGCGTTCTTTTAACAGTTTTCAAGTTACCGTCTATGTTAATTTCCAACACAAAAGTCTTGGATTCCTAAAAAAATAGTTTAATCTCCCTTACAGACACCGTATGTGCGACCGCAACATTAAGCTCAGTTTTCATCATATCACTGCAATTAGAGAACTAATACAAAGTCTAAATACTTCCAATAACTTTCTGGATTACATTTCGCCAGTAACGGGCAAAGCCATAACAGTTCGGGTCCAAGCAATAATCATATTATACGACCCCGAACAAAAGCCCATCCCCTCAACCCCAGCTCCACGCTTTGCCAAAGATAAGCTTAAATAAACCCCCTCACATTATGTTACTAAGTATTAGTACAATATCGTACTTTGTGCAGGCGGCCGTATTAAATTATTTCAGCCTAATCCAATCCCCGATACAATCGGCAGTTTCATTGTCATAAATGCCGTTAGATTTATTAAGTACAGCAGGAAGGAATCGATACCGTTAATTAATGAAAACATTTGCCTTTAACGTTCGTTATAGGTAATCTTAAGCCTTTCTTAGTCTAATAATATGCTTAACGCAGGAGCTAGTACAATTAGAAACTTAGACATCTTTTCATTTGCTACGCTGAATCATTAAAGGTGATCATAATAATACCACCAGTCATAACTTTTTGTAACAGGAAAAAAATTAAAAAGTAAAAAAAATCGTAACTATAGTTACAAAGTTAAGTTATATATTATAGTAATATGTAGGTTAACTTTTATGACTATATTACAAATTGTAAATATTGAAAAATTTCCGCTATATTATCTATAATTTATTTAATTCCATTTATATAAAAGTAGCAGTTACTGTATTGATATTTTGATGTATTAATTTATATTATAATGTCTATAATCAATAAATTCGCCCTTAGGGTTGCCTAGCAACGGATTAATTGAAATAGAGTACGTCAATTGTCTCCGATGTTAAGCTTCTTAATTAGAGGGGCTTTATCTATCGTACTATTTCTTTCTCAAGAAATACTTATAATAGTTACTTTAACTTTAAGCAATCCTCACAATAAAAAAATAATAATGATAGAAATGCTTACCAGAGTCCTTTACTATTTTTTTTAGTTATTTACTATAATTTTTATATGTAACAAAATATCTAAAAATAGGTTGTTAAATTATTTTTACTTTATACACTTCGATTTTCAATTGAAACAATTCGTTCAAAATGCCTGTTTAGAATATATATGTATATTTTTATTATCTTACACCATATATTAAAAGTTAAGTCCGTTCCGTTTTTCCCCTGTTCACAGGTTTCTGTTGAGATGTAGGGACCAATATACTTTTAGTTTCTTTCTGCCAGGTTACACCGCGAACGTAAATTATTAACACGCACACCATCCACGTGGTATTAATTAGAGCCAATTATATCGTCGCTTGCTGCACTAGGCAGCAGCGTAGGTATACACCTAGCGCTCCTAAAGCGCTAGAGTTTTTCACTTACGTTAGGTTTACACCTCCCTGCTCACTAGGGCGAGGAGGGTAGGGCACACAACCCCCGGCTCCAGCGGGGGTGCTTGCACGATATTTTAACCGCATAACTTAATCTAATTCAAGTAACGCGATGAAATCAGTTACCCTAAGTGACCCAGGCCTCGATTTCGAGGACCTCAACATCGTCCGCCAGCGGCCACAATACTCGCGATCCGCGAAGCCCTCACCGCGCATGCTCGACGAGAGCAACCACACCCGCGTCGAAGACGTGTCCCACCATCCACTCGGACACCCTTTCCCCGCTTACCTTGCCCCACCAATCTGACTCCGAAATGGAGCTCGACAACTCCCGCCTTGTCACTGAGGACGAAGACGCAGGAGGGTTCCTGCCCGTCAGTTCGCGCAAAAAGAAGCACAAGAGCAGGGCCTCCTCTGCTACCTCACTTACTCCTGATCCGCCAACCAAGGCGCCAAAAGCGTCGGTGGAAATATTATCGGCCCCTAGGTCATCTACATCGGCCACAGAGCCAATCCAAGCCGCCTCACGGCAAACCATTCCGGGCCTATCAACAACATCACCTCACCAAGGCAATCCTGTTCAGGAACACCCTTCTCACAAAGCAACCCAGTTTGAACAAATCATCCCCGGGAAAAACCCCACCGAAAATTTGGTCCAAAGAAATGGGGCTTCGTCCGCGCTCGGGAAAAATACAAACACCCGGGCCGATTCAAAACCGGGGATAAAACCCAGAGAAAAGTGACGCACACCGTCAATCTTGGGCCCCTTTTAAAGAACGAATATTAATAAAGCGTTCCGAAGGGCCTTTCGACAATCCGGATAAAAGGGAGCCCAAGGGAATTCATAAAACCCTTCATAAAGGGACAAACATCCCAATATCGGTTTCCGTCTTACACATCCAAAACGAAAACCTTTAATGTGGTCCTTCTGACCCGAAACCCCAGAAGGCAAAAGGGGCCCGTGCCACTATGGACAAAGGCGCCGCACCCGGTCCCAAAAATGGCGCAACATTAGCCGGAAGACGACTTTTGCAGGGCCGGGAAATAATTCTTTAACGCAAACGGTCTCCCGGGACTGGGGAATCCGGGCAAAGACCGTTTCAGTTTTTCCTTCGCGAAACGACGTCGAATTCTACTAGTGGAGAATTTAAAACCCGAAGCGATCCGAAATCGCAAAAACATTATAAAAATTTTTGACCGGTGTTTCCAGGTGGCACGCTCATTTATTATAAAAAGTCACTGCACTGTGTGGAATCACACGCCCCCAGAAGCCTCGGTCGAGGCGCCATGACAGGACCGCACCTTTGCCTGTGATCTCTTCCGGGGTCAAACGAGATAATTGAATTCACTGAGACGCACCCTAGGAGGCGCCCTTCTCAGGCGACCAAAACAAACGGATGGAACAGCCAAAATCAACCGGAGGTGGCACAGATGCACTTGAAATAAATTTCCCGGCACGTTGCACCGTTTAACCATTTCCACATTCGGGGGCTGTGATTCTGACCGATTGGCATCCAACCGAACGGAAGGGGACCTACGCGCCCCTTTAACATCAGTCCAGACGGCATAGTGAATTAGGAACATCGGTGGGAACAAACAACAATTTGCACCCATCCCATCTGGCCCTTTAAACTTTCCCTAAAAGTCTGAAGGGGGAAACCTCCGATTCCCTTTATCCCATCCCAACCCTTCCCGATGCTCCCATAGGTTTTCGATTGGGAAAAAACCAAAATGCCGACAACCCGAGGCCAATAATGGGGAGAAAGGTCGATCGATTGCCCTTTCTCCTCGCAATTTTACCAACCAAAGCGAAGCGTCGATTATCAAAATCTCAAACTGAAAGCCCCACCGACGGCATAAATAAACCCTTTATTAAACTCACGAAACATTTAATTATCTTCCAGTCCTTTATAATGCAGTTTACCGGGGTTTTTTCAAACACTTAAGGAGGTAGATATGGTTCGACCGACAAAAACCACTTGCAATCCCTGTTCCTATTTCGTCCCATTAGCCTCTAATTTCGGAAAAATATGAAATCCGTTCTAGCCCTTTTAGATTTTATGAAATCAAAGGGTTTACCCCATTAACGGCTTTCAACCAAGCACCTTACAAACCAAATTCACCGCATCACGGAGAAATAAAACCTTACGGGGTTACCAGGGGCCTTTTTCCTCGCGGGGGCGTTCGAAAAGTTTACGGGGTTATAAATTATATAAGCTCGGTCCGTGACGGAACCCCAAGGTCCTATTGGCCCAGTCCCGATTATGTTACTAAGTATTAGTACAATATCGTACTTTGTGCAGGCGGCCGTATTAAATTATTTCAGCCTAATCCAATCCCCGATACAATCGGCAGTTTCATTGTCATAAATGCCGTTAGGATTTCATTAAGTACAGTAGCGGGAAGGGAATCGATACCGTTAATTAACATAAAACATTTGCCTTTAATGTTCGTTATAGGTAATCTTAAGCCTTTTTTAATCTAATAATATGCTTAACGCAGGAGCTAGTACAATTACAAACTGAGACATCTTTCCATTATCGCTACGCGAATCGTTAAAGGTGATCATAATAATTGCCACCTGTCATAACTTTTGTAAAAGGAAAAAATTAAAAAGTAAAAACAAATCATAACTATAGTTACAAAGTTAAGTTACATATTATAGTTAACATGTAAGTTAACTTTTATGACTATTCGTAAATTGTAAATATTGAAAAATTTCCGCTATATTATCTATAATTTATTTAATTCCATTTATATAAAAGTAGCAGAAACTGTATTGATATTTTGATGTATTAATTTATATTATAATGTCTATAATCAATAAATCTGCCCTAAGGGTTGCCTAGCAACGGATTAATTGTAATAGAGTACGTCAATTGTCTCCGATGTTAAGCTTCTTAATTAGAGGGGCTTTATCTATCGAACTATTTCTCTCTCAAGAAATACTAAGAATAGTCTTTTACTTTAAGCAATCCTCACAATAAAATAATAATAATGATAGAATTGCTTACCAGAGTTCTTTACTATAATTTTTTATATCATAACATAACATAACAAAATATCTAAAAATATTTCGTTCGTTAATAATTCGTTCAAAATGCCTGTTTATAATATATACGTATATTTTTATTATCCTACAATTTATATTAAAAAACGAATAACACCTCTATGCTTTAGTTGTTAACCTAGCACTAACTAAATACCTTATCTTAGCAGAATAGCAGCTTCTAAGGTCAACAATCCCACCTCGGGATAAGAAACCTCCGCCGATCTATATTCGGTCAAAGGAGAAATGGGCAGAGCTTCGATCCGCGCTGTCCAATAAATATAAATTCACAGCAGCTGACTAAAACCAGGGAATAAAACTCCAGCTAAAAAACAGTGACGCTCATCTTCAAGTAACTACGTATCTTCTAAAGAACGAGTACTACAGAGCGCGTACTTCGGACAGTCGTCAAAGGACTGCCGAAGAAGATGCCCACAGAGGACATCTACAACTTCATAAAGGGACAAAACATCCCAATCTACTCGGCCTTCCGCCTTACACATCCGAAAACTAAAAAACCATTCAATGGTCCTTCTGACCCTTGATCGCTCCACTGAGGGCAAAAAGGTGTACGACCTACGCCACGTACTGCGACATAAGTCGCATCTCATTTCACGCGCCACATTCTAATGGCCTTCCAGCGCAGTGTCATAACTGCCAGATGTACAGGCAATCGGCCTGGAACTGTCACGCACGCCCTCGCTGCGTTAAGTGCCTCGGTGACCATGGCACTCTGACTGCCCTACCCAGAGATGAGGAAGTACTCACCACGTACGAACCGCCGGCATGCATCAACTGCCAGCACCGGCCATACGGCCAATTACCTTTTTTTGCCGTTGGAAAAATCCAGCTTACGGATTCCCGCCGCCAAAGTGAGGGGCAGCGGGGATATGTGGACTCCCGGACCAAGATGGAGCACTAAAAACCAACGGTTGTTCCTTTCTCATGTCGCTGTAGCCGGGGCCGCGGGCACTGACCACAGTCTTCGGCGACCCGGCGCGACTGGCCCTCTCGGCCTCTTCTCTCCGGTGTGTTGGGACAGCCGGAACGTCGCTTTAGGCGCCGTGCCGGAACAACACAACAGGCACGGCGCTCCCTCTTGAGCCCTTCTCTGGGCGGCGGCACCCTCTTGCCGGCCGCCCAGGGGCTCAGTGTCAGGGGGAGGTTGCGGGCGAACGTCACTCTTCGGCGCCCTGGCCTTCTTCTGCGGATAGCCAGGGCGCTCTTCTGGCGCGCTGGCCAGGCCGGTTTGTTAGCCGCGGCGCACAGGATGCAGTGCGGCGCGGCCTCGCAGCCTCTGCTCTGGTGGCCCAGCTGGCCACAGCGGTAACAGGCACTGCTGCGGTCGACGCCCGTATGACACTGCTCCGCTCGTGCCCTATTTCGAGGCACCGGAAGCAGCGCATCGGACGCGCCCGAACACCACCCGATCAGGAGCGCCCACCATCGATTATTTTTTGGTGGCTGCCACGGGCAGCGCACCACTCTCGCCGAGACCCGTCCGGTCTGGGCGGATATCTCCGACTTTTACGGAGGTGACCGGGCAGCTGCCTTTTTGCGCTACCGCCTCAGCCACCTCCGTCTTATCTACGGAATCATCCAGGCCCGAGATGCGAAGATCCGCGCACTTTTCGGGCCTGGATATTGTAGCTACCTCTGGGCCAACCAGTTGGCGAAGCTTTTCAGCCAATTGGTTGGCCTTCTCTCCGCTGGCGGCCCCCGGAACCTGGAGGATCCGGGCCCCCGTTGCCGCATGGCGGAAACGGAGGCCATCGATGCCGATATCCTCCAGTTTGCATTTCTTTTTGGCATCTTGGAGGATGTCGGCATACGTGACCCCTTTCTCAGCTGCGCCCGGCTGCAGCTTGATCACTACAGCCGACGAGCTAGGGGCCTTAAGTTTCCGCACCCTCCTAGCCGGTGTCACTTTTGGACCAGCGCCTGGTTTGGCAGTTTTGCGGCGCGACACCAGCGTCCACCCATCCGTGGACTGCCCTGGTGCCGCCGTTGCTGCCATTTGCGTGGCGCTGGTCGAACCCTGGCCTGGGTTGGTCCGGGGGCCCTTCTTCTTCCCCTTTTTAGCCTTCTTTTTTTGGGGAAGACTTGCAGGGGGCCCATCCTTCTGCGTCTCGGTCCTTTTGCCGCTGCGGTAACCGGCGCTGCACGTAGTGGGGCAGCAGGGGCGGCAGGGACAGCAGGGGCAGCAGCTGGCCTCACCACTGCCGCAAACGTTTGGGCCACCCTTTTATCGGCGGCCAGCGGTGGACGAAGCCGCTTCTCCGGCAGGAGGCGGTCCGCTATATCATCGCGGTGGGCCTGCAACATTGGGCCCACCATGTCCACGATGAGGCGCCTCAGGATTTGTTCCAAATCCGTAGGCAGTCCCTCAACGTGGACATCGTCCTTAGCGGCGGCCTTCAACTGCCGATTCTCCTTTTCCAGCGGTCTGAGGCGTCGCACTTCCTCTTCGAGGGCCTCCACCCGAGCTATTAGAGCCCTTTTGTCAGCCGAGTACTTGCGGATCTCGGCCGACTGGGTAGAGCGGCTCAGCACGTCCACCAACTGTTTTACGGCGGAGGAGCACTCTTTTAGGGCACGGACGTACGTGCCCTTCAGGTTGCCTGATTTTGTGGCAACCTGGGAGATGATGCTCAGATTTCTGAGCGCCATCTCCCTTGCATCCTCCGCCGTTAAGGCATCCTCCTCCACGGCCTCTAGCTCCCTACGAGCGGCTTCTACCATTTCTTCGAGCGTGCGGTCCTTTTCCGCACGCTCTGCTGCCTTTTGGGCCTTCCTCGTTTTTGCCAGCAGAACCAGATCGGTGGTAGGGTCCTGCTGGCTGCCGCTATTGGACCGCGATCTCGCAGCTGTCGCGGTTGGGCGTTTAAGAAAACGCCCGCGTTCGTCTCTCATCAGAGGAGACGCAGGTCGCCCCTCTTCTTCCGCCGCCACCACCTTTTGCGCCGGCTGATCCTCCTCGCTGGAAGACTCACTTTGAGTGCCAGCCGTATCCTCTCGAGTGCGCTTTCTATAAATGAATTTGAGGGGAAAACCCCGCGCCTTCATTATCGGAGAGCCGGCCCTCACCTGGTCCGCGCCTCTCCTTTCAACTGATCCTTCCGAAAAGATTTCGGTGTCCGTTTTCTCGCCAATGTCGTCGTTTTTGTCGATCCTGCTTCTTGTTTTTGCGTTTGTTTTTGATTTTTCCATATCAAATCCCACGAGTGTTAGGTAATGGAAGTCCACCGGGCCAGGGACCATGTAGCACCGGTAACCCTAAATACGCCTGGGGGGCGGGAGGTTCCCAGGGTGGGCCGCTAATGGCTGGTGTATCGTTCCAGCCGCTCTTGCGAGCACCGACGCCACCAATCCGGCCAATGAAGGCGGGACCCTCAGCACTGCCGCAGGCCGCGAAACGTGATCCACGACACCACGACAGGCCGAGATCGCCCGGTGTTCGGCAAAGCCGAGTGCAATACACCGAACGAATCACACCGTCCCCTCTCGGGGACTTCCATTCATACATCTCGCTCTTTGCCCTTTGCCCCAATCCCCCACACACACATTCATACCTTTGCTCTTTCATACATCACGCTCGGCGAGGCTCTGACGCACTCGCAGAGGTGACTCGCTCGCATCCGTGTTCCTCTTAACAAGAGGGTACCGGGAGCAGGTCTGAACCCGCCACAACAGGCTCACCTCTGGGAGCAGCTGCTCCTCGCCACATCTCCACCCTTTAACGGAGCAGAGATGCAGCACCCCTGTCAGTTTCTGTCCGCGCCGGCCGAAGCCGGTACCCCCCATATCTGGGGGGCGTGCCCCTATCCGCAACCTGGGGATGCGCCAGATGGGAGATCTGACAACTCCACACGGATACGGCCAATTACCTAGAGCTGTCCCAAAGCATCCAAGCGCAAGGCACCACCCCTTATCCGTCCCAAGGCGCCCAGTTGCCTCCTCCGACCTATTCCGGCGTGGCAAGCCCAGTCTAGCGCTCCGCTAGCACTCCAATGCCCGCGTGGCAACAACCGCCACCACAGGTAGCGCCGAGCGCCCCGCGGCGCCGCTCCAAAACAAGCGCTCCGCGTAGAACCCCACTGTTTGCTACCCATAGCAATGGCAGCAACTTGGAAACGTTAGCCGGACAGATCGACTTCGCAGAGCTCGATCGCCTTACCGCGGAATTGGACGCCGTCGTCGATAACTTCGGAGCCCTACTTGCCATACTTCGTAAGTATAAGCAACTAGTCGACTTAATTACGGGACATAAATGGATAATACGCCCATACTAAATACAAAAAACAGCCCGGGCCGTCTAAAGCCACGCGCAGTAAATATTTCATTTTTATCTCGAAGCCCCGGGCACCGGCGGCATAAGTAACAGCGTCATTAAAATCTTGCAGAAACATTTAATTAACCTCCTAGTCCTTATTTACAACGCAGCTCTTTCTAAGGGTATTTTCCCAAACACTTGGAAGGATGCTGAAGTTATATGGTTCCTCAAACCCGGCAAACCACCTGCATTCCCCAGTTCCTATCGTCCCATTAGCCTCCTCAAGGGTTTCGGAAAAATATATGAACGTCGCATCCTAGCCCGCTTATTAGATTTTATGAAATCTAAAGGGCTCCCTACCCCATTCAATTCGGCTTTCAAGCCAAGCACTCTTGCACAAACCAAATTCACCCCGTCACGGAAAATATAAAGTCAGCTTAATACAAGGCCATCACACGGGAGCGCTTATCCTCGACGTGGCGAAGGCGTATATACAAGTTATATAAAGCTAGCGTGCCGACCGTCTCGTACTCATCATTCGAGACTTCCCCAGAAATCGAAGTTCCAATACCGCGTAGAGGGAACTAAATCACTACCTCTACTGGTCCGTGTCGGCGTACCCAAAGGCTCCGTATTTGGCCCAGTCCTGTTCACTCTATACACTAATGATATCCCACAGCACCGTCTTGTAGACACCGCCTTATTCGCAGATGATACCAGTAGATGCCCTGCCCTTGTTAGTCAAAGACTCTAGGGGAATAGTTCCCGAAATGGAGAATAGAAATCAATTCTTCCAAAAGCGTGGCCATTTTGTTCCGCGACGAAGACCGTGCCTTCCTTTCAATGCCCGACTCCTGTTGCCCTATCCGCATGGGTCAAACAGACCAAATACCTCAGGTAATTTTAGATTCGCACATTACGCTGGCCAAAAACAGAGCGGCTTACGTCTTAGGTCGACTCTTTCCATTAATCAATCCAAAAAGCAAGTTATAGAGATAAGATAAGATCCAAAAGAGATAACTTGCTATACAAGACAGTAATACGTCCTATATTAACGTATGCCAGTCCCGTCTTTGCACATGCAAAACGAACACACATTTAAAAGCTTCAAGTCCTGCAAAACAGATTCATGCGCAGGGCCACTGGCAAGCATGGACCTGATTAGCGGCTGATCGGCCCTCTTGGGCACCCTCGATCAAGCCGCTCACGGGATAAAAGTGGTAGCCGAGCCGAGGTCCTCCTTCAGGGTTCCTCGAAGCTAAGCCACAGAATAGAGGTGAAGTCTGTGCACACTTAAAGTTGCACAGCCCCTCGAACCCGCCGGGTTGTAGCGGTTAACTCCACCAACGTGAGTCGTCCGTAAAAAAAAAAAAAATAATAAAATAAAAAGTTAATGGTATCTAACCTTAAAAACCTAAGGGCTAAACTCATGCATTTGTAATAGTTTCGATGTAACCATATTTAAAGGTATATTAACGTCGTGTAACGACTTCTAAATATAGTTTTGACTACCTGGACCGGCTTTCTTAAAAGCATATCCGACCCAAAGATAATCTTTCTTTCAGATACTTGGGTTATCATTCATATTACCCTGACAAATCAGAAAATAATGATAACACCTTAATTGGAATCCCCAACACCTGGTTTTTAAAGCAAGGTCGTCGCACCAATAGGTTACGTAGAATGCACATTAGTAACTAATTACGATATTATATTTTTTACTATAAAACCTATAAATTAGGAAATAAATTTTGGTTTAACCTTTTACTTTATAAAATGAATTCAAACACCTCTGAAACAGTCTTTTTTTAAAACGTGGTCTGTAACAGTCTGTAAAAAATATATGGCATCATAACATATGTTATGTATTGAGAGACTTATCAACTGACAACAATGTTTTATTAGCTTTTGAAAGCTATAGTCCTTACATAATATATGCGTTTCAACACTCTCGACACAAACTAACACGTCTCAGTAAACAACGTTCATTGGTGAGTAAACATAGTTTAACGCGCATTGTAAATATAGATTAATTGTGATTGGAATTGCGAAGTGCTGCCTAAATAATATACGTCATTTGACAATTTATAGAGGCAAGACATAACTACTAGATAATTAAAGATGATTATAGCTAAATTTGGAACTAAATTTGGATTATAGCTAAATTTAGAACGCTAAACTCTATTAGGAAACGTATTGAATAATTTAAGTATAATTCAGCATGTGTCTTTTAATGTAACGATATTAATATTTTTATCATCATCATTAGCAGCCTGCATCCGTCTACTGTTAGATTTTTTAGTAAATAAGTGGATCCCGAGCTACTCGCTGCCAACTTTGACCGGTCACTGCACGATGATCGGCATCCCACCTGGTACGATAATGGGATGCCGATCTTCGTTCCGTAAGGACTGTCTTTCCGATTGCGGCCTCCATTCATGAACTTTATTGGCCATCGACCGTCGGTATTTCTGACTACGTGACCGGCCTATTGCCACTTCAGGGAGATAATCTTCTGTGCTACGTCGGTGACTTTAGATATTTGACAGATTAATTCATTACATTTGTGTCTGCCAAAAATATCAGATCATAGTGCGTTTTGCAACAGCAAACTTGTAGACCAGTCCTACAGTCAGAGGCCACGTTTCGGACCGTAGGTCATCACGGAGAGAACGCATTGATTGAAGACTTTGTTCGACGTCTACAAACACTACGGTATCGGCGGTGAAGTGACGTGGTGTGTTTTTCATATTATCAAAAAAATCATAAATCAAAACAAACAAAGTAAACGTCTTATCCTGCGTTTCTTATGGGCAGGGCGTTTCAGTTTGCTATATTACTGTAGTGCAAATAATAATTAAAATCTTGTCTGAAAATCCGACGCCCATGTGTGAGGGCCTTAGCTGAGGGAGCATAAAGATAGATTCGGATGTAGTCCCGAAACGGAACTGCTTTGGTGGCCACCGCTGGTAGGGTTGCAGAAGAATGCCGAAGCATTTCTGTACCTTTTGGTCAACAACAGCTCACACTGACTAAAGCCACCACTGGCTCTAGTCAGTGTGAGTCCGATAGGTGAGAGTATGCTTCACCTTACCTATTGAAAATGTATTTAATGTTAAATATTTATTTTGAGGGTCTTTCTAAAAGACCGACTCCAGTATGACTCATTACCTACTTATTGTATTATTCTAAATTATTGATACCTAAACAATAGATGTAAGTCATATATGTAAAGAAATAAATCTTCAAACAAAACAATCGCAGATATATTGTTTTGAAAAAAAAATAGGGTGGGTTTTAGTGCCTATATTCTTGTACGCATTTCACGATTGGTAAAGTCATTCGCCAATATCTGCAGCTTCTTTAAGCTAAGTAGACTACCAAAAGCTAGTCATAACTACTAGATAATTAAAGATGATTATAGCTAAATTTGGATTATAGCTAAATTTAGAACGCTAAACTCTATTAGGAAACGTATTGAATAATTTAAGTATAATTCAGCATGTGTCTTTTAATGTAACGATATTAATATTTTTATCATCATCATTACAGCTGCATCCGTCTACTGTTGGATATTTTTTAGTAAATAGGTCGAACTACCAAAAGCTACAACAGCGTACTCAATGTTGAGCTATAGTATATTAAATGCATTTGATTCCCGTATTTTGCGTAATACTTATTCGTGTTCGGCCTTATCAGTTCGCGAGTTTTAAAATTGTTGAATAGTACCGATTTTCGTTGGCATCTCTTCGGGCACAGCGACGATCGAAAGTAGATGGCTTATCAAAAACATTTTTAAAAGATTACAGCAAGTGTGTATGAAACTGGAATGAAAACTTACAAAATACAAAGAACTTACGGGTACATTACATTTTTATAAAGTCATAGACGTAATTTTCCTTTATCTTTATAGCGCATTTTCCGAAAAATCGCGTTTATTGTGCAAGTATTTTAGCTCTTGTGCAAACAAAGATCGCGTGTTATGATTATATGAAACAATGTAATTGCGTGCAAGGAACAAATATGTTTTCTTGTGAGCAATCATTAAACATTCTCGTTATAATTAAAATGTAAATGTGCTGTATTCAAACGCAATGTAATGCAATCATTGAAAATAATTACTGTTTTGCTTGCGAGACATATGCTAAGTTTTTTAATATATTAGTTCTTTTTTAGACCTTTTAATATGTTACTTATAATATGCTAGTAAACATAACTTTAGACGAAACGACTTTTAAAGTTTCATTAGCTATAAAATTGGTATTTATTATCATGGTAGTGAGTGTCTTGAGTTGCCTGAGTTTATTTTTTTAGCACTTTTCTCAATTTATTCGTTTATTTAATTCAGTTTAGGTATGTAATTGCTACAAGTTAGCATAGAATAGAACAAAAATGTATTCGTTTACAACTTTGTTATAATTCGGCACAAAACAATAATATTATACTGAGACTAGGTTAAAGCAAATGTTCTATAGTAAAAAGTAATATTGTTTGATACATTTATTATAACCTTTTTTATCATTTTTACAATTATAAAATATTTTACAGGATCTAGCATTCTATGTAAGGACTCTAGTACTCTAGATATACTAGATATATACTAGAGTTGCGTCTGTACATATATTATATTGTATACTGTTACCGCGGTGAGTGCTTCTACACAAATAACTATTCTGAAAATACTATTCCAAGTAGACAAGATGTAATCACCATCAACAGCTTGTGCTAGTCCACTGCTGGACATAGACCTCCCCTAATATATTAGGGGATTTTGGACCATATCCCACCATGCTAGGCCAATCCGGTTTGTAGGGTGTACCTACTTTTTTATGCCCATCCGACGCATTCAAGACAACGTATGAATATTCTATGTTAATGGACTTATAGATTTTAACTAAACTGAATTATTAGAAATAGCTGTATTTCTAATAAATAGGAAGTATTTCTGTACTTGTTAGGTTCTTTTTACAGGGGACCGTCTGGGGCGGTACCTACGCAGTGCCAATTTCTGCCGCTAAGCAGTAGTTTAAAAACACTACCATGTTCCGGCTTGAAGGGCACCGTAGCTAGCGTATTTGCTGCGTAAACGAGACCTAACATCCTATGTCTCACGGTTGGCAGCGCGATGATGCTACCACTGTCTACGGGCGTCGGTGACCACTATCTATCAGGTGGACCAACTGCTCTTCTGCCTTAGTAGCCAATAAAAGCTCAAAATAAGTCGAATGCAGGCTTGCTCAACTCGTTTTTAATTGTCAATAAATCTAAAACCTTGTCTACCAATTTTAATATGTATTTGTCTCGATACTAATAATGTACGAGAAAGCCATTGTTAGCTTTAAAAGTCATGATCGCGAGGATTACGTTTTATCATAATATTAAATTTATATAACGAAGTAATATCGAGTTAATATTACCTCGAGCGAAACTATTATTTCGTAGTAACAATGTAGCAAGGAGGTCGACGATCAATGGAAGCGTCGAACAAAAGGCTTCATGGAGTTTAGCGAGAGATAAGCCTATATTGTGTACTCTCTATCAACTGAGATTGAATAGAGCGTGTCGAATGTTCTTTGCAGCCAGGGTTAATATTTAATTTAAATAATAATCCATCAGTTTTATCTTAACAAGCAGCTCTTAGAAAATACTTTTAAATTTGCTTATTTAGATACTTATATATATTTTGTGTCTATCAGAAAAAAAACATTACATAAAATTCCTGTAAAACGATTGAAAGGAATTATGATAAAACTAAGTTTGACAGTTCAATTTAAATTGACTTTGTAATGAAATTTTATATTAGTATTTGATTAAAACAATTTTTGAACAAATTTATATTTCCTAAAATTTTCTAGAGATATCGATGTCAATTAGTGATGATGAAAATGATGTTAATAATTAGATTTTCTATTTTTTCACAGGCCGTTTGGGGCAGTACCACCGTAAAGCCTCTTTCTGCTGGAATTCAGTAGTAAAGAACTGCTTTCTTCTGGTTTGAAGTACACCGTAGCCAGTGTAGTTACTGGTTAAAGCAGTTGTAGCTTGTATCCGACGGCGTAAAATGGCTTCTTACACTGAGTTTCTTATGGGCAGAGCTTATCTCTTCCCATGAAAGATATGTCTGTTCGCTTTAATCGATAGTTAAATTTATATATAAACTGCTACGAGTAAACAAAATCACGACATATTACAACTACTATAATAAACAAAACTATGTTCCCAGATAGCAGTTGGATATTGTCCAAGGGAATTAAATGAAAGCGCTTTATTTCCTTAATTCACACAATAGCCTAGGAGCGTTGGAATGGAATTAACAAAAGCAGCTCATTTTCTATTTTTATGAATATTTCTTTGTAACAAACCCGTCAGCTGCGATATGCTTGCGAGAGTACAATAGCGTACCATGAATATGTATTCATAGAGCTTCGACCCACTTCTCTGTATTCATGGTTAGTTGTATGGAATGAAATTTTTTAATGCCATACGACCGGCGCATGAGACACGCTCTTGCTGATACGATTGTTTGCTTGGCGCATTGACTGTGCCGTGTGCGACTTTTCGCTTTTTATATTATTATATGTATAATGTAAATGTCTTTACTGCCTCCGTAGCCTAGTGGACGAGCTTGGGATTTGGAAACCGGAGGTCGTAGTTTCGAATCCTGCGAGGATTCAGGTACTTTATTTAATACTTTCATAGTTGATTAAGGAAATGCGGGCTGATCACCCGATAGCCTGTAGAGTAAGTTTGAAGGAAGAGTCTTCTTACTTCAATGGGCGTACAATTGTGCACCATAATACACCCCGCTTAGTAGGCTAATCTCTAATATAGATCGGCCTCCGTAAATTGGCTCAGAGAAATTTACCATTATTATTATTATTATGTAAAAACATATTGTAGTTGTATTTTCACATGGTTTGCGATATGTAAATTTTTGCGAGTTAATATTTATGCCTATTGAAACTCTTGAATTTTGTATGGATAACTTTATGCACACAATAACTTTAAATAACTCATTATCATGTATTTTTCGATATTTATTCAACTGCGCATTTACTTTAACAAAATTGTACATACATCTTATGCGTGGAATGATTTTCACATGTATTTAAAATGTGTAGCATAATCTACTTGAAGGATAAGCCTTGAGGGAAAAGCCAAGTCCGTATAAAAAAATGTTATGTTTGGAAATAGAGGAATTAGAACTCGTGCCGTAGGGCTAATGATGTTTTCAGGGAAATGTTTGTGTACGTAGGCAGCATGTGACGTAGAACTTTCCGTCACGTTAGATTTTCACATTAAATACAGATTAAAACATAAATTCTTAACTTGATAGGTATGTTTTCGTTCATTAATGACTAATTAATGATATTCAGTATTACACATTAAATTTGAAGAGTTTTTTTAACTTGACTAATTAGACATAATTTCGATTTATAAAGAACAGAGACCTTGGAGAAGAATATAATCATCAAAATATTCTTTCAGACTAAGGTTACTTTTAGCTAAATTTATTTAAGATAGTGTGTGTTAACATCTCAACATAAAGACATTTCAACATACTCACCAGAATTTTCATCACTGTATATTTAATTTAAAGTACGTTAATGCGCTCCGATACAAGCTAAGGGTGCAAATAGCAATGAATATTTTGTTTTATTCCGCCGAAGCAGTAAAAAGGCAAATCTACTTATAACATACCTATCTTAAACTATACATGATATCTGTAACAAAATAGATGAATTAATGAATAATCTAGTTACATAATTGATCTACGTTAATCAATAACCCACTTATGTACTCGTACAACTGCATTTTAATAAGAACGAGTTGAAATGTATCATAAATTAGGCAATATCCAGATTGTTAACCAATAAATATTCTACGAAATGGTAGATTTTTCATCGTGAACAATTTTAAAAGCAATTTTTCTCTTTTAGGCATGGTTCTCTAGTATAGTTTAAATTGTTTTGCTCTCTGTTCAAAACATTAACTTTATAAAGGTCAAAAATATATATAAAACTTATGAGAATAACATAACCTTCATCAACGATGTAATATTGCACGATCGGCATTACTATTTATATTATATTATTAGTAAATAAATCACTGCCTCCGTAGCCTAGTGGTATGGGCGTGTGCTTTAGAAACCGGAGGTCGTGCATTCGAATCCTGCGGGGACTCAACAAATTTTCATTGTTGTTTCCTAGTTGGTTAGGGCAATTTGGGTGATCACCCAATTGTCTGAAAGAAGACGATCCATGCGTCGGATGGGCTGTAAAAGCCAGGTCCACCAACCCGCATTGGACAGCGTGGTGAATACGGTCCAAACTCCCGAAAGATAGGGTCTATGAAGCCTATGTCCAGCAGTGGACTAAGAAAGGCTGATGATGTATGTGTGATGTGTGTATTAGTAAATTCTTGCCCAGAGATTGACACACATCTTTCATCTTTTTGCCCGTAATATTAGCATAATACAAGTAAAAAGTATTTTCCCACACGCGTTGTTAATATAAATTTTGCCTAATGCGTTTCTACGTTCCTTTTCGGTGTTTTAAATTATAATTATATGCGATGTCCATCCCCGTGCATGCTAACGGGTTGCGGTCGGCGTCCCCTGAATAAAACAGTTGTGACATCATAAATTCCGCGGCCTCAAGTGAAATTGCACCTTATTCCGTGTTAATATAAACCAATTTCGAATGGTTAACAATATAGCGAAAATAACATAACAGGATGGGAGTGGAATGTATATTTAATGCACTAAACAAAGCTACATGATTCATGGGACAGCCTCGTGTTTTATCGTTTCTGACTTTACCCTTTTAATAATTATCACGTGTCTTAAAATGAATAGTTGTTTCCTTTCGTTTCCTGTTATAAAATCTTAACTTAAACAAGTACAATTTTTCAACTAAATATCTATTCAAGTTTTCTTGTTTATTTTGATAAGCGTCCGACGGCTTCAATACCTCATTTTGGCGTATTATTTTACGGTAGTTAGTGACTCTAGTATTCACTCATCTAGCCATTTGCCAAAGTTATTGTGTGGTTGGCATCTAATTCATTCAGATTTACCTAAGCAACAGCTTATACACCGATCGGCTGGCATCTGACCTCTACAACCCTAAAGGTGAAGTGTACTCAATAAACGCCAGCGCCTTCAAATTTACTGAAAATTAGTTATTAAACACCAAGGCCGACTTTCTGTACATACTTATCCAACGCATTGATTATCTTAATTTTTTAACAACTTCCCAAAAGGAAGAGGTACTCAATTCCAGCTTCCCTGGTCCCATTTTTTTAATAATTTTATAATAAGTAGCTTAATAGATATTTAAAAAATAAAAAAAATACTGCACCAAAACTCACAACCTCGTGCGATTAAATTACAAACGCTGCCAAAATCGTAAAAGATAGACATAAAGTATGTTTTACTTAATTGCATTACTTGAATTGGCCTGTAATAAAGTCCGCGATAGCTTTATAAATTACGCACATCAAGCAGGCACATTCAAAACTTATTTAAGGTAATACAGTTTAAGTTCATATGAAAGTTATTGCATTCTATGTACATAAAACATGTCACAGATGACATTTTGATTTTACGAATATCTTAAAAGAAATTAGAGTATTAAAGTGCAAAATCGTGAGACATTTTCGTACATAGAGCTCATTGTTACCTGCTAATATTTCGTACAATAGTTATACGCTATTAAAATTCGGTCATATTTTTGTCAAAATTTCACTTGTTTATGATGATTACCCATTTTACACTTACCAACCAAAGAATTAAAAGTCATTTTCTCGCAAGTTTAAAACCAACGACCTCCGGTATATAAAGCAAGTGCCAATACCACAAGGCGGAGGCGGTCGTTTTTCCAAATATTAAAAAAAAATAACTTAATCTGAAATTTTATTAAATTAATAGGATATCTCTAAATTTGAGATTCATTGAAATATTTTATTATAAAATGTACTACTGAAGATATAACAAGTAAGACTTTCGAACCAATTCACCGCCTTTCTTATAAAGTTAGAAAAATGTTATTATGCTTTGTTAACTGTACACACCTAAAAATTATTTCAGTTTTAAAAAAAGTATTTAAGTTTTAAGTAAAAAAAATTAAGCATTTCTTTTAGAGATTAATATAAATGGAAAAGATGTTCGACGATATGCGGTAACCGATTAAAAGCTTTCGTTGAATAGGCAAACGGAAACGCGAAAGCCGTTCGCAAAGTCGCAATTTCAGTGAACGTTAATAATGCAAAAATGCTAAGCGGATAACGCTCGCGAAAAATTCACGCCCGTTAACTGAGCTAGAAAAAAACGAGATAGGCTGCGTTCACAATTGGCGCAACGATAACAAAGTAAATGTATTATTTGCTTAATTTTGGTAAGTTTTTTTTTATTGCATACAAAGCAGACGGGCGGTCGAGCTACCTGACGGAAAGTGGTCACCGACGCTGTTGTAACATCGGCAACACTAAGGGATACCCTTCAAATTCAAAATTATCTTTATTTGCTAAAATACGGTAAATTCAGATCTTAAACACACATTACATTAGTTTATTGTGTCCACCTTGGTATTGCCGACGTTTTTATGATGATTGTTGTTACGACGCGCTGCCTACCGTGAGACATAGGATGTGATTGTCTCGTTTACCCAGTAAATACGCTGGCTACGATGCTCTTCAAACCCTAAAACGCAATGTAAGGACACTATTCCTTACATTACTGCTTTGCGGCAGAAATAGGCACCGCGGTTGTACTACTACCTACCTAGAGAAACACACTATATTATACATACTTTAATCAGTTTGATCATATGAACAATCGATTAAACAAAACTTGTCCATATTAAGAAGCTGAAGGTGATTTTAAAGTATATTTCATGACTGTATTGGTTAGTTGAAGAAAAATGGAGGTAAAGATGGCAGTATTTCTGACTATATATGCTGTTATTTTATTATATTGTCGCAATAAAAAAAACGCTTACGACACTGTAATTTTTTGACTAAATCTCCCTCGGTGTGCCCCCAACCCGTTTACAGTTGCGTTGGTCCGCTCTTATTACCGGCCGTTTGTAACGTCCGCGCGCGGTCGTCGGGCAATTTTAATAATTTCACACATACCGTGTAATGAATGCGTAATACCTAGGAAATTAATTTAACGCTCGGAGAAGTCAGTGCGAATTTTAAAAATTCGCGTTTTGAGTTCGCGTATACATCGCGAATTATAATGCTTCTAATGCTAAGTCGGTCGTAAGCATTTTTGTATTTTTAGTCCGGGATGTAAATTTCAAAATAATGCATATTCTATGATTAATATTACTTGATTACCGAGTATATAAATATATTTAGATTTTTTCATTTATTTGCAGCAGAAAATTCATTAGCGATATTATGTTTTACAGCTCCCAAAATTTTAGATAATAATCACGCATTCTGAATATCATCATCATCAGCCTGCGCTAGTCCACTGCTGGACAAGGCCTCCCTAATGCACGCCACACGCTTCCTATCTTCGGCTATTCTCATCCAGCCCACACCGCCACTTTGCGAATGTCGTCACTCCATCTTGCCGCAGTGGCGTCCTACACTACGCTTTGCAAAGCCTCGGTCTCCACTCCAGAACTTTTCGACTCCAGCGGTCGTCAGTTCTGCGGCTTATATGACGGCCACTGCCACTTCAGCTTACTAATCCGGTGGGCTATGTCAGTGATTTTGTTCTCTGACGGATCACGTCATTCCTTCAGAGATACTCCGAGCATAGCCCTCTCCATAGCTCGCTGAGCGACTTTAAATTTGTGGACCAGTCGAACCGTAAGTGTCCAAGTCTCGGCACCGTAGGTCAAAACGGTAGTACGCACTGGATCGAAGGCTTTCGATTTGAGAGCATTTGTGGAATGGGTGACGAGAAACTCGACGAAGCTGTATGAAAAGCTGAATAAAGCTGAACATTCTGAATAATTCAATAAAAAATTTTAAATAAATGATATATGTACAAATAAAACATCAAATTAAATCAAATATATAACATTATAAAATCTAAATACAAATTCATATAGAAAAGAAAAGAACTCAGTTAACGGATACTGCTCACTTGTCTGAATTTTAACCCAAATTTCTTGAGACTGCTAAAGCACAGTTAAGTTTCAGTGGCCTACTTTCTATAATCTTTATAAAGGCAGGACATGCTGATAACATGTAAATTGCGGCCCAAATTGATTTTGCACTTTTTCTTATAAATATAGACTATAAGGATCATACTCCTACAAAGTTATAAATAATGTCCTTATAGTCGATTTCCATTAAGGTATCCGATCTATATTAAGGATCAGCCAGATATAACAGCGCACGAGTAAAAGCGCAAACACAAGTGCACTGCCAATTTCTTTATTCTCTCAATTCCCGATAATCATTTAAGGAATGAATCATCGCATCATCGCAGGAATCTAACCCACGACCTCCGGTCTCTAAAGCGCAAGCCCATGCCACTAGGCTACGGAAGCAGTAGCGGACAAAGTAAGCTGTATTAGAACTTAATGAAACGTAGAGGACGTTAAATTTATTTACTTACGAGTTCATATTTGTATGTGTACCTTGTAAGACGATGCGAATACAACTAATTTTATGCTTAAGTACAGAAAACAACATGCTATATTATTAAACTTTACCTAAAAAATCATCAGGATTACTCTTTTAAAAAGATACACTTGATACTTTTAAGAAGTGCTCGTTTATTAACAAATAAAAATTTGATGCGCTACTAGTAATATAAAATGTTAAAGTCGTATAATCCAAAATAACAGTTTTACATTTTTTATGAACATTTTTAAACAAAGGATCATATAAAAAAATTAACTTGTAAAAGGTTTACGACCCCTTAAGATCTTTCATGTCTTCGTTAATTTTATTTAACTTAAAAGTAAAGAAGTTGTACAAATTTAATATTTAAAATGAGAAAAAGCTTCGAATTTTCCATCTTAAAAGAAAACTTATGCACATATGCATCGTATGAAATTAAATTTCGTTATGTTCAAACATTTTTCATTTTTGTTGTCCCTAAAATGTCATTACCATTAAATATATTAACTCAGAAAATTTATAATACATTTGCTACATAAATCTTATATTTAAAATAGAATTGATACTAACATTAATGCAGTTATCCAAGAAACTAGTTCCTTAACTTCTGAAACAGAATACTTTACAAAATCTATACTCGTGTAACAGAAAAGTTTACAATTTAAGCCAGAACGTGAACAAAAACAATACACCTACCTTTACCATTTGTGGTAAATGACTTAAAGATATTTGCATTCAAATAATTAATTTTGCAAAGTATTAATTTCTTAGGTTAGGGCAATTTGGGCCGATAACCCAATTGTCTGAAAAGTAAGATGATCCATGCGTCCAACCAACCCGCATTGGACCAGCGTGGTGGGATACGGTCCAAACCCCCTAACGGATAGGGGTGTATTAGGGGAGGCCTATGTCCAGCAGTGGACTAACAAAGGCTGATGATGTGATTAATTTCTTTAATATCTGACGAGAAATAAAATTCTTATCCCAATTGAAATCTGTTTTACGAAACTGACGACTGATTCAATTGATTTGAAAAAGATTTTTTATTAGAAAGCCCCGGTAATTGGTCATTACGATGAAAGACATTGCGCTTGGGACAATCATTTGTGAGAGAAATTATTAGAGAAACTTTCCTTTGAAAAAATATTGAAGGTCCAATTTATTTCAGAACGTAATTAACCTTAATTTATCGTAATATAATGCTGATAATTCAGTGAATTACAAAAGAAATTCTTCCACAAATACTTGAACCATACGATGTTTATTAGTTCTGTTACTTTTGGTTTAAACAATGATAAAAATTGATAATAATAATATGTTTTAACAACATATTGTTACCATTAAATAAACAAGATACTTCAAAATTTTCTGAGCTTAAATACTTATTAACTACTGCTGCATTGAATAGTATTTTTTATATGAAACAAATGTCTTCAATTCTAGTTTTGAACTTTTTACATTTTTATTAAGGCGTATTTATGTATAAAGTCTAGACACAACACTTTAAATAAGAATTTTTTTTTTGAATAAATCATCTTTTCACTTCATAGCTTCGACAGAACAAAATTATACTATTTCAATGAAGCTTAAAAGATCACTGAGCTTTTAGTAATGAAATGCTTAATATCAATGTTACGAAAAATTTATTGTTAAATTTTTATAATACAGGAATCGTGCCAATTATTTTACGACAGTATAGAGTAATTCAAACATAAATGAATTGCTGTAATATCAATTTTGGGTGATCGGCCTTTGCGGAAATTGTCCTAACCAACCAGAAAACACCGATTACAAAAATGTTTCCTCGCGTAATTCGAACCCACGACCTCCGGTTTTATAAAGAAAGGGCCAATACCGTTAGACCATGGAGGTCGTAATATATACCAAATAACGCCATAACAAACAATGAGTACAAAGTTTTAAAAAATGCAACAATTGGGACACGTATCATAACTTACTCGCATAACCACATTTTCGTTTCCGTAACAACAAGATGAATAGTTGAACGTGTCGGCCAGTTAATGCGCTGGAATCGCTGAATTATTTATGGAATGAATCGCGCGGTCATTTGTTTTTGGTTTTACCTTGTAATAACAACGATCTGTTTAAAAGAGAGTATATTTTAAAGCATAAAGAATAACAAAAGATATCAATAGGATATCTTTTGTTATTAGGGGGTTTTGGACCATATCCCACCACGCTGGTCCAATGTGGGTTTGTGGGTGGACCGACTTTTTACATGACCATTCGACGCATGGATCATCAGACTTTTCAGACAACTGGGTGATCGGCCAAAATTGCCCTAACGAACTAGGAAACAACAATGAAAATTAGTTGAATCCCCGCAGGATTCGATCCCTCAACGATGGTTTTCCAGAAGCACACGCCCATCTAACTAGGCTACGGAGGCAGTAAGATTTAATGGAAATACATTTTGAGATGAAACTAAATAAAAGAGCTCAGAAAAGCTGTGTGCAAGAAACTAATTTTAGCCAGCGAAAGAGGAGCGGTGTTTCAGATTTAAGAGATAATCGAATGGCTACAGAATGAATGGAAATTCTAATTAGTAATTATTTTGATGTGAAACATCTATAGACTCACTTGTAAACCGAATTGTTAGCGTGGCGACGCTTGCCGTGGCCACGGGTCGCCACGCTATACTAAGGTATACATATATATGTGGCTTCGCACTCACTTTTTTGTAGGAAGGAGCGACTAGTCAAAAAGTACGGTATGCTTGTACTAAAATATATTAATATTATAAATAGGAAAGATTTATATTTTCGTATGTAACAAATAAATTTAAAAACTACTCGACTGTTTTTAAAAACTCTTTTGATTCTAAAAACACTTACACTTTTTACTTATGTACACACTTTCAATAGATAATACAGATAATAAAACTTCACTTATTACTTATACCTCTTCGGAATAACACGATTAAAATCTTTTAATAGCTTTTTCTGTCGCTTTATCCTTTGTTTGTAGAAATCAATATCGTGAATACAGATGTCAGTCGACTATGGCTAACTTCAGGATGTCGGTTTTTCGTGACGGTTTGCGAATGAGTTTTCTCAACTTTGTTAAAAACACGGGGTATATTTCAAAACCTCGACAAGAAAATAAAGTTGTATTCCGCCTCTATTTTAACAGATGTAAACATAGTTATCAACAAAGTCTAAAATACCTCATCGTTGACGACTGCGTATTTAATTACCACTCATTATGACACAGAACAATGCCTTGAACAAAAAGGTTCACTCTAAGTTACATACACTCAGACCTTAATTGAACCAAGCTTATTCAACATACGAGAGGTCATGCGTACTAAAGTACTATAGCCATACGCCCCTGATACATTTATTTGCTTAATGAAATAGGTTCCTGTTAGTAAAGTTAAAAGGGGAAATTAACCTACATAATTAAAAAGCAGAAAACATTTTAATCTATTTAATGAAAAGGGGGAGACTAAGATATCTTAAGACACTATAAACGAGTTCACTACTTTGAGTAACTTAATCCACAATTTTTACGACATTTTACGGAAAGATAAAATATAGATAATTTATTGATGTTTAAAGGAAAGTGTTATTTTTCTATATTTAGAAAAGATATTAGACTTAAACTTTGAAAATCAAACCTTGATTTTACAACTCTGTTGTAGTGCTTAAACCCTCTTAGATAAATTGACTTTGCATATTGCTTATAGTATAACACTAATAAAACAAATCAAAATGTTTCCAGGAAATAGCTATGTTATTAGAGTTTACTTGATAAAAAAATGCTTAAAACGTGTCTCGATTTAGGTAAAAAAATAAAAAAAATATCGTTTAAAACACCCTTTCCATAGTGCTGCAGTTCGATTACCTCTTGAATCAAAATAAAGAGCGTTCTTCTTTCGCTGGCTATAATTAATTCTCTGCAAATTGCTTTTCCTAAGCACTATTTTATATTAAACTTTGAAATAGAAAATGTTTATCTATTGAATCTGCTATTAGAAATAGAAAAGCTGTTTTATTATCATGTCAATAAATGCATAACGTCTATAGACATAAATAAAATTGTTAATTTGTAACATGAAAACACCGCCTCCGTCGTGTAGCGACCATGGCCCTTAATTTATAAACCGAAGGTCGAGGGTTCGAATCCTGCGAAGAAAACAAGTATGTGTTATCGTCGTTTTGTTTTTAGGACAATTTGGGCCGATTATCCAAGTGTCTGAAAAGTAAGATGATCCATGCGACGGATGGGAATATAAAATCGGTCCACCCACCAATCCGCATTAGACCAGCATGATAGGATACGGTTCAAAAACCCCCTAATGGAGAAGGCGTGTCTTAGGCCTTTGTCCAGCAGTAGACTAACACAGGCTGATAATGATGGTGAGGAACATCAAACTAATCATTTTTAAATCATGCACCATCATCATCATCATCATAAACAGCCTTTAGCAGTCCACTCATGGACACTTAGACTCCTAGGCATTCTTTAATGAACCCCAAGATAACGTCCATTTAAAAGAGTTGCTCATAATTGCCACGCTTAGCAGGTGGATTGGTAGGTAACTGACTAATTGCCCCCGTACTGCGGATCTGTCTTGCTCCCACAGTGAGACAAGTGGGTGGTGGGGTCATCACATCTATACGCCATGAGAATTTGAAAGATTTGATTGTTATATATTACCGACACATGTAACAAAACACGAGATGTGCACGAAAGCAGTCTCTGAAAGTGACGTATTAAAAGATCCCATACGTTCGGCGCAACCTGGGCATCAGGTAGCGAATCCCAACGCTGACTGTCCGATCCTTTCACCACGACGACGAAAACATACTTGTCATCAGTACCCTAAGAAAAAGATGTAACAGGACAACATTTTTTTTATTTTTGTCTGGTCGTGCGCAACAGCTAGTATTAACGTGCAATGCTTAAATCGCAGGTAGCATATCTAATTAACTAATTTTAGATACTTTTATTAACTATTTTATACATTTAGTTATTGTCATAGTATTCTTTTTTGAATAATCTATAGTTATTTTGAATTTACGGCCAATAACTGTTTTCAAACTATACAAAAATATTGTTGTTCAAAATTATCATTTTACGGGTATATGTACTCCCTTTTACAAACAAAATTAATGAAAAGGTGAAAATTTTACGTGATTTTTGAAAAAGAAATTATTAATTATTACTTCCACATTTCTGTAATGAAAAGATAATAAACTTTTTCCCAAAGACTTTATCAAAGCATCCTCCTTTTTGATGACCAATTAAAACGAACTCTATTTAATTAAATTAATCTTAACTTAATAAACTTCTTTTCAAATAATTAAATCATCATAAGTCTGAATGACGAAAAAAGTGCGGGCCACAATGAATGTTCAAGTGAAATATTTTTAGGTAAAAACTGTTAAAAAGTGTGTTATTTTCAATTAATTACATTTGCTACAAATATTTGTACAAATTGATGTGTACTATATGTTATTATTAATTAAAAATATTTCTCCAACACAAAATTATTAAGAATTAAATATTAATTATGAAATTAATTAAAATTATTAATTATTGATAATTAATAATCAAAATTATGAATTATTAATTACTAGTCAATCAATCTCACGGGCAGCCGTCCTTGAGGCACTTGAGAACGTTTCCTGTCCCTGGCGAATGTTGGTTTAACAAGCCCTGAGGTAGGTCCGTTGTAAATTCCGGTCACCACAGTCTAGCTGCTGATGTCTGCGTCGTCTGTTCTGAGATTGTTAAGACGAAAGATTCGTATTTTTATATGTTTGTTATACATAAACTCAATAACTACTGTGACGACTTAAGAAATTCTTTCACCAAGAGAAAGCTACATTTACATCGACTAACATAGGATAGATCCGTGGACGGTATGATAGTAATTAATAATTTTGTGTTGGAGAAAATTTTTTGGTTAATAACAACATGTAGTACACATCAATTTGTACAAATATTTGTAGCAAATGTAATGAATTGAAAATAACACACTTTTTAACAGTTTTTACCTAAAAATATTTCACTTGAACATTCATTGTGACTGACAAATATTATCTTAAAAATCTTAAACGCAAACGTACTTTCACAATAGAATAAACATGAAGAATAAATTTAATTAATAGAACTATATTAACGTGCTTTCACATCATTATGTCATAAAACTAACGGAAATTATTATGGTTACGATATACTGTCCAGGTCTTCTTAATCGGGGAGGTGTCACGTACTTAACGCAGCAATATCAATATTGTGATGACGACGTTCTAATAATAAGCATCAAAATCTATAACAAAATAATGCTTGTCAACCTTCGATAGCATTTCATAGCTTCTTGATCATGTACAAACATAGATTTGAATGACTATTATCAATAAGAACACGTCTTACTATCTAGTCAGAAAACAAATGTGATATAAATCGAAAATTAAATTATTAGATAACGAATACAATCAATCAAATACTTTGAAAGTGATAAATTTAATGTAATGAAAAAAAATAAAGAAAATCGAGTGTTCTGGGTCACTTTTATGCAATCGTTTTAAAGAAAGACGGTTTTGTTGTGTTATTTAATAAATTCTTGTACAAAGAGGAATTGTTATTCAAATATTTTTACTACACATAATTTTTTTTTAAAGTAATTAGCTTTTGTTTGTGGCATTGTAGTTCACTAATCACAAACAAAGTTGACGCTGTCGTCGGGTTTTATCATGGGGATAAACATGACGCGTGAGTTTACAAACAAATCGCATAATAGCGGATTAGCTACTGGATAGCGCATTTTCTTTGTATAATAATAAGTACTGCAAGCATTTTGAAGCAGAATTTTATTAGTAAGTAGTTTAAGTAATAATTTGTAATTTAAATTTGTTAAGACAATGTTCAATGAAATTATAATTCCAGTTTAACATCCTTCTAAATTTGTACTACTGCAAATTTTCTTTCCGTTGTCTAAAATAATTTAAATGTAAAAAAGATATAAAAAAATTGCAGTACTTAAATACTCTAGATAAATACAAAAACCAATTTATTCCCGTTGGTGCGATTGTTAAAAACAGTGTTAGTAAAATATCATCATCATCAGCCTCAGTAAGTCCACTGTTGGACATAGCCCTCTCCTTCTCTATTAGGGGGTTTTTGGAACGTATACCACCACGTTGGTCCATGCAATCCAATGGGTGGGTGGGATCGTCTTCATACAGCCCCATCCAACGCATGGATCATCTTACTTTTCAAACAAATTGGATGATCGGCCTAAATTGGCCTAACCGACAAGGAAACTACAATAAAAAATTGTTAAGTCCCTGTAGGATTAGAACCCACGACCTTTGGTTTCTAAAGCACACACCCTTACCACTAGGCTATGAAGGCTTTTTTACAAATTTACACTTTAAAGTATCCTTCTACGTTAGTTTTATGGAGCCTACTATTAAATAAAACTAATGGCATTACAACAAAAACGTAAATATTACCACGCTTGCCTATTAAGATATTACACAGCAGTATCATCATCATCATCATCACTAGCAGCCCATATCCGTCCATTGCTGGTTATGGGTCTTTCTCAATGAATGCCAAGACGGCCGATCCCTAGCTACTCGCTGCCGACTTAAGCCGTCTACTACACGGAGATCGGCATCCCACCTGGTAAGGGTCAAGCTCGTCTTCCCAAACGCGGTGTCCTCTCAGAGCCCATCGACATTGGTTCTCGACCAAGTGTCAAAGCCCACTGGCCTTTACACGCATTGGATTAATTCATTACACGGTACATAAATTATGTTTTATTAAGTATTTGATGCTTAATAAGACTTAATAATATATTAGAACGTGAGATAAAAAACGGGACGTACATATGAATAAGAAAGCTTGAGTCACAATGATGCTTCCACAACGTAGCGAGTACAGTTTTTCATGCAATTACATTATGAAGCGGGAAAAATTCACCATTCAATTTTTCAGTTCGCGGTGACTTCGTTATGGTGAAACTGGCACAATTAAGCAACTAGGCCAAAAGAGTAAGTATTCGATTAATTTAATGAGTAAATATTTTAAAAAGAAAGTGATATGTACTATGTATCTAATCATGTACATTTTTTATGTAACGAATTAATTATTATAATTTATATAGCTGAAGGAAAGTGATACTTGAAAACATCATGTTATCGTTATTGACAATAAATTTATTAATTTATGGCTTGTGCTTTGCCTATGCATTGGCCTTTGATTTACAAACCGTCATGTTCGTGGGTTTCAATCCTGTGTGATAACTTTATGTTATCCTTGTTTTTTGCTTGGTTAGAGTAACGTAAAGAGATTGTCCAATTGTTTGAGACGTATGATGAGCCTAATGATGAATTATCAAATAAGCTACCACCGGTTCAAAAATGAAAGGCTCTGACCTGAGAAAAACCGGCCTAAAAACTTAGCGGGACAATTTTTTTACTTTTTCAAGAAAAAAATTGTGTGACTTAGCAGTGAAAATTATTATATAAGTATAGATACTCACTATTATGGGCTTCTGGTGTACCCGATTACTTAATATATTATACATACATATATTTATTATACTATTGTATTTATTAGACTATTGTATTCGTCTATCAATACGATAAAAGTTTTCTTTGACAAAAGCTTCATTAGGTTTTAATTAAATATTAATAAATATCGTTAATACTATCAGATTACTTGATAATCCAAAACTTAAAACTAGTCTTTAATAGGTTTTTACTAATAAGGCTTAGTAAAATTTTTGAAACTCTTATTCAAAATTACTTTCATTATCTACTTTTCATCAGGTCGTACAAAGAATAGTACCGTTGCTAACTTAAAATAAATATGTAGTTCTTAGACTGAAATACAGCTAAAGAAATACAAATAGTTTATTTTTATGCATTGAGAATGCTTTCGTTTGCTTGTTAGTATAAATATGTACACAAAATCAATACTTTTACGTGTAGCCCCCCTACACATAAAAGTATTGATTTTGTTCTTATTTGCTTATTTTAAGGAAAACAGATAATTTGGTACAAGCTATACATACATAACTGCCTCCGTAGCCTAGTGGTATGGGCGTGTGCTTTAGAAACCGGAGGTCGTGGTTCGAATCCTGCGGGACGCAACAAATTTTCATTGTTGTTTCCTAGTTGGTTAGGGCAATTTGGGCCGATCACCCAATTGTCTGAAAAGTAAAATGATCCATGCGTCGGATGGGCATGTAAAAGTCGTCCACCCGCCAACCCGCATTGGACCAGCGTGGTGGGATACGGTCTAAACCCCTAATGGATAGGGGTGTATTAGGGAGGCCTATGTCCAGCAGTGGACTAACAAAGGCTGATGATGTATACAACATAAATAGTTTTTGAATATAATATAAATAAAATAATTAGAAAAGAATATAGTTCTCGTTTCTCACTACTATTTTAACAGAAGAAAACACAGTTAACAAAGCCAGTATTATCAAGTTGTTGATCCTTGTTTATTTAATCAGCACTCTTTATGACACTGAACAATTCCTTAAACAAAAAGGTTTGCTCTAACTTACACACACTCAGACCTTAATTGAACCAAGCTCATTCGACACACGAGAGATTGGTGGCTTCTAAAATTATCTCAGTAAAATAAATTGTTCGTTTTCGAAAATAAAATTATTTCGTTGCAAAATACGATGAGCAGTGCGTTTTTCTAATAGTAAGTAAAAATATTCCCCAAAAAACAGAATTTAACCTGAGTCTGAGTCTGAGTCTGCCCTGAGTCAAACACTTGAAACTACAAGCCTTATTAGCTGTTATAAGAAGATTTCAAGAAACCGTCTATGGTAGTACCACCGTGGTGCCTATTACTGCGTCAAATCAGTGGTGTGCAAACACTACTGTGTGCTGGTTTAAAGGGCGGTAAAGCTTCTGTAATTACTGGGTAATGTCCTTCACTGGCTTTTGATGGTCTCCTGTTAAAATGTAACGTAGCATCATTATAACATGAATGAAAATTTTTTTTGTTTTATCTCAAATTGTATTTCCATTACATCTTGCTTTTTTTAATAAAAGTAAGGTTTTTAATTGTTGCTAGGTATAGTGTGTCGTACATGTGTAACTATTTTATTTAAAATTCTTTTCATTTACAAAATTATGAAAGTGTTCTCTTGTTTAGAAAAAAAGAAAGATTTCATTTTAATTCTGCGATAAAGCAATGGAAGAAAAAAGTTATTTACACCGTAACAAATTAATTATTTTAAAAAATTCAAGTCAAAATATGTTAATTTCAAAGATTTAAATATGATAATATAAATAACGTTAACTAAATTTATATTTATTTGTAAATTATGTTTTATTTTATTTTTATTTCCTGCATATATGAATAAAGAAAAAAATAAATAAATTGACCTCCTAAGGTTTCTCTGCTATTGTGATGGTAGGTTCAAATTTAGCAAAAAAAAACAATTTGTCTATCCGTTTTTGTTTGTCGATCACTAAAGGACGTCATATAGGAGTTAATAAAAAAATTGTGACATTTTATATAATCATTGAATGCAGTTTGCATTTTGGGTTGTGAGGGCTGATGCCAGTTCCTCTTCGTCAAAAGTGTGTGGAAGCAGTCACCGGTGGTAGGTCCCCTTTTTACAGGGGGTTGACTGGGTGGGTTCCACCGCGGTACCTATTTCTACCACAAAGCAGTAGTGAGAAAACACTACTGGGTTCCGGTTTGAAGGGCACCGTAGCCAGCATACTTACTGGTTAAACGAACTTAACATCCCATGTCTCACGGTAGGCAGCGCGTTGGTATACCTGTATTGCCAATGTCTATGGGCGTCGGTGACCACTTTCTATCAGGTGGCCCCGACTGCTCATCTGCCTGCGTGTGCAAAAAAAAAGCCGATTAGAGCCGATCAGAAGTTGACCCTGAGATGACTTGGGAGAAGAGATAGGAAGAAGAATAAGTAATCAAAGGAAAAGATTCCAAAGTTGTAAGAGAAAAAAACATCGAACAGGTGAGTTGAATAACTTGGACACACGCAAAAGGTGCTGCAAAGCGATTCTATAGACATATTTTAGTTATTCTATATGCTTTTAAGTCTACACTCTTTTGACAGATCGTTTGTACACCGTAAATGGATGACCGCGCGGTTCATTCCATAAATAATTCAGCGATTGCAGCGCATTAACTGGCCGAGGCGTTCAACTATTCATTTCGTTGTTACGGAAACGGAAATGTGTTTATGCGAGTAAGTTATGACACGAGTCCCAAGTGTTGCATTTTTTTAAAACTCTGTACTAATTATTCGCTATTCTTGCCGTTATTTGGTATATATAAATTTTTGGTATATCTACTTGTTACCGCCTCCGTAGTATTACGATATTGGCCCTTGCTTTATAAAACTGAGGTCGTGGGTTCGAATCCCGCGGGGAAACAACTTTGTGAACGTTGTTTTCTGTTTGGTTAGGACAATTTGGGCTGATCACCCAATTGTCTCAAAAATAAGATGATCCATGCGTCGGACGGGCATGTAAAAAGTCCGTCCACCCACCAACCCGCAGTGGACCAGCGAGGATTAGGGGCGGCCTATGCCGAACATCGGTCTAACACAGGCTGATGACGATAACTGTATATATGTTATAATCAAAACCAAGTTTATTTCTCACGGTAGGCAGCGCGTTGGTGATACCCCTGGTATTGCCAATGTACATTGGTGTCGGTGACCACTTTCCATGAGGTGGTCCGTCATCTGCCTTGTTCCAAAAAAAAAGGATGATATTTCTGTATAAGTATATTATTAGAGATTTTAAAAACACAATATTTATAATCATTGCATAGTATAAAACGAAGTCGCTTTATCTGTCCCTATATCAGCCGGAGCCGGAGCGGCTCTCTAGTTGAAATAATTTAAAGTTTATGTTGAACACTGACTTACGAATATTCAGAAATAGGCATTTAGAAACTTGCAAAGATTAATCCCAATTCACCTTATGGTTTAAATATTTTAACATATAAAATTAAGTAAGTTATACTGTAATAACCATAGAATTATTCGTTCTAAGCTTCTAAGATTTCTTCAACATCCCATCCTTTTGAATAACACTAGCGACCCGCCCGGCTTCACACGAGTATAACGCTGTTAACCGAAACTGTTGCACCGCTACATGATTTTTAAGCAATTTAAACATGCAATTTCTTCGAAAGTATTCATTTAAATTACCTGTAGTAATGCACCTTATCGATATATATCAAACTACAAATTATTTAAGGTTGATTGAATGAGAAGTAACGCAAATGGTTCGGTTATGAAGTGACTTTGTAATTGAGCCATTTTTTGCGTAAAATGTAAAGAATGAAAATTTATGTAACTGTTTAACAAACATTTTGGTTGATCCTTTAAAGGTGTATGACAATGTAGCGCATTAATTTGATTTATCACGTGGGGTTAGGCAAACGTTTGCAATATAAGCGCAAATATGTGTTTATTGCGACATCACAGTAGAGACTTCTAAATTTATCAGAGTATCTCGATAATATTATTCATGTTTCATACAACCCTCTTTTTGAATTACTCTATCTATTTAGAAAAACCACCTCGATATCCGTTGCGTAATTTTAAAGATTTAAACATTCATATGGACGGAAAGAAGCAAAGTGACTTTATTTATTTTTATTTATTTTTTCTTTTTGCACAAATACATATACAAAGGCGGGCTTAATGCCTTAGGCACTATCTAACAGCCAACCTTACGGAGGTTATGAAAAATTTAGCGCGGGTGCTCTTAAGGTACAATATGAGAATAACAAACAATAAAAAATAGGTGTAAATTTTGAGATAAAATTTCAGTACAAGTTAGCAAATATAATTTTTAATAAATAACGATAAATACACTATAGGCATACATAAACATAAATACGTATATATAAATATATGCTTACTTATGCATACATATATAAAATATATAAATATATACATATACACAAATATGATTATAAATACATAATTACAAAGTCAGTTGCTTCGCCGATTCTTCTTCCAGTAAATGTTTACGCACTTTTCTTTTAAACTGAAAGACGTTTTTAGCCATCCTGATTTCCAAGGGTAGCGCATTCCAGAGAAGTATGGATTGAATTTGGAAAGATTTGTGAATGAAATCTGTACGATGAATGGGACACAGAAGAAGACGGTTGTTTGTAGAACGAAGATCTCTAAGACTAGCGACACTGAGGTATTGGAAATAAGACGACAAATAAGTCGGAGAAGAGGACGATACAAGTAAAGAAAATAGAGTGGTAAGTGCCCTTAACGATCGACGATGACGAATTGGTAGCCACCGGAGTTGGGATCGGTACGACGACACATGGTCATATTTACGAATATTGAATACGAATCGAATGCAGTTATTTAGAAGCCGGTCGAGTTTATTGAGTTGATCTGCATTCAGGTCAAAGTAGCACACGTCACCATAGTCGATCAAAGGGAAAATTAAGGACTGCACGAGCGTTATTTTTGTTTCTATAGGAAGCATGTTTTTCAGACGATAGAGAGATCTCAGAACGCTTGTAACTCTATAAGAAACACTTGCTACTTGTTGTTTCCAACTGAGTGTGGAGTCAATCATCAGTCCGAGGTCCTTTACACTGTCACTAAAAGGAATTATCTGGGAGTCAAATTTGATTGGTGGGAGTTTTTGTAGGTCCAATTTACTAAGAATGCGATTGCTTCCCACAATCATAGCCTGGCACTTCGTTGGATTGAAAGTTAAGCCGAACTTCAGACACCACACTCTAATAGCGTCTAGGTCTTCGTTTAATTTATGAATTGCGTCTGAGATCCTATCTACTGTGTCCTGATAGTACAGCTGCAGATCATCGGCGTAAAGATGATACGAACATCGATGGGAGAGCATAGCTAACAGGATATCGTGTTTAACGGCATTAAAATTGTTTAAAAAATCAAGTAATACCAAGACTGTGGCTTTAGTATTTTCCATGCCAGCTCTAATGTCGCCAGTCACTTTAAGAAGAGCGGTAGTAGTGCTGTGGCCAGGCCTAAATCCAGATTGAAGCGGGCTTATCAAGTTTTTACTCAACACAAAGTGGGAGAACTGCTTCAGAACACAGGACTCAAGCACCTTAGAAAGAAAGAGAAGGATTGAATTAGGCCGGCAATGGGCAGGCATAGTAGGATTTGGGCATTTGGGCATTTTGGTAGAGGACGAACATAGGCATTAAGCCACAATAGTGGAAAAGATCCGGTGGTAATGGAGAAGTTGATAATGTGGGTGACAGCAGGAAGTAAAGAATCTAGAATGGGAAGTATCATTCGGCGTCCTATGCAATCACAACCTACTGCATTGGACTTGATTGCATTAATTGATTTTTTGGTTTCTTCAATAGACACTGGTCTAAAGTAGAAGGATTCAAAATTTGGGTGCGTCAAACCATTTAAGTAGGAAATAGCGTTAGAAATAGTACGAGGGTCTATCGAAGAATATGTGACAAAATGATGATTTAAATCATTAAGAGATATTAAAGATGGAAGGTTTGATAAACGCGACTTACCGATACCCAAAGTTCCAAGGAACTTCCAGATATCGGAAGGTGAAGAGTTAGATAAATTATCAAGAATGTGACGGCGTTTAGCATTTCGTACCATCTGATTACACCAATTTCTAGCCAATTTGTAGAGCTTCCAATCATCTTCCGTGCGGTTTTGCTTAAATTTTCGGAAAGCGCGGTCCCGACGTCTCATGGCTATCCGAACTCCTCTGTTTAACCAAGGTGCTGGAGGATGTCTTATTCTTACTTTTTTGATAGGGGCATGTACATCGTAAAGTTTAGTGACGGCATCATTGAATATTTGTATTTTTTCATCAATTGTTTCTGCCGTTCCTAAAGTTTCCCAGCAGATTTGTTCAGCATCCCGACAAAGATTCTCAACGTTAACATTTTGAAAAGAACGAACGTGCAGTACCTTGGGAACGGGCTTAGGTGATTTTAGGGTATAAGAAAGGAAAATTAGGTCATGATTAGAGAAACTTGGGGCAGGATATTGTCCGTGAGAGGAAGCTTTGGATGGATTAGAAGTAAGCATTATGTCAAGCCATGTGTCTTCACCAGAGAGGTTACGATGAGTAGCGTGGAGAGGTAAAATATGAAAACAGCATGACCTGACGATACGCAGGAAATTGCGGGTTTGGGAACAATTAGGCAACTTTGTTTCATACAATCTAGTGATTAGCTGTATTACTGCACATTACAATTCATATTTCTAAATAAATAAATATATTTTGCGATTAACTGACTGACTTCGCAAAAGAAGGAGGTACTCAATTAGGAGCGTATGTGTTTTGTTTTATATTTATGTAAGTTACCTCGTTCCTCCGATCCCGTTGCTCCGATTTTGGTCCTAATTTTCGAAATATTTAAGTGATTAGTAATTTGATAGAGATTAGAATCACAACCATGTGTGATTAAATTGCCAACGCTGACTTAACCTTAAGATGTGGACTAAAAGTATGGTCTATGTAATTGTACTTTTTTAGAATTGGTCTACAATAAACTTCGCAAGCGCTTATATCTATATTTTTAGATCCTATTGTATCTATTGTAGCAATTAAATGCAAAGATGGTTAAAATTGCAATGAAGCATATTGAAAGTGTATTTAAGGTCATACAGTATAAGTTCTTGTAAAAGTAAATCATCATCATCATCAGCTTGCGATAGTCCACTGCTAGACATAAGCCTCACCTAATACACCCAATCATTAGGGGGATTTGGACCGTTTCCTACCACGCTGGTCCAATGCGGGTTGTTGGGTGGACCGACTGTTTAAATGCCCATAAAAGTAAATACGCAACAAAAAATCTTTTTTTTGTTATATATTTTTAGTAAATGAACACCTTAAAACAAATCAGAGAATTAAAAAGCGGTGGCTCAAATCGCAGAGAAGGCTCGTGCAAATACTGTACCTGCTCATATTGTGCAATATAATAATACACTGTTTGAAATTAGTCATGTATTTTTGTTTAAATTTAATTGTTTCTAATATACACCTAAAACCTAAAATCGTAATATATTATTGTTACTATTTATTGTCCTAAAATAATTAAAATAATCCATGTAGTATATTTTTTTTCTTTAATTTGTTATTAAAATGATATTAAGCATGTTATTACTAAATACCCAGTGAAACTTTTTGAAGCTTCATTGAAGTAACATAATTTTGTTTCTATTAAAGCACACTTCATTTCATGTGAAAAGATAAATTATTCAAAAATTCGTGTTTTATTGACGCTGAGAAGCTTAAAGTGTTGTGTCTAGACTTCAACGATAAATGTCTTAATAAAAATGTATTAAGTTAGAAAACTAGAATTAAAGAAATTTTTTTAAGTACAAAAAAGAAGATTCAATGAAGCGGCAGTTTAAGTAGTATTTAAAGCTTGGATAATTCTGTAGTGTTTTGTTTTATTTATAATAGATACTACATTATTTAGTTAAAACACAACCAATAACAATATCTATAAAAAACGAGATTGTAGAATGAACCGAAAGAATTGTAATGGAATGCTCCAGGTTTTTTCAATAAGATTTGAGGATGTGATGCTTGCAATTGCTTGTTTATTGTCTTAATTTTTTGTAAAAGATGATAAAAAGAGTCACTCATTTCATTCTGATCAACCCGTATTGCCCTAACCAACTAGGAAACTGCAATGAAAAGTCGTTGAGTCCCCGAAGGATTCGAACACTCGACCTCCAATTGCTGAAGCGCAAGAGACCTGAACCTGTATTGGCTTTTTATTTAAGAATTTTTTTTTGTAAAAAATAAAAGTCTGAAATACATATACGACAGATATTATATAAGTTCTAGATTTAATATATATTGACATTAAAGTATGTAATAGTTAATGTTAACTTATATTATGATATGTTGTCAATTAGGTGTCTTTAGTAATATTCTTCTATAATTAATAATATAATTTTCTACTCTATACAAAAATATAAAATTTCGAGTAGTATATTTGTCGAAGAATTTCTTGTATAAATCACTGAATTATCAGTATTACGTTATGAGAAGTTACATTCAATAAAAGCACATTAAGATTAATTACGTTCTGAAATAAATTGGACCTTCAATATTTTTCAGAAGAAAAGTTTATCAAATTAATTCTCTCACAAATGATTATCCGAAGCGCAATGTCTTTCATTCTAATGACCAATTACTGGGGCCTTCTAAAAAATTTCTTATCCAAATCAATTTAATCAGTCGTCAGTTCAGTTAAACAGATTTCAATTTGGATAAGAATCTTATTTCTCGTAAGATATTAAAGCAATTAGTACTTTTCACCATAATAAATAAATCGCAAATATTCACCATCTTATAGTCATTTACCACACATGCTAAAGGTGAGTGTTTTGTTTTAGTTCACGTTATGGCATAAATTGTAAACTTTTCTGTTCACACGAGTATAGATGTGGTAAAGCAGTCTGTTTCAGAAATTAAGGAACATGTTTCTTGGATAACTGCATAAATATTAGTATCAATTCTATTTTAAATATAAGATTTATGTAGCAAATTTTTCCTAAATTGTCAAGTCAACAAACTTAATAACGATGACATTTTAGAGACGGCAAAGAATGAAATATGGTTTCAACATAACGCAATTTAATTTCATACGACGCAAATTTGCAGAAGTTTTCTTTTCAGATGGTAAATTCAAAACTTTTTCTTATTTTAATTATTAAATTTGAACAACTTTTCATTGTGAGTATTCGTTATATGTAATCAGAAAATATTTTTAAAAGAATGCGATATGTACTATGTATCTTATCATCTACCTTTTTTATGTAACGTAATTAAAAAATATTATATTTATGCTATATTCGACAATTTATTTGGCTGAAGGTAAGCAAGTACTCAAAAATATCACATTATCGTTATTGACAGTAGATTTATCGCCTGCACTTTGCTTATTTTAAAAAAAAGGTACAAAATCCGTTTGGGCCGTAATTTAAATATAATCAGCATGTCCCGCCTTTATAAAGATTAACAAAGTAGGACACTAAAACTTGCCTATGCTTTAGCAGTCTCACGAAATTAAGGTTAAAATCCAGACAAGTGAGCAGTATTCGTCAACTTAGTTCCTTTCTTTTCTTTATAAATTTGTATTTAGATTGTATGACGTTATATATTTGATTTAATTTTATATTTTATTTCTGCACATAGAATAATTTTAAAAAATATTGAATTATTTTATTATTCGATAATTCTTATTAAATAATTATATTCATTTACAAAATTTAAATTTATTTACAAACGGCTTCATGTTTTGTATGTGTACGTTATAAGTCGATGCGAGTCCAACTAAATTTTGTGCTTAAGAGCACATGCTATATTATTAAACTTTATGAGTAATCACAAGGATTATTCTTTTAAAAAGATACACTTAATCCTTTTAAAAAGTACCTCGTTTATTCACAAATAAATGGTTGATGCGCTACTAGTAACATAAAATGTTAAAGTCGTAAATCCAAGATAAGAGTTTTACATTTTTATGAACATTTTAAAACAAAGGATCGTATGGAAAAATTAACTTGTAAAAGTTTTACGACCCCTTAAGATCTTTTATGTCTTCGTTATATTTGTTTAACTTAAAAGTAAAAAAGTTGTTCAAATTTAATAATTAAAATAAGAAAAAGCTTTGTATTTACTATCTTAAAAGAAAACTTATGCACATATGCGTCGTATGAAATTAAATTGCGTTATGTTGAAACCATATTTCATTCTTTGCCGTCTCTAAAATCTTATTGTTATTAAGTTTGTTGACTTGACAATTTAGAAAACATTTGCTACATAAATCTTATACTTAAAATTGATGTTACTTAGCTTCTGAAACACACTGCTTTACAACATCTATACTCGTGTGAACAGAAAAGTTTACAATTTTTGCCAGAACGTGAACTAAAACAAAACACTTACCTTTAGCATGTGTAGTAAATGACTATAAGATGGTGAATATTTGCGATTTATTTATTATGGTGAAAAGTACTAATTTCTTTAATATCTCACGAGAAAAGATTCTTATCCAAATTCTAAATCTTTTAACTGAACTGACGACGATTAAATTGCATTTGGATAAAATTTTTATTTAAGGCCCAGATTGGTCATTAGAATGTACTGACATGGTTTCGGATAATTATTTATGAGAGAATTAATTTGATAAACTTTTCTTCTGAAAAATATTGAAGGTCCAATTTATTTCACAATTAATTAATCCTAATGTGCTTTGATTTTAATTTCTCAAAACGATGATTGTAATTTCTCATAACATAATGCTAAAGAAATTCTTCGACAAATTCACATACTACATGAAGTTTTATATTATTGTATAGAGTAGAAAATTATATTATTAATTATAGAATAATATTACTAAAGAAACCTAATTAACAACATATCATAATATAAGTTAACAATAACTATTACATACTTTAATGTTTATTTATATGTATTCTAACTAGAACTCTGAATAATCAAATAAGAAAATATCTGTTGTATGTAAATATATTCAGGGCTTTTATTTTTTTACTAAAAAAATTAATCAGAAACCAATACAGGTATTAAATTAGTTATTCCATCATCATCATCAGCTACTTTTAACAGTCCACTGCTGGCCATTTACAAAATTGGTATTACAATTGCCTTGCGCTTCAGAAACTGGAGGTCGAGTGTTCGAATCCTTCGGGGACTCAACAGCTTTTTATTGTTGGTCCTTAGTTGGTTAGGGCAATACGGGTCGATCAGAAAGACATGAGTTTTTTTAGCATCTTTTACAAAAAAGTTAAAATAATAAACAAGCAAGTCGAGCATCAAATTATCATCTTATTGAAAAGAACCAGGAGCATTCTATTACCATTGTTTTGGTTGATCTATTTATTCTAGAATCTCGTTTTTTATACACATTGTTATTGGTTGTGTTTTAACTACCCACTGTAGTATCTATTATTAAATAAACAAAACACTATAACTTACCGGTGGTAGGTCCCCTTTTTACAGGAGACCGTCTGGGTGGCTACCACTGCGGTGCCTATTTCTGCCGCGAAGCAGTAGTGTGAAAACACTACTGTGTTCCGGTTTGAAGGGCACCGTAGTCAGCGTATTTACTGGGTAAACGAGACTTAACACCCTATGTCTCACGGTAGGCAGCGCGTTACTGCCTAGTGGTATGGGCGTGTGCTTTAGAAACTGGAGGTCGTGGGTTCGAATCTTGCGGGGACTCAACAAATTTTCATTGTTGTTTCCTAGTTGGTTAGGACAATTTGGGCCGATCACCCAATTGTCTGAAAAGTAAGATGATCCATGCGTCAGATGGGCATGTAAAAGTCGGTCCACCCTCCAACCGCGCATTGGACCAGCGTGGTGGTATAGGTCCAAAACCCCCTAATAAAAAGGGGTATATTAGGGGAGGACTAAGTCCAGCAGTGGACTATCACAGGCTGATGATGATGATGATGATGAGGCAGCGCGTTGGCGACACCGCTGGTATTGCCAATGTCCATGGGCGTCGGTGACCACATCCCATCAGGTAGCCCGACTGCTCGTCTGCCTGCGTATGCCATAAAAAAACTATAAAATTATCTAAGTTTTAAATACTACTGAAACTGCTGCTTCATAGAACATGTTCTAAGTTTTCAAATATTTTACATTTCTAGTAAAGCATTCATGTTTGAAGTCTAGACACAAAATTTTAAGTAAGCTTGTTACCGTCAATAAAACACAAATTTGTGTATCTGAATAAATAATCTTTTCACTTCACTGCTTGCATTAATAGAAACAAAATAATATTATTTCGATGAAGCTCCAAAAAGTTTCTTTGAGTTTTTAATAATGGCATGCTTAATATAATTTCAACCAATGCCGCCGTTTAGAGCAGGTACAGTATTTGCACGAGACTGCCCTGCGATTTGAGCCATCGCTTTTTTATTTTAACTTTTATTGGCAAGTAAAAAGTCGGTGCACCCACAAACCCGCATTGGACCATTGTGGTGGGATACGGTACAAAACGTCCTAATGGATAGGGGTGTATCAGAGGAGGCCTATGTCCAGCAGTGACTATTAAGGCTCATCATCATCATCATCGATGATGTTTTACTCTACAGGACTTATACTGTATTACCTTAAATGCTTGTAATGTGCCCATTGCTTATAACTTGCTTAGCCTTTTAGCTACAATGGGTTGCTCTAAAAATATAGATAAATGCGCTTACGAACTCCATTGTAAACCGATTCAAAAAGTACTACATAGTTTAAGTCTATATCGATCGTGTTTCCCCGCGGAATTCGAACCCACGACCTCTTTATAAAGCAAGGGTCAATACCGTTAGACCACGGAGGCTGTTACTTATACATATACTAAACATATATATATTAGAAATCGAATAAGCTTGGTTCAATTAGGGGCTGAGTGTACGTAAGTTAGAGCGAAACTTTTGTTCAAGGCATTGTTCAATGCCATAAGAGTGCTAATTAAATAACGAGGGTCAACAATGATGTCTGTAGGCTTTGTTAGTAACTGTGTTTATATATATATACCAAATAACGGCAAGCATAAAGAATAATTAATACAGAGTTTATAAAATGCAACAATCGGGACACATGTCATAAATTACTCGCTTTATCACATTTCCGTTTCCGTAACAACAAGATGAATAGTTGAACGCGGCCAGTTAATGCGCTGCAGACGAAATCGCTGAATTATTTATGAAATGAACCTCGCCTCGGTCATTTGTGTACCATGTAACAAAAACGATCTGTTTAAAAGAGCGTAGAATAACAACATCCAAAGGATCGCTTTTCTTATTTATCTTTTAAGGCGTCTTCTTGTATGACGCTCAGACGTTTTGTTTAAGCTGTCATTGTGCGTTAGCATTTAGCGTCTATTTAGTTCAACCAAATCGCCTATTCGAACTTGTTTCCCATCTATTTTCTCAAGTTATCAGGTATCGTTAAATAACAATTTTGGAGACGAACTGGCATCAGACCTTAACAACGCAAAACGCAAACTGCATTCAATGATTAGATTAAATGTATAACGCCTATACGACGTCATTTAGTGATCGACAAATGCTGTTATATAGGATAGACTTTTAGCGTGCCTTTCGACTTTTATATTTCTTCTTCTGAAAGTGGGTGATAAGCACATAACAGTACAACAATGTAATTTCCTTGCTAAATTCGAACCTACGATCAGAAAACTATTCGACTACGGAGACTATTTTATTAATCAATTTATTTTTCTTTAATCGCATACGCAAAACATATTTTTAATATTATATTAGGACTGATATTTTACAAATAAGCATTAAGTTCATGGAATGAATTAATATTATCATATTTTATTCATTGAAATAAACATATTTTCATTTAATTTTTTTTAATGGTTAATTTGTTTCACTGTTAATAATATTCTTATCGCCCGTCCTTTTATCGCAGAATTAAGATAAAATCTTTATAGTCAGTCCTTTTTTATTAGTCATCTAAATTAGAGAATTTTTTGTATTATAAGTACGACACACCACACCCAGCACTAATTAAAACCTTACATTTATTAAAAAAAAAAAACAAGATATAATAGAAATACAATTTGAGATGAAACTAAATTAAAGATCTCAGAAAAAGCTGTTTGCAAGGAATTAATTTTAGCTGGCGAAAGAAACGTGCTCTATGAGATTTAAGAGATAATCGAACGGCAACGGAATAAATAGGATTTCTCGACTATAACTATTTTTATTTCATTCACACATACAAAGATTAATATGCATTAAGAGGTTATTAATTTTTTTTATGAATAAGGTGATTACAGTTGAAGATAGAAAACTGTAAAGATAGACTAATTTACGTACAAGTTATAATGATGCTACGTTCCATTTAACAGGAAAACATCAATAGGTAGCGAATAACATCACAAAATCGTCTCGTTTGCTCAGTAATCGCAAAAGCTTCAACGCCCTTTAAATCAGCACACAGTGTTTACACACTACTGATTGAAATAGGCACCACGGCGGTACTACTATAGACGGTCCCTTGAGATCTCCTTATTATAGCTATTAAAGCTTGCAGTCTCAAGTGTTGTGACTCGTGAGGTCAAGTTCTGCTTTTTTAGGATTTTTTTACTTACCTTCAGGAAAACGCACTGTTATTCATCGTACTAATACTGATGTCTATCATATTTTGTAACCAAATATTTTTCATTTCCCTTTTAATTATAAAAATAAAAAGCTAATTAATTCAATAACAATTGTACCGAGGGCGTATTTTACTAATATAATTTTCGAAGCCACCAAAAATGGCTATGTTATTACGCGTGTCCTCCTGTATGTCGAATAAGCTTGGTTCACTTAGGGTCTGACTGTACGTAAGTTAGAGCGAACCTTTTTGTTCAAGGCATTGTTCAGTCTCATAAATAGTGCAATTATAAACAAGGGACGGAAGGTGATTAAATAAACAAGGGTTAACAATGTGGTAATATTGGCTTTGTTAATAACATTGTGATGTTTAATTCTGTTAACGTTGTACTGAGAAACGACAACTCAGTCCTATTTTTAATGAAACTATCTTGTTATATAATTATATAAAATTTAATCCACATTTTTATGGCTTCATCTCATTTATTCTTTATAATTTATTCCCGACGTTTGGGACTCTTTCCAACGGATATGATAACGTGTAAACTAATATGAGATATATCTTAATATATTTCGAAGAGCGTCATGGCTAACAATAATTGTATTATTTATATTACATTAAAAAAGAATGGATGTGTAAGATCATCTTACGTTTCAGACAATTGCACGATCGGCTTACTTTACTTTTACCAAGCAAAAAAACAAGGTAAACGTAAAGTTGTAGTCCCATAGGATTTGTAAGCAAGAGCCAATAAGTAGGCGGAACGCAAATGTACTGTCAATAACGATAATATGATATTTTAGGATACCTGTTTACCTTCAACCAAATACATACAATCGTTATGTATACACATAATATTTTTAATTACGTTATATCAAAAAATGTACATTACGAGATACATTGTACATATCACATTCTTTGTAAAATATTTTCTCATTATATTACGAATACTTACACTTTTGGCCTAGTTGCTTAATTGTGCCAGTTTCACCATAACGAAGTCACCGCAAACTGAAAAATTGAATGGTGAATTTTTTCCCGCTTCATAATGTAATTGCATGAAAAACTGTACACGCGTACATTGTGTGAAGCATCATTGCGACTCGAAAGAACTTTTCTTATTCATATGTACGTCCTCATTTTTAAACCCACGTTCAAATATATTGTTAAGTCTTATTAAAGCATCAGAAAATCTTAATAAAACATAATTATGCTGCCCGTGTAATGAATTAATCCGGCAAAGAACTAAAGTTACCTACATAGTGCAAAGGATTAGCTCGTTGAAGTGGCAGTGGGCCGGTCACTTGGTGAAAAGAACCGATGGTCGATGGGCCAAAAAGGTTCTGGGGTGGGGGCCGCGTTCGGGAAGACGGAGCATTGGACGACCCCCTACCAGGTTGTATGCCGATCGCCGTGTAGTAGCCGGCTCAAGTGTGCAGCGAGTAGCAAGGGATCGGCCGTCTTGGCGTTCATTGAGAAAGGCTTATGTCGAGCAGTGGACGGATAAGGGCTGCTAGTGATGATGATGATGATGATACTGCCTGTGTATTCTTAATAGGCAAGCGTGGTAATATTTACGTTTTTGGTTTTATGCCATTAGTATTATTTTAATAGTTGGGACCATAAATTAGTAAAAAGCCTCCGTAGTCTAGTGGTAACTGCGTTCGTAGCCTAGTTGTAACGGTGTGGGCTTTTAACCCAACTGAAAGTCATGGGTTTGAATCCTGCAGGGACTGTTTCCTCGTGGTTAGGGCAATTTGGGCCGATCATTCAATTGTCTGAAAAGTAATATGATCCATGCGTCGCATGTGCATGTATAAAGTCGATCCACCCACCAACCCGCATTGGACCACCATGCTGGTTTACGTTCCAAAACCCCCCTAATGGAGATGGGCATAGGTCCAGCAGTGGACTTACAGAGGCTTTGACTTGTTGATGATGATGATGATGATATTTTACTAACACTGTTTTAAAAAATCGCACCTACGGTAATAAATTGGTTTTTCTATTTATTCAGATTATTTAAGTTCTGCAAAATTGCAATACATTTTTAAATTCAAATAATTTTTAGGCAACGGAAAGAAAATGTACAGTTGTTTAAATTAGTATAAATTTGAAACTAATCATAGGATTATAATTTCATTGAACATTGTCTTAACAAATTTAAATTACAAATTATTACTTAAACTACTTACATAGGAAACGGAATATTTTAAAAAATTCTGCTTTAAAATCATTGCAATACTTAGTATTATACAAAGAAAATGCTCAATCCAATAGCTAATCCGCTATTATGCGATTTGTTTGTAAACTCACGAGTCATGTTTATCCCCATGATAAAACCTGACAACAGCGTCAACTTTGTTTTTGAACAGAATTAGTTAACTACTATGCCACGTACAAAAGCTAATTACAGCTTTGGTCTTGATACCAAGGCGATTAATGAGAAACTCAGTCGGAAATTGTATATGAAATTGGCCGACGCAGTGCACCAACTGATCTACTAGCACGCTCCTGACCACCCAGCCCCTTACCTTAACGCCTGGACCGTCCCAACCATTCCCTGATGATGATAGTGACGACAACTAGGTCGACATTAGCATCCGCACGGAATCTAATATGGACGTCGAGGCGTTAACCAATCCGCAATCCGACGACGGCTTCAAAACCGTCAAATCAAAGAGGAAGCGCAAGTTCCGCACCTCTTCACCCGCACCCATCCTTCCCGTCAAGGCTGCAAACCTGGGCAGTCCTCGATTCAGCATACCAACGGGTACCAGAAAGTGACGGCCAAGCCGAGGCTCCCCGTCTGGGGGCCCTTGGTGCAGTTAAGTCACTCGGTGGGGAGATGCGCTTGTGATAACGGGCCCCCCCCACGCCCGGTTAAGTTCTAATAGGTTAATTCTACAGAGCACGAGATCCATCAAAAAAATAACAGGCAGAGACTGCTAGTAACTAGTAATTTTGTGTTGAAAAACATTTTTAGTTAATAATAATATTTAGTACACATTAATTTGTACAAATATTTGTAGCAAATGTGGTCAATTTAAAAATAACGCACTTTTTAACGGTTTTTACCTGAAAATATTTCAGTTGAGCATTCATTGTGACCCACACTTTCTTTCGTCATTCAGGCTTATGAAGATATAATCATTTTAAAAGAAGTTTATTGAGTGGACTGAAGATTAATTTAATTAACTAGAGTTCGTTTTAATTGGTCATCAAATGAAGAGATTGCTTTGATAAAGTCTTGATTGGAAAAAAGTTTATTATCTTTTCATTACAGAAATCTCGTAGTAATTATTAATAATTCCTCTATAAAAAAATCAAGTTTTCACTTTTTATTAATTTTCTTTTTGAAACTGAGAACCCATACCTATATATATAGTTTGAATTTTTTTTATTAGCTTTAAATTCAAAATAACTGATGCATTATTTAAAAAAAGAATGCAACGACAAAAACTAAAAATGCAAAGTACTTTATATTAATATCTCAAAATTATTTAATTAAATATGCTACCCGCGATTTATGCATTGTTATGCATGGTAATACTAGCCGTTACGCACGATCAGACAAAAATGTTGTTCTGTTACATCTTTTTCTTCGGGTATCGATGACAAGAATGTTTTCGTCGTCGTGGTGAAAGGATCGGCCTGTCAGTGACAGGACTCGCTACCTGATGCCCAGGGTGCGCCGAACGTATGGGATCTTTTAATATGTCACTCGCGGGGACTCCTTTCGTGCACGCCTCGTGTTTTGTTACATGTCCGATACATTATATATCACAATCTAATCAATCAAATTCTCGTGGCGTATGGATGTGACGACCCCACCACCCACTTGTCTTACAGTGGAAGTAATACAGATCCACAGTACAAGTGCAATTAGTCAATTACAAATGCGCCTGCTCAACGTGGCAATTATAAGCAACTCTTTTTTAATAGGTGCTGTCTTGGGGTTCATTAAAGAAAGCCTATGTCCAGAAGTGGACTGTTAATGGCAGTTTATGATGATGATTGTGGTGCATCATTTGATGTTCCTCATCATCATCAGCCTGTTTTGGTCTACTGCTGGACAAAGGCCTCTCCTAAGACACCCCTTCTCCATTAGGGGGTTTGTGGACCGTCACATCACGCTGGTCTAATGCGGATTGGTGAGTGGACCGACTTTTTTATTCCCATCCGACGAATAATAAAAGAAAGTTGATTTTCCCGCAGTATTCGAACCCTCAATATCCGGTTCATAAAGCAAAGGCTTAGACCGCTAGACCACGGAGGCGGTGTTTTGCTGTAATAAATTGAAAATTAGATATATTTGTATACTTGTAATGCTATTATCATCATGATAATAAAACAGCGCTTCTATTTTCAATAGCAGATTCAACGGATAAACATTTTGTATTCAAGATAAAGTTTAAGATAAAAAAGTGCTAAGGAAAAGCAATTTGCAGAGAATTAATTATAGCCGGCGAAAGAAGAACGCTCTTTCTTTTGATTTAAGAGATAATCGAACGGCAGCACTATGAAAGGGGTATTTTAAACGATAACCATTTTTATTATTTTCCCTTGATCAAGACACGTTTTAAGCATATTTATTTAATATATTTTTAATTATTGTATTAAATTTTTTTTATCGCATAGGAAGGCAGACGAGCAGTCGGGCCACCTGATAGACAAGGCCAGCCTACGAGCTGCTTGCCGTGAGACATTGAATGTTAAGTTTCGTATACTCCAGAATACGCAGGGGTAAGGTACCCTACAAACCGGAACACAATAGTTTTTCACACTACTGCTTTGCTCATTCGATCGATGCGAAAGTAATGACCTTTCTAGAAAAAAACTTCATGACCGTACTTTGTATTTACCAAATAAACTCGTTACAAACGTCATTATTACAAAGTTCGAACAGTTGTCCGAGAATATCCCTGTACAGAGATAACTAGAATAAAAATGATCATCCCATATTTTGTTTTACCGTTAAATAAAAATTATCTTAATCGTTGTAAATTCTAATAAAATAGCTGTAATCTGGAAACATTTTGATTTGTTTAATTAGTATTATACTTTAAGCAATTATTGAATATAGAAGCATTACACTTTCTTTTATACATCAATTATTTTACCACATTTTATCTTATCGTAAAGTGTCATAAAAGTGTGGATTAAGATACTCAAAGTCGTGAACTCGTTTATAGTGTCTTAAGATATCTCAGTCTCTGTCTTCTCATTGAATACACTAACATCTGTTCTGCTTTTTAATTATGTATGGCAATATCGAGCGACGAATAATAAAGGTGATAGGACCGATCCTGAGGGACGCCCGCTTGGAGCGGACGGCTCGTGGACAGGGTGTCCTCGACTCGGTACCGAAAAGAGCGATTCGACAAGTAGGCTTGGATGATGTGAACCAGCCTGTCCGGAACTTTGAGAATGTACAGCTTGTAAAACAAGCCATTGTGCCAGACTTTGTCAAATGCCTTGGCGAGATCGAAGAAGACGGCCCCTGTGATACGGGGTTTAGATTGATGAAGGCTAATCAGAATGAAGTCCGTCAGGCGATAAATTTGGTCGGGGCAGGAGTGCTTCGGACGAAAACCGAATTCTCATCTGGGATGAGGTTATTGGAAAGGACGTGGTCTTACAACCGGAAGAGAATTATGCGTTCATATAGCTTGCCCAAACAATTGAGCAAACTAATTGGACGATAACTTGTAGGTAGGCTAGAGGGTTTGTTCGGCTTGGGAATACCGATGACGATAGCTTCTTTCCAGGCATCAGGAAAAGTACTTTTGATAGAAAATATTGAAAATGTTGACCAATACACAGACAACTACTAACACGGCAGCACTGTGACACCAACTAAATTTGTACTGCGTAAGCATAACGAACTCATGCGGGAGCGCAGAGAGAGGTCCGTACTGGCCGGCGGCTCAGAACGGACTGATATTTGTCAACACGGGAGTTACGAAGGACTTACTATATAATCAAATATGATTAAGCAGTTCGCTCGTATAAATACAATCAAAACATCGGGAATACTGTTTCAAGTTTTGTTGTTAGGTTTATTTTATTATAGTTCCAATCATAACTTTTTATTTCTTTTGATAAACTAGCAGGGTTTAAGTAAACAATCACCTCTTTATAAATAGTCATTCACAAAAACTTAATAAAAGCATAAAATATGAGAGAAAGCTGCCAAATTATTAATTAACACAATAAATAGAAATTATTTAAATACCTTTGAATGACATTATAATCAAAGTTTAAAACTATTCGCCATCGATTTTTAAACAATTAAGACGTTGTGAATATTTAAGAATAAATGGTTAATCGGGAAACGAAACCAAGTGTTTGTAATAGATGATGTTTTACAATTTAATAACTTTATACCGTTAAATAAAAATTATCTTAATCGTTGTAAATTCTAATAACATAACTGTAATCTGGAAACATTTTGATTTGTTTAATTAGTATTATACTATAAGCAATTATTAAATATAGAAGCATTACACTTTCTTTTATACATCAACCAATTTACCACATTTTATCTTATCGTAAAGTGTCATAAAAATGTGGTATAAGATACTCTAAGTCGTGAACTCGTTTATAGTGTCTTAAGATATCTCAGTCTCTGTCTTCTCATTAAATACACCAATTTGTGTTCTGCTTTTTAATTATGTATGACAATATCTCCATTTAACTATGCTAACATAAAACTAGTTAATATAAAAATAAATGTATCAGGGGCGTATTCGACAAAATAATTTTAGAAGCCACCGAGAATGGCTATCTTAATACGCGTGTCCTCTCGTATGCTCGTATGTTGAAAAAGTTTGGTTCAATTAAGGTCTGTGTGTGTGTAAATTAGAGCGAACCTTTTTGTTTAAGGCATTGTTCAATGCCATAAAGAGTGCTAATTAAATAAGCAGGGGTCAACAATGATGCCTGTAGACTTTGTTAATAACTGTGTTTACATCTGTTAAAATGGAATTGTGTTTCCCAACTTTATTTTCTTCTCAACATTCTTAAACATACTCGTTTAAAAATGTTGTCTTTTAAAATGATTTGTAAACAAATATGATTTACCAGCATGCATTGTTTGAACTTATTTCATGTATATAATTTGAAGTAAAATGTTATTTTATTTTGTTATTAGGAATTTAGATTATTCTTATTTATCGCAAAGCCAATACATCAATATGTGGGATAACGTCAAAGTGTTCATGTCTTAAATTATTTGGATTAATAATGATAAAGAAATAAACTTATGGTCATCACTGATGTTTACTTCACGTTAACCTACTTACTTTATAATGTCCGGGGAAGTTCAGTTAGGAAATTAGTTGTTTCTGAATTCATTAAAGTTATTAAAAGACACGGTTATAAATAACATCGAAACAACAACAGAATTTTATGACTTTTTTAGCTTTTTATTAATTATGTTTCCATATATAGTAATGTATAAAACTCACAATAAACTAGCATCGATAATTATGTAAAAATAAGTCCAAGACTGGAGCTTACCGATATTTTACTTTCCAAAGCAACAATAATTTTATTCTTGAAGTTATGCTTCCAGACTCATGTCTTTAAAAAGCTTCATCTAACACAGAGTTCATGAGAAGCCCGTCCCCACGAACTAGGTGGCCCACATTTTTGCTAAAATGAAGACCACACGTATAGAAGGTACGTGAGTTAGGCATTAGTTTATGTCTCCATGGATCGTTGACGATCGGTTTAGGACCGGGACGCCGACGGACTGTATTAATCGATTGCTGGGGTGGGAGAGCCGCCCTGGAACGCGGGTTTATCCAGTATACGCGGTGTGTTTGTGCGCGTGTTCGTAAGCGAGGCGAACTACAGGTGAGTGTGTGCTATCACTACCTGTGTGTGTGTAGGGTCTGATGTTGGGACCCCGTTGGGTCCAGAGTCTCAGCGACCCTTCCTCGTCCGGGCCGAGGAGAACGTTTCGCGGTCTACGCTTTGACTAGTCGGCCTCGGGTCGGCCGTATACGTTGCTGCTTTACCAGCAGAGGGTTACTGTGGTTGACTACTTTATCTATGTGTTGCGAGTTAACTTTTAAAGTGTCGGCATTTTGCAGTCGCTGTGAATCTACGTTTCGTTGGATACCACTGGCCCCGGTGGCGCGGCGGATGAATTTGTTTTGAACTACTTGTAGTTGCTTTAGGAGTGTGGAGGATGCATGAGGAAAGTTTGGCATGCATAGCCATGATTGGTCGTATGCATACCTTATTCAATAGAAGTTTACGTTTGAGTGACATTGTGCTCTGAGAATTCGTTAGGTGATAAAGTCTGGTCGAAACGAACAAAGCCTTTCTCCTGACGTCCTCAATATGACTTTTGAACGACATGTTGCAGTCGAAGGTCACGCCTAGGTATTTGGCCTGTCTTTCCCATGGGATCGGTTAGCCGTAAAGTTTTAGTTGCCCTAGTGTCCGGTGTCGCCAGCGCGTGGCCTTATCCTGACGCCTGGGTTGAGGACCGGGGTACGTGTAATCACGAGGTAATCTAGACCGATGAAAGTATATTGCTACACTTTGATCGGGATTGACGTCAATTCTCCATTTACGAAACCATTCGCCTAAACGATTGATCGCATTTGGAGCTTTTTATAGATATAGTTTGGTCTAAGCCACGAACAATAGAGAGCGGTCTCATCAGCGAAAAGTGCCAGATTGACATCGTCGGCTTTGGAATGTCGCTCGTGTAGAGCGACATTCAGCGAGCGACGAATAATAAAGGTGATAGGACCGATCCTGAGGGACGCCCGCTTGGAGCGGACGGCTCGTGGACAGGGTGCCTCGACTCGGTACCGAAAAGAGCGATTCGACAAGCAGGCTTGGATGATGTGAACCAGCCTGTCCAGCACTTTGAGTATGTACAGCTTGTAAAACAAGCCGTTGTGCCAGACTTTGTCCAATGTCTTTGCGAGATCGAAGAAGACGGCCCCGTGATACGGGGTTTGGATTGATGAAGGCTAATCAGAATGAAGTCCGTCAGGCGATAATTTGGTCGGGACACGAGTGCTTCGGACAAAAACCGAATTGCTCGTCTGGGATGAGGTTATTGGAAAGGGCGTGGTCTTTCAACCGAAGAGAATTATGGTTTATATAGCTTGCCCATGCAATTGAGCAAGCTAATTGGACGATAACTTGTAGGTACGTTAGAGGGTTTATTCGGCTTGGGAATACCGATGACGATAGCTTCTTTCCAGGCATCAGGAAAAGTACTTTTGATAGAAAATATTGAAAATGTTGACCAAACACAGACAACTACTAACACGGCAGCACTGTGACACCAATTAAATTTGTACCGCGTAAGCGAGAATAACGAACTCATGCGGGAACGCGAGAGAGGTCCGACTGGCCGGCGACCAGAACGGACTGATATTTGTCAACACGGAAGTTACAAAGGACTTACTATATAATCAAATATGATTAAGCAGTTCGCTCGTATAAATTCAATCAAAACATCGGAATAGTGTTTCAAGTTTTGTTGTTAGGTTTATTTTATTATAGTTCCAATCATAACTTTTATTTTTTGATAATCTAGCAGGGTTTAAGTAAACAATCACCTCTTTATGAAGTCATTCACAAAAACTTAATAAAAGCATAAAATATGAGAGAAAGCTGCCAAATTATTAATTAACACAATAAATAGAAATTATTTAAATACCTTTGAATGACATTATAATCAAAGTTTAAAAATATTCGCCATCGATTTTTAAACAATGAAGACGTTGTGAATATTGAAGAATAAATGGTTAATCGGGAACGAAACCAAGTGTTTGTAATAGATGATGTTTTACAAATTAATAACTATATACTTAAGCAACAAATACTGATTTACAACTGGGTGGCCGTGGGTGCGAAAAGGTCGGTCCCGCGGAAAACAACTTTTGTTAGCAACTAGTGTTAGCCTTGTTTTCTGGTTGCTTACGCCAATGCGGACCAATCATGCCACTTGACCAATCAGGGTCTGAAAGGTGTTCCATGCGTCGGATCGGACCACCTTTGGCAGTCGTTATAGAATGTGCCTTGGTGGCACTTTTTTTACTTTAGTGACAACTAATTCATCCTTTGCATACAGTTAACCCTTTGTATTTATACATTTAGATTTGTACATAGAGGTCGTTAATTTTATACTACGGGCCAATTACCGGCCGAAATACTGAATTTCATCTTTAGCGAGACCAACCAGAAGAAATAAACGCGTACAAAACCTTTCAACTGGTAACTTTGCTGCCAGATTAAGGCAATGTGCTAATCACTGCCCCTATATGCCACATCCAGAGGTCATAGGAGATTGACATTAATTACTTCGAAGAGTTCAATTAAATAGCCGTTCCATTTAGACATGTACGTCTTTAATAAAGAAATGTAATTAATAATTCGCGTATCTCTACAATATTTATTAAATTTCTTTGGTAACTTGTAATAATAAAACTTAATGTTATAATGGAGAGCCAAATAATTACTGAAATAATTAAATATTGTCGCCTGCACGAAGTGCGATATTACTCAAATTTAGTGACCTAATTAAAAGGGGGATTGTTTCGGCCTATCTATAAGCGAAGCTTAGAATTTGGGTTTAGGGATTTTCTGAGCGTTTATCTGTTTCGGTTTTATATAAACGCTGGGTATTTGAGGATTTTAGCATGCCTAAAATATTAAAATATCCCTAAAATTTATTTGATACGTATAAAATATGCACAATAGTAATAATTCATTCTAGTTTTATTATATCAAGCATCATCATCATCATCAACATCAGCCTGTGATAGTCCACTGCGGATAGGCCTCCCTAATACACCTCCATCCATTAGGGATTTTGGACGTATCCCACCACGCTGGTCCAATGCGGGTTGGTGGTGACTGACTTTTAGCATGCCCATCCGACGATGGATCATCTTTTACAGACAATTGGTGATCGGCCAAATTTCCTAACAACAGAAAACAACAATGAAATTTCAGAGTCCATTTGCTAGATTCGACAACCTTTATAAACTTCAAGCAAGTAATGCCAAGCACGGAGGCTGAAGTAATTAAATATTGTCGCTAGCATCTGTTTTAAAACTTAGTACAGAAACATGCTTCAAAGTTTTGTTATATATTGTAATTTTTAAATGTTGGGTAAATTCTAGATATAGGTTAAATGTTTGCAAATTTACTAAAGAACTACAAAATGCGAGATTTTAACCAACAAATATTATATCCTAAATTTTATCCTGCCGCCGCTACATAATGAAGTTAACATCAATAATCTAATCAACAGTTTTAATATATCAGCACTTGTTTAAACATAACTCACAGTTGGGTATCAAATGGCTAGGTGGAAAATCAAGAGCTTTAAACCAATGATTTGTATTTCGTATTTTTGACGATCAAAGTTGAAATCGGCACGAACTAAGAATGTGCATTTGATGCCCGGACATCGAGTAACATCCGTTGTTGCCATTAGTTACAACGGTGCCCTTAAACTGGAACACAGTAGTGTTTTCACACTACTGCTTCGCGGCAGAAAAAAGCACCGCGGTGGTACCACACCAGACGGCCCCTGTAAAAGGGGCCGGGTTCCGGGGGATATACTGGCACAACAGCATTTCGTGACAATAATATGAATAGTTAATTACGTCAGTAGCTTGTTGCGCAGCGGACGAAATCACTGAATTATTTATGAAATGAACCTCGCGGTCGTTGATTATTGTGTACTAACAAACGTTTGTTAGGAACCATAGGTTGAGTGTTTTAAAACAACTAACATACAAACACACATCATCAGCCTGTGATAGTCCACTGCTGGACATAGGCCTTCCCTAATATGCCCCTTTTTATTATGGGGTTTTTGAACCGTACCCCACCTCGCTGGTCCAATGCAGGTTGGTTATCGAATTACTTTTCAGACAATTAGGTGATCGGCCCAAAGTGCGCTAGCCAACTAGGAAACAACAATGAAAATTTGTTGAGTCCCCCCAGGATTCGAGCCCATTACCTCCGGTTTCTAAAGCACACGACCGTACCACTAGGCTACGGAGGCAGTCGCAACAACTAACATTGGGTGTAATCTTTTGAACTTAAAAGTACATATTAAGTTACGTAGAACTGTATCTTAATATTTTGTGTTTAGTCTCGTGAGGTTATTTTAGCACTAAAAAGATGTACAAACTCTAAGACTTTAAATAATATAATCTTAATATATATAAATAAAAATTTAGTATTCGGCCAATTACACTAATACAAAGTATTAAATTATCTTCAAAATTTTATTTTTATTGTTACTTACAAATACAGCAAGTTTTATGTAATTAGTATTGCAAGTTACAGTCACCACCTGCTAGCCCAACAAAATTGCACTTCACTTCACCTCATATTATCCAAAATCACATCAAACAGAATTTGTAATTTGGCACAAATAGCATCAACACAGAACCGACTTGAAGAGAATATCTCCAGGAGGCTGGATGACCTGCAGACACAGATAGTAATGCAGGGTCCTCCAGGACACTGTTGCTGTAATTGCTGAGGAGCTCCGTAATTTCAGGAGCTGATATTTGGTATTCTGAGTTTGCTGCGTCAACAAATTAAGGAGTGTGCTAAGCAGATTGACAATCTCGACACACAAAGCAGCAGAAAGGCACTTATTATATCAGGAGTTCCTGAAAAAGAAAAGGAAGATTGCATCCAAACTGTTCTTGGCATATTCCATAAAAATTTAGGCCTAGATAAAATATCTCGAAATGAAATAAAAATCTGTCACAGACCTGGAGAGCCCAGTAAGCAGCAGCATAAGGCCTATATTAGTCAGGGCTCTCATGTCTCTATCAGAGATGTTGTCTGGAGGGTCAAGACTAAAGGGTTCGTCGATGTCATTAAAAGAATTTCTGACCCAGGTAAGACAGTCAGTTTTGTAAAAGCCGCTTGCATTTCGGTATGCGGCCAGTATGGACACAAAAGGCATTATATTTATAAAACTTCTGGTGACATCCATGAAATAACCACGGATGATGAGTTTGTTACACCCACTGCAAAGCATCCACAGGCGTCCAAAATTCACCCACCAAAAGTGAACTGTGATTATCTCTTTTATCCATTTATCAAATTTACACAACATATTTTTTTTATTGTCTTAGTTACGTATTTTATACTTATCATGTTCACTTACAAATGTTATTGTTAACTTCTAGTTATTAAGTACTGCCTGGATTCTATGCAATGAAAATTATCTATAGAAGCTTTATTTAGGTGAGGATTTTAATTTTAATATTCTAGCTTTAAAAAGGGTGTGCTGTAATAACAGATACTAGTTCTGATTACTTATATATTATATTTGTTCATTTGAATGTTTAACCGTATATTATGTTTCTATAAAGCTGTCGTAAATTGTTGTTATTGTATAAGGTAGTTCAGTTCAGTTCTTCGGCTTGATGGCGTATCCTTGTAGATTTCGCCAACGTCAAATTTTCGATTAGACTCTGCTATATGTAACAGGCTTTGTAAATGAACAAGGTCACAGTTAACAACTAAGAATTGATTATGGGCTGAGATAATCCACCACAATAGTTTCTGTTGATGTACCTAAAACAAAAGAGACACACAATAAACACAGGGTTAGTTGGTTAAGAGACAAACAAACTAAAGTTTAATGTTATTATGATTAATCTAAGAACAAAAAATATGAACAAATGGGAATCAAACATAGGATAATATAGTTTTTAAATTGGTGGCACGTGAATTTGGGGAGGGAGCAGGTCATAGAGAGAAGAGGTCTGTCTGGACGATTGAAAAATATGTTGTCGAGTGTTCCTTCATCTAGTCCACATTCACAGAGGGAGGTGTCTTTTATGTGTAGCTTTGCAAGATGAACGGGGGTACATGTCATGTCCTAGTCTTAATCTGCAGATGATACTGGTACTACCTTTGTGTAGATTTTGAAGTTGCAGAACCAAGGACGAGTTGGAATATGGGGCTGATATCAGCATAGTACTTCCTTTAGAAGCACTAGCATTAAGCCAGAACTTTCAAATGTAGGGAAACTTGTGTTTGGACCTAAACTGATTAGATGCAACAGCCTGTAGGCTACTCTTAGAATCAGTGAGAATAACAGAGTTTTTAAATTTGTGGCACTTAATAAAAGTCAGAGCTTCTAGTACAGCTATGGATTCACCTGAAAATACTGATGTTTCAGGGGAATTTGTAATTTAGTATCAAAGTCAAAGTCAAAGTCAAAGTCAAAATCATTTATTCAATTTAGGCTCTACTGAGCACTTATGAACGTCAAAATTACCCATTTACCACCAGTTCACAAACTCAGACCGTCCAGAGAAGAACTGGCAAGAAACTCTGCGCCTTTTTTTTTTAAATATTAGTATTTACAAAATTTGACCAATACATTTTTTTTTTGTTACCAGGGATTTGCAAGCGCAGAATATAAACTATTTCCACACATCTTGGTCCTCAATATAATTTATTACAGAGTAGGCTTTTCTATAAGCGTTGTTTTGACAACTTTACGAAAGCTCGAATCATTCAGTTGCGTTTGGCAGGCATTTATTTTATTATACATTCTTATACTATTATACATGAAAAATTTTTGGTTCGGGTCAGTCTAAATCTGGGTAGCTCTAGGGCTCAATTTGACCCTGCGCGGCCTAATATCTTTTTAGCAAACATATGAATATTTCAGTTTTAATAAAAACATTACGTAAAGATTCCGTGAACCCAGATTGTACATTGCCCTAACAGCGTGTTTTGTAGTATAAATATTGTGTTCAAACCGGCTGCAGATCCCATAATAATAATCCATAGGACATAAGGCTGTGAAAGTACGCGTAATAAACTAGTTTTGCAGTTGCCTCGTGAGTTAGCTGCCTAATCTTGCGTATGGCAAAGATTGCTGTACTTAGCTTTAGAGAGTTTGTCAATATGTGCTCCTCAATGCATCTTGGAATCAATAGAAAATCCAAGAAATGAAGTAGAGCTTACGTAAGGAATGAACTCATTGTCAATTTTAATATTTTGAAAATTCAGCAACTTACAAAGACTAAAACGTAAGCATTTGGTTTTGTTCGCGTTAAGTACCAGGTTATTGGATGCAAACCAGTTTGACACAATATCAATTGCCCTACTTGGTATCCCAACGTTATGGTCATTTCTTTTACCCTTAGTAGTAGAGGAGTGTCATCTGCAAAAGGACAACTGCGGACAGCTACCAGAGGCAAGTCATCTATATAGACCAGGAACAGAAAAGGTCCCAAAATTGATCCTTGAGGAACACCCATCTGCACAAGGGAGTCAGATGACAGAGTGTCATTTACGTTTAGATATTGTTTTCTATTGCGTATGTAAGAAGATAGAAAACCAAGACTAAACCGCGCACACCGTAATACTTTAGCTTATTGATTAATATGTCATGGTCCACACAGTCAAAGGCCTTAGAAAGATTACAGAAGATTCCAAAGAATCGCAGCGATCCTCCTATGCCTCGTAGAACATGAGAGACCAATTTTATACCAGCATTTACTGTTGATCTACCTTTGGTAAAGCCAAATCGGTGATCACTTAAAATATCATGCTTAGAAAAGTGTACTAAAAGTTGTTCTAACATAATTTTTTCAAAAATTTTACTAAGTGCTGGCAGTATAGAGATTGGTCTATAATTTTCAATATTAACCGTACAACCTGATTTAAACACTGCTACTATTTTACTGAATTTCATTAACTGTGGAATCTACAGGTACTTATAGATGCATTATATATTATGCCAATATGGGGATATATCTTGAATTATTAAATTTATTGCCCATGTTGATAAACCCCACAAGTCTTCTGTTTTCTTTTATTTATTTTATTAAACGTCTTCACTATATTCAGTTTCTTCTTTATAAATTCAGTTTTTATTACTTGTAATAACTTTCTTAGTAAAAACAGAATTGTATTCACTGAAATAATATTAGACAATACTCCAAAGTCTTTATCAGGATCCAAAGTCAATTTTAGATTTGGAAGCTTAGCTTTACATTATACTTAAATTGTTTAATTCTGTTCCTGGTAATAGGTCTATACAAGATAGGAAAGTTACTTATAGGAGTACTTAAATGGATCTGTATTTTTAAGGCTTTATGATCTGAACGAATACCGCTTAAGACAGCCTGATCTATAACTTTACAATTTACAAACACATTATCAATACAAGAGGCCCAAGATGGTGTTAATCTAGTAGGTTCATTAAACACACTTTGTACTTGGTATCCAAACAGCAGCACTGACACAACTCTGCTGAGACAGCTTTGAAGCATCAGTGTACATGATCAGCCAATCAGGCCAATGTTGAGAAGTTAAATTGATTAACTGGATATTTGCAAAACAGGGATTTTATCAATACCAATATCCAGAAGAATTTGAGGTTTAAAAATAAGTGCATCAAAAGGTGTTTCATAAAGAGGAAACTTTTGACACTGAAATATAGGACGAGGCAGACGAAGATAAGTGACAAAACTTTGAACAGGCAAGGGTAATCTATATGGGACCAGTATTTATTTAAAGAGATAAAATTGGATAGACTTTGCAGCCTAGAAATAAGAGGGTGATAAGAAGATTGAATAACCTTGAATAGGAATCGATCAGATAAATATTGTCATCTGAGATACAATAGAGCTTCTCCACACCCCACCTGGAGAGCATTTATAGGTGAGGATTTCATAGCCCACATATTATTCTAAGTATAGGGTGACAGCCCCACCAAGTGCCAGATAAAGAACGCAATATGTTCATGTTTTTCTCACATTTTTAATTACATGGTTAATATGTTGAATACCAGTTAATCTGGAATCTAATACAACACCTAGAAATTTAACATTGTCAACCACAGCAAATTTTTGTTGCCCATAGAAAATTGGAACATCAGGGCGGGATCTGGCACGTGAAAATACAACAACATTGCTTTTACTAATAGAAAGGCCTAATCCATGGTTATCAAGCCATTCATGGAGATAGCTAATAGCTGAATTAAGACGGGAAGAGGCTTCCTCAATTTTTTTAACAGATACATAAAGAGCCAAGTCATCGGCAAATTGAAGTATTTGACAAAATGAATTTACTGAAAGCTCTAGATCATATGTGTAAATACTATAAAGCAGTGGACTGAGCACTGAGCCTTGGGGCCCTTTCCATATCTGTCTCGGGGAAGATATATAGTTAGGAAAACGAATGGATACGGATCAAGGGCTTAGGAAATTAAAGATTATGTTTACAATCTTCACAGGAATACTCAGCTGGAACATTTTCTGCCTGAGTACTGGAAGAAGTACATTGTGATATGCCAAGTAACATCTAAAATACTCCTACCAAAGACTTACTAAGGCTGTCAATAGTACTAAAACCTTTGAAAGCCGAATTGGGATTTAGCTAATGTGTTGTTTCGCTCGACTATCCATTCCTAGCGATTCTTTATTAAATGTTCTAGCACCTTAGCCATTGTACATGATAGAGCTATCGGGCGATAGCTGGACGGGTCCGAGTTAGCCTTTCTAGGTTTTAAGACAGGTATGATTACCTGAGTTCTCCACTCTTCAGGAACAGTACCAGTTAGAAAAATTTAATTAAGAAAACGGAGCCACCCGGATCTTTTCGTGTCGGCTAGAATTCTAGTGGTCTTCGCAGCTACTTTTGATAGGCTGTTAAATTTTCCATCGTCATGTCATGAGCGTAAGTTACTTCTGCCTCGGAGTGTCTCTTAAAGGCTTCTGTACATTCAGAATCCTACCATGGTGGGAAGACAGTTTACGTTTAGCCAAACTTTTGAGAGGGATGGACTTGGTAGCAGAAGATAAAAGAGCATTTTGAAACAAAATATATGCATGTTGGACATTGTCTGGTTCAATGAAAGGAATGTTTACCATTTCTTCATTTAAACACGATTTGAACAGGGACCAGTCTGCTTTGTGAACATTAAATTTTAGGAGTGGAGAAAGGTTAACATTAGGAACAGATCTAAGTGAGTCAGGGGCAGAAATAAAGATAGTAAAATGATCACTTCCATAAGTGGAAGACAAGACCGTCCAGTAGAGACTAGAGGACAGAGAAGGAGATGCTAATGTGAGGTCAACTGCAGTCATTGGGTTTTGGAAAGGAGAGACTCTGAGTTGGAGACCCATTGTTTAAAACACACAGATCTAATTCATCGCAGAGATCGAGGAAAGGGGAAGAATTGGCATCGCTATAATAACAGCCCCAAGAGGTATGGTGAATATTAAAATCACCTAGGATAAGTATAGGAGAAGGAAGACTAATTATGATATGTTTTAACTCAGAGAGGAAAGCAAGATTAGGATCAGGGATGTATATAGAGAGGAAAGAAATATTGTGCGCTCTAATAGCAACGGCAAAAATACCATTACTGTGGGAAGGGAGATCTATTTGGTAAAATACCATGTTCCTAGAAACTAAAATGGCACAGCCAGCATACCCGTCTGACCTATCATCCGAAGACATGAGTATGATCCTAAAGATGGATCCAGACTTCAACCACGTCTCCTGGACTGCAAAGACAGAGGGTTGGTATTTGTTAATAAGAGTAATGATATCATTTTTTTTATGACGAATACTATGGCAATTCCATTGAAGGATGTTTAGAACTGTTAATGGTTTTGTTAAGCTGAGAAAGTTTAGATATGACATTGTACGGTAGTTGGGAGTCGTCAAACCGAGAAACTATATTTAAAATTGTTGAAAGTAGCAGGTCTAAGAGGTTATCATGAGGAGAAATATTTTCAGGTGGATAAGCATTCCCATTAGGGAGACTAAAAGAAGGTGTGCTAGTAATCGACTGATGGGCTTGCTTGTTATAACCTGAGCTTGATGAGAGCATTGGAGAGGTTCTCTGAGAGAAGAATTTACGACGTTAAGAAATATTATTTGATGAGGTTTGTGTAGGAGTAAGAGAATTTAGATGCACTCTGGAAGAATTAGGATGGAACTGAGGCGAGATTGGGAAATATCAGCAAAAGATTTCCTCACTAGAGAATCTAACTGTAACTTCTGAGTAAGATATATTTTACTGAGACATTACTATCTTAATGGACTTCTGTTTGGAATGTTCAGGCACTTTCTATCAGTTGATTTATGGTTACCAGAACATAAGACACAAGTAGGAATATTAGATGGATTGGTACACTCAATACCTGCATGATGTTGTGCAAATAAAGCACCTCTCTTTTGATCGACATTGGTACCACATGCCCAAATCTACAACATTTATGGAGAACTGAATCGTTACAAGAACATATGTCTGGACTGGAAGAGCTGTGTCAAAACAAACAAACAAAATAAACTTTTTCTGGTTGCTTTTGACCAATGAATATTAAAACAACTGATGGGGTCGGGTCCAAACAGTTGTATTGTTTTCCATGGATTTTCTATTAAGGCGGCGTGCTCTAATAACACTACCAAAACCATCAGGTACTTCGATGGACGAAACTAATTCCTCTAGTCCATTCAACTGGAACATCTCTACAATACCCATGCGGTTACATTATACGAAGGAATAATGGCATCATTTTACCTGCAAAAAGTCCAGAATCATCCAAAATTGGTTAGCGGCCTCAGCAGATTTAAATTCACTGAGACACGATTACGGCCAATGTTTAACACCATCCTTAACAATCCCTTAATTTCATTGTGATCTAGAAGTGACCGAACTTAATTGGTCTTAATGTAGTACTAGAAGAGGGTTCACAGTCTTTACTCACATGGACCAAAAAGTGGGCAACGTCTGAATCGAGTATCCTTTGGAGCCTTCAGGTAAAGTAAAGGTTGACTGGATGGAGCCAACTGCTTGAGCAACTGTTTCTTTTTTCGAGGTTGGGAGGAATCAGGAGTAGCAGCAATCTGTCTTTTCCTTGAATTAGGTGTAGGATCGGTAATCATAGGGGTTGAGTTAGAATGGGAACTATGATTGTAAACATAACCTCCCCGGGATCGGGGGGGTCACCTCCAACCATACTTATACTAAAACAATACTTACAAATAGGACAACACAATATATAAATATCAACACACACAATACTAGATAATCAACAGAAAGAACAGAAAAAAGTACAATAAAACGTTGAAATTACGAAAAACACTTGTGTCAAGCACTCAACCATAGAGCAGAGTCTTGTATAAGGTACATTTAACGTCATTAGATGTTTTGACATCTGACGTATGCCCTAGCTCCTCATTGGTATGTTTCATTTCAATTTATGTTTATTTTTATTACTTTGTTACAAATCTTTATTCTTTTATTTTTTTTGCTACAATTTTTACTTTTGTGTGTTTTCTTGTTGTTTACATTACTTTGGATAATTTTATTCTATTCATATATATTTTTTTAACACCTGTGATTGTGTACGCTGGCGGGTGGTGCAGAATTATTGTTGCCGCACCAACTGAAGCGAAAATTAGGTTTTTGTTATTAATATTTTAATGGTATTTATAAGCTATTTTTATTTGTATTTATTAATATGTCTTATAGTTCTGACGATGGAAAATACTTTTCTGTCAATGATTCAATAAGTTCAAGTGGAAGTGATAGCTTTAGTTCGGCTGGTGAATCTCTGAATGAATTTTAAAATGCACTTTTCCGTAAATAAAATAACACATTAAGTATCTGTCACCTAAATGCAGAAGTATTCCCAGGCACTTTAGCGAATTAAGCGAAGGTTCTATCACTCTAACGTGCATGTCATTCTGATTTCAGAGAGCTGGCTTAAACCACATCTTCCTTCTACTTTATATTCTCTTCCGGTTACGTTACGTTCTTATCCGGAATGACCGCTTAGGAAAATTCGGAGGGGCGTCACCATATACCTAAGGTCGGATCTCTCGTACAAAATATTAGCTTCATCCTCTCAAATTTATACAGCAACCGCTAAATACCTCTTTCTGAAGTTACACTTAAAGGGGTTAAATTAGTGGTTGCTGTTGTATTATACTCCAAACGCTGATTACTTTACCGACTTTGAGTAGGTACTAGAATCCTTGGGTTCAGAGTATGTGCACCATGTCGTCATAGGAGATTTTAACACGAACATCCTCTCTTCGTACACTCAAACTCCTACATATAGTCAAGTCAAGTTATTTTCATATATTGCCTCTTAACGCCACCCATCATAACCTCTCCGGAGAAGATACTTGGCTTGACTTAATCCTAACATCTAATCCTTCGTTAGTTTCCATTCATGGTCAACATCCTTCACCTGGTTTCTCCCTTCACGACTTAATTTTCCTCACTTATATCCTGAAGCCTCCTAAACCTAAACCTAGGATTCTGCACGTGCGATCGTTTGCTATGCTTGATGGCATCAAGCTGCGCGAAGATGCTGGAAAACTTGTATGGAGTGTGGTGACCAAGAGCGTCAATATTGATGACTAAACTCAATCTTTGAACACTCTTATTACTAAACTGTTTGACGTCCATGCTCCCATTAAAAGAGTAAAAGTTAGTCGTCCACCGTCTCCATGGCTAACCGAAGGCATACGCATGGCAATGAGACGTAGGGATCGTTTGTTTCGTAGGTTTAAAAAGGTGCGCACCGATGACAATTGGTCCCTCTACAAATTGGCTCAAAATCGGTGTAATCAGATGATACGCAACGCTAAATGCCGATACTTCCTTGATAACTAAATCAATTCCTGCCGTGCCATGTCTGGAAATTCCTTAGAACACTAGCTATCGGTAAGTCGCGAATATCAAATCTTCCTAGCACAATTACCTTAGATGATTTAAATCGCCATTTCACCTCCACTACTCTTTTAGATCATCTAACTGTACGTAATACTATTTTCTATTTGAATGGTTTGACGCGACCTTCTCTTGATCCTTTTAAATTTTCTCCAGTTGCATCCGAAGAGATCAAAACTGCAATCCTTTCCATTAAATCCGATGCAGTTGGCATTGACAAAATTTGCCGGCGTATGATTATTCCTACCCTTGATTTCATTGTCCCAGTGCTTACCCATATCATTAACTTTTCTATAGACACGGGAACATACCCATCCTTATGGCGTAATGCTCTTGTACCGCCGCTTTCTAAATGTCTTAACCCTTTACTTCTTTCTCATTTTAGACCCATCTCTATTTTGCCCTTCCTCTCTAAGGTACTTGAATTTTGCGTGAATAAACAAATTTCTCGCTTCATTTTCAGCAATAAGCTGATTAGTCCATTGCAATCAGGTTTTAGACCTGGCCATAGTACCACTACTGCCCTACTGAAAGTGACTGGCGATATAAAGGCGGGCATGGAGTCAACCATGGTTACTGTTTTGGTTCTAATCGACTTCACGAACGCCTTTAATGCCGTCAGTCATGATATCCTTCTTGCAATCCTCTCACATTTAATGATCTCGGATGAAGTACTAGAATGGTTTTCCTCATATCTTCGAAGGCGCCAGCAATCGGTTATGCTGACGATTCTTCGTCACGTTGGCTTAATCTTGTATCTGGTGTACCTCAAGGCAGAATTCTCTCCCCACTTTTGTTTGCCTTATTTATTAGTTTTATTCTCTATGATGTTCAATGTGCGTATTATCTTTACGCCGACGACTTACAATTGTACACTCAACAACCAGTCGACAATCTTTCTGAGGCAATACGTATAATTAACCAGGACTTGACTGCAAATAAAAGTTGGTGCACTAAATTTGGCTTGGCGGTCAATCTATCCAAGTGTCAGGCTATATTGGTAGGAAGTGCACGCGCCTTGAGTAGATTGGATTCAAACACACTTCCTCCAATAATTTAGAACAGTTGCCCTATTCCGCTCAGCCAAAATGTTAAAAATCTCGGGCTTTATATCGATTCGACGGTGAGTTGGAACGCTCAAATCCCTGGTGTCGTTAAGAAAGTTACAAATGTCATACAATGCTTGTATCGCTTCAAAAATTTTCTGCCTATACAGACTAAAATCATGCTCGTCAGAACCTTGTCGCCAGATCTTTCCCCTAATCGACTATGGCGACGTGTGCGTATTTTGACCTGAATGCAGATCACCTCAACAAACTTGACCGACTTCTGAATAACTCCATTCGATTCGTTTTCAATTTGCGTAAGTATGACCACGTTTCAGTATACCGTTCCCAACTGCAGTGGTTACCTATCGCCAGTGACGCTCATTACGAGCTCAGGCTACGCTCTACTCTTTCCTCAATTCGTCTACAACGCCGTCTTATATATCTACCCAGTTTCGAGTATGTATGTGAAGTCAGTAGCAAAGAACTTCGCTAAACGCACAATCGTCTTCTTCAATGCCCCATTCACCGTTCTGACTTCATGCATTCTTTCTTCTTTATCAATCTGTTCTTCTGTGGAATTCGCTACCTCTTAAAATCAGAATGGCTAATAGTTTCATGATTTTTAAAAAATTGCAAAAGAGCTCCTGCTAAAAACTTGTCGACAGAATAGTAAATCGTCAATTATGTATGTATTGTATATATATTCAATTGTTTGTATAGGTTTTTGTATATGATTATAAAAATATTTACTTGACTATGTATATTTATGTGTAGGTATTTTTATTTGTATTTTTATTCGATTTATTTTTCTACTATTATTTGATGCAAAATGATTGTAACAATTGGCGATATCTATTTATTGCGTTGTGTGTTTCAGTAGGTGGCGCTGTTTCATATATAAACTTTTCGTTAAAAATAGAAGAATTGGGACAATAAAAAGTAATTGCTCAAAATAAATTAGTTTTGGTCATTTAATTTTATAATAATTCCTATTTATTGTTAAAAACAAAAATGCAACTTCATAACGCCGTTATTTTATACTAGGCCATTAAATAAGAAAAAAGTAATGAATGAAATAGCTTCCTTACATGCGTGAAAAATTGTAAAATGTATGATTGTTACAGAACAAAATAAATAAAAGTAATGTTTTATGGTATAAAGTCAATATTTTGTTGACATATTCAACGCCGGATATGACCCACGTTAAAAAAAGTCAAGATAGTTGTTTCCTTACGCTTGAGACGAATGTAATCAACTTTTGTTCATTGTTTTTTATGAGCTTATGTTGATATAATTTTGCAACTAAAAAGTCAAAATTATGTTTTTGGTGGTAGTGCTCCATTTCCATACAAATTATAACATTTTTAATACAAAACTAAGAGTGAAATAAACAATAATAATTTTTAAAACTAAGTTTTGTATAGAATTCTGCACGATATTAACAAAAAAGAATCGGAATGTTTCTGATTAATCGCCTTCAGTCTTTAGATACCAATCCAATCCATTTTATACCTGTGTTATTTTTTTATTGTAGGTATTCAGGTGTAACGGTACCATCATCTCGGTCACTTTTTTTTTGCAAATGAAATTTATCTAATGAAAAATTGTGGTCCTCATGACTGATATTCTCTTTCCGTTTATCTTAAGCCCTTAAATTGTTTATTACAATGTATAATAAGTAAATCCTAGCCGCAGCAACGCGTGGCAGGGTCTTCTAGTATAATATAAAATAAACTAATTAGTCGATTAGTGCTGCGGTTGATTAATTATGAAGACACTTTTTCGAGATTAATAAATTCCCTTAAGGGCAAAAATATTTCGTGGACTGAAGAACAATTTAATTAAACAGGGTTTTCTTTTTCATTTCTTTGGATGAAATAATTAAATCTCTAAGTAATCATAAGATTTTTTTGGAAAACAATATTTTTTTTGCAAATACGTAATGAATGATACAGTGTTATTTTAACAATCTTCTTTTAATCGCCTATGTGCGTAATTTACTGTAACTTATATTATATTGAAATTGTAGATGGTACTTAATTACTTATGCTCGTTAATTGCAATTTTTGCGTCAGAAAACGTCTAAAATTTCGTTGTTAAATGGAGTTTTGTATTTACGTTATTACTATACGTATTCTCCTCGCAAAGAGATCCAGCATTTTTCCGCTGAGAGAGTATGCTGCTTATTATGTATGGTCACATTTTCTGGCTGCCAGAGATGATTTTGATCCAAGACCAACTGTTTTTTTTTTCAGGATTAGATACCGCGACTGTCTTCTTCTTGATCTAGAACCATAACCAAAATAATAAAAAACTACTAATTAAAAGGCACCTGGCGCTGCAGTACCTAAATATAAATAAATATATGTGTCTTATACATAACTAACTCCTCATAGGTTTTTTGTTATATTTAATTTTATATTTAATTTTTTTTGACATTCAAAAGTTTTGCAGTTAATAAAATGCAAATGCCACAAAAAATATTAAGAAAAGCAATTTGCAGGGATCAATTGCATCTGGCGAAAGGAAAGCGCTCTTCCAGATTCTAGAGATAATCGATTATACGGATATTGAAACGGGTAATCTAAACGATAATGTTTTATTCTATTTTTATCGAACGAGCTACGTTCGCAATTTGTTCTTTATATCCTAAAATTTTATGACCATAAAATATTTCTCAACGGTCGTTAATCATTTTACCGACTGTACAAAGTTCTCAATCAGGAGCGTGTTCTTTTTAACATATAATATTATCTTGTTTTTTCGCGCCTAGTGCTCCGGTTTTGATCAGTTTGGTCTCCACTCCAGTGCTTGTCAGCTCTGTGGCTAGTGCAGCCGGCGCACTGCCACTTTAACCAACCAATCCGGTGAGCTATGTCGGTGACTGCGATTCTCTGACTGATCACATCGTTTCTGATGCGATCACCTATTGTTCAACTCTACTTCGAAGTTGTTTACACCTAGCTCCAACGTCGGCTCTAGTAAACTTACTACGGAACCACCTCGAGGGAGTTCCTATCGACTGTGATCCGTCACGGATCAATGTGCTTGTTGAATATGAGGTTTTACGAAAGTTAATCTGTTCATTACATTAATTTGACTTCAATTCTTACTTCAGAATAATTATGTTAACTTTTAAGAACAACAAGAAAGTTCTTTGTATTTATTTATTTCATTTTAAAGATTACTGACATGCATAATTAACAAAATAATGTTATTTCTACGTTTAAGATTAGAATACTTATAAAGACATTTTACTTTAAGATGTAATCGGTTTGTATTAAGTAATGTAAGCCTACCTCGAAAATATTAGTGACTAATTGTATTGAAAGGAGGATTCAGCTGAAATAATTAGTTAGATATGGCTTCTCGCATAGTGCGATATTTTATAGATACTGAGTAACCTAATTAAGAGAAGATATTTTTGGGGTTGTCTGTAGCAAAACTTAGAATTCCTTTTAGGGATATCGATCTAGTTTATATAAATAAATATTATGAGAGTGTTTTTTTTAACATTAAAATAACCGTTTTTTAATAAGTAAGTTAAGTTTTTGCGTGTTTCTTTGACATGGCGGATTTCTGGAATAACTAGTCTGATTTTGACGGAACTTTCAATCAAAGATGATGATGAGCTTATGTGACGCGGATGAAGTCGTGAAAAGCTCCAAACTGTTATGGCTTTGTATTATCTTATGTTATTACACAAGATACATTGTGTATGTTACCCAAAAACACGGCTACTTGTATTGTGGTATTTTATGTAATAAGCAATGTTTGAGATGTGCCCTCTGATGATGTTTATACGAGGGAAAAGTAAGTTGATCCATATTTCACGTAAACGCGCTTCTCGGTAGTCAAAGTATGTGGTTTTAGATCAGTTTTAGCAAATAATGTAAAGGCATAATGATTACGTATGGGAGAAGCATGTGGAACCATCTTGCCTGTTACTCAATAGAAATGTAAAATAATTATCGGTCGAAATTCTATTACGATTTTTTCGAATTACCTTTGTTCAATATAAAAGTATAACACTTTCCAAATGATTGCGATTTAATTTACCAACTGGTTCGGATAAGATAGCCATAATAGTCCAGCAAAATTAGATATTTTCTTATTAAAAATAAACAAGTCAAAGTCAAAACAAACAAGTTCACTAAGCCCAGTAATTTAATTGTTCCTACTTCACCATAATGAAATAACAACAAAACAGAAAAATTTTGTTGCGTATTTTTTCCCGCTTCATAATGTAATTCCATGAAAACTGCGTACGAATACATTGTGGGAAACATGAATGTCGAGCAAAAGCTTTTCTTTTCCATACAGTACCTTCGTCCGCGTTTTTGTCCACTTGACATCATGTGCTTTGTTCAATTCCATCATATCCTGAAAAGATATAACAGCAATTTCAACTTGGTTTATTTTATATTTAAATGACACGAGATTTTATTTCTTTGCAGTGGTACGACTGGAGTAGCACTACCGCGGTTGCTATTTATACCTTTGCGGTAGAAATAGCCACCATGGTGGTGGCGAAAAACCACTACTGCTTTCCGGGTTGAAGGTCATCAAAGCTGCATTTGTCATGGATGGAGTACATCACTATACAACCTCGTGAACGGTCCGTATCGTGAAATTGTTTGGTTTAATTGACACAGCAATGTCATCTATTTCATTTAGCATATGGTTTTAGTATTTCTATAAAATGATCCAGAAATACTCGATCGATAAATAGTCAAAGTTACTTTAAACACGTATAATGAACACCTTGACAGATAGAAATTATATCAATAATTAAATCCGTAGTATTTTTACGCACGTATCTCATATCCAGCGTGATCGATATCAGCCACAGAGGACGGGATCATAGGGGAGCTTATTATATGAAGCAATTAACATGCTCTATTACAGTTAATCCGCTTCTACACAACCGCCAACGTCGCTTTGTTTGCGCACTCACGCGCCATGTTTATCCCATCTAAATAAGCCTCTGACAGCATTGAGATATCGTGACGAGCTTAGCAATACCTAGTATATTAAATTGGTGGTAAATAAAACGAAGTCTAATAGAAAGTCCTATGAGGCTTCTGCTTTATTCTATACTAGCGACCCGCTCCTGCTTCGCACGGGAGCTGATAGAAAATGCACCCACAATATTAAGCATGTGTTATACATGTACCTTTCTTTTTAATTACACTATATTATTAAAAAAATCGCATTCAAATCTATTCCGTATTTTAAAAAATGTAAGCATACATAGGAATATAGGAACAGAGACATATACTATGTACTTAATTGCTTAAATGTACAAATCGCTTCATTAAAATAACGTAAAGTTGTATGGTGAAACATCTCCAACTACTGCGCACGAATACATTGTGTCACGCGTTAATTTGATTCAAAAGCTTTTCTTTTCCATAGCCAGTATCTTCGTCATCGGTTTTCATGTCATTTTAATCATCTATTGTCCAATTTAATGATAAAATTTAAAAAATAATATGTACGTAATCATATTCATCATCGTCATCATCGTCAGCCTTTGATAGTCCACTGCTGGACATGGGCCTCCCCTAATACGGGGTGTATTATCCATCCATTAGGGCGTATCCCACCACGCTAGTCAATATAATAATAGTCAATGCGGGTTGGTGGGTGAACCGACTTTTTACATGCCCTTCCGACGCATGGATCATCTTACTTATCAGACAATTGGGTGATCGGCCCAAATTGGCCTAACCAACTAGGAAACAACAATGAAAATTTGTTGAGTCCCCACAGGATTCGAACCCACGACCTCCGGATTAAAGCACACGCCTATACCACTAGGCTACGGAGGCTGTTACGTAACCATATTATCTATTTATATTTTTATTAATATTTTGTAACGACCGTGTAAAATCAATATTAATTACTGAAAACTTCGAATTAATTTTTTTCTTAGCTATTTTTGGGTGTACTTAAAGATAAACTAAAAATACGTTAACCGCCAAGAATGTCGAGAACCATCAAGGATAAATTTGAAAATAGACCTTTTGTTCCATAGTTTTGAATGTCATTTAAGTCGCCCACACAATATCCCAAATGCGTGGATATTGGTATTTTTATTTCTATGATAATTTCTGTTATTAATGGGATGGATTTGTATATTAAACGTACGATTTTTTCACTTTTTTCACTTTTTTCATGTTCAAGATCAATCAAGGAAGTGACGAACGTTTCCAATATTATTAATATTATTAAGTTATTTTTTATTGTAATATACGATGTCAATGTTTTGTTTTTTTTTTTACTTTTGAAATATTTACTATTGAAATATATATACATATTATCGAAGTTTAATGTTATTTAAGATATGTTTTGTATTTAAACTTCAAATAAATTGAGCTTAACGAATAAATCAGGTTTGTCTTTAGAGCGTTTTAGAAATTGCAAGATCGCTTCATTGTTAACAAAAAAATATAAAAAGTCCAACGTACGGCGCTTCATTGTGCAGTATGGTTGCTAAACAAAGCGAAATCATTAAATTATTTATGAAATTATCCTTTCAGTAAGTAGCCTGTTTATACGGTTCAAACACAAATTGGTTTTAAACTGAAGAGTTAAGAGTATTTAAAAAACATGTTTAAAATTTGTTTCTACTTTAAACATGTTTACATTTTTAATTAAGAAGCAGCATCTATAAAATATGCTTAAGAAAAGCAATTTGCAGGGAATTAATTTCAGCTGGCGAAAGAAAAGCGCTCTTTCAGATTGAAGAGATAATCGAACGGCAGCTGAACAAAAGGGGTTCTCAGAACGATAATTATTCTTGCTCTTTTTAATGTGAAGCCACGTTTGCAGTTAATTCTTTGTTATACAAAATTTCATTGGAAATAGAAGATTTTAATTCGCCGTAAATTATTTACGATCAATAGAAGCAGTCAATTAAGATCGGACAAATGTTTTTCGAATGCAACGACCTTTAAGATTTTTATACCATTATTGATTTTTCTTGTCTTTCTGTAGTAATATGAATGTTACACTATTTATAGAAGTGAATTAGTATCTAAAATACTATTTAAATGCTAAAACTATCGAAATAACCTTTTGTTTAATGAGTCGTCATATCTAATTTTCGTAAGTCATACGTTTATGCGAGAAAAAATTGATCATGCAACAACACGGCTATTATAGAACATTGAAACAATGAAATATATTGCTTAAATGGGCCAGTTTCCATTTTAAAAGTAAAACACAGAAAGTAACTTGAGCCTTCTAAGTGTCAGTAACAAATGCAATATTATATTCTAAAAATATTCATTAAAAATTGCGCTAGCTTATGGGAACAGTAAACAATAAAAGATGTTTGCAAACGAACTTATGCTTGTGTCTAATAACATATTAGACACAATTAACATTTGTTATTCGAAAGGTTAGTGTTCCCAAAAACGTTTGTAAAATAATTTGCATTTTACTTGAGAGGCTTAATAATATAAAATGTGATGTGTTTCCTTGCGTTTCTTCTTGATTGCGGTATGAGTGTGTTATTAGTGCCACCTACCACCTATAAAAACTTTGTAGATAGCGATTCTGGCGTAGGGATATGACGACCTCACCACCCATTGGACGGTGGATCAGCCTAACAGCGGGGGTAAGACAGATCCGCAGTACAAGTGCAATTAGTCAATAGCTAATCCGCTCAGCGGGGCAATTATAAGCAACTCTTTTTATAGACGCCAACAAGATCAGTCGTCTTAGCGTTCATTAAAAAAGGCCTATGTCCAGCAGTGGACTGCTGAAGGGTGCTTATGTTTTGCTTTGTCATCTCAGGGTGATTCTCTTGAAGTTAATCCACTACGTTAGGCACTGTATTGGGTATTGGTATCCCGTGTGCCATTAAACTGCTATACACTACACTTTCAAAGTAGGAGTGTTACGGATATTCGCATCTGCAACCTTATATGTCACACTTTATTAAGGAAGGTTTTTCGTTAATGTTCACGCTTGGCTACCGCAGTCGCTTCAGATCATTCGCACCTTGAGCGCTGCTCCTCGTAGTAAGTCTTAGTATTTTGGGATCTGAAAGTAGAGATGATTATCTCGCCATCTGATAACCGTCACTGGATGGTCTAATATTGACACAATTTTCCTTATTCGCCTCTTACGACACCCGCGGGAGGTTACAGGGAGGGAGTGGCTCATGGCGGAGGTATTCGTCAAGCAATAGACGTATTTAGGCTGATATCATTATGGTTTTCCGTAAATGCAAAATGGTATAGAATATACATACGTATTCTGTGCATATATTCTGTATTTTTCTGGCATAATGTACGAAATATATGATGTCTTAATAATGCTACTTACATTATATTTTCTAATTAGAACCTATTCTGCTTATCTATTTTATCTTTGCTATGAAAAGATAAAGGTAAATTTCTTATTTGACTAAATTATATAGCTTTGTTCCAGTAACCTAATTGTTGTTAGGGTTTACTAAGGCTCATTTGTGGCTAAGCATTGAATTTGAGTTGAGAAAGTTGGGCTTTTGTTTAATGCCGTATATGACTATTGCCTAGGCAACGAACTGTTATTGCTTTGCATTATTAGTGTCCAAAAATCCTGAAAGTCACCAAATACGAAGCAAGTTGTTTAGCTTTGGGACAGAAACTTTGTTTAGAATAGTAATATACTTAATGGTGGTGCTAATTGTGTTATCTAAGTCATGTATCAACATAAATTGCTTAAAGTTATAAAGTACATATTATTACTAATAATATGTACTTTCTAAATTGCTGTAAAATGTTTAAATTGCAATCCATAGAATCATCACGTTCAAAACTGGAAAGAAATAAGGTCCCTTACAGTAACTCGACCGAATCTAATACCTTATGTCGTAAATATTTGCCATGGAAGTCGGAATCATAGGCGAGCTTATTATATGAAGCAATTAACATGTTCTATTACATTTAATCCGCTTCTACATAGCTGCCATCGACGCTTTGTTTGCGCAATCACGCGCCATGTTTATCCCCTTGATCTAAGCCTATGACAGCATCGTGATACCGTGAACTGCCTACGAATATACCTCCGTAGAATAGAATAACATTAATATATGACAGCCAATAGAGTAGGGAAAGATAAACAAGAGGAATTAAGATGCAGAAAACAGACATAAATATAAATTTATAGATTTTAAGTCAATGCATTATAATAATTAATTATTACCTCGATGAACGAAAACCTATACGTTCACTTATAAGTTACTATAGTATAACAAGCTTCATTACTTTCGATGTGTTAAATTTGATAAAACATGTATATAGAGATAGCATAGCATCTTAAACTAAAGTCCTTTTTTTATAGCATACGCAGACAGACGAGCAGTCAGGCCACCTGATGGGAAGTGGTCACCGATGTCCATAGACATTGGCAATACCAGTGGTATCGCCACCGCGCTGCCTACCGTGAGACATGAGGTGTTAAGTCTCGTTTACCCAGTAAATACGCTGGCTACGGTGCCGTTCAAACCGCATCACAGTCGTGTTTTCACACTACTGTTTCGCGGCAGAAATAGGCACCGCGGTGGTACCCACCCAGACGGTCTCCGGTAAAAAGTGGGACCTACCACCGGTAGGCTTATATGCATGTCTGCTAATTTTAATCCTGAATACGTTTCTGACCCCTTCTAAAACGTATCGTGTTGTGTTATTAACTTTTAATGTTAAATATTATTTTAAGAAAATATATGCACACATTATAACTTCATTTAGGCGTGCATCCTAAACAACTCGACCTAAATGACTTGAAGGTAATAATCATGTGATGTCGTACTTTTCTTGTGATTTGTTACCGCATTACAAGCCAATTATCCAAATGCCTCAAACAAAAATATGCATTAAATCAGTATGAAAAACGTCAGTCCTGTTAGTAAAGATTTTTTTACAATAGTCGTAGAAGGTCAGTCAAAGCTACAGTAGCTTTTTTCATCAAAGACGTCAGTCGTTTTGCTTAAGCAATAACAAAAACTGTTACTTAGGTAATGATATGTGAATTACAAGCCAATTCTATGATGACCTGCAAATATTGCTAGAAAAAATAAGAGGCTTGTAAAGTACAGAATGGTCGAAAACTCGCATTTATGTTCTAATAAGAATCAGTAAAAGTCAAATCCTGCCAGTGAACTGTGTGTTGTACGTGTAGTATAACCCTTGAAGAGTCACTATCCTAAGCTCTATCATCATCAGCTTTGTGTTAGTCCATTGCTGGACATAGGCCTCCCCTATTGCATGCCTTCTCCATTAGGGCTTTTTTAGACCGTATCCACCACGCTTGTCCAATATGGGTTAGTGGATGACCTAAGCTCTATACCTCTATTAATTTGCGACATCTTGCTTACAGTGTGAATAAATTGATCAAATCACCTGAAAGCGCTTAAAAAAGTTCCCATCTAATGCCATCAGGAAGTTTCACTTAAAAGCTTTATGTAAATGTGAATAATTCTCCAGCTTTTGCATTCAATATTTAAAAGTTTTCAATTATTCTTTCCAGAAGTTATAATAAGATAAGTGCTCGCAAAGTTTCCATTTTAACTTCGCCATCGGAATAAAAATATTTTAAAATCTGAGGATAAATCAAAGAGGAATATTATAAGTGTAAATGAAGTTACATTAATAAAGATTATGCAAAGAGAAAAGAAAATTTCTCGAAATTAAATCTGTTTTATCATTTTAGAAAATTTTTATTGAAATAACTTAGTGACTGTGGACACAAGTTCGGTCGTTTTAAAACTTCTCAGAAATATGTTCAACGTAAAGTATGATAAACAAACATCTGATATTTAGTTTTAAGAAAATGTGTAGGTATAATTTAACTTTAAACTGTACCTTATTTTCAATACATAAATAATCAATAAATAATCAAAATCTTATTGAGCTTTATCTGAAAATTTACCTTTATGAAGTGCATAGCAGAAATCTAAGTTTGTAAGATTATCTATTTGGATCTACATGTATAAAGTATGCGAAAGCATTTATGCTGCCTCTTAACATGAAAACTTTCAATCGCCAAGGTGTTCAACAGTCGCTACCGTAAGGTAAGGAAAGTGGATATCAAATAATTTTTGCCTTTTTTTTGTTTACACTGGTGAAAAAAAATAGTGGTAAAACTCAAGAAGCCCCTAATTTATTATATTAACAGGAAATTTTGAAAAAGCTGCAAATGTCAACTATTAAAGCTATTTAAAGAAACAATCGTGGGTTTTTTGATAACATTTTAGCTGTATTGAGTTTAAACGCAATGATTAAATATTGCAACCTATTTCTTAATACCACAATATTACGATACGAAACATTTTAATAAATACTCTAATATGTATGACGCAATAAAGTAGTAATCCACAACCATATAGCGTTATATATTGTTTAACATTGTGTCAGCGGTTCGCAAGTTCAATTACAATTAATACATATTTACAATGCGCGCTAAACTATGTTTACTCACCAATAAACGTTGTTTACCGAGACGGTATTAGTTTGTATCGGAAGTGTTCAAACGCGCGCCTTCGAACAATACCAATTATCCCCTGTGTTGCCAATTATTATATTATATTTAGGACTGATATTAAACTTCGGATTAGGCATCTATTTACAGTTGTTTATAGATGTAGTGAGAAATTATTTTCCTTCGGTAAAACTTGAATCTTTATCGGAATGCGATGAAACCCGAACTTCTAATTAATGATCGCATTAAATGATTATGAAACAAATAAAGGAAAATCTTTTCTTGAAGAACACTCGTTGCACCGTTTAAGCATATGCACACGGTGAGGCCAAGATCGGATGTGCTTGATATTGCTCCCATTAAAACATCAATCTGCCTTCAGAGGTATAGAGGTCATTGAAGATCTAACCTCCGATCATCGTTCCAGTCATCCTCAAATTAGGATCCATCTGACTCCAGAACATCATTTCAAAACCATAGTTGCGCACTGGCGCAAACTTAAATCACAGCTAGATTACTCACCACACCTAGATGCCATTCCTAAAGTCCTGCATCGTGCTAATGACGCGAATCTCGCTGCTCATGCGCTCACAAGACATGTCCAAAGTGTTGTCAAGGCCTCTCGAAGCAAGTCCCGGTGGAGGAAAACCCCGCTGGGCCTTGCCAAACGACATAAAGGACCACGCAAGAGGACGGCGATTCGTGCCACGATTGGTATCCAACCGAATTGAACCTGAGACAGCTGCGCGCCGTGAACATCAATGCAAGACGCGCATAGCTGAATTCAGGAACGATCAGTGGATACAGATCTAAGCAATTTGCACCTATCCCAAAATTTCAAATCCTGCAAAATAAATTCATGCGTAGGACCACTGGTGCTAATTTGTGCAAATGTGCAAAATTGCATCCAAACCAACAATTCGAGCGCCGCCGCTTAGGAACCAACAGGAGTATTAGCTAAAAAAGACATCCACCGAAGAGCGCGAAACGCGATTACAGATCCGGACGATGAGATAACAATCGTGCAAGCACGTTTTAATTCACTAAGACGCAACACATCTTGTCCTCGCCATCGAGGCCAAACGAATACACCGTATAACAGATATCGGCACGTACCTGGCCGATTCTTACCGGCCAGATAGGGTGGCTATTAACTTCTCACCCTTCCTCCTTTCTGTCCTTTTTATTTTTCCGTTGGAAAAATCCAGCTTACGGATTCCGCGCGGCCAAAGTGAGGGGCAGCGGGATATGTGGGCCCCTGGACTAAGATGGAGCGGCCGGTATACCCACTAAAACCAACGGTTGTTCCTTCTCGTGTCGCTGTAGCCGGGCCGCGGCGCTGATCACAGTCTTCGGCGACCCCGGCGCGACGTGACCGTCTGCTGGGCCTTTCTCCGGGTGTTGGGACACCCGGAACGTCGCTTTAGGCGCCGTACCGGAACAAACAGCACGGCGCTCCCTCTTGAGCCCTTCTTCTGGGCGGCGGGCACCCTCTGCCGGCCGCCCAGGGACTCAGTGTCAGCAGGGAAGGTTGCGCGCGTACGCCACTCTTCGGCGCCCTGGCCTTCTTCGCAGATAGTCAGGGCGCTGTAGGTCTCCCTGTCCCTTTCCGCGGCCTCCTTCCGAGCCATCACGTCCTCGCAGAAAGCAAGGACGGCGCCCCACGACCTTTCGCTCTCAAGCATCCTGCGCACTACTGCAGGAAGCGAAAGGTGCCCCACGACACTACGCAGCTCTCGGCGTTGCTCGACCCAGGCTGGGCACTCTTCCAGCGCGTGTTGGGCCGTCTCTTCGGCACATACGCCACAGTGGTGGCACCTCTGTGGGCTCCTACAGCTCACTAATAAGTCCTAAAGGAACCTATCGAGCCGTGGTTCGGCCCACCGGGTGCCCTCGATAAGGTTGCTAACGGGTATAGGCATGAACCAGCGGCTGATCGAGCTGAGGCTGGGCCCTCTGGGCAAGGCCGCTCACGGGATAAAGAAGTGCAGCCCGAACCGGAAACCACCAAACTTCCCAATTTATCGTCCAATTAGCCTCCTCGGGTTTCGGAAAAATATATAAACGTCTTGTCCAAGCCCGCTTATTAGATTTTATGAAATCTAAAGGGCTCTCTACCCCCATTCAATTTGGCTTTTGAGACAAGCACTCATGCACAAACCAAATTCACCGCATTACGGAGAAAATTAAAGCCAGCTTAATTCGAGGCCCACGGGAGCGCTTTTCCTCGACGTGGCGAAGGCGTTAGATAAAGTATGGCACTATGGGCTTATATACAAATTATATAAGCTCGGCGTGCCCGACCGTCTCGTACTCATCATACGATACTTCCTGAGGAATCGAACGTTCCGATACCGCGTAGAGGGAACTACATCGCTACCTCGACCGGTCCGTGCCGGCGTACCCCAAGGCTCCGTATTAGGCCCAGTCCTGTTCACTTTGTACACTAATGATATCCCGAGCACCGTCTTGCAGACACGCCTATTCGCAGATGACACCTGCATATATTCAACCAGTAGAGGTCCTGTCCTTGTTAGCCAAAGACTCCAATCTGCGGCCAATATCCTAGGGGAATGGTTGCGGAAATGGGGAATAGAAATATATCAATCCTTCCAAAAGCGCGGCCATTCTGTTCACGCGACGAAGACCGTGCCTTCCTTCCAATGTCCGACTCCTAGATTGCCCTACCCCTTGGGTCAAACAGACCAAGTACCTCGGGGTAATCTCTGATAAATCCCTAACATTCGGCCCGCACATTACGCGGTTCAAAACAGAGCGGCCTACGTCCTAGGTCGACTCTTCAATCATCAATCCAAATAGCAAATTATCTCTGCGCAATAAGGTGCTGTACAAGACAGTCATACGTCCAATCTTAACATACGCCGGTCCCGTCTTTGCACGTGCAAAACGAACACACATTGAAAAACTTCAAGTCCTGCAAAACAGATTCATGCGCAGGGCCAATGGTTCCAATTTGTGTAAAAGTGCAAAATTGCCAACCATTCAACAATACTTATAACAAGCAGCTATTTACGAACCAACAAGAGTATTAGCTAAAAACGACATCCACCGAAGAGCGCGAAACGCGATTACAGATCCGTACGATGAGATCACAATCGTGCAAGCACGTTTTGATTCACTGAGACGCAACACATCTTGTCCTCGCCGTCGAGGGCAAATGAATACACCGTATAAGAGATATCGGCACGTACCTGGCCGATTCTTACCGGCCAGATAGGGCGGCTATTAACTTCTCACTAATAAGTCCTAAAGCAACCTATCGAGCCGTGGTTCGGCCCACCGGGGCGCCCTCGATAAGTGTTGCTAACGGATATAGGCATGAACCTGACCAGCGGCTGATCGAGCCGAGGCTGGGCCCTCTTGGGCATCAAGCCCGCTTACGGGATAAAGAAGTGGCAGCCCGAGCCGAGGTTCAGGGGTCCCTCGGAGCTAAGCCACAAAATAGAGGTGAAGTCTGTGCACACTTAACACAGCTTGCACAGCCCCTCGAACCCGCCGGATTGCAGCGGTTAACTCCACTAACGTGAGTCATCCGTAAAAAAAAATTAAGAATACTCGTAAACGCGCTTCTCGGTTGTCAAAGTATGTGGTTTTCAATCAGTTTTAGGAAATAAGCTGATGGCATAACGATTACCCATGGGAGAAATATCCAATGAAGGTTTCCTTTAAAAGTTTTGAAAATGGAAAACTCCAGCTTTTGCATTCAATATTTAAAAGTTTTCAATTATTCTTTCCAGAAGATAATAAGATAAGTGCCAAAGTTTCCTTTAATTCCCATCAATAAAATATTAAAAAACCCGAGGATAAACAAGAGGGAAATTATAAATTAAATGAAGTTACATTAAAAAAAGATTATCGAGAAAAGAAAAATTTTGAAAAAGTAAATCTTTTTTATCTTTTTTAAATTTTATTGAAATAACTTAGTGACTGTGGACCGATTCGTTCGTTTTAAAACCTTAGAAATTGTTCAACTAAAAGAATAAAAATCTCTGATATTTAGTTTTAAGAAATGTGGATAATTTAATTTAAACTGTACCTTATTTTCAATAATAAATAATCAAACTTAGAGCTTAATCAAAAGATTTACCTTTATAATTTAATACGAAATCTGTTTTAAAGATTATATTTTGGATTACATGTATAATGGAAAAAGATTTATTCCTTTTAAACAAAACTTTCAATCCCAAGGTGTTCAACAAATCCACCAAGGGAAAAAGGGATTCAAATATTTTTCTTTTTTTTTAATTAAAAAAAAAGGAAAACTTTAGAATTAATTTATTATGTTAAGGGAATTTAGAAAAAGCTGCAAAATGTCAAATTTTAAACTATTTAAAAACGATCGAGGGTTTTTTGATAACATTTTGGTTTTAGTTTAAAGTAAAGATTAAATATTCAACCTATTTCTTTACCACAATATTAGATAAAAAACATTTTATTAAATCTTAAATTATGACGAAAAAATGTAATCCACAAAACATATAGCTTATATTATTTTAACAGTTCAGGTTCAAAAGTTAATTCAATTAATCATTTTTTAAAGGGCCGCTAAACTATGTTTCTGAATGAACGCTGTTTACTGAGACGGTATTGGGGGAATGTTCAAACGCGTATAATTGTGGATTAGCGCCTTGAACAATACCAAACCCCCGTTGCCAAATTTATATTATATTTGGACTGAATTTAAACTTCGGATTAGGGCTATTTACAGTTGTTTATAGATGTGTGGGAAATTATTTTCCTTTTAAAACCGATCTTTATGGAATGGATAAAACCGAACTTCTAATTAAGATCGCATTAAATGATAATGAAACAAATAAAAGGGAAAATCTTTTCTTGAAAAACCGTTCAAATTTTAAGCATACACCGGGGCCACAGATCGGATGGGCTTGATTTTTTCCCAAAAAACACAACCGCCTTCAGAGGTAAGAGGTCATTAAAATCTAACCTCCGATCATCGTTCCAGCATCCCTCAAATTAGACCATCACCCAGAACACTTTCAAAACCATTTGGGCACTGGCGCAAACTTAAATCCAGCCAGATTACCACCACACCAGATCCATTTGTCCGCATCTCAAGACGCGAATCCGCTGCTCCCTGCCTCCAAAACATGTCCAAAGTTTTAAGGTTTTCCTCAAGGCAAGTCCCGGGGAGGAAAACCCCGCTGGGCCCCAAAAAAATAAAGGACCACGCAAGAGGAAGGGATTCGTGCCTACGATTGGATCCAACCGAAGAACCGAGACAGCTGCGCCCCCGTAAACATCAATGAAGACCCAAATTGAATGGAACGACGTGGGATACAGACCCAACAATTTGCACTATCCCAAAATTTCCCAAACCTGCAAAATAAATTCATGCGTAGGACCACTGGTGCAATTTGTAAATGGCAAAATTGCATCCAAACCAACAATTGACGCCGCCGCTTAGGAACCAACAGGAGATAGCTAAAACACATCAACCGAAAGCTGAAAACGCGATTACAGATCGGCCGATGAGATTACAATCATGCAAGCACGTTTTAACTCACTAAGAGGCAACACATCTTGTCCTCGCCGTCGAGGGCAAACGAATAACCGTATAACAGATATCGGCACGTACTCCGGCGATTCTCACCGGCCAGATAGGGTGGCTATTAACTTCTCACTCCTTCCTCCTTTTCGTCCTTTTATTTTTTCCGTTGAAAAATCCAGCTTACGGATTCCGCGGCTAAGTGAGGGGGCAGGGGGATATGTGGGCTCCCGGACTAAGATGGAGCGCATGGTATACCCACTAAAACCAACGGTTGTTCCTTCTCGTGTCGCTGTAGCCAGGGCCGCGGGCGCTGATCACAGTCTTCGGCGACCCGGCGCGACGTGACGTCTCGGCCTCCTTTCTCCGGGTGTTGGGACACCCGAACGTCGCTTTAGGCGCCGTACCGGAACAAACAACGCAGGCGTCCCTCTTGAGCCCTTCTTCTGGGCGGCGGGCACCTCTTGCCGGCCGCCCAGGGACTCAGTGTCAGCAGGGAAGGTTGCGCGCGTACGCCACTCTTCGGCGCCCTGGCCTCTTCTGCAGATAGTCAGGGCGCTCAAGGTCTCCTGTCCCTTTCCGCGGCCTCCTTCCGAGTTCCATCACGTCTCGCAGAAAGCAGGGACGGCCCCACGACCTTTCGCTCTCAAGCATCCTGCGACTCGGCAGGAGCGAAAGGTGCCCCACGACACTACGCCAGCTCTCGGCGTTGCTCGACCCAGGCTGGGCACTCTTCCAGCGCGTGTTGGGCCGTCTCTTGGCACATACGCCACAGTGGTGGCACCTCCGTCTGGGCTCCCTACAGCTCACTTAATAAGTCCTAAAGGAACCTATCGAGCCGTGGTTCGGCCGCCACGGGGTGCCCCTCGATAAGTGTTGCTAACGGGTATAGAGCATGAACCAGCGGCTGATCGAGCTGAGGCTGGGCCCTCTTGGGCAAGGCCGACTCACGGAAAAAGAAGTGGCAGCCCGAACCGAGTTTCAGTAGTCCCTTAGGGAGCTAAGCCACAAAATAGGAGGTGAAGTCTGTGCACTTAAAGTTGCACAGCCCTCGAACCGCGGGAGTTATAGCGGTTAACCCACGAACGTGAGTCATCCGTAAAAAAAAATTAAGAACACTCGTAAACGCGCTTCTCGGTTGTCAAAGAATGTGGTTTCCAATCAGTTTTAGGAAATAAACTAATGGCATAACGATTACCTATGGGAGAAACATGCAGAACGAAATTGCTTGTTTTTAAAAGAAATGAAAAATAAGTAATGGTTGAAATTTTCACGAAGTCGAAGTCGAAATATTTTTGTTTAATATAAAGGTCTCTTTCCTGTTCCAATATAATCTACCACCGGTTCGGGAAAGAAAGCCTAATCAGTTGAGCAAAATTTATTCTTATCTTGTTGGATATGTACTTAATAAAATAAACAAATTTTACTAAGCCCAGTCATTTAGTTGTTCCTACTTCGCATTAATGAAGTTACAACAAAACAACAAAACTCTCTCCCGTTTCATAACGTAATTGCATGAAAAACTGCACACGAATACATTGTGGGAGACATGAATGTGAAGCAAAAGCTTTTCTTTTCCATACCCAGTGCCTTCGTCCCCGTTTTTGTCCACTTGACATCATATATCTGCTTTGTTCTATTCCATCATATCCTGAAAAGATATAATAGCAATTTCAACTTGGTTTATTTTATATTAAAATGACACGAGAATTTTTATTTCATTGCAGTGGTACGACTGGAGTAGCACCACCGCGGTCGCTTTTTATACGTTTGCGGTAGAAATAGCCACCATGGTGGAAGTGCAAAATCACTACTGCTTTCCGGATTGAAGGTCATCAAAGCTCCATTTGTCATGGGTGGAGTATATCACTATACAACCTCGTGCATCGTCCTGCACAGCTCCTCACTTTCCTCAACTTAAAAATTATATATTTAAAAAGATACATTTTATACGAACCATTTTTTTGCCGTTTACAGTTTTTCTATTACCTATTTACAAGTGTAACCACAAGTTAAGCACTTTTTAATGGTTATAACCTGGTTTGTGCTTGAATGAAATAAATAAATTCTTTGACATCCGATCATATATTACATTAACTTTATTTTATGCTTACATATAAAACATAAATAGATGTTTAAGGTGTCAATGTATTATTAAGTCATATGTAATTAATATAAACGATATACTAGTAATATTAGTAATGTTACACTAAAACCCCTTCTAATTAAAAATTTAAGAGCTGTCGTTAAGTATTGGAATTTAAAAATTTTATCATTTTAATTAACGAAGCAATCTTATCTATTTTCTTTGACATATGTTTTTAATACATTTATCAAAATGATCAAGAAGTACTCGATCGATTCTAATAGTTATTTAAGCCTCATTTAGTTTCAACAGACACAATTAACCCCGTGCATTGAAAGTTAAGTTCGTAGTATATTTACGCACGTATCTCATATCCAGCAAGATCAATATTTTAGCCACGGAGAGCGGGGATCACAGGGGAGCTTATTATATGAAGCAATTAACATGCTCTATTACAGTTAATCCGCTTCTACACAACCGCCAACGTCGCTTTGTTTGCGCACTCACGCGCCATGTTTATCCCTTCTAAATAAGCCTATGACAGCGTTGTGATACCGTGACGAGATTACTAATAGTATATTACAATTAATGGAAATCAGAAAAATAAAAAAAACAATAGAATTACGTAGCAAAAGCTTAAAGGATGGGTGGTAAGTAAAATTAAGTCTAATAGAAAGTTCTATTAGACTTTTACATTGTTCTATACTAGCGACCTGCCCCTACTTCGTACGGGAACTGATAGAAAATATACCCAAAAAGAAATATTTTAGAAAATATTTTAGTCAAAACTACTTAAAAATTTATATTACTACTAGCGACCCGCCCCCGCACGGATGCTATGCTAATAGAAAATGTACCTACAATATTAAGCATGTGCTATACATATACATTCCTCTTCAATCACACTATAATTAAGCATACATAAGGATATAGGGGCAGTGAAATCAATTTCGTTATATACTATGTAGTGATAATCAGTTTGTCCACGGCTCTGCCCTTGTATTTTAAGAATTTAAAAACTGATTTTCCTGCGTCTATGTTACTCAAGCTGAATGTAGCTTTTGACGGTGAACTTATCTTAAATAAGCACTGTTGTTTTTGAGTTTATTCATTACAAACATACACACAAGAAGAAAAAATTTAACAAATAAAAAACACGATTGAGTTCAAAAAATTTTACGCGATATATACAAGCAGGCAACAACTTGCTTGGCAGAGTTCAGATATATAATCGTCCCACTTGTGAATATCAACGTCTTTAATTGAATAATGTCTTCATATTGCGTTCACCGTTACGGTACTTTCTGAGATCTTTATAAAGCTTTTAGGAATGAAACGAACCCTATTGTTCTGGGAGGCCAAGTCTGCTGATGGAATTAAATGTGCCGCCTTTTCTGAAGTATATATTTGCTCATTGTTAGTAATATAATTGAGAGGGGATATTTGAGGCCTATCTAAATCGAAGCATACAAACTACGCTGCAGGGATTGTTGTTTGCTTTAGTATCATAGATGTTATTGTCCGCACACCAAAAGAGCCATAGTATTTCGTTGTTAGCGTAGTGTATTTTAATAGTTATTGTATATAATGTGGCTGGAAATTGTGTACAATACAATAATTTGGTATTAATATTAATAAACAAGGAATCTTGTGTATACAGTAAACTACGCTGTTGCACCCGCGGCCAACTAGTTCATAAAAATAGATAACTCAAATCCATTTTCACAACTAAATATGTAATGTAATAAATTAAATTATTATAAATAAATAAATATTATTAATATATGATCGTATATTCGTGGTAAGTCAAAAGTATTAGTTAAATAATATAACGTATATTTCTGATTGTATGTAACGTAAATTGTTAATACTTTTTACTACTAATTTCACATTAAAATTAGTAAAGTTACATACACCATGTACTCAGTTGCGATTTAAAAGCTTTTCTTTTCCATAGCCAGTATCTTCTTCATCGGTTGTCATGTCATAATAATTATGTAATGACCTATTTAATGAGATAATTAAAAAAAAAAAAAATATGTACGTAATATTATAATCAATATAAATTTTTAATAATAATGTAACGACAGTATAAAAACAACATTAATCATTGGAAACTTTAATTTAAAATATGTGTTTTAGTTTGGCGTACTTGAAGATAAACTTGAAGATAAACTAAAAATACGTTTACTGCCAAGAATATTGAGGGCCATTAAGAATAAATTTAGAAATAGACCTTCTTTTCCATAGTTTTGAATGTCATTTAAGTCGCCCACACAATGTCTCAAGTCCCTGGATCATCATATTTTTATTTCTATGATAATGTCTGTTATGAATAGGATGGATTCGTACATTAAACGACAAAAACGTAATTTAACGTTTCTGACGTTTTTTTTACTGGTGATAATTACCGAGGCTAAATATTAATTAATGTTTATTTTTTGTTAAAACACAAAACTTCAAAATAAATTAAAGCCTAAGAGACAAATCGATTAAAACCAAATTGAAGTATTATAACCGATTTAAAATATTATAGCTCGCTTCATTGTTTGCGTAACAACTAAATAAATAGTTATACGCATCGGCAATTTATTGCGTAGCGTGCTTGCTAAAAAAAGCGAAACCATTAAATTATTTATGAAACTATCCTTTCAGTAAGTATTCGAGGTTAAGAGAAGAGAGTTAGAAGAGTTAAGAGTATTTACAGGAACTGAGTTAATAAATATGTTGTTATTTTAATAAAAGGTAATAACTTTATTATTACCTTTTATTTACGCGATTATTATACATATCAAATCCACTAATTTACGGATTTTTCGCGTTACTTAAATATATTTATTCCCGACGTTTCGGATTCTTTTCAGCGTCCATGATCACGGGCAGACTAAATTGGTATATGATATATAGTATATATCATATATATGATATATACTCCCGTGATCATGGATGCTGAAAAGAATCCGAAACGTCGGAAATAAATATATTTAAGTAAGGTAATAACTTGTTCAAAAAAGTATTTAGAAGTACTGAATTATTTAAAATGTTCTTATTTAAAAAAACCATGTTTAAAATTAATTTCTAGTTTAAACATGTTTACATTTTTAATTAACAAGCGGCATCTATAAAATATGCTTAGGAAAAGCAATTTGCAGGGAATTAATTTGAGCTGGCGAAAGAAAAGCGCTCTTTCAGATTAAGAGATAATCAAACAGCAGCAGAACAAAAGGAGTGCTCCAAAAGATAATTATTCTTGCTCTTTCTAACGATTGAGCCACGATTGCAGTAAATTCTTTGTAATACGAAATTTCATTGGAAATAGAAGATTTTAATTCGCCGTTAAATTATTTACGATCAATAGAAGCAGTAAATTGACATCGAACAAATGTTTTTCGAATGCAATGAACCTTAAAGAGTTTTCTACCATTACCGACTTTTTTTTCCTTCTGTAGTAATATTAAATATACACTATTTGTAAAAGTAAATTAGCATCCAAAATACTATACAAATACTAAAAACTATCGAATTAACCTTTTATATAATGCGTCGTCATTTCTAATTTTCGTACCTGGGGCAAGATAAATTTAAATAATGCAACCACCCGGCTATTAAACAACAGTAAAAGATGTTGCCTCAATAGGCTAGCATTCCATTTTTAAATTAATATGGCTGATGATATCAAAATGAATATTAAACAAAAAATTGGGCCTTTTAATTGTTAGTAGTAGTAAGTAGTATAAAGCAATAAGATATACTCTTAAAATATTCATTCAAAAATTGTGCCAGCTAATGGGAGCAAAGAACAATCGAAAATATTTTCAAACGAACTTATGCTTTAGTCACAAGCAATATTAACATATTATCTTTACAGATGGCGATTCTGGCGTAGATATAGGTAGATACAGGTATAGATATGACGACCCCACCGCCCACTTGACGGTGGGTCAGCCTAACAGTGGGGGTAAGACAGATCCGTATTACAAGTGCAATTAGTCAATTGCCAATCCGCTCAGCGTGGCAATTATAAGCAACTCGTTTTATGGACGCCAACAAGATCAGTCGTCCTGGCGTTCATAAAAAAAGAACTATGTCCAGCAGTGAACTGCTTAAGAACTATGTCCAGCAGTGAACTGCTTAAGGCTGCTTACTCTGGTGATGATAATGAGATGGCGATTGTTATTTCATCTCAGGATGATGCTCTTGAAGCTTATCCCCTACGTTGGACACTGTAGTGAGTATTTGCATCCCTAATGCCTTTAGACTGCTATACATTGCACTTTCGAGGTAGGTGTGTTACGGATATTCGCATCTGCAACCTTATATGTCACACTTTATTAAGGAAGGTTTTGCGTTAATGGTCATGCTTGGCTGCTGCAGTCCCTTCAGATCATTCGCACCTTGAACGCTGCTCCTCGTAGAAAGTCTTAGTATTTTGGGATCTGAAAGTGGAGATGATTATCTTGCCATCTGAGCCGTCACTGGATGGTCTAATATAGTGACAATTTTTCCTTAGTCGCCTCTTACGACACCTGGCTGATATCATTATGGTATTCCGTAAATGCAAAATGGTCGCTTTAAATCAGACATTTTTGTCTTAATAATTCAATTAATGCGGTATTGGCGGTATTTGCGGATGCGAATTTGTAACAAAAATTCAGTAATATATTATTAAAAAGTAAACGGTTAGCCGAAGTCGAAGAAGGACAAAAACAAATCAATCGTTTTACATTCCTCTATAAGAATCCTAATATATTAAAAAAAGATATGTGATTTGTTTAGTATTATCTAAGGCAACAGAGTGAAACATTAAGTTCTACTTAAATAGCATATTTTTATTTACCGTTAAATTTTTACTTTTGCGATTCTTTATGAAGTTCAGAAGTTCGGCGTAGGTCATGAGTATAGAAATCTTTGTGAAATAATGAATAAGACAGGAATTTAATTAACCACAATTTATTTTCATGTCATGCAAATTTATTTTCGTATTTAATACTTAACACGAAATTAAATTCGCTTTGTTTCAGTTCTAATATGATATTCAGAACTGGATATTTCAACTTTGAATTATCTTCTTATGATCGAGACTTCTATGAATTTATCGGAGGTCGTTCACTTACAAAATCATAATGTCAATAACGGTATTGACATTATGATTTTGTAAGTGAAGCTCAAAGTCAATTAGGAAATTGACGTTGAGCTAAATAAAAAAGTAAAGGCTCAATTCCAATAAATCTAATTTTATTTTGCAAATATACATATATATTCTGTACATTTTTGCAAAACAAAATTAGATTACTGTGCATATATTCTGTATTTTTCGGGCATAATGTACGAAATTAATTATGTCTTAATAATGCTACATATATTATATTTTCTTATTAGAAACTATACCGCTTTTATCTTTGCGATAAGAGGATAAAAGTAAATTTCTTATTTGACTAAATTATTTGGTCTAGTAAGATAATTGTTGTCAGAGGCTAAGGCTAAGGCTCATTTGAGGCTAAGCGTTGAATTTGAGTTGAGAAAGTTGGGCTTTTGTTTAATGCCGTAGATGACTATAGCCTAGGCAACGAACTGATATTTCTATGCATTCTAAGTGTACTATAATCTTGAAAGTCATCGAATACGAAGCAAGTTGTTAAGTTTTGTGACAAAAACTTTTTCTAGAATTGTAACATACTTACGGGTGCTGCTAATTATATTTTCTAAGTCATATTTCAAAGTAAAGGTGTAAAATATTGCAAACAAATTGTTTAAAGTCACTTGTACTACATGATAAATGCTACTTTATAAAAATTGCTGTTCAACTTTTAAATTGCATTCCATAGAATCACAGGTTCGTAAACTGGAAAGATTAGTCTCTAACAGTAACCTGACCTGAATCTAATACCAAACGCCAACATATTTGTTACAAGCTATTCAGGAATGTAACATGCTCTATTACGTAATCGCTTGACATAACCGGCATCGACGCTTTGTTATGCGCAATCAGCGCCATGTTTTCCCTCATGAAATAAGCCTTGACACCATCGTGATATCTTCGTGAATCCTAGAATTATCCGAGAATAGAATAACATTATATGACAGCCAATGTAGAGTAGGAAAGATAAACAAAGGAATTAAGATGCAGAAAACGAGGTAAATATAAATTTCTAGATTTAAAGTCAATGTATTAATTATTACTCGATGAACGAAACGCTATACGTTCACTTATAAGTTTACTATAATAACAAGGCTTATACTTTGATGTTAAATTTTTATAAAATATGTATATAGAATGAATAGCATCTTAAAACAAAGACCTTTTATGGCCATACTCAGAGCAGTCGAGCAGTCGCCACCTGATGGAAGTGTGTCACCGACGCCCATAGACATAGTCATCTATGTATGCCACCGCGCTGCCCACTCGTGAAACATAAGGTGTTAGGTCTCGTTTACCAGTAATCATGCCGGCTACGAGTGCTCTTCATATAAAACAGCAGTTTTTACACTACTGTTTTCTGGCAGAATAGGCACCGCAGTAGGTAATCACCCAGACGGTCTCCGTTAAAAAGCGTAAATGACAAAAACGTTTCATGTTGTGTTATTAACTTGTAATGCTAATTATTATTTAATAAAAATATGCAAATTATAGTAGTACATTTAGGCGCGTATCTTAAACAACATGACCTATGACTTGAAGGTAATCTCAAGTTTAAAATCTTCAAATTAATAATAATGGGACGTTGTACTTTTGTTATGATTTGTTATGGCTTTACAAACTGATTGTCCAATTGCCTACAACAAAGATATGCATCAAATGATTATTGAAAAAGTCAGTCTTGGAAGTAAAGATTCTCTTTGACAATAGTCGTGGAAGGTCAGTTTACTGTGGCTTTATTCATCAAAGACATAAGTCAACTGTTAGGTAACGCTATGTTGATTACAAGCCGATCCTATGATGACCCGCAAACATTGCTAGAAAAAATTCGAGTCTTGTAAAACACAATATAAAAAACCAATTGGTAAAAGTCTAATCCTGCCAGTGATCCGTGTAGTGTAACCATTGAAGAGTGTTTTTGTGTTAGTCCACTGCTGGACGTAGGTCTCCCCTAATGAATGCCTTCTCCATTTTTTGACCGTATTCCACCTCTATTAATTCGCGATATCTCTCTTACAATGTAAATAAATTGATCCACTCACCTGAAAGCGCTTAAAAAAGTTCCCATCCAATGCCATCACGAAGTTTCACTTAAAAGCTTTATGTAAATGTGAATAATTCTCCAGCTTTTGCATTCAATATTTAAAAGTTTTCAATCATTCTTTCCAGAAGTTATAATAAGATAAGTGCTTGCGAAGTTTCCATTTTAACTTCGCCATCGGAATAAAAAATATTAAAATCTGAGGATAAATCAAAGAGGAATATTATAAATGTAAATGAAATTACATTAATCAAGATTATGCAAAGTGAAAAGAAAATTTCTCGAAACTCTGTCTTAACCTTTTTTAGAAAATTCTTATTGAAATAACTTAGTGACTGTGGACACAAGTTCGTTCGTTTTAAAACTTCTCAGAAATATGTTCAATGTAAAATCTGATAAAAAAACATTTTGTATTTAGTTGTGCTTACGAGTTTTCTTACAAAAAAGTTTTATTAAACCTTTTTAAGAAAACTCGTAGCCATAATTTTATATTTCATTTGTACTTAATTTTTAATATTTAAATAAAAACACGTTACTGACCTTAATCTGAACACTTGATTCCTTTATGTTGTTGTTTCTTTAGATTGCGGCTATATATACATAATAGCTATCCAAGCGAATGTCAATATAGATCGCTCTAGATCTACAAATATAAAATATACAAAAGTAATTTATGCTGCCTCATAACAGGATATATTTCAATAGCCAATGTATTTAACAGTCGCCACCGTAAGGTAGTAGATATCATTTTATTTTTTTTTGAACTACGGTGCCCTTCAAACTAAAACTTATTACACTAGTGAAAAAAAAAAAAGAAAAGCGTCGTGGAGGTAATACTTTACCAGCCCCTAACATATAACACTTACATGAAAAGATCTATAAATAACGACACTTTTTTTTAAATCTATTTAAAGTAGCGGCTGAAGATAGCGATCTTAAATGACCCACACAAACGTCATAAATTAAATATATTTCAAATCATGTCAATGATGTCAAAGCCTTTTTCGCAACACAGAAAGGTAAGTTTTTAAAAAAATTTGAAATTAATTTTTTTAAAAACTCACCTTTCTGTGGCTTTTACAAAAAAAATAGGCAAATATCATCATTTTTAAATAACGTAATATAACTTGCATTGAACTTAAAAGCAATAAATAATTGCAATTATCAAATATTGCAACCCCTTTCCTAATACCACACTATCTTTAGATACGAAACATTGTAAATACTCTAATATGCATAACGCAATAAAGTAGTAATCCACAACCATATAGCGTTATATATTGTTTAATAATGTGTCAGCGGTTCGCAAGTTCAATTACAATTAATCCATATTTACAATGCGCGCTAAACTATGTTTACTCGCCAATGAACGCTGTTTACCGAGACGGTATTAGTTTGTATCGGAAGTGTTCAAACACGTATATTATCTGTGGATTAGCGCGCCTTCGAACAATACCAATTATCCCGCGTGTTGCCAATATTAATATTATATTTAGAACTGATATTAAGCTTCGGATTAGGCAGCTATTTACAGTTGCATAATTTAAAGATTAATATAGTAATATTTAACATGTATTGATTATATGTTCTTCTACTTCTTTAATGATCTTAATTGTAAAATAAAGCAATAATGGTCTACAATAAAACGAGGGCTAGCGTATCTTTAATGAAAATTCTAAGTTTGCGTTGAAGGCTTATCAAGGTTTTTTTAATTATCTAGTAACATTATATAACTCATTTGTGTTATCGTTATTTTCTGGTTGGTTAGAACAATTTGGGCCGATCACCCAATTGTACAAAGAGTAAGATTATCCAATGGAGAAGGCGTTCATTGGGGGAGGCCTATATCCAGCAGCGGACTACAGTGGACACAGACTGATGATAATGATGATGATTATAATAGCGTTTAATTTTTGGTAAACATATAAAATTTATCGTAATCATTGGCGCAGCAATTTATATCCATATTGTTTATTATTAGATAAGGGAGTTACTTAAAATAATGTAAGCCTTTTCTAGGCCTTTTTGTTTAATTTTTAAGCGGTTGAACAACTAGTAGTTGAACACTAAGTTAATAAATTTTTATGTTCTTATGTTAATTTTGGTAAATATTAAAGAATATATACAAAATTATAAATTTGAGTCATCGAAATTAAAAATACTTTTCATTACACTTTCATTTGTTCAACAAACCTTTATCACATTTTGTATTATTTTGATATTTCTCGCTAAGTAAATTACAAAAGAATTTTGCGGTTCAGTACCGTATTGATTCCTAAGCGCGATTTATATGAGGGTACTTATATAGGCTAGTCCAATAAAATATTTCATCACATTGAATAATTTCCACATAAAGAGCGTGCAAATAAAGTTGGACTGAACATTATTATTGACTATGACTGCTGACTGTTCATGCGAAACTTTTATTTAATAACTTGAAGGATTAGTAAACTTATAATGCATAGCCGTTCGGTGCCCAGGCAACAACTCAACATTTGACAAAGGGACAGCTTTCTGAGTACAAATTCAACGTTTAGCCACAAAAAGTGACCCACGCTATTTGGTTGCAATATTCAAGCCACATAAGGGATACAATTTTCATTAAAAAACTTATGGCAAGCGCTAATGACGCCAGAAACGAACGTTTTCTTATTGATAGATCGCCGCCATGTTCAATATTGACTCGATTCTTAAGGTCTTTGCTCATTAGTACGCAAGTAAGGATAAATTTAATTCTGCACATCGACCACGGGGACCGTGGCACCGACAACAGGTTGGCAAGGCGCGGTCGAAGCGAAACAAGCGTGCAAACAGTAAGACATCGCCAAGTGGTCCACCCGCAGTTCACGCGTTGTTGTGTTGAGTAGAAGCTATATGTATAGTACGTGCATTCATACAAACTATACTAACCGAGCGAGTCACGACGGTGCCGTGTTGGTGCCGGGTGGCTCTAATGAGTGATGACCTGTCTGACAGCAAAACTGACAACGTTAAGATGAAATAAATATTTTAAAGTTATCAGTTATTTTATTAGTTGATTTAAAATGCGGTGGAAGAAACGCGACGCAATTTCGTACAGAACACATCGCTATCTGTTATATTGCGTAAATTGGTTACGCTGTTAGATTAGAAGTCGGTCATATTTATTTTGTTAGTTCTAATTAATTCATACTGCAGGCAGACAGAAAACCATGTTTACGGTAACAATACTTGAAGCTTGTTTTATCCCAGAAATAAAGTACTTATTAGTTCGATATATGAAAATTTGTTGAGTCTATTCTATTGATTGTAACTTAATTTATGTCAAATTAAAAGCTTTTATTTCGTATTACAAAGAACGAACTACATACTTCCTACAATCGATAGAAAGAGACCCTTAAAGTACCTCTTTCATTTTATAGCCGTTAGATTATCCCTTGAATCTATAAAAGCACTTTTCTTTCACCGGCTAAAATTAACTCCCCGCAAATTGCCTTTTCTAAACATATTTTATAGCTTCTTCATTAGAATCGCATGGTAAAAATATATATACTATCGCGCTAAAGTCACAGGACAAGTCAGTTTCAGCCTGTGCTAGTCCACTGTTGGACAAAGGTCTCCCCTAATGATAATTTACGGCCCAAAACCCCCTAATGGATAGGCGTAATTAGGGGAGGCCTATGTCCAGCAGTAGACTATCACAGCCTGATAATGTGTAATCAAATCTCTTGTTCTTTCATTTATTTGCTAATGACATGAAATAAGGTTTATAGTAAATGTCAGACATCTTCAAATAGGTCTTGTCAGCTTCAAAACGTACATAATAAATAAATTTAAATGGGACTAAATACTATACTTACTCGTTTAGTTTAATTTTCAAAAACACTTTAAATAACGTTTGTTTCACCAAAGTTAATGCCTAAGTCTTTGGTTTACAATTTGATTGAAAACTTATTTTCCTTTAATGCATGGGAAATTTAATATTAAAGCAGTTTTGCACCCTGACAGGGTCTTTAATGTACACTTATCTTAAATTAGAAACTAGATTTTATTAACTGCCTCCGTAGCCTAACTGCCTCCGTAGTAGTATGGGAGTGTGCTTTAGAAACCGGAGGTCGAGGGTTCGAATCCTGCGGAGACTCAACAAATTTTCATTGTTGTTTCTTAGATGGTTAGGGCAATTTGGGCCGATCACCTAATTGTCTGAAAAGTAAGATGATCCATGCGTCGGATGGGCATGTAAAAAGTCGGTCCACCCACCACCAACTCGCATTGGATTAGCGTGTTGAGGTACGGTCCAAAACCCCCTAATGGATAGGGATGTATTAGGGTAGGCCTATGTCCAACAGTGGACTATCACAGGCTGACTTATTTCTGCAGACATCAATTCCTTTGTAATCTTAAAGATATTGTAATGTTTTTATATACATGGTTTCATAGCGTATGCCTCCCAAGTTTGAGATCCAATTCATAATATTTACATAGACCATATGAAAAATGTACAAAAATGGTTTCTACGTACAATTCAGATGGAAAACTCATACAACTGTCTTCTAGAAGCGTCGTTTTAACTTTCCAATCTACTTTCTTTTAATAAACGAAAAAGGGCCATAGCGGACATTACTAGTACCGTTTTGTCTACAAACATATGTACTGTGCATTTGTTTTTTATATTTTATAATTAATATATTAAGAAAAATTAATATATTAAAAATATATATAACTTTAAGGGCCTTCTATAGGTCCAAATTGCCAATGATTCCTTAAGATTAAAGAAACGTTGCTCTAAATAGAAACAGGTACAAATAACATTCCGACTACTTCAATCAAACGAGAAATGCTATCACCAAAATTTAAAATTCTTCATTCGAAAAGTTTTTAGCCAACCGAAAATAATTAAGATATATCATAATAAAAAGGAAGATAATAGACCCGCTGAGTTTCTTACGCCGTTTCTTCTCAGGTATACAGGTCATATTTAATAAAGATGTTATCAATTTCATGAGGATGGTAAATGCTCTGTCGATTGGTAGGAGCAACTGAATAACGTAGGTAAATAAATAAGAGGACGATGAGCTGCATATAGGAAACTGATCTTGCCCCAATATTCCGCCGACCAAAATAAATTACTGAGAAAACTTCTATTTTATAGGATCAATAATACGATTTCGGATTATTTATTAATAATTTTGTGAAAGGCTTATTAGCGTTCGTTTATTAACATTCTAATTTAAATAAAAAATTTGTTTAAAATGTAAAATTTTAAATAATTTGTGAGAGCTTATAATTGGCCTTGGTGTTTATCTTTGTGTATTGATTATTTATAAATTATCTAGTTAACAGATGTAAATAAACTTAAATTAAAGTCTAAATTATTGCAATATATATTTCAAGGCTAAGTATTAAACTGTTTAGATGGATTAAAACGACATTTTAAGATTCATTTTATTCACTGCTAGATTGAAAAGATACAATATTGTAACCTTACACAATAATGTCTTACACTTATTATAAATACATAGATTTCTTAAAAATTAAACGTCGCAACAAAAAAATATGGCACAAATTCATGTAAAGTTATGCGTAACGAACTCCATTAAGAGGCATATTATAACGATATACTAATATCACATAAAAATCATTAAAAATAGAAACCTTAGTCAACGAAACTAATAAAATATGATCTTCTAATAATATATATAAAGTTAATGGCAATTAAAGCATATTTATGTGTACAATATTTTTAAAAATCCTTTGGTCTGTGTTAAACGGGACACAAGCAAATAACTGAGATCATTCAAAGTGCATTAAAAAAATTTAGCAAATCGATAAAACGAAACATCGAACATCGATAAAGGCCCTACAGGCAACACTAAACATCGATATATTAAAAAAAAAAAGTCACGTATTGTGTACGTCACATCGGAATGTTTAAATGTAACTACGTTTCAACATTTAGATTTGACTGAAAAGGACGAATTTCATATACGAGCCTGATCACAACAATTTCAATTCGTTCAACCACTCCGCCGCCTCGGATCTGATCCATTTAATGAAATCGTTATAATTTTAGTTAATGTTAAACATTGTGCAATAATAATCGACTAACATACACTTCCAATAATTGTATAGGAAAGATAAATAGTGCTACGAGCTACGCAGGCTACGGCCGTAGACAGTCGCCTACGCACCTCTAAAATCTACGCCGTAGCATTCTTCTCATAGTTAAGCAGCTCGTCCATGTTCCCGATTTCGATCTGGTACAGGTGCTTGCCTGAGAAGTGCACGTATTCCTTAGGAGGGGCGTCGGCCGACCTCTTTTGAATGGTGTTATCTGTAATGACAAGAAGAGTGCATACATTAGGCAAACATTTTGTTGATAAAAACAAATGAATAAACCTTTCAAGACAAATAACACAACGTCATTAGGTCCCAAAGTAAGTAAAATTACTAAGGACACTGGATGAGTGATAACTGCCCCGCTCCTAGTGCTCCGATTACGTTTTTTTTTTAAATACTAGGTAATAGCAGTCCCATTGTTTAAAATAATTTTGTGATAAGTGGTTTAAGTAATGGTCATTTAAGAAAACAAGAAAATTTCGGCGTCTAAAATCAGAACCTCGAGCGATTCAATCGCAAAAGCTAGCTCAACTATAATAGATAGACTTAGAACTACAAGAGACAGTTTTATACGTGTATTTGCATCGCATCTAGTATACATGCATAATATTATGGAGAAAATATGATAAATTTGGAGATTTCTAATGTGACATCGTTGGAAACGCTTAATACCCTAAAAATGTATTTACATAAAACTTTCTTGTGTTTACGCGAATACTAGACATGATTTAATAAAAGACTTTACGGATTTTATCGTTAGAGTGACCATGGATCCTGTAAAGTGTCTGAAACGACGGGGACATTGTTTTTTATTAAATTATATTTACACCTTAAAAAGTTCAACAAAAAAGTTCGAAATTATATATATCTATTACAATAAACACGTTTATCCTTTACACTTTACAGAAAAAAGGGCTCATTCGCGAAGTGATTTTAGGCAATACAGCGGTATTTTAATGTGGCGGAATGGCATTTAGTTAAAATGAATATTTCCGAAGATATTACATGGGGCGTGGCTCGCTAGTAAGGATATATACACCCAGACACGTGAAAAACACTGTACATAGCACAATACTTAACCGGTGTTGGGAATCGAATCCCACACTCAATGGCGTATCAGTCAGAGTCACTCAATAGATGGCGTAAAATCATTAAGTTCAAAAATATGACAAAGACACAAACTTCATTTAGGAAAAAAGACACGCTTTCGCGTGCAAAAATATAGTGGTACCACAAAAATGCATATGATGAATTATTTTAATTTATTTTAGCTTTTATGCGCTTTATTTTTTGCAATAATAGTATGTTTATTTAGGTTAACAGGAAACTTTTTTTTAATTATTATTATTTTTTATTATATACATTATACATGTATGGCCATCAGCCTGTGATAGTCCACTGCTGGACATAGCCCTCCCCTAATACACTCCTGTCCATTAGAGGGTTTTAGACAGTATCCACGCCACCACGCTGATCCAATGCGGGTTGGTGGGTGGACTGACTTTTTAAATGTCTATCCGACGCATCATTTTCGTCTCAAACAATTGGATGATCGGCCCAAATTGCCCTACCAACTAGGAAACAACAAAAAAAATATGTCCAGTCCCCGCAGGATTCGAACCCACGACCTCCGGTTCCTGAAGCCACGAGGCTACGGAGGCAGTTTTTTATATACTTTGTCCGAATTAATTAACTCTATATTAAGCTATTCGCAAGAAATATACAACAAATAAATTAATGGAAAACGTTTTAATGTTCAGATTACATATTAAAGCTCTTGGCTGATATAAAGAATGGCCTTGTCATCGTGATTTTGACACTGACAGAGTCAATTAGCAAGTATAAAGCTCCTAGCCTTTTTACTTGAATGTATGAGTCCATACGACCCGTATGGCGCCTTAACGTAAGTAGGCCTTAACTCCGGAAAATGTTTAGCTGTTGTCTGACAACATTCAATTCATATTTATTCAATCTAAAGATATTATTAAATTATGATTACATAAATAAATATCAAATAATGGACTGTTTGCACCATGCTATTGCAATCGAATAAAATATGTTGTATGTTCTATATTATGTGAGGAATTTATTAAAGAATGGAAAAAAGCAATTTTTTTCTCAAGTCAGAGGCTTCCATTTCTGAACTAGTGATACATTGATCGACATCCAAAACATTGGTATTGTGGGTTATTCTTAAAACATATATCTATGCGCTCGCGGACTTTATGGTAGATAATTTTAAAATCTACAATTATGTAGAACATTGTTTAGTCTGTCTCTTAAGGTTGTAATTTTTGATGCTGTAATTTAATTAATTTCCTAAATATCTATAGAACTACATATCACAATCTTATTTAAAAACATTTAAAAAATATATGATATCAAATAAATATAATTAATCGCGTAAATAAAAGAAATAATTAAAATATATGATATTTTTTTTGTTAAAATGTATTATGCAATAAAAGCAGGTAACAGAGAGCACGTCTCTCTATACGAAATAGCGTCTCGATTTCTGCCATCGTATTTTAAAACTCTGATATATTTTGAGGTATTCAATTAATTAAAATGTCGTCTATGAAACGTTTTATGCACAAAATGATAATGAAAAACAAAATGAAATTTTTCAATGCAATAGTTTTGATGTGACCTTAAACTGTATTTCCTTCAATGAGCTTTGAATATGCCTGATTGCAATTTTAAAAATGTCAACATTGTTATAATTTTTGTGGGTTATTCTCAAAACATAGATATATGATCTCGCGTACTTTATTGCAGAACAATTTGAGTAACACAATGATGCATAACATAGTTTAAATCTATCTCTTAGGTTGTGATTTTTTACGCCGTATTAATGTCTTCAATAGCTTTTAAACTACATTACAAAAATTGTTAAAAACATAAGAGCAATTGACAGCTAATATCTATCATTTCAAAGAAGAATGAATAAAATCGGACCACTAAGAGCGGAGTATTAGATAGGTAGTCAATACGACGTCACATCACACACATCATCAGCCTGTGTTAGTCCACTGCTGGACATAGGCCTCCCTAATACACCCCTATCCATTAGGGGTTTGGACCGTATCCTACCACGCTGGTCCAATGCGGGTTGATGGGTGGCCCGACTTTTTACATGCCCATCCGACGCATGGATCATCTTACTTTTTAGACAATACGGTGTTCGGCCCAAATTGCCCTAACCAACTAGGAAACAACAATGAAAATTTGTTGCGTCCCCGCAGATTCGAACCACCACCTCCGGTTTCTAAAGCACACGCCCATACCACTAGGCTCGGAGGCAGGCAATACGACGTCCCAATGTCAGATAAAAATGGGACCACATGACAGCTACTACCTACCATTTAAAAAAGAATGATCAATATCGGAGCACTAGGGTCGTAGCAACGAGGTAAAACATAAAAAACGTACAATCCTAAAAAATAACCTGAACTTTTTTAAATACAAAATAGAATCAAAGAGAAGACTTTATTTTGGCCAGATTTGAAGGTCCGTCTCGTTCTGTAATACATGTATTACAGAACGAGACGGACCTTCAAATCTGGCATACCTATCGATCATCCCGGTATTTCGTAGGCCGCTCTCCCTACCCCCCGCGAGTCGGAGCCGCACCACAGATGCGTTGTGATCGCACCGTGGTAAAAGAACACATTCAGAATTGTGCAGTTGTCTGCTTCTATTTTTTTCGGAGTAACGACGGAGAATTTCACCGAGGCCACCGCCTGAGTTAACGAAACTAAGGGCGCGCTAGTTCCAATTGCCCTGAAGTGGAGTGGCCTCTGGCGGGGCTCGTCCGGTGGTCAGCGCTGGTGAGATCGCAGAATATATCGAAAAGTTTCCTGTTACTCCAATTTAAAGAGCAAGGAAGGAACAACTGTGAAGTCGCTGCGAGTCTTGGGGCATTAGCCGTTTTTGCCGACGTAAAGATGGGCATGGTAAAAAAACACGTATCGAACCATAAGAGTAAAGGAAAAGGGGGCGCATTTGTGGTTTCGAGTTCACTGGTACTCTATAATATCTCCCCATAGATTGCTATTTAACAGTCGCCGTAATAATCGAATTAGAGATTCAGTTAAACTAAAGGAATTAGAAGCCGACATATAGTTAGTATATTATGGAAGGTAACAAACGGTTCAAGCTTGATTTCACTTAAACAGTATAGACCGACTTTATCATGCGAGACAAGGGACGGTTCTGCCATTCAGTTATACCAGATAGAGTAGAAGTATATGATGGGAGATGAGAGATGAAGCTCACCGTCGTGGTCGATCGGCTGCAGGCGGTAGTTGGGTCGCTCGCGGCACTGCTCGGGCACGGCGGCCAGGTCGTGCACGGCGGGCAGCAGGGCGCGCAGGGCGCTGCGCACGCGGCTCAGGTCGAACTGCTCGCCCTTCTCGATGCTCAGCACGAACGCGTCCGGCATCATCACCAGCTCGGTGTCCAGCTCCATCGAGAAGCAACGATCGGTGTCCACTATGTCTGTAAGGGAATTGTGGGGAAGACTGTTTGAAAGGAGTTGTGTATTTTACAAGGTAGGCAAAGTCACATTTCTGCGTCGCCGACACTGCATACGCGCCCTCTCGTTGCTTATCAAATACACACGCATGTTGTTTAATTTTCGCTATTTTTTTTTTGGTTACTAGATACTCCGAAAAAGATTTATGAAAAACGCCCAAAATAATCAGACTAGTATAAAGAGTCTCCCTTTAAATAATGGATCGTTTAGACGCCCAATTTTTAGCCTTAAAATATTCTAAATACATCTATATCAAAGCTCCACTTCAAATTCAGTACATTAATTACTTGTTATCACCCTATATTAAAAACTGGCTGGTTGTTTTATCGTGTGTATCACAATATCATCGTCTTCATCCTCATAATCCACCTTTGTCAATTTTTCAATGAACGCCAACCAATCCACCGCTACAACATAGACCAGCTACTACGAGAAAATCGACGTTCCACCTGGTCGGAGGTCTACCAACGCTCCGTCTTCCCAATCGCGGCCTTCACTCCAGAAACAAATTGGCCAATCGACCATCCGTTCTTCTAACTATATGACTGGCTCACCGCCACTTCAACAAGCTAATCCTTTGCGCTCTGTCGGTGACTTTTATTCTATGACGGATAAATTCGTTACAAATTTTATCCGGCCAAGAAACTCCGAGCATGGTGCGCTCCATAGCCCGGTGAGCTACATCAAACTTGTGGACCAATCCTACAAGCCCCGTCTCGGTCCCGTAAGTCATCACGGAGAGTACACATTAGTTGAAGACTCTCGTCTACAAACCCTGCCTCCCGTCCAAAGCTGTGTCTTCCCAACTACAATACGTGCAACTAGACAAAGTCCGAAGTCCGAACTGCCTCCGTAGCCTAGTGGTATGGGCGTGTGCTTTAGAAACCGGAGGTCGTGGGTTCGAATCCTGCGGGGACACAACAAATTTTCATTGTTGTTTCCTAGTTGGTTAGGGCAATTTGGGCCGATCACCCATTGTCTGAAAAGTAATATGATCCATGCGTCGGATGGGCATGTAAAAAGTCGGTCCACCCACCAACCCGCATTGGACAAGCGTGGTGGGATACGGTCCAAACCCCCTAATGGATAGGGGAGGCCTATGTCCAGCAGTGGACTAAAACAGACTGATGATGTATGTATGTATGTATGATGTGTAGGAGCAAGGTCATTGACTCCTTCGAAAGTAACACTATCGACATTGACCGGTCTGTTCCGAAAGTGGTCCGAAAGTGTTCATTGACTATCTATATGTATCAACATGACTTTCGTCTTGTCCAAGTTCATTCTGTGGCCAATGCGTCGGGAGCATTCATTCAAACTGTGCAAAACAATGTTTTAAGGAATATTTATTATTAAGTGTTATATGAGTCATATTCTTAAAAGAGGCCAACTAGAAACTAGTACCAACATGATGCCTATTTCTTCTGTAAATCAATACTGTGTTACGGCGTAAATTGGGCAAAATTAATGAACTTGTAGTGTCTTATGTTACACATTGTATTTTCAAGGGCATAGTTATTATTGACCACATCTTACTAGTCACGTTGGCGGAGAAATCGTGTATGAAGCTGACTTGGTGGCCGTTGTTGAGGACCGAAATCTTCTCCACAGTTCCGTCGATGTCCAACTGCTCGCGGAGGACGTGCACCAGGCGCTGGGCGGCTTCGTCATCATCACTGATGATCTCCACTTCGGGCTCGGAGGTCCACTCCAGGGGCATCAGACGCACACCGTTCGGTTGTTCCAACATCTCCACATTTTCGAGCTGGAAATCATTTCGAAAAGTTAACTATCGTCAAATGGAATTTTGTTAACTGTGAAGACCGCAGAAGACCTTCCATAGAATTATTCAGTGATACTAACTTTTCTGTGTAGAATTGAGGCTTCCAATCCAAAAATGAGGCTCGCAAGTGGTCATGGTTTACATAAATAAATAATTATATTTTCATAGTCTTTTTAATTTACTGGCCTTTACTTCATTGTTATTTAAAATTTATTATTTGATGAACTGATATAATTATACTATTCATAATTAAATGGCTATTTATTTATTACACCAATATGACTTTAAACGAAAATTTTAGATAATTTGCAATAAAAACAATTATTATTAATTAAATAGGCAAAATTTAAATTTAGCTTTACTTGTTTAAACAAAAATATTAAAATGGTACTGTAAATTATTTCTTCCACTTACTTATTGCCACTGTATTAATAAAAGTTATTTGTCTTTTTTTAAAAACGCATAGGCAAAGCACTCACTTTGTAATATTAATGACTTACCCTGATGTCGATCGGGATAGCGCAGTAGCCCTGGTAGCGGTGGTACGGCACCCTAGAGTAAGTGCGGTAGGCCACCAAGCCAATGGCGCTGAACATCAACAGCAACAACGAGATGTTCATGACGAGGAACACCCTGTTGATGGTGCGCCGGATGCTTGAAGCCGCTGGCGGCTCGGGGGAAACCATTGCCACTTTAGCCTGAAGTACGACGAAGCTATTGTCTCAAATTATATAATTACATGACTTGATGATAGTCTTTTTACATAAGAGCCAGTTGGGGAATTACCAATAGTACCTATTATCTGTATTATCAATAGTGTACAAACGCTACTGTGGGCAGGCTGTATGACTTACCATTAGGTGAACGTTGTGCTCGTCTCGCAGTATAGCATCATGAACAGCCTTTAGCTGTCTACTGCTAGAGATAGGTCTTTTTTAATGAAAGCCAACACGGGCAATCATAATGGGGTCCATTAAAAAGAGTTGCTCCGCATCGACCAACAGCAAATTTTAACCGACCAATTTTAATTACACAGGCAGTGTTTGACCTTCAACCTTAACGTTGGCAGAATCTACTCTCTAAATAAAAAGAAGAAGAAACAATTGCCCATAACATATATTATTTTTTAATTGTACGCCTACCTTAAATTTTTCTACACCACCCAAAGGTTGACTGGGAGAGAATGCCTTCGGCATTAGGTCCACCTTTGTACCCATTAGTAATTTTGTGTGTACATAAAGTTTAAATAAATGAATACAATAAATAACTGCCACGCTGCGCAGCCGTATTGGTAATTGATTAATTGCACTTTTTTTTATTGCCAACGCAGGCAGACAAGCAGCCGGGCTACCTGATGAAAAGTGGTCGCTGACGCTCATAGACATTGGCAATCACCAAATCCCTGCCTATCGTGAGACATAGTAGGTTAAGTCTCGTTTACCCAGTAAATACGCTGGCTACGGTGCCCTTCAAACCGGAACACAGTAGTGTTTTCACACTACTGCTTTGCGATAGAAATAGGCACCGCGGTGGTACCCACCCAGACGGTCCCATGTAAAAAGGGGACCTACCACTTATACTGCGGATTTGTATTACTCCCAATGTAACGCAGATCCGCCGTCAAGTGGGCGGAGGGGTCGTCACATCCCTATGCTAGAGTATAAGTCAATAAAAATTGTAGTTAACAACGCAAGAGATTTACTGCGGCTCAAAGGCAACATGAGAAGAGACTGCTCTGTCATAATCAATTGTCGCAAAGTGGGCTTCTTAATTTCGAGTAGGGAGAACGTACACGGAAAACGAACATGGTTGCAGACGTCCATCGAAGCCAGTAATCAACAAGAAACAATAAGAATATGCTGCCATATTCGAAAAAACTGTTTTTAGCGATCAAAGAATTACCATCTGATACCTAATCCAAGAAACGAGCATTTCATATAGAGGTACTCAACGCATATTGACACAAATTTTGAATATGAGAAAAGTCTCCGCAAGATGGGTGCCGAGAATCAGAAACAAAATCGACTTCGAAGATATCGTTGGACAAGTTTTAAGAAGATTCTAAAAACTTTAAATCTAGTTTTGTGGCAGTGGACGAAACACGGGTTTATCCCGAAGGATCTTCATGCCGTGGCCGTGGTATATGGCCTGGCCGGGGTATGGCCTCAATATTTTGGGACTCAGAAGTGATATTGTTGTTTGATTACCTGGAGCATGGAACCATCATTACAGATTATGCACCTTTTATACCGAGGTTGAGAAATGCCGTCAATGATAAAAAAGAGGCAAACTTTGAACGGGCGAGCTGTTTCATCTTAACAACGTACCGGCGCATAGGCTGGCATTAGCGATGGCCACCGTTCAGCATGCTAGCGTAAAATTTGTTGAGCATCCCCCTATTCACCAGATCTGGCGCCTAGCTATTTTTCATCTTTTCTCCAAATTGATACAATACTTAAGAGGAAATATGTGTTAAAACTATATATAACAAGTAAACGATGCCGAGATGACCTTTTTGCAGGACCAAGACAATCCTTTTTTTAAAGGAATTGGAAACTTGGAACGCTGGACTTGGTGTGTAGGTGGACTCGGAGATTATGTAGAAAAATAAATAATTAAGCTATCATAGTCGTTATATTCTATATCATTTTTACTTTTTGATCCCCCCTCGGAAGTACAAATACAAACCAAAGTATTAATTAGTAAGATTTCAAAATACCAATACTTAGTCTTTAAAGAACAGTCACAATTATTAATTTATTTATTAATAATTCATATTGCTATAAGAATTTATTTGAAAAAATTTATATATTTTTAATATTTTGTTACATAAAAATATTATTAGCAACTGAAATAAACAGTTACCACACGTTTAATATACTGTCTCCATTCCATGGCTAAAATAAAGAAAAACAATAGGCGTAAAAAAAAAAATAAGATTCATAAAAGCTCCATATTTTAGTATTTTAATTATTTTTATACTTGATCACGTGAGTTTCGGTTTCGGTTTCGGTTTCGACCGAAACCGAAGCCACGACCAACTTTCGGTTTCGGAAAAACAGTTTCGGTCGGACTCTAGTAAATTGTGATTACTACCTATTCTCGAATCCATAAAGATATACTATTTTTGTCACCAAAAAATGATTGAGCCCACAAAGCTGACAATTTTAAGATATAAATGTAAAAAACTTCTTATGGTCATACTATAAAATATTAACTGCCTCCGTAGTATGTGCTTTAGAAACCGGAGGTCGTGTCCCTGCAGGGACTTAACAAATTTTCACTGTTCTTTTCTAGTTGGTTAGAGCAATTTGGGCCGATCATCTGAAAAATAAGATGATCCATGCGTCGGATGGGCATGTAAAAAGTCGGTCCACCCACCAACCCGCATTGGACCCGCGTGGTGGAATACGGTCCAAACCCCCTAATGGATAGGAGTGTATTAGGATAGGCCTATGTCCAGCGGTAGACTATCACAGGCTGATGATATAAATAAAGTATTCTTTGCATAAGGACTTATCAAACAGTACTCGTACAACTAGATATTAGAAAACTGGTAAATTCGATTTGAGTAAGTATGAATCTGAAAAACTATTAACAAATAATTCATTGTTAAAATCAAGATTTTATGTAGTATTTATTGTTACTAGGTTAAATGGGGCAGAAAAATAAGGGACTTACTTTAAAATGTTATAGATTAAAAAAGAAATACCATTCTTCACATTGTTCAAAGTCTTTGGTTCCAATCCTACGGGGACTAAACTACTTATCATAGTTGTTTTCAAGTTGGTCAGGGCAATGCGGGCTGATCACTCGATTGCCTGTAAAGTAAGATGATGATCCATGCGTCGGACGTGGCATGTAAAAATTCGATCCTGCACCTGATCTCTCTCCGGTCGTGTCGGTTATAGTTAGTGTCCGACCGAAATTTCGGTTTCGGTTTCGGCCGAGTTTCGGCCAAAAACAAAGTTTCGGCCGCAGTTTCGGTTTCGGCCGAATTTGGCCGAAACTTTTGCCGAAACCGAAACTGGTTTCAGAAGTTGTCATGTTATCAAAATTAAATGATTTTAAAATGGAAACAAAATTGTATTGAAAGTTAAGTGTATCAAAACGCAACTGAGCTCAAATCAGTGGATTTTAGTTCAGGCAACCATTTTAAGCTACTTAAAATAGATCGATGATTCTTCTAGAACGACGAGAAGGGATCAAAAAGTAGTAAGTACAAAATAGATACTCTTTGGTAACAAAAATTAATAAATATCAGAAGGCATGGCTCAGATATTTGTTACGTTAATAAAAATAATCTTCGATTCTCTTTGGCTTATTTCTGAATGTAGTGATTTGTTTGCCTTCCTCGGCACGATTTCTCTCAATTGTAGAAAAACCAAGTGCGGGCTTGTTAGCGAAAACCTCTGTTAAAAAAAAATAACGGCGCATAATATTCAATGCGATTGTGAGGCAACATAAGAGTAGTCTGCTCTGCCGTATTCCATTGCCATAAGGCGAGTGTCCCAATTTTGAGTGAGAACGAGCACGGAAGACAAAATGACATTGCAGCCACCCATCAACCTCATTTTTCCAAGAAAATGCTGCTAAATTCGAAACACTGTTTTAAGCGATCAAAGAATTACCATCCGATAGCTAATTCAAGGAACGGGCATTTTAAAAACATTCAGCTATTATCTGTAAATAAATTTGAAAAAGTTTGAAAGGAACATTTGTGTGTTAAAGGATATTATTGCTGTAATGACTTGATAGATAACACGCCCTGGTAATGAACTGCTCGCTCCAGGCTATTCCAAACTCTTAAAATATAATGTTGTATGTAAAAAATTGTAAAATTAATCGAAAAAGAAAAAAAATCCTCTGAGTTTCTTACGCCGGTTCTTCTCAGATCAGAGGCTTGCATATCCAAACCGGTGAAAGTTTATTTGACAATCAATAAGAAAGTGTAATGCTTCTAAATTGAATAAAGATATTTGACTTTGACTTTCATATGGAGGTATTCAATCCACATTGACACAACTTTTGTATATGAGAAAAGTCTCCGCAAGATGCCGAGAATCAAAAACAATATCAACTTGACATTTCGAAAATATTGTTGGACAAGTTATAAGAAGATTCGGAAAACTTTGTTGTCTCGTTTTGTAACAGTCGATGAAACATAATGATTGGTTATCCTTTTGACCTGGAGACAAAACTGAAATGTTCGCAATGAAAACCACCATCCGCACCAACCCCGAAGAACTTTCATGCCGTGGCATCGACTGGCAAGGTTATGGCCTCAATATGTTGGGACTCAGAAGTGATGTTATTATTTATTACTTAGAGCGGGGAACTACATTTAATTCCTTAGTTGCGAATGCCGTGATTGATAAAAAAGAGAATCGTCGTAGAGGTATGCTGTTTCGACTTGATATCGCACCCGAAGTAAGGTTGGTAGAAACGATGGCCGCCATTCCAATTGGTTGAGAAGCCCCTTATTCACCAGATCTGGCGCATAGCAGTTTTTTTATCTTTTCACCAAATTTCCACAATATTTAAGAGGAAAACATACTGTTGATGGTGCGCGGATACTTGAAGCCGCTGGCGGCTCGGGGGAAACCATTGCCACTTTAGCCTGAAGTACGACGAAGCTATTGTCTCAAATCACATAATTACATGACTTGATGATAGTAGGTCTTTTTACATAAGAGTCAGTTGGGGAATTACCAATAGTACCTATTTTCTGTATTATCAATAGTGTACGAACGCTAGTGTCCTTCAGGGCAGAGTAATAACACTAAGTACCTAACTAGCGTTATTACTGGGTAAACGAGACGTAACATGCTATGTTGCGGGGCACGGGACAGGTTTGTAGTGAAACGCTGGTTCTCCTACGGACAGGCTGTATGACTTACCATTAGGTGAACGTTGTGCTCGTCTCGCAGTATAGCATCATGAACAGCCTTTAGCTGTCTACTGCTAGAGATAGGTCTTTTTTAATGAAAGCCAACAATGCCAATCATGATGGAGTCCATTAAAGAGTTGCCCGCACCAACTGCATATTTTAACCGGCCAATTTTAATTACAGGGCCACCTGATGAAAAGTGGTCGCTGACGCTCATAGACATTGGCAATCCTGGTATCACCAATGCGCTCCCTACCGTGAGACATAGTAGGTTGTCTCGTTTACCCAGTAAATACGCTGGCTACGGTGCCCTTCAAACCAGAGCACAGTAGTGTTTTCACACTACTGCTTTGCGGTAGAAATAGGCACCGCGGTGGTACGCACCCAGACGGTCCCATGTAAAAAGGGGACACACCACTTGTACTGCGGATCTGTATTACTCCCAATGTAATGCAGATCCGCCGTCAAGTGGGCGGAGGGGTCGTCACATCCCTATGCTAGAGTGTAAATCAATAAAAAATTGTAGTATTTAAACAGGTGAAGCCGTACTGTATATAGGAAAACAAACAAAAATTAATAGTGACTTCCATTACCATTCTTCACATTTGATAACTGTACGTAAATGCTATGCCAAGGAGCAAAGGCAATACGTAACAAGAAAAAAATAGTAAGCTGAACAGGATCCAATTGCAAGACATTATTGCTCGACAGCGAGGGATCTAGTTAATTGTGATTACTACCTATTCTCGAATGCATAAAGATATACTATTTTTTGTCACCAAAAAATGATTGAGCCCACAAAGCTGACAATTTTAAGTAAAAAGTATGTAAAAAACTTCTTATGGTCATACTATAAAATATTAACTGCCTCCGTAGTATGTGCTTTAGAAGCAGGGACTTAACAAATTTTCACTGTTCTTTTCTAGTTGGTTAGAGCAATTTGGGCCGATCATCCAATTGTCTGAAAAATAAGATGATCCATGCGTCGGATGGGCATGTAAAAAGTCGGTCCACCCACCAACCCGCATTGGACCAGCGTGGTGGAATACGGTCCAAAACCCCCTAATGGATAGGAGTGTATTAGGATAGGCCTATGTCCAGCGGGTAGACTATCACAGGCTGATGATATAAATATTCTTTGCATAAGGACTTATCAAACAGTCCTCGTACAGTTGTAGATATTAAAACTTAAATTCGATTTGAGTAAATCTGAATCTGAGAAACTCATTAACAAATAATTCATTGTTAAAATCAAGATCTTATGTAGTATTTATTGTTACTAGGTTAAATGCGCAGAAAAATATGGGACTTACTTTAAAATGTTATAGATTAAAAAAAATACTATTCTTCACATTGTTCAAAGTTGCAAAAGTACTTTAGACACCAGAGGTCTTTGGTTTCCAATCCTACGGGACTAAACAACTTATCATAGTTGTTTTCTACTTGGTCAGGGCAATGAGGGCTGATCACCCGATTGCCTGTAAAGTCATATGATGATCTATGCGTCGGACGTGGCATGTAAAATTGGATCCTGCGCCTCATCTCTCTCCGGTCGTGTCGGTTACCCGTCCCATCAAGCGTTGAGTATAAAGGAATAGGGAGTGCACCTGTGTTTACACTTGTGCACTATAATATCTTCTGCTCAGTTGGATGATCGCAAATATAGATCGGCCGCCGTAGTCGTAATCAAGGTCTTGCCAACATAGTCTACAACTATTTGATATTGGTATTGAGAGAAATAGATCCAGAGAACATGATATTAATGACCCGTGCACCCCAACACGGAAATAGACTGCACTGCTCAATTACAATTAGTTATCCCTTAAAAGGTTATTTCAATTTGTATGTTTCCACTCACTATTTCATGAAGTAATATATAATAATTTTTATAAAGCAATAGTTCAATATTACTGATTTTTATGCGATTGTTCTTTGGTATGAAATTATAAAAAAAATACTTACAAGTTACTAGAAATGTTATTGATTACATATGGAATTATAATATTAGTTTTAAGTTTTATAGTACAAAACAATTAAAATATTTTACAACTAATTAAAAACTACTTTTTTTTCTTCAGATAAGCCAGTTTTTTTTTTCATTTAACGGCGAAGAGAGCAGTTTTACATTTATTACAATAATATCTGTTACTATGTTATTCACCTGACAGTAAACGATACGCCCAGCCCATAACAAATGCAAAGGTGGTAATGTAATAGATAATGTGGTGATAAATATTAAGTGGAACGGTAAGCTTCATCTAGCACAGAGTTTACGGGAAGCTACCTTCCCCACGAACTAGGTGTTGGTACACTTTTTGCTAAAAGTTCGCTACAACGTTCATAGTCCCCCTGAGACAGAGATGTCACGGCTCTTATTTCATCCAATAAGGTGCCCTCTTAACTGGAGTACACGGTGATCACGCTTTTTGCTTGAAGATTAGAATATTAAAACATAAAGGTATCCGAAAAACAATAACCATACGATGTTATTTAAATCGTTTTGCATAAAACGTTCCTTTAGACAATTTAGAGAAGAACAGACACTATTGTAATCTTAAACCAGAATAGTATGTACATACATATGTAAATTGTCAATGTACACCTTGGCCATATAAATGCAAACAGGATAAAGTTACCGTTAATAAAATCTTAACAGCAAACAAAAAACTGTCGGCATCGGTGAAGCAAGATCGGATTGGCAAACGATGTTTAACATTTAAATGTTTAAAATGGCCGCGGTTCACCAATAAAAACGCGTTCGCTTCTAACGCCTCTCGTATTTGACATTAGATTCGTTTACATTTATCCTGATTTTAAATTATATATATGCGCATAGACAAGTGCCCTCATTCATCGCTTTTTTTAATGTCTGATCTGAAACCGTCCAAGTTATAGTCCTTATTCATATTTAGCGCGCTGCGGTGGCGGGTCCGACCTACAAAGGGAGTAGGAAAGGTACTTTAGACTCTCATTCGGTTCCTACGTAAACCTATTTCGGAGTGGGTTTTATATTTTGTGACCGCGTCGACACCTTTGCTTCAACGTTTTTAAGCACCTAAATACCCACAGGGTGGATGATTCGTCCTAATCTATGTAAAATCTCAGTTTTATTAAAAGGATAATAAAAACTGCGATTTTTTTTCAGTAATGATCTTCAAAAGAGAAATTTCTAAGCAGACTTGCGCTACAAAAATCGTGGTAAAATAATGTACACATAGAAATATTGTCTGTTCTCAATACTGAATACACTCTATACTCATACATACTCAATACTGTTTAGCTTAACAAAACACCAGGGAAAATATCCAGCCAAGTTGTTTGAGCAATCTTTCGTAAGTCACCGCGTTTATCGTTCGAACAAGGAAAGTAATTTAGAGTTGTTACTAATCAAGTAAATGTACAATTCTGTACACGGATATTTAATATTTTGTACAGAGATTTGACTTCAATCAAGTAATTAAATTGACAAGTCGCGCCCATGGATAAACATCATCAGTTTGTCATGCTTAAGCTTTAAATTCAGTTGTATGAGTATCCACTACCTTTGTTATCACGCGCGCATGCTATTTGGAATCGCCAACGCCTTTAATAACATTCAACACACATTAACACTAACATTTTCGTATTCAGCAACGTTACGCGTTTTAATTATTAAATGTTTCTTTTCAAATGTACATTAAAATATTCATAAAATTCTTTAACTTTAATCTTTAACTGAAGGTGACAACAGGTGGTTTTATATATCAAATGAAGTGCATTGAACGCGCAACCGTCAGTTTTTAGGTCACGTCGGGGCGGATACAAAACGGGAGGGGTTCGCGCAGATCGATTGAACGCGTAGAATTTCCCCTTGCATCTCACGTGCAATTTTATTTAAATTGCAATATTCAATATTTTATTTTACATTATTAAATTTTTTATTGTTTATTTATAATGTTGCCATAAATTATTACGCCTCTTTTGTACAGCTTAGCATAGAGAGTAAATAAATAAAGTGCATCCTAAAAAATGTACAGTGTAATTAGGTACTTAACTATCATAAAAGAAATGCTTTTAATGAATGAATTTTATCAAAGATTGATAAGGCTTCCAAACTTTTTAAAGCTTATTTTCCCACTTCATCAAATTCTGTTTGCCAAGTAGGTACCTATGATGTTTCTGTAAAAGACAGAACAAAACATTTGATAGTATATTTACAATACAATATATTGTTTGACTGTTCATAGATAGATAAACTGCTGGTATTTGTATTAATCATTATTAAGATGATCTCTGTAAAATTCATTGGTGCTAAAAAAACACTTTCTGTACTTATACTATAATATCTTTTAAGTATAATCATATTTGTTCCTTGTTAAACTACAGTAATAAAAAAACTGTATTTAGTTTTTTTATTGTGAAAGTAACTTATAATTATTATACTATTTATGACTTTAAATAATCAGGTGCAGCCATTTCAAATATTAAATAATTTAGTTTGATCTTCATTCAGTTATTTTTTAAGTTTTCCTTTGAGTATATCAGGGTGCAAGGACCGGGGGTATTGCAGCTCTAAATGCAAACTTTCTTTCACTGGAATTATAAAAGCTCTACATAAACAGATTATTTTGCCTTATAGAGAAAGATTCTTGCTTTGTTATGCTTTAAAAATTATTTATAATCTGTGAAAAACAGTAATTAATGTTATTATTAGTAATGATATACTAAACTCAAAAGGTTTTTCTTACTGTAAGTTTACATTGATGATGAATTTCAAAACAAAAGTTTAAAAAATGATATAATAATTGTATTATAAAGTAAATATACGTAATAATTGATAAGTTATTGTAAGTTTTTAAGAACATTCTTCAAAAAAATCTGTTATTCTAATATAATTTATTGGAGTTGTACATAAAAATATGTTTCACAAACACTGGCCAAGACACTGTAATGGGTTTTTAATTTGTGTTTACAGTTATTTAAGAGTTGAGTTAAAACAATAGACCACTGAGCTACAAACATAAATGTGTAATTCCATTAAAAAGGTGGAAGTATATTAATTTTGGCCACAGATGTAAAGTTTGGAAACCACTGACTGAGCAGGACCCTGGATATAATATAGGTCACTAGGGCTTGATCGGTTACAACCTATCTTACCTGATATTGATTTTCGTAGTGTCCTAATTTTTTTTTTTTTATATTAATGTTTGTCGTCGCTTCTTAGATGGAGATCATATTGCGCTGCGTATTTTACCGTATCAAAATACTCCATTTGCATTTAAGGTGGGGGTCTTCAATTTGTTCACAAATTTAATACGTACTTACCTCCGAAATACAATCTTCATGCACTAATGGTATTGCCATGCTTTCAGATTTAGCCGCGATAATACTCGGCTTTACAAACACCGTCATGATGGATTTGAGAATTCCCACAAATTACTTCAATCAATATTATTATTTACCGCAGGACACTTCCTGCGCGGAGGATATCAACTGAAACACTGAAGTTCGGTACTGTTCGGGACGAAGCCTAAGCGGCCGATCGATTGAATTACAAATAACTTCAGATCAAAGTTAGTTATTTGATCCATTGTGTGACAGTTTAAATAACATTATATAAATTATTGGCGACTATTAATGTGCTAATAATAGATCTTTCAAACTATTAAAAAATAATATAAGTTTAAGATTAAGACTTTACAAAAATGTTGTTAAACTAAATAATCAAAATAGGTAGGTATATAAAAACAACAATGTTAAAGTTATTTAAGATTTTTTGTATAAATATTATCTAAAAAAGGAATTTAAACTTTCCTTGTTGTTACATACCATTACCATAGTTAAACACGTATAAGAGACAAACATTGAGCGCGTTCAACAAAAAAAAGGACATTACAATAATTTAAAAAATTATTACAAAAAGTAAGACAATGAAGCTACAGTTAAAAATTCCTTAATTGTTATCAATAAATGAAAAAAAGGATAACCATTGCATTGTATTTTGTTTACTCGGTCATTTGGTGAGAGTGGTACTCATATTATTTTGATTAATTAGGTTTTAATAGTCAAAAACGTAGGTACCTAAATAAATTAAATAAACTTAAAAAATTTAACTACCCTAGCATTTTTCAGATTTTAATTTTTTTTAATTGTTAGAAACGTAAACATTTATTTTTTTAGATCAAGTAGTAGTATGAAAATACTTAAAACTAATATTTATTTGATATTTATTATTTAAAGTTTAAATCATCGTTAATCGTCAATTCCAACATTAAAACTAGGAAGTTAGTGCCAACCTAAGCCGGTATGAAAAAAAATTTAAATTGTCTATGGTTAATAAAAAGTAAAGAAAAGAATTCAAGGTGGAAAGAAACGGACGTTTCTGTGTTGTAGAATATTCTATAAAGAGGTTAATGAATCAGCAACGCTTGCAGTGCTATTAAAACATGTCCGATTAATTTGTGATTACTTTATTTTAAGTTGATTCTTTGTTTAATTGTGTATTACGTATAATCGTTAGTTCATCAAACTGACGATCACAATAAAATGGCGACTGACCCAATGAAAAACCGCATGCATGTATTTAAGAATACAGGCAAAGATGTCGATGTAAGTAGAAAAATGGTCTATATATATCTACTGGGTAATTGATTTAAACTTTTTCTCGAGTCGTGTAACTATACGTCACCATCTTTTGTATTTTAGGAAATGCGCAGACGGAGGAACGAAGTCACAGTGGAGTTGCGAAAAAACAAACGAGAGGAAACTCTCCAGAAACGTCGAAACGTACCGATCAGCGACTCCACAGACGAAGATGAGATCGAGAGGATGCCCGATATCCAACCGCTAGTGATCAACGCTAAATCCGATGACCCCGACATTCAACTTGCTGCAGTACAACAGTGTAGAAAACTGTTGTCGTCAGATAAGAACCCGCCGATCGATGACCTGATCGACGCTGGCATACTGCCAATATTAGTCCAGTGCCTATCCAGAGCTGATAATCCCAACCTGCAATTCGAAGCCGCCTGGGCATTGACAAACATCGCTTCAGGAACATCCACACAGACCAATAAAGTCGTCCATGCAGGTGCTGTGCCCCATTTCCTGCAGCTCTTGATGTCGCCCCACGAAAACGTGTGCGAGCAGGCCGTATGGGCCTTAGGTAACATAATTGGAGATGGACCTATGCTCAGGGACCTGGTGGTGGAACTTGGTGTAGTCAAGCCCCTTAAGCTTTATCAAACCCAATATCCCTATACCATTCTTACGTAATGTCACTTGGGTGATTGTGAACCTCTGCAGGAGTAAGGACCCACCTCCACCCGTTAAAACGATCCAGGAAATACTGCCAGCCCTCAATGTACTTATAACACACTCGGATGTTAATGTAAGTAATAGATTGTCATCATATTGGATGCATAAACAATTTTCTTATTTAGGCTATTGTAAAAATTTACATACAAATAAAAATATTATAGTCATACATGATGCTATTACACTTTCATGCATAGATTAGATAAGGCTTTGTCTTTTAAAATAATCTTAAGTTTAAATTCTTGGATATAGTACTGGCATAAGCAATGTTTGTTTTTGTAGATATACACAAATACTATTTCAAGGAATAAATCAAACAAAGTTTACTACATTCAACATCAGAATGTTAGAGAATCCTTACTTGAATGATAATAACTTCAAATCTGTAATGTTTCAGATCTTAGTGGACACAGTGTGGGCGATTAGTTATTTAACGGACGGAGGTAATGAACAAATACAAATGGTGATTGAGTCTGGCATTGTCCCGAAATTGATCCCGTTACTGTCACATAAGGAAATGAAGGCTCAGACGGCTGCTCTCAGGGCTGTAGGAAATATTGTGACTGGTACCGATGAACAAACACAGGTTGTGCTTAACTGTGATGCCTTATCCCACTTCCCCGCGTTGCTTTCACATTCGGTAAGATTTTCTTTTATACATTGTGTATATTTTTTTCTAAAGGATGGTGAAAATGTACGTGTTATGTACATTGTGATGTGTATGTCACTTGAAAATATTGTAAAAAATTGTCACAAGCAACTTTTAAAATACAGTCAACTCAATTATCTGCCGAATTACCGATACGCCCACTTTGCACTCAATAATTTAAGAAAACAGCATACAACTGTGTCTTTGTAACCCTGTCCAACATTCTGATTGCAGCTTTCTTGAATCTTTAATATTGTATTGGTTTTCACTTGATTATTACACTGCATATTTTACAATCCCATACAATCCTAAAACAAATAACTTAACACAATACAAAATACAAATACAAAAAAACCTGTTCTAAAGGATACCTTTGATTATAAGTGGGTTTGCACATATTTTATTTACAGAAGAATATATACATCAGCATGTGCTAATTTTATTTTCCATTATGTCTCACTAAGAAAATATTATTATTTATAATATACAATTATGTCATATTTATTGTGTAAAATAATGTCAAGGTCAATAATGTTATCACAATTATTATTTAACTATTCAATTTAATGGAAATGAAATACTTTTGTGCATCTTTATATGCACTAGTAATTTCTACTTAATTTTACTTTACAATTTATTTTGTTTGTTTTACCACACCAAGAATAGTAATAATAGTAATTGTTATGAATATTTTGTCTGATAAAAATGAGGATTTCATGAAACACATAATCCAATTTGTGTAAATTTACATGACAAAAATTTTATTAAACTGACTCAGATATGATAATTTAATTATTAGTATAACTGTAATAAAACCTTTACACCTTTTTATTGGCTTCTACTCTTGTAACTTATGTTTGTTTACTTATTAGTTTTGAATCCAGCCTCAAAAATGTGTGGTGTTGTTATCTGAGGGTCATAAAATTGATTAAACCAAATAATATTTACAGAAAGAGAAGATTTGCAAAGAGGCAGTCTGGTTCCTCTCGAATGTGACTGCGGGTAACAAGCAGCAAGTTCAAGCAGTTATTGATGCGGGTCTACTTCCAAAGATTGTTGAAAACCTCAGCAAGGGAGAGTTCCAGACGCAAAAGGAGGCCGCGTGGGCCGTCTCCAACCTGAGCATAAGCGGATCTAAGGCGCAGGTGGCTGCCCTGATCAACTGCGGAGTAATACCTCCATTGTGTAACTTACTCAGCTGCAAGGACACACAAGTTATCAGTGTAAGTATTTATTTACATTGAATCTTAATTATAAAACTTAATGAGTGATAAGAAAATTTCTTTTGTATACACAGAATTATGAAGGGATTTTATGCAGACTAATTTAAACTCTGATAGTAGGTAAACTATAGTTTAAAAAGATTAGAAAACAAATTCATGAAAGTGAAGTCCTAATATGGTCAAATTTTATAAGAGCCAGAAAAGTGAATGCGTGTTCTTATTGTTTCAATAACAATGTTCCTATAATAAAATAAAATTTAATAAAATTTTTCAATAGGAACAGTGTCCAAATATGTATTGATAATGCAATCTAAATATCCAATTAATAAAGCATCTTATATGAATAATTCTATAGTAAACTGCATCTCAATTATGCCAGTAGTTAGGCTTTGTGTTAGATTGGATATAAGTGGTGAGGTTTTAGTGATTTGTACAAGCAATATGTTAAGAGTCTATGATCCCTTCACTTTTGAACTTTATATAACCTGTGTAAATATGAACCTATAGATGGCACTAAAATAAAATTGAGTGTTATGGACTCTTCAAAGAGTCCATTGACCTCTTCTTTTCTAAAAAAACTTTATCATCCATAATTGATAGGAATTATTAAAGTTGAAGGCATGTTCAAAATGTTGTTCAGTCAAACTGGATCAATAAACAATAAGTGTCCAAGAGCTATGTTCAATATTTTACATATAGCATAGTTATTCACATCACACACATCATCAGCCTTTGTTAGTCCACTGCTGAAATAGGCCTCCCTAATACACCCTATTCATTAGAGGGTTTTGGGACCGTAACCCACCATGCTGGTCCAATGCGGTTGGTGGTGGACCGACTTTTTACATGCCCATTCGACGCTTGGATATTCTTACTTTACAGACAATTGGGTGATCGGCCCAAATTGCCTAACCAACTAGGAAACAACAATGAAAATTTGTTGCGTCCCAGAGGATTCGAACCCACGACCTCCGTTTTCTAAAGCACAGCCCATACCACTAGGCTACGGAGGCAGTTGCGTAGTTATTACTCGACTGCTATTATATTTACTTTGTTTACATTACATAATCATACATTCAAAGTTTTATTTTGGGCAAAATATAGAGCGAGGCTTTTTGGGACTTGGGGAAGACTTTCTGTTGTGTGTTTTATAATTTTTAACATTGTCATTACTCATTCAACTTGCCATACTATGACTAAGTAAATAATAATGCTTATTATCTAATCAGATTTTTGTTTACATTCGTGAAAACAGTTTTGGTGTTTCCTCTACAATGAACAGACAGTATGTTTAATGACGTCAATGTGCTAAACCATATTGTGTTAGCACTCGGTTCATTGCCCTCCGTTATACTTTTTCCTTTTGTTGTACACTTGTGTTTTCTGTTTATAAATAAATCTTGATTGTATTATTGAGACTAAACCGGACAGGTAGAACTAGTTTGGTGTATGGGAACATGTTTGCGCTCAAAGTTTATTACAGTTCGTAACATAGTTGATATTTAAAGAGGTTTGTTTAGCGTTTGGTACATGCATAGTAATATTGAAATATGTATGGAATTTATTTGTTTTTAATTCTTTCCGGCAAAGTCTAATTGTTTTAAAGGATTTTAATAGTTTTGTTATCAAGTGTAGCATTCGTAGAAATGTTAAAAGTTGGAGATTGTTTGCCATTCTTTTGGTATAGTTTAAAACCAACAAGTATCATTTGCTGTGTATTTCATGTTTATTTTGTAACATACCAGTTTTGTCTATTAATATGGCAATTTGTGTTAATTATTATTATACATATTTGTATATTTGTGGTGCATAGCCTGGCTGATTTCCATTCAGTTGTTTTTAGGATGAGAGAGTGATAAACATCCATACATTCTTAAAAACTTTATATTTATATTATAACTAGCCATTGCCTGTGACTTTTTCCGTGTGTTATTGCATGGTTTTTTTTTAATTTTCTGACAACTTGGTCTTAGTTACTCCCGTTACACCATCTATCTTCCAGTGTAGTCTTCCCAGTCCCGTGAAAATCGAGCAGCTCTTACAGAGATTGGCCAGAATAAACAGACTGAAAGATTTTTTTCAAAATGTTGTTTTGTTATATGTATTGGTTATATATGACAACATTATCGTTTAAAATAGTTATTTTGAAGTTACTTTTCCTTTTCTTATTAAGGGACTTTTAATAACCATATTGAATGTTCATATTTTAGGTTGTTCTGGATGGACTGAGCAACATGCTGAAGATGTCTGCGGAGAATGTGGAGCAAGTGGCCAGTATGATTGAGGAGTGCGGAGGCATTGACAAGATTGAGCAGCTGCAGGCCACGAGAAGATGGAGATTTACAAGATGGCCTATGATATTATAGAGCAATACTTTGCTGGGGAGGTGTGTATACTTTAATTTACCTACTTCCCGAAAGTAAAAGGTACTCCATTCAGAGTGCACGTTTTTTTAATATAAATGTTACCTTCTTCCTGATGATCCAATTTGATTTTATCAATTCAATCATTCTTCTAGAGTGGTCATGTGGTCCACTTTTTTCATAATTTTGTGATTAATAGCTTAGTAAGAATTTGGAATATAAAACCAAGTTAAAATAATAGCAACTGATGATTAAGTTGCAATGTTGTATTGCCATGTCAGCTGAGAAACTAGAATGGCATTAACGTGGCGTTGTTTCATGACATTGTTATTAGTTGATTAACACTATAATAGACATTGTGGTGACAATTTATCAATAAGAATTCCAGATGTATGCTGCTACTTTTGTGTGATAAATGATTCACTATTGTGTGTTGCCCTTGGCTCGTGACTAAACATTTTCATGGGGAGATACCACAGCAAAATGGGACCCGTAGACTGAATATGATGGGCTGGACTAAAGAGGGTTTTCGTTGATTCGCAGGAGGAGGACGCGACGCTGGCGCCCGCCGCGGCGGAGGCGGGCTTCCAGTTCGAGCCGGCGGGAGGCGCCCCGCAGGCGGGCTTCCGCTTCTGAGCCACGCAGCTTCTCTCGTTATAGACAACGTTGTAACTTAATAAGGATGTTATACACATAACATAGTATTTATGTTTCGGATTTTTTAACCACCACCCCCCATCCCCTTATCCCCCTATCCCTAACCACCTCCCCCATTCGAGCATGACGGGGATCGGGAACATCGTATGGAGTTTCGTTCCGACGCGGAAACATTTGTAAACTATATTATAATGATAATAATAAATCTGTCCAATACGAAATGGTGTTTTATTGATTTCTTTACAAACATTTGTATGTTAGTGCGCTCTAGTGTAGATCAACGGGAGGCAGTCGTAGCTGTTGCCTTCAGTCGGTGGCTTCTTCAGCGGCTTTCTTGTGGTCTGGAATATAAATGCATAAAGTAAATTAAACACAGCTTAAAATTGATAACCCCAATTCACGGCACATTTGCCATCAATCTAAGATGATGTAATTTTATGATCCTAAAATGTCTATATTTAGATACATGACCTATAATTTTATCATTGATTGACAAAACTAACAAAATAATATTTACTACTTTATAAGTCGATGGGTGATTCATGAATAAAAAATAAAAATCACAAATGATTAGATTATTTACTTCATTGAAACATTAGGTACTCAAAAAAGTTTAGACTCCTAAAATTACTCACATCCTTTTTATGCTCGCACGCGTAGCACTTGACATTGTTATGAGTTTGCTCCATGGAATTACTTATCGATGAGCGCGCAGTCAGCTTTCGGTTCAATAATTTCACATCATAGAATTGGCCCACTTTACGTTGAAAACTATCAACAATGAAATATTACCTGAAGTTAGTATATATAATCATTGTTTTATAGATTATTTAAGACTTTTTGGCCTATGAAAATTTGCCACGGACGTGACCATAGCAAAGTTTATTATATATGTATGATATTTTGAGATGAGACCATTCTTTTGTTAATATTAATACTGGTTTGGTTAAGTTCAAAGTGCTTATTTATCTTGCGCTCCCTCACTTAACTCTTAAATTTTCATTGCTGACACTATCAGTTACAAGTGGCAAGGACATCACACTTAAATTAAATTTAAACCGAAAATTGTTTTACGAACTCTATATCTGTTTTGCATTTAAGTTCTTAACTATTTGACTTGTCATACATATATGATAAACGCTCTTAACAGAAAGCAAAATTTAACGTTAGGTTCTCGGTAGATGTACAAGATAAGCGGGAAGCAATACTTTACAGCATAAAAAAATGAAACAACAAAAGAATCTTCCGGTTTAAAGAAACCCAGCTAGTGTAATGACTGGATAAACGAGAATAATGTCTAATTTATTTACACTTGACTTCTGATGGAGTACGCTTACTATCAGATCAGCTAGTTTCATAACATATAACTAGTGTGAACCTTACAATACATGGGAATTGTTATACGGATGCTTTAATAAAACGTTCGAATTTGAACAACTTACTTTGGCAACGGCACTTGCCAGTGATTGTCCAGTCGGTTGAGTGCCATCACCGCCCCCAAACGTTGTAGCAAACTGAAGTTATCTCGTTGCACTTTGGCAGCGCGTTCGTGCTCTCTTTGCAGCTTCTTTAGCTTGAGAGCAACGTGTGGTCGTTCAGCTGGTGCTTTAGCATCAACAGCCGGTTGGGCTGTTAATACCTTAACGTGGGAGAGCAAATTTAGATCAGAACACTTTTTCAGCTTATAGACTAATTAAATGATATTAATTTCATGCGTTGAAATTTACAATACTTAAATTTCTTAGAATGCTTTTGTGCTTAAAACGTATTTTGTATATACTAATTTTACCACAAATTCAAATGTAATACTAGGACGGTGCGGATTGCGTTCGTAATTTCGTTAATAAAGCTAATAAAATGTTGACTCGTGCAGTAAATGTTTATAAATTAATATCAAAACATATACAAATTATATTAAGGAAATGTTATATCTTGAAATTTAATATCATCAAAATTAAGGAATGAACTTCTACGTGCATCTACGGTAACAGACGTGGCTATTACTATTCTCTTAATGTTACAGTCTAAAATAGTAAAATAATTCAAGTTAACGATTAGGTGCCTCTCTTACTTTACTCCTGTGATCTTTAAACCGGCGATCCTCCCACGGCTGTATAAGCAGTTTATCTCTGCGGGATAGCATTGCTTAAAAACAATTACTTCGTTGCTGTATACAAACTGTTGGAAGCGTGTTATTTGATCGATGTGTATGATGCTAGGAAACGTATCGTGGTAATGTCCATAATCCTTTGTACACACGATTGTTAATAAATATTAGTCTCTACTGAAATATTGTTTTAAAAGAAAATTATTTCATGTGCCACATCTACAAAAATTTAATATTAATATTCAAAAATGCATACGATTTTCAGTTCCTATTTAAACCATCGAATTTAGAGGTTGTACATCAGACCTTTGGAGTTGTAAGTAAATAATAGCCTCTCGGATAGTTCTGTTAACAGTCTGTGGTTAAGCAGAAAATAACCTTAATGCCGACTCCGGGCACCGAAAAATCGGCCTCAATACGTACGTTTACGTATGTTATTTGAGATTTTAAAATACGTGTAAGACGTTTTTCAAAAAAGAAAATTATTACACAAATAATAGATGAATTGAATTTAGTAAATTATTAATTAAACGACCAATTCATAGAACTCAATTATTTCTATTGATCTATCTTAATAAAATAAAAGGTGTTTTTTATGTTTAATTTTGCCGCCCTGGGCACTTGCTCCGATTGCCAATAGTGTAAATCCACCGTTGGTCATGACTCCATGTGTAGATGAACAGGCTTATATTCGAGAATTCAATTTACGTAAAAATCATAACAATAAAGATAGAAAGGAACATGTTTAAAATGTAGGATTCAATTTAAGGGCACTAAAATAAAACACATCTTGCAAATTAATAAATAAATTATATTGTTAAATATTACACTGCACTTACAACGGTATCATATCATGTTCGTTACATCTGATAATATACACGGAAACGTACAAACACAAAACAATACAAAAAAAATTGCTATATAGAATTTGAGCAATATAAAAATAAAAAAAATCCGAATCACTCTAACAATCTATTACACTAAGTTAATGCATTCGTCACGTAATCAGCTCGCTGAGTTTTGGTAATGGGGCACTTTGGTACCAAAGGGATCGCAACAATTGCATCGTGTATATTCGCAAAATGTAGGAATGTTACGCAGCTTTCTAGTTTTGGCAATGTTCAATATAAATACAATAGTAAAGCTATACCGTTTAACCGTACGTCCAATGTTGATCGTTATAAATGCTTTGCAAGACGTTTACATTGAGTTACCAAATTTAAACATTCGGACTCATCCCTCCCTAGCATCTTAGACATCCTTCGGGTGGTTTTGTGCATACAAATGTTATCAACTAATCATCATAAAACGAGAGACGTCCAAGAAACCTAAGCATTGTCTCGCAACGTTGAGAAACGACGGAGCTCGTAAACATCGCGTCGAGACGAGTGTCGTACTAAAATGTCACTAATAAACACTACGTTACGGTCGATTTTGCCTCGCATTTAACCCTAATTACACAATACCGAGTATAAAACGTATTAAATACATCGAAAACCCACGGGGCCCCACCGACGGGATGTCCGCCGGCTTCTGTCGTCGCACGTCCGGGGAGCCGGTGGTGTATCGCGAATATCAAAATTATCACATGTAAATCAACTGTTCGGGGCGGAGGAGTGACCCCTGAGGCACGCCGTTGTATAAACTGGAACCTATATCGCGCACTAATCTCTGTCTTCTTGTTTCTTCATAGAACATGTAGTACACATTCGCTTATCTAGAGCGTAACCAACACACGTGGCTATAAATTTACAAACCGGCGTTTGGAGTAATCAGAAACTTGACTAAGCATCGTCAAGTCTGATTAGTCGACGATACGATCCAGCATAACATTAGGTCATACGGCAATCGGTGCATCGGGTCACCCCACCGTTGATGGGAAAGGGGGGCGTGCATAGAAAAATAAATTGTACCCATTATCACTCGACCTCCACACTTAAGGTGCCGCTAATCGCAAAGGCAGAATATTCAGACGGTTCAAAATGCTTAAGGAAAACCCGAAACGCACTCCCCGACGGACGAATCGAGAATCTATCTACACGTACCGCTAAATTATCGTTACATCTAAATTAAATTACAAAAAAGGAGGACAAACAAAATACTGGAAACGTATCCGGATGCTAATCGTGTTCATTTATTTATATATGTATATTTTATATTTATATAACTAGAATTAATCTAGCGGATGATATAGAATACAATGCGTCGAACGACTGTTGAGCTGCCACGTTATGTTCACAACACATTCGATATAAGTCAAAGGAAACACAAACACACTGTATACAACTAAAATTACTGCTGTATACTTTAATATAGTATATGTAGTCCATTCGCGCAGTCTAAGTGTTTATGTGCTGCGTATAAGTTATATATTAGAGGGATTTGGCTTAAACTGTATGCCGTGGGTTGCGCTTAGAACGCGCGAAGGGAGGATAGGATGAGAAGCGAAGCATTTGTGATGTCGGCGTATTGACTAGCGACAGTCACGTCAGCGGGAGATGGCCGCACGGGCTCGTTCCAATTCAATCGATGAACGATGCGGCAACCAACACGTAAAACATAACCAGAAATACAACATATCCACAAGTTAAACATACAAATCGAAAATTGTTTGTACTGGAACAAAATAAAATCTCGAATTTACACAGACAAAGTAACCCATGGCAACGCAGTGGTATCGTACGTTGTCTACATCAAAGTCCACGTCAAATTTTGCTATGGTATCATCAAACAAGTCGTCTCAAGATTAAGGATCGCGTAAAATAATAAATCAATTCAGGATACAGCACACAAACATGCCCCAAAAACATTGGAAACAATAAATCAGTGTAAACATAAAGAAATGGCACATCGAAAGTAAAAAAAAAAGACCCGCATTCACCGCGAACGCGTACAAGGGCATCTAATTCGTTGTCTGGCCTATAGGACCCGAATGCGGTGTTCGACCTTCCCGGGAGGTGACTTAAATACCTACCTAGCCCAACATCACAAACTATATTTAATCGTGTCGCGTGCAAAGCCATTTCTCTCGTAACTATAGTTCAGCCAATTGACTCGGAATAAATGACCACAAAGTCTATAGTCAAACAATAATGACGTCACAAGCGAACGCGTTCCCATTGGTGGACCGCGGCCATTTTGAATCCCCACGCGATGTTCGACCAATGAGATTGCTCGATTTTTTGGCGCCAATCAAGTTTGAAATTAGACTTTGTTTAGGAAGATTCCATTGTATTTGGCTAATGTATATGTAAAGATAGTAAAAATCCATTATCCTTATTCCATCCACGAATCTCGTGTCCAATTACGCTAATGCCATAGGCGACTTAACAATATGATATAGAGACGACCAAAACTGTAGCCACGCTTTTATACCACCCATTTTGTAAGCCCCACCATTAAACCTTAATGTATATTTCGCCACAAATTATTGCTTAGTTATCTATCACTTAAGGTCGATCCATTGCTTCCAACTAAAGTGCTAGAAATTTCAAATAATCATTAAGTTACACGAATCTGCACTAACCAAAATAGTGAACATGATTTCTTTGTTAAGGCTAAGGCAAACATAGGGAATTGTATAAACTTTTAAATGTTTCAAAATTATACCATAAATATATGATTACGAAAGATGATTAATCACAAATATATAACACAAAGATAAAAAGGATGTGAACCCTAAATAAAATAAAGAAAATTTTTACAAATGGCGACATTTAAAGTTTACAATCTACCTATTTATATTACATTCATACCTTTATCATGTTTTTAGAGTCTTCGCAAAATATATGGCATTCTGTGAGCGGAGTTAACCATTTTCTTTGTTCATGTCCATTCATTTCTTTGCTTGCGTAAATTTAATCACTTAAGTCGCTATTTTTCTCATTGATATTATAATCTTCGACCAAATGTATCAAGATCCTTTCTCTAAGGAAACAATTATTATTTTGTACTTGTGTTAAAAAAAATTAAATTACAAAAACTAATTTTAAATTTGTTACTTGTTATTTCCAATACAAAACATTATCTTAGGCCTGCATTTCACAATGCTGTCCAAAAAATTCATATCAAAATTCCACAAGTAAAACTCTATTAACAAATAGCACAAGTTTTTGCACAATGTCATTCCATATCACTATACGTTCACATTTAATAAAATGACTCACATATAAAACATTAAATTCTCACGTCTTAATATGTTCCATAACTTAACTAAACATCCCACTAAAGGCTGGTAATTTTCATACAAAACCAAATTTCTATATAGTTAAAAGCTACAAAGGCATTCTTTATAACGTCACATTAAACAAACCACTGCTTATCAGCTAACAGTCAAAAAAGATCTTTCATAAATAAACATGCTCGATAGAGCCACTGGCTTCATGAGGGGAAGGTCTATAACTTTATCAAATATGGTCGCCACTGTGAGAATGGTCATGCAGATCACAGACTCGATCATTATAGCCGTGGAGATCTCGGACTTGGTCGTGAGCTCGGTCCTGGCGGTCGAAGCGGTCGTAAGCTTGGCCGTGGTCGTGGTGGTGGTGGTGGTGGTGGTGGCGGTGGTGGGCGTGGTGGTGGCGGCGTCGCGCGGCGAGATTCAGCAGTGGTGCGGCGGGCGCGGCAGCGGGCGCACCAGGTAGAGCTTCTCGCCCTGCTTGTTGGTGTAGATGGGCGCGCGCTGGTAGTGCGCCACGAGCTGCTCCAGCGTGGGGAACTTCCTCTGGCCGATGCAGTACAGGCTGCCCTCCACGTGCACGCGGAAGTGCTTGTTGCGCCCCGGCGCCTTCAGCGACACCGAGTAGTCGCCCACCTGCAAGGACATGGAGGTCTGTCGGTGAGTGAACGATATCGAATCCCGTTCAGATGGACTCATGAAATGAAACCGACATTGGTCTCCGAGTCGCGGATGAGGAAGTCGCCGTCGTGGCCGTGCTGGTCGAGCAGCGCGTCGCAGTGCATGCGCGTGATGGCGCCGAAGTACCAGGCGCGGCCCAGCGGCGCCGCCAGCGCGCCCCCGCCGCCCGCGCCGCCGCGCCCGCCCTCCGACGCCTCGCTGCGAACAGGGCAGTTATAAGCTAATCATATTACTTAGTGTCGCGAACAACTCTGTGGTCATTGGTCGAATAACATTTGGCGGCCGAGTCAAAGCGGTTGGGAGATTGGACGCTATTAGAAGTTGACGACGACTCTGCTCATGTGAAAAGTTATATTTGAATCCGTAACATTAATATAGAATAATACCAAATAGATTACGCGACATGTTTTACGCCCTCACTCGAGTGACGTTCGGAAGGGACATAATGACATGCAATAATTGAACCCGGAACTAAGCACATTCTCTCCTCTATACGAGCGCCGTGTTGATCGACTGAGACCCCTTTATCTCCTCCATGCGAGGATCGTGTAAAATCCAACAGGACATTGCCATACGACACTTTCTTTCCCATATACGTGTTGTGTAAAAAGTTCATAGCAAAAATGAAAGGTAGCAACACCAGTACGGCTGCGCGAAGCAGTCGGCACTGACACGGCCCCAACCGTCGATAGAGAGATGTACGCACCAGTAGGGCTGCGCCAGGTAGTCGGCCAGCTCCTGCAGGTAGTTGCGCGGCACGAGGCCGAGCTGGCCGCGCGAGTCGCGCGCGCGGAACCACTCGGGGTCGGAGGGAGGCCGCTCCACGATCTCCAGCCGGTCGCCCTTCTCGAACGACAGCTCCGCCTCGTTGTTCGACGTGAACGAGTACAGCGCCACCTACCGATCATTACGTAGGAGAAATGAAGCACTTATAGATTATTTTGTAAATTATTCTCCTTCGGGAAAGCTAAGTTCAATAAATGATTGAAATTGTCATATCCATTAGTATGAAACTTTATTGTGAACTTTAGTGCAACATGCATATTATTATTTTATTATAAATAGATGAATACTGATGCCATTCAAGAAAGCGCGGTGAACACAAACTTTTCCGAAAAATTACGAAGGAAAATCTTTTCTCACTATATCTATAATCGTAATTGAATGCTTAAACGTGTTTGGTCCCTACTTATAAAACGTCCAGGGTAGTAACAAGGCACTGCTCTTTTTCGCCACACAATTTAAACACCTTTGTTTTAGTATTGAATTAAATATCTTCTCAAATAAAGATTATGGATTCATACATTTTTTAATAATTTTGTAACATTAAAACACAGAAAATTTTAAGCGCTCATTTTATTACTGATATTTAATAGATTTATGATAATGTTTATGCGTTTTTCAGACAGAAAACAAGAAATATTTTTTAGTTAGTTAGTACTACACTGAACGAGTAAACTCACCACAATGTCGAGAACGTTCTCTGCCATTGCGTACGTGTGCACGGGATCCTCATTGTCACCCTCTTCACTTGTGTAGTTTGAAGGAAACCTGAAATTTAATAAAACTCAAATAAGAATATATTCGTACAAAAAACACGCAAACCCTATTGAATCGGACCAATGGTTATTTCCGCTGGCTATTTTATGATCAAGTCTCACGACAACAACACAACGAAGAACAATAAACTCTTCTATGGGACAATTTACAAGCTTTTACGACAAAATCACAGAAAACGGTTAGCTTTCGTCTGTAACTAAAGGAGTGTTTGCAAAGTTAGTTAAAAGCATATTATTTCTTACTACCTTAATGATAGTGAGAGAAATGCGGTGCGCTGTTCTACTTTCAATTTAATAAAGAATTTATTATAAATAGAAAAATTATTTAATCCCGCTGAGTTTCTTAAGCCGGTTCATTCCAAGTCAAGCTTGGCTTCCATTTCCGACTCGGTGGTGGAGTAATTGGAAACTAATAAGATTTAAATGCTTCTTCATTTTTGAATAAAGACATTTGACTTTGACAGTTCTTTTAAACTTAATACCATGTAAATGTTCTGCTTAACTCACAACAGTCAAGTAGGGATCATAACCAATATTATACTTAAAAATAACAATACTAAAACATTTAGTAAAAAGAACAAAAAGACACTCGACAAACATAACAGATATACTAAACACCTATTACACAATTTCGCCTATGCGACTGCGATGGTCGCTACGAGGCTTCGACTCGAGAACCTCTTTTTCCTACGGTTCTACGAAGTATATGACCCAATGCCACTTCAGCTTGCTAACTCTGCGAGCGATGTCGGATAAGAGAATCATTTTAAAGACATTTTATTCGATAACGTGTAGACTCAAGCATATGAAACAATTAACCCGCTTGGAGCAGTGGTAATGGTGTGGGTTTGATTACCAATACGTAAAAAATATTGTGTGATTAGTATTTTTCCCGCGTCTGGGTGTTTGTGTTTACATTAAATGTATATATTACAAAAGAAAGTCTAAATCTTTATCAGTAGTCTAGTTTCCACGGTAAAGCTTTGCTTAGTTTGGGTCGAATGACGTAGCAACCGCTCACCATCCCGTGTGGCCCTGGTACTGTCCGCGCCACCAGCCGTCGTTGCTCTTCTCCAGGATGAGGATCCTGGTGCCCTTGGTGAGCGACAGCTCGTCCGGCTGCTGCGCCTGGTAGTTGTACTTGACCACCGCCGTGCCCAGCGCCTCCGTGGGCTCCGCCCTGCGGCCCGCCGCGCCCGCGCTGCCCGCGCCGCCCGCCACCGGCGACTCGGGCGCGCCGCGCACCGGCGAGCTGTTGGACGGCAGCGTCTTCGAGCCGGAGCCCTTTTTCACCTTTTTCTTTATGCTGCAGTAGAGGGTTATGTAGTCGTTATAAGGACTTTATAAACAAGACTTAAATTAAGGACTTTATAAACAAGACTTAAATCTAGTCACGTTTACGTTTTTCCATGCGAGGTAATGGCAAGTTTAGGTGTACGTGGACAACTTTTGCGTAAAGTTGTGCGACAGTAATACGATATTTTGAGATTCGCGCTAAGATCTTTAGTGAACAAAGGAATAATTCTCAAATCGACATAAATTTTGCACGTATTAGACTGCTATTAAGCGTTTTTTTACCAAAGCTATGCGTAAACTTTCTATAGCACTACATCGTACATACATCTCTCTCTGATAGTCCACTGCCGGATATAGGGCTCCCCTAATACACTCCTATACATAAAAGAGTTTGGACCGTATCCACCACGCTGGTCCAGTGCGGGTTGGTGGGTGGACCGACTTTTGAGACAATTGGGTGATCGGCCCAAATTGCCCTAACCAACTAGGAAACAACAATGAAAATTTGTTGATTCCCCGCAGATTTCGAACCCACGTCCTCCGGTATCTAAAGCACACGCCCATACCACTGAACTACGGAGGCATTGCGCTATGAGGATAAAATGGGAGGAAGATTAAGAATAAGACTTAAAATCTCAATAAGTAATGTAACCCATAGCATGCGTCATGCATATGCAACGTTACTGTAAATTGATTACCACCAAGATGTCAATCACTGAGTGACAGTCGACAAAACATCGCCATACGTACGACGTTACTTCGTTACTTATATCTTTACTATGGGTTACATAATTTACTTTAATACCAAGTCAATTTGTCTGTACTATAGACATTAGACTAGTTACGTCCCGACTTTTCCCTTCACCGGCAAGCGGGTTACAAATCGAAAACAGCATCGGTGTTCTCATTTACTCGTTATTATAAAAAAAAACCCGGAAAACTAATCACACCTTGTCACAGAGCTTAAATACGTAATAACTAAATCAAAATTTAAAAAATTACAAAATATTACTGTACATGGATACATCAGAAAAATGAATTAAGACACGTTTAGACATTTATTAAAAAAAGGGTGCGTTCGCAGCTGATCGATGTCTCCCCTTGATTATTATTAGGTCCATCCATGTTAGTATTGAATCAAATCCGACGGATGTAACCTTATATAAGCGGTCTAATGGTTTCGGTTCTCGTTTACGACGCAATATCGTGGGTTCGAATCTTTAGGGGAAAAGACAGTATATTTATAACCTTCCTTTTATTTAAAATTTATAGTTCAACAAAATAAACAGCTCTTAGATAATTAACATACAGAAATAAAAACATTATTTTATCCACTTATTATAGAGAACAGATCGTGAGTATAACTATTAATATATCTTTAAATATTTTCTAGTAAGTTAAACGCTCCATCGAATGTAGTTAACCAATTGGGTTGTAGAGTTTAGGTGCCAGTCGCTCAATACAAGCCTTATTGTCCAAGTAAATCTGGATGGATTAAAAGTCCTTATGATAAATTAGGAAAATGGCTAGAAGAGAAAAAGATTGTTTTTAGTTGGTTAGGCCAATATGTCCTAAATATTAAAATAAAGGTCTTGCTACTAGGCCATAAAATCTTAATAAAAAATCGCCTGATCATTCAATAGCATAATGGATACTCAAGGCCGTCTTTGCAATCGTTACATGATGTCAGTGACTATAATTTCTGTTCGGTCTTAGCCGGAATAAAATTTGGCAAATTGATAACGCGGTTGCCTTTTAAATGACTGTGCGTAGTAGACAATAAGAACCTAATTTTTATTAGGTAATTCAATAAAATTACTTTACGGATGAATGTCACGGGGTAGACCACGGGCGCTGGAAAGTGTTCGAAACGTCGGTAATTTAAAATGTAAAATAAACGCGATAAAATCCGTAAAGTCATTTTATTTAATAATTTTATAATATTCGCGCAAGCAATAGAAATAATTATAGGTAATTCAATTCCGACTTATCTTAGGCCGTTTAAACCATCAGCCTATATTGCCGTAACAACTTGTAAGGAAAAAGTTAGTTTTACTTACAAAATTCCTGAACAAAACAAAAGTTAAACACCCTCAAGTTACTTGATGACCTAATCTCAGGACACGGCCAGCTTGATATAAACATTCATTCAGCGTAAGTTGGAATAAAGAAGTAGTTGTAATATTCAGCTCAGACCTAATATTTAAGTGCATCAATTTTACATACATAACTGAATGTCTAAAACTAGACATTAGTCTAGTTCTAGAAAGGTATTGAAACTAAGTAGACTCTAAGACTAGACATTACTCCGCTGTTTGCAATGTCAATTTATCATCATCATCATCTCATCATCAGCCTGTGATAGTCCACTACAGGACATAGGCCTCCCCGCATGCACGCCTTCTCTATTAGGGGGCTTTAGGACCGTATCCCACCACGATGGTCCAGTGCGGGTTGGTGGGTCCACCGACTTTTTACATACCCATCCGACGCATGGATCATATTACTTTTCAGACAATTGGGTGATCGGCCCAAATTGCCCTAACCAACTATGAAACAACAATGAAAATGTGTTGAGTCCCCGCAAGATTCGAATCTACAACCTCCAGTTTCTAAAGCACACGCCCATACAACTAGGCTACGGAATGTTAATTCACTAATAAGAAACTGACATTTTACTGGACGATTGCATATGGTATATTCGCCCTCTATATAAGCAAACATTGAATTCGGACAGAAAAACGTGCACGGGCAGACTTGCGCTCCTTTGTTGAATAAAGTGACGTCATTTCGAGGAGGCGAATCCCTTTGTGCGGGCGGCAACGCTAAATTCAGCTCAAAAAATCCGAGGCATAATCTAAAATGTTTATATAGACCTAACAGTTGTTCCGCTTTATACATTTTTACACTTATTTGTCAAGCCTTTAATAGCTCTCTATGAAGTGGATAAATATACTGTATTATAAAGTGGAAACTTGAAATTGTAGCTGATATAAAAATCGTAAATTTGTTCCATAGTAATTTTTTTGGGAAAAACCAGGTTTTGTTGTGAAAAGTCGAAATTTGACATACACCATAATGTTTATATTTAGAAAAATCTTCGTTGAATCTAGATGAAAATGTACATTTAGTGAACCTGAACAAAAGTCAGAGTGCATAAAACGTCTATAACAAACTGTATCTGTGTAAACTCAAATTCACTATCTGTTTTTTAGAATGTATCAAATTTATATAGTCTGAAACACTATATTTATCAAGAGTTTAAACTAAAGTTTTACTTTATTAGGCCTTAATCGTATCAGATTCTTTATTCCAATGCACCTTCAAGTCCTGCCTGGACAAAGGTATAAAACAAAACAGTCAATTTAATCCCTTTCAAATGAAGACAACGATTCGATCGAGCCGCTCTGAATTTTAAACAGTAACGCCGTAGAGCAATTCGAACAAGACGTTCAGAAGAACCGTTACGTATTAATAGTACGCTATTGACACTAACGCGCGTCTGTTGTTTCTTTGGAATGTACCAATATCCTTTCGTGCAAGAATTTGTCACTCAATATCTAATTCTATGATGTCCGCAAAGTAAAAAAATAAATGTATTTATTTAACGAATCAACTTTTAATAACTACTTTACATAAAAAAGAAACAAAGAAATTAGCGAAAATCGGCCACAACACAAATATTTTTTTATTTAAAAATTATTACAACAGTGGATGTTATCCGCGACTTCGTCGACGTAAAAAGTAAGGTGTATTATGTATATAATTAAATGCGAAGTTTCATTGCTTTATATTTAACAATGACGATTTTCCATTTTGACTTTAATACCCCATTACAACACCTATATCATCCGCGTACAGTTTGAAATTACAAAATTGCCAATACTAACACATAGGGCTTAATTGAAATTGAGGAATTTCGATATAAACTTTCATTCACCATTTCAAGCTTTTCAACCACTTTTATCGCACAAAAACTAATAGCCTAAGACCTTTCTAAGAATCTCTTCTACGAATGTACTAAATTACATCAAAATAGTTGCAATTGTTTACATAATCAGGTGGTAGTACTTCCGGATTTATATTATAGTATTTGTGCATGACCCACCTGTCGAACAGCGAGGGCTTCTCCTTCTTGACGTAATTGCTGGGCACGTAGCCCGACTGGCTGCGCGCGTTCTGCACCCGCCACCAGTGCTTCGAGTCGTCCAGCAGCAAGTAGCGCTCGTTCTTCCGCAGGTCCAACTCCTGGGCGCCCTGGGCCGCGTAGTCGTACTTGGCGACCACATAGCACACGTCGTCCTGGCACACATATAAGTAGGTATTGGGTTCGAAACTATAAGCCTTTTGAAGTATACAACATGATTTTTCGTTCAGTACAAGGCTTATACTGGACGAAGAATACAAGCCAACAAGAGTCAATTCCAAATATAGTATACAAAAATGACACAGTTTCAAGCATTTACAAGCGTTATTTCTTGCACAAATGTCCCAGCGAAAATATGGTGTGGATTTTAATTGCGTTTTGAGACAAAAGTTAACCTAGTTTTAAAATCGGTTTACTGGAATATGTTAGCTATTTTCATAATACTTTCTTGTGTTTACGCGAATGCTAAATATGATTCAATAAAAGACTTTTTAGGATCCATATTCTGGCCGTGACCATGGATCCTGTAATGTGTCTGAAGCGTCGGAAAATTGCAATCCAAATTTAACGCGATATAATCCGTAAAGTTTCTTATTAAATCACGCTTTTATAAACTTAATATCTAACCAAAGGAAAACGACAAAACAAATGGTCGTTTTCCTTTTTACATGGCATGGACTGGGGTGCTATGGCCGTGGCGTTCACTTCTGTCGGAAGCAATAGTCTTGCGCATTAAGATTACGACACAAGTTTGCTCGTTGCTACATAGATTTTAAGACCACTTTTTATAGTATAGAAATAGATGTACAATGTTTAAAGACAAATCAGTAAAAAGTATTGTTCCTTAATGTCCAGTATCATCTGCGTGGTGATGATAATATGTGATAATTATTAATGTACACTTGTACAATAATTGTTGTGATAAAATCCGTAAAGTCTTATATTAAATCATGTCTAGTATTTGCGTAAACACAAGAGAGTATTTATTAAAGTGATTTTACTGTATACTTCGCCTGTTGATTTTGTAATTCCCAATTTCATCGGACGCATATGACTGATAGTATTTCAAAAAGATAATTGTTTAACAACAAACTATTTGTCCATTATAGTCGCTAGGTAGGTGTGGCAGAAATAAGGCATAAAATTATCACGTACGATTGTAACAAAAATAAGATTTATATTATAGATACATAATTTACAATGACCCGAGGTAAGCATGTCACGAATATTCGCTACTATTCGGTATTCTGCCACTTTTAGAGTAATAAGAAAGACATCATATTACTTAAGATTTTATGTAGTCATTATTAATTTACAATACCTAAATAAGAAAATTAGATCAGTGGTAAGTTATGATGAACAAAAAGCTTCAAAAAGTAAATCCCATTATAAAAACGCCACTCCTAGGAGAAGAAAGATATACTCTAGCGAATGGTTGTTATGATCGGTTGCGTCTTGTTTTTTACTTGGTTATTTGCTCGACGAGCATTTATGCCGAATGTACGGCACTTCGGCCGATATTTTTGCCGAATATTCGGTATTCGCCGAAATCTGTATTCGTGGCAAGTCCAATCAGGAGTAATGAACGCTAAAAATATGTAGACCTCACAGTTGGAGGTCTGACACCGCGCATTGGTTAACATTTTACTGTTGAAACCAATTGACTTAACATTATGAGATTTACTTTTTCAAAATTGATGTCTCACTTCACTACGATATAGAAATATTACGTATAAAATTAGTAAAACCCGGGAGAATTTCATATAGGTACCACCATTGTGACAGCAAAGGTTGAAATGCTGATAAACTTTTAATGTTTATTTAGTGTACGCTTTCAAATACATTCACATAAATAGGTGGTAGGTCCCATTTTTACTAGGGACCGTCTGGGGCGGTATCTCCGCGGTCTGCCGCGTAGCAATAATATGAAACCAATACTGTGTCCCGATTTGAAGGGCACCGTAAAAGCGTATTCACTGGGTAGGTAAACGAGCCGTAACAACTTTGTCTCACGGTTGGCAGCGCATTGGTTATACCCCAGGTATTGCCATTGTCCCTGGGCGTCGGTAACCACTTTCTATCAGGTGACCCGACTGCTCGTCTGCCTTCGTTTGTACTAAAAAAAAGCTAATCTTGATACAGTTTTCTTTAGAATTATCGTTTGAGGCAACTATTTCACCGTTGCTAGCTGATAAAAATATAAATCACCCACACCTCTGTGGACTGGTCTAAGATGTAAGCTTGTGCGCGTATATGCTTCGAGTCGAGTGGTCTAAGCCTTAGAAGATGACTAGGCTTCAGCGCACTGGCTCGAAAGTGGGGGCTTAAGCACTTATTGGCCGTGCTAAGCCACAAGTGTCTGGAGGATCAATTGCAGGAGTGTCGGCTGGAAGCGAAACCGGTTGCTATTGGAAACGATTAGGTTAAATGAGCAACAAATTTTAAAAGTATGCGTGTTTTTATGTACACGATGAGAAGTTATACTTCTTTGGCGTAATAAGGTACTTTTTTTCTAACTTTATCTTTCGCCTTACGTTTACGTTTGTCGAAATATATATTGTGAACAGTTGACTATAGCCAACTTCAGGGTGTTGGTTTTTCGTGATCGCGTACCCACGCTTTGTAAAGACTGACTCTAATAATTATTCCCTAAAGTGGTAAAAGATAATAAATATAACTACAAAACCATTATTTCTAAAGCATTTCATAAGTCATTATGGCGTATGACATGGACAGCGATTATAGTCACAATGTAAAGGTTACAATTTTCGCTATATGCCCTTTAATTGACTTGTATAAAAAAACAAACACGAATAACTTATACGTTTGTTATTTTATCTACTTATTGCTTACATTATAATAATAGCCAACATTGCTTACTATTATATTTAAGCAATATTGACTACTATTTGTATTCTATATAGAGCTGAATAAAATCTTGATAGATCGTAAAAAGTATAGAGTCGTAGACAACATATCACTATAGCATCATCATCATCACTATAGCTTAGCCAGATTTGATTATTGGGAAACTGTCAGTTAATGATTGACATATTGTCAATTGACCAATAACAGCGCTAGACGTATGACACAACTCCGTTGACGTTGGTTACTTTGTTTTCAACTCTTCTAAGCTTAAATTGGCGGGACTAAAAACAAAAAAGTCGAGTGATTTAAAAGACTCAGTTTGAAACAATTTGATATCAACTATATTACTAATTCAAAAGGATTATATATATATATAACTCCTATCACATCTAGAGATATATAGATATTCACTTCGTCGTTTTAACACGGTAACTCACACCCTAAACACTCAATTTTAACACAATGAATTACATTTCAAGTGCAGTTAAGGCGCACATATAAATTTTTAAATGTAGTTATTTCTTAATTTTTAAATGTAATAGTACATCTAATGCAATTTGTTCAATCAAACACTCTATAGAAAACAGATAAAATCGATCCATATTTTACACACGCCGAAAAAAAAAAAAGCATTCAAAATTATAACGTGCAACTCATTATAAAAACTTCAGGGTCCCCCCTCCCTATTTATTAATTAATATAGTCTGTATAAACATTTCTTTTCAAACTCAACACGCAAATGAGTCTTCTGCACAGTTCCAGCTGACCTATATTTGACGATTGCAACGTCAAGGTCGTGCGCTAAATTAAAAGTTCAGCGTAAAAAGGTGCTCCGCTCGTCTGTTTATTCATGTTTCTTTTAATTGCGTCTCCTATGATAGTACGCCATGACGTCATAGTATGGAGGGTGTAATTAAAAGGATTAACAGGCTATAGCGAAACGAATAGTTTTGTAAAAGTGTACCAGCAAAGTACTCGTTTTTATTGCTAAGTCTCTTCTTTGACGAATATCTGCCAATGACAGTTACATAGAATATCAGTGACGTAGATAGTTGATAGCAGACGTCAAGAAAAAAAAATATTTACGCAGTTAAAATAAGCCATGCATTCACAATTTTAGTTTTAGGGAATGTTTTAACATAGTTAATTTTAACTGGGAACGATATGTTAGTTTTAGACAGTAAACAGTACATAACAGGGCACTTATATTGAGAACCTTATAACTTATTTCCTGTCATCTACGGAGATCCCAGCATGGTCAAAATTTTACTAATACGGTAAAAAAGTAAAATATTTAACAAATAGACGGCAGCATACATGCTAAAAGACCAAGGAAAGCTTATTTTGCAAAATAACTATGAACATAATAATCTTTAATTAATGATACTAGTGAATTGTAGGAAATATCTAGAACCAATTGAAATGTTTTTTTATAGACAGACAACTACACAAAAATTCTAAAACATATATGAGGTAACTAACGTAAAATTTCAGATGTTGCATCATGCATCATCAGCTTGTGTTAGTCCACTGCTGGACATAGGCCTCTCCTAATACACGCCTTTTCCTTTAGTGTTTCGACCGTATCCCACCACGCTGGTCCAATGCGGGTTGGTGGGTGGACCGACTTTTTACATGCCCATCCGACGCATGGATCATCTTACTTTTCAGACAATTGGGTGATCGGCCCAAATTGCCCTAACTAACTAGGAAACAACAATGAAAATTTGTTGCTTCCCGCAGGATTCGAACCCACGACCTCCGGTTTCTAAAGCACACGCCCATACCACTAGGCTACGGAGGCAGTTTTCAGATGTTACCAACACAAATTTTAACGTTAGATAAGAAGACGATATACAATCTAATTAAGTCGTTTATTGATGCACAGAATACAAAACCAAAGGTATTAATTGAACAAAATCTTTCAGGGCAACAATTCTATTGAAACGGTCTAGTTCGAAGTCCATCCAAAAATAACCGACGCGACTGCTCGTAAAAGAATAGCCACTTCTGTTTCGGACCTTAGTCGTGGCGAACCGACGGAAATAATTAAGCAGCCAAATAAACCAGGAAACACCATTTAACATCCTGCCCTGAATAGATATCATTACACTAAACTAGAAGCGGGCAAAAAATCGTGGACGTAACAAATGACTATCTTATAAAACTGCCTCCGTAGCATAGTGGAAAAGGCGTGTGCTTTAGAAATCGGAGGTCGTGGGTTCGAATCCTGCGGGGATACAACTTTTCATTGTTGTTTCCTAGTTGGTTAGGGCTATGCGGGCTGATCACCCGATTACCTGAAAAGTAAGGGCATGTAAAAAGTCGGTCCTGCGCCTTATCAAGGTCGTGTCGGTTATCCGTCCCATCGGGCTTTGAAAGTATAAACGATGAGGTGAGAAAACAGGTGCACAGGTAAGTGTGATAGTACATACACCTGCGCACTATAATATCTCCTGCTCACTTGGATTTCTAATAAAGATCGGCCGCCGTAGTCGGAATCGACTAGAGGGACATTATAATATAGCCAAATAAAGGGTATTGGTAATTTAGGTAAACAAAAAGGAAGCGACGAAATTATGTCGTACTTCTACCGTTTTATTGATGACTTATCATCACATTGTCGAGTATTAAGTGAAAATTTACTAAAAACGATAACCCACAAATCCTTATAAAGCATATTTGGATAGATCCTAACAACATCCAGAATCCGTAAAAAGTCTAACTGTACTGGAGAAACGATTTAGGTTGAGGTGCGGCTGAAGATCATATTTGATTTTGAAATAGTTTAACTGAATCTGTTTTATATAGAATCATTTCGCGTCCTATTTAGGTTCAGTGAATAAAAGTAACATTCCTAAAAATCTAAGCCAAATGTGGAACTTAAGAGACGCCACTACGTTACACATAATGGCATTCTACTATAATGATACAAAGCTACAGACGACACTATTACTTTTCCAACGTGCCAATAATTTTTATGAATTCTTACTTACTTTTAGAGTACTGAATAGTGTTTAAGTGTACCAACCTACGGGGCTACGAGCGTTAGAGGTTATTACAAACAGCACAGTTTTATAGTTAACACCATAGTCCCGCTTGTGATATTGATCCTGGCTTATAATCCGGAAGTGAATGCGGGGGAGTTAAGTTGGGGACAACTTTGTGTGTGCTGTAAAGGACAAGTATGTCCGATCACACAAACGCACTCACTAAAAATACGTAGGTAAAAATCACGACATAAAGGTATAATAAATCAGCCCTTGCTGTTAAATTTACGCGAGGCGAGGGCTGAGGAGCTACCTCTAACAAACTCTAGAACAACCATTTCCCTGTATCTAAGTATTAAGAGTTCACTGGCATAAGGTAGTATTGGTCAGTGCAATGTCTACAATCTTTACGACTGAATCCCCCGCGTTCAAACCTTTTATCATTGATTGAATTGCATATAAAGTAAACATATTACACTACAGTATTGAGTTTTAATAGAACTTGGAATATAAAACAATGTTAAATTTGTTATTAAATCTAATGTAATAGTTATTTACGCGCGAATATACGATTAACTGCCTTCGTAGCCTAGTGGTAAGTACGTGTGCATTTGAAACCTATGGTCATGGGTTCGAATCCTGCGGGGATTCAACTTTTCATTGTTGTTTCCTAGTTGGTTAGAGTAATGCGGGCTGATTGTCTGTCACCCCATTGTCTGTAAAGTAAGATGATCCATGAGTCGAATCGGCGTGTAAAAAGTCGGTCCTGCGCCTGATCCCTCTCCAGTCGGGTCGTTTATCGGTCCCAACGGACCATGAAAGTGAAGGATAAGGGAATGCACCTACGCGTACATTTGTGCACTATTAATCTCCTGCGCAGTTCTCTAGTATAGATCGGCCACCGTAGTCTGAATCGAATAGAAAGACATTGCTATATGATTATATGAATAGCATTGAAGTGTTTTACTCGTACCTATATTGTTAATTTCGAATATATCATCACAAGTTTAACCCAAACAAAATATGATAATAATATGTTGGAACATACTAACACGAGACAACATAGTGATATTATAGAACAATAACGGAAAGAAAACAACAACGCTGATTGGATTACAACTGGCTCGAAGTGAAATCATCGGCGAAGGTCGGACCGCGTCTAAGAGATTGAAACATTCATTTAACTTCGTGAAATCGCGTTATTATGTTGATTTGTATGTTTGTAGTTTTTCGAGTGTGCTAAAATTCTTTCAATAGTAAAAAAATTGAGCTACGGATGACAAAAATATGCAATTACTGGCAATAGGTTTGTTCGTTGGTTCTTTGAAAATCAATATATATTGACAACAATTATAGGTATGCTCTACGCAAATAAAACTTAACGTGGATGTTAAAATCTTGCAGTTTCAGTCTGTTACAATTTAAGATTAGGACGAATATTATACTAATATAGTAGTTACATACAAGTATAATCTTTTTTTTATATGTTCCTTCTACTTAGATTCCCTTGATAATCGGCTAAGGTAGGAAGCGGTTACTCTAGCAAGGATTTGTGGTTTATAAAGTGTAATGCAGCCTAGGACATGATCGCCTGCCGCTTCAATCTTCGATCAGATTATAATTACTATATGTTGTATTAAGTTTACGATATTAATCGAGTCGATTTCGATTGTTGCGGCCGATCTATATAAGAGATCAGCCGCGCAAGCAGCAGATCTTCTGTCACTCTTAAAGTTCGATGGGACAGATAACCGACACGACCGGCTACATGACAATTCGAGGCATAGATCATCTCACTTTGCAGGCAATCGGGTGATCAGCCCGCATTGCCATAACCAACTAGGAAACAACTTAGAAAAGTAGTTGAATTCCCGCAGGATTCGAACCCACGAACTATATTTTCTAAAGCTCCATCCCAAGCCACTCATCATCATCATCAACCGGTGATAGTCTGCTGTTGAACATCGGCCTCCCCTAATACACCCCCATCCTTTAGGGGTTTGGACCGTACCCTACAACGCTGGTCTAATGCGGGTTGGTGGTTGGACCTACTTTTTACATGCCCATCCGACGCATGAATGGGTGATCGGCCCGAATTGCCCTACCTAACAAGGAAACAACAATGAAAACTTGTTGAGTTCCCGCAGGATTCGAATCCACGACCTACAGTTTCTAAAGCTCCATCCTATACAATTAGGCTACGAAGGCAGTTTTATTATTTCTTTATAATGTAGTAAATAGACTCGATACAATAACAACGCAATTGCAAGAAATTATCAATTACGTGATTGCACATAGTTTAAGCAACGCGTCAACTGTTTTACGTCAAAGTAAGCCAAAACGTTGTGAAGTGGTACGCAGCGTACAGAGAATAGGCGTCATTGTATCGACATCTTCCGTAAACAGATTCTGAATAGAAAGTAGTATTGTTAATTGTGTTGCGGTGTTCGTAATTTTCTTTGATTGAAAATAAATTATAATAAAATTTTTCATAACACTTAATATAACGTATAATAAACAATATGCAATACAAGGCACACTAAAATAATAAGAGAATGAATGAAAAACATTAATTGGACTTTAAATATTTCATCATGTTTAGTAGTAAGTAAACAAAAGCATATAGCACATACACTGCATATATATCTTTTAGTTATTTAGCCAAACCTCAAATAGTAACAGTCCTTTTGGGGCACAATATCAAATTTTAGAATGAATCTTTTAAGCATATAAATTAAATAAATCAAATAGTCATCACTAGAAGATACTTTTGGCTAAGCAGGATATGGAAAATACCTACGAAGACGAAATTATGTCCGAATAAGACTGTGATAGCTATTAAAACCTATTTCTGCTATTTTCTTAGTTAGTTAGTTTGTTACTGAAAAAAATTACCAATTCTCTGTCAAGAACAGGTAACTAGAATTAACATTTCATTTATAAAGTATGCAACATCCATTACTACTTCAGTTGGTCAATCAATGTGTTTTAACACTCTTATGAGTTCTTTTTAATTACTTATAAAGTGCTTAAAAAATCATACACTAAACTAGAGCCTAATAAGATATAAAATGGATTTGAAATTTGATGGAGTTGTAAATAGTGTGGTGATGAATCTTGCAACACATCTTTAATAAGAATGCTATATAAATCTTTAATAGAAGGTTAATACCATCTTTGCCTATGATAAAAAATATATTTACATAGCTCATTCAAACACAAAATAATTTTTTTTGGTTTCATTAATTGTAAAGGTGTGGTCTATTCATCAGTTTAAACGGAGATGTGAAGGGATATTCTGGTGGTAAACAATAAAGTATAAAAAGATAGAAAAATATGATTACACATAATCTATAGAAACAACCAGTTTATGTAATTTTTAATATTTCATAAGTGTCAAATCCACTAATTTACGGATTTTTCGCTTTACTTAAATATATTTATTCCCGACGTTTTGGATTCTTTCCAGCATCATAGAGATACAGACATATACCAACTTAGTCTGCCCGTGATCATGGATGCTGTGTGTGCAAAAAATCCGTAAATTAATGGATTTGATATGTATAATTATCGCGTAAATAAAAGAAATAATTATGTTTCATAAGTGATTAAGTAGAGCATAGAGTAAATAAATAATATTTCTCTCCGTGTCTACAGTTTTTCTGTCTCAACTGTTGCATTTTTGTACTGTGTAAAATAAGCACAAACTTTAATATAAAATGCATAAAGATAGGTTTTAAGTTAAATGATGTAAAGAAATCAAATACATTTTTTTAACTTAATGATCATAATTGTTACCAATAATTCTATAATAAAAGACAAATTGTTTGGCGATTTTACAAACGCCTACAATAACAAACATAATCTTTCATGCCCGTGGATATTAAGTCCAAGGTTCCATTTCATAATACCTTGATCTACAAAGTTATAATGCCGGTTCTAGAGTGTAGGTGTTATACAAGTTTAACTGCAAACATTTTAATTGATGATAATAATCAACGGAGCTATTTAATGTTTTATAACATGCTATTTTTAAGTGTATATTGAATTATATTTTTGAAATAGCTCAATTTTTTCCACCATTAAAATTTGGTGCAATATGTAAAAAATAATATGCAGCTAGTACAGGGCTAGCTAGAAAAAAGTTCAGCTCTCTGTATGGTTTAATTTAGTATACTATATATAAACATCCATTCACTTATTAATCCCAAAATATTTTCATTGGATATCCAATTTGGCTCTACCATAATTTCAAATATTGATCAATATTTTTTTATTGGTTATAGTTAATCTAGTATATTATAGTTAAGGAGAAGTAAATATGCTATTGCCAAGTGTGCCCATTACATAATAAATCTTTTATTTAGAGATAATTATTTTAAGCACTAAGTTTTAAACTGTGTTTAAATATTGATATATTTGAAACTACATAAAATCATTGCTTATAACAGAAATTTATTTTGTCTTTTTAATTTATAGAAATGTTTTAAATTGGCATATTTAAATACAAAATACATTTTAAACAAAAATCAGAGTAATTTTTCAGTTTCTATAAAAACTTTATGTAAAAATTATTTTGTGCTCTACATGTAGCTTTTGTAATAGGCCAAACTGACTACACAATACTTAACAACAATAATTTAAAACATTGATATGTATTAAATGCAGACTAGATTAGCATTAATCACTTTATAATAGATTGATGTTTTGCAATTGTTCCTAAGAACTATTTCAAGCCTTCGGCATGTAATTTTTTACAAATTATTTCATTACTACTACATTTCATTCTTCAGTATGAGTCACTATAATTGAGCATAGCTCTAATTATGGCTCTTATAAATTATTATTAAATGGTTGTGTAATGTGCACCATACATGTACTAAAATACTTATATTTTAAAGTATAATAGCAGATTTTAGGGGAATGTTGTTCTATTTTGTATAGCGATTATAGACAAGAACAGATAATTTATTTACATTCACAATCTTTGATAAGAAGGTTGAGACATTAAAGGTCACCTACTTAGAGTAGGTTTAGTACAGAAGTTAGTTGAAAACCTGGACTGCTGGGTTCTCGGTCTTTAGGTTTCTAAGGTTTGGCCTTACCTGGGCATTCTTTCCGTGCCTCGTGTTGGCCATGGCGTGGGGTGCCGGCAACGGCTTGCTCGCCCACACCGAGTCAGCGGCGCGCGCCGACCGCGTCTCCAACATGACCCCCCTCTGGGAGCCCTGGCACCGCGCCCGAGCCGCAGCCTCACTGCTTCATCACGAGTCTGTACTGCACCGCACCGCAATGCACCACTACACTATTTTATACCCGACGATCTTCACTTGTTCACCTCTACCGGCGTTTAAACTACACAATAACATGCAGAACTTGTTGTTTGAACGTACGAAAATACGATCGAAAGCTATATAGCAATCAGCGAATGGAAGTCAGTGAAGAATGAATACATCGATGCTCGCGAAATATTATTAACCACTAAATAATTGTCGCTGCTATTTTTTATTTGGCTACAACATAACAATGCCTTAACTGCTTCACAATATAGTTGCAGTAGTGATTTTTTTATAAAATTTCACATTAGTCGGTGGGGCCGCGACGAATCAATAGACAAAAGAAAGGATTTATTTTTATTGGAAGTCGTACCATAGACAGAGCTTTAAACTGGTTCGTTTGGCTGTATTTTTCGGATAAAATTTATGTTTTTTGCTGTAATACACTTAGAAATAACGTACTAAGTTTTAATTTTTACGATTTACAACAAACAGGAATTAAAATAGTAGAAGTACTATAAGAAAATAAGAATTAATCTTTAAGACAGACTTTTAATTGATATTTTTGTAATACAGGCACTCTCGTTATTGCAATCTTGTTATAATTTTCTTATATCACAAAGTTTATAAATAAATTAATAGATAAATTGAGAGGAATAAAGAGACAAATTATATTTACATTTAAAACTGAATAAAAAAGATTATTCAAATTTTGTTTTAATGAAAACTCTTATATTCTAACAAAACTAAATAAAAAAATAAAATTATTTTAGGAATAAATAATTTACAGTAGGTATCACTTGAAAAATTTCATAAACTATTAGCTATATGTATTTTATGATTTGCTGCTTATATTTTTAATCTGTAGTTGTCACGTCTGCTGCATTTCTTTTACTCGACATTTTGTTTTTAGCTGAAATTTCTCCTTATGTAGCCAATGTTTCAATATATAGATTAAGGTATAATGTCAGATTCCGAGGGAAGTAATTACTCCGGCAGCGGCTCCGATGTGGCTAGTGTTGTGTCTAATAGATCGGGAAGAAGTGCAGCATCTAACCGTTCGGCTAAATCCCGTTCGATATCGCGTTCAAGATCCCGCTCGGGAAGCCGAAGCTCCATCCAGGAGTCCCTCGAAGTCTCGTTCCAGGTCACGGTCGCGGTCCCGGTCTAGGTATACATACGACTGTTACATCTGCGAGGCGATATAGTTTAATAACTAAACTGCCAACTTGTATTATTTAGATGATCTAGATAGCGTCTTTACGATGGCAAATCTTTACCAGGAGCCGCTCAGTTGGTTCAGATGGCAGTCGGAACAAAGACGACGAGGCTAAGGAGGCCTCAGGTGACGAAGACGTTGAGGTACTAAATTTAATTAGCGTTCATTTTGTTTTAGTGTTTACGATTTCATCAACTTTCGTTAGTCGTTGTCAGAAATAAATGTAGGATTACACTTTCAATAATGTCGTGAAATAATTTTGAAAATAAAAGTAAAATGTTTTGTGAATTTAGGTTATGATCATGCTTTTCTCATTTTTTAAAAAACCGGCATTGGAGTGTCATTTGTTTGAGAGTTGAAATTATTTTGAAATTTAACAGGATGAGCAGGAGCCGGAAGGTGAGGACCTTGTAGATTCCGAAGAGTATGATGAAGACGAAGATGAAGAAAGGCGGAGGAAGAAACGCAAGAAAGATAGCCGGTATGGAGGATTCATTATTGATGAAGCTGAGGTAATATTGTATTACTGTGTGATGTATTTGGATTTTCAAACCGGTTTTGTTTTATCTTGGGCATAAATCATAAGATAATATTAAGGTTAGCAAAAAGATTGCTCTTATGTGTAGTTGTTTGCAAAGGTTACTGTGCTCAAGTCAAATGAGACACTATACACTAAATCTATACTTGTTTATATATTTATTTACAAACTTCAAACTGTTAAAGTGCCAAAATTCAAAACTGTCTATTTGAAATTTTCATTTCGCACCCAATCAAGAGTCATATATTTGTCTCTGCAAGTGGTTTCTATATATGGACTTTATCAGCTTTGCACTTTTAATATAAAGCGCAACTTTCTCATTAATAGGGGCTTGATCTACTTGCATTCTCAAGCACTCTTTCTAAGAGAGTTTCAAATATTGGTTTCATAATAAGTAATACAGGTTTTATGAATTTTATCTTTTTAATAGCAAAGCAATTAATAAAAATTATTGCCGGAGACCAATCATTATTAATCACAATAAAATCCATAATTTCTATGCATAAGCAACAGAAAATATTATAATTTTATTTTGATAGATGAGAGTCAGCGATTGATGCAGATTGTCATGATAAATAATTACTTTAAGAAATGTAAAACATATCAGAATCCTAAACCACATATTTATTAAGGTAGTTGGTGTGTGGCCTGCGTTGGTCCACTAGTAGACATAGGCCTCCCCTAATGCATGCCTTCCCCATGGGGCTTTTTATTCACATTTAAATATGAATAAAAATTAATTAGTTGTATATTAATGGACTTGTGACTTTGTTAGTTTTGTCAATTCAGACATAGAATTTACATAAGTAAAATGTTATGTTGAAATCAATTGAAGCCGGAAGGTCAGAAACTCATCAGGTTATTCATTGCTTGTAGCTGCACTTGGTTGCAGTAAGACCAACGAAAAAGTTTGCTACTGGTGCCATTAGCGCTAAATTTTAGTGCCCAGCCATGTTTTATTAAATTCAGGTAACTAAAAATATATTTTTTTATATACAGGTGGACGATGAAGTTGATGAAGATGATGAATGGGAGGAAGGAGCTCAGGAAATGGGAATTGTGGGCAATGAAGTGGATGAAATCGGACCAACGGCTAGGGAAATTGAGGGGCGACGCAGAGGTACAAATTTGTGGGATTCACAGAAAGAGGAAGAAATTGAAGAGTACCTTAGAAATAAATATGCCGACGAGTCGGCAGCCTTGCGGCACTTTGGTGAGGGTGGGGAGGAGATGTCCGATGAGATTACGCAACAAACCCTTCTGCCTGGTATCAAGGACCCCAACTTATGGATGGTAAAATGTCACATTGGAGAGGAGAAATCTACAGTTCTGCTGCTTATGAGGAAATTCATTGCCTACAAAAATTCCGAGGAGCCATTCCAAATCAAATCTGTAGTTGCACCAGAAGGTGTCAAGGGCTACATCTACATTGAGGCATACAAGCAGACACACGTCAAGGCAATCATTGACAATGTGAGTGCATTAAGAATGGGCACTTATAAACAAGAAATGGTGCCAATCAAGGAAATGACAGACGTCCTAAGGGTCGTCAAAGAACAATCCGGCTTGAAACCCAAGCAGTGGGTCAGGTTAAAGAGAGGGCTTTACAAGGACGACATAGCTCAAGTTGACTATGTAGATTTAGCCCAAAATCAAGTACACTTAAAGCTGCTGCCTAGAATAGATTACACGCGGTTGAGAGGCGCTCTCAGGACGGTGCAGAGCGAGAGCGAAGCGGCGAAGAGGAAGAAGAAGCGTCGTCCCGCGGCCAAGCCCTTCGACCCCGAGGCCATTCGCGCCATCGGTGGTGAGGTCACCTCCGATGGTGACTTCCTTATATTCGAAGGTAACCGGTACTCGCGAAAAGGCTTCCTCTACAAGAACTTTACCATGTCCGCCATTTTGGCAGAGGGGGTTAAACCTTCTCTTACAGAGCTGGAAAGGTTTGAGGAGCAGCCCGAGGGTATCGATATCGAGCTGGCTGCGCCGGCGAAAGACGATCCGACGAGCCTTCACTCGTTCTCAATGGGCGATAACGTGGAGGTGTGCTCAGGCGATTTGGCCAACCTGCAGGCCAAGATCATCGCCATCGACGGCTCTATGATCACGGTCATGCCGAAGCACGATGCGCTCAAAGACCCGCTCGTGTTCAAGCCCAACGAATGCGTAAGTACTTCAAGCAGGGCGACCACGTGAAAGTATTGGCCGGTCGCTACGAGGGCGACACCGGCCTCATCGTTAGGGTGGAGCCGCATAGGGTCGTGCTCGTGTCGGACCTCACCATGCACGAGCTGGAAGTGCTGCCTAGAGATCTGCAGCTGTGCTCCGATATGGCCACGGGCGTAGACTCGCTGGGCCAGTTCCAGTGGGGCGACATGGTGCAGCTCGACCCGCAAACGGTAGGTGTCATCGTGCGCCTGAAAGGAAAACTTCCATGTGCTCGGAATGCAGGGCAAGGTGATCGAGTGCAAGCCGCAGGCGCTACAAAAGCGGCGTGAAAATCGCTTCACCACGGCGCTCGACTCGGAGCACAACTCGATTCAGAAGAAGGACATCGTGAAGGTGATCGACGGGCCGCACGCCGGCCGCGAGGGCGAGATCAAGCACCTGTATCGGAACTTCGCGTTCCTCCAGTCGCGGATGTACCTGGACAACGGCGGCATCTTCGTGTGCAAGACGCGCCACCTGCAGCTGGCCGGAGGCGCCAAGAACGCGGGCGCGCTGGCGGGGATCGCGCTCGGGTTCATGTCGCCGCGCATCCAGTCGCCCATGCACCCGTCGGGGCGCGGCGGCGCCGGCGGCGGCAGGGGCGGCGGGCGCGGCCGCGGCGGCAGGGGCGCCGTGGCCAGGGACCGCGAGCTGCTGGGCCAGACCATCAAGATCACGGGCGGGCCCTACAAGGGCAACGTGGGCATCGTGCGCGACGCCACGGGCAGCACGGCGCGCGTGGAGCTGCACGCCACGTGCCAGACCATCTCGGTGGACCGCGGCCACATCGCCCCCGCGGGCGCCGGCGGCCGAGCGGGCGCCGCGTCCGCGTACTCGCGCACCCCCGGCAGGGCCGTCGGCTCGCACACGCCCACGTACCGCGACACCGGCATCAAGACGCCGATGCACGGCTCCCAGACGCCCATCTACGAGTCGGGCGCTCGCACGCCGCACTACGGCTCGGCGACGCCGTCGCACGAGGGCGGGCGCACGCCGGCCCACGGCGTGTGGGACCCCACGGCGGCCGCGACGCCGGCGCGGCCCGACTTCGAGTTCGAGGAGGGCGCGGGCCCGTCGTACGAGTCGGGCGGCTACGGGCAGGGTCCGTTCACGCCGCAGACGCCGGGCACGATGTACGGCTCGGACCACTCGTACAGCCCGTACCGGCCGAGCCCGAGCCCGGCGGGCTTCCCCGCGGGCTACCTGGGCGCGCCCAGCCCGGCCGACTACTCGCCCAGCTCGCCGGCGTACGTGCCGCCCACGCCGGGCGGCGAGGCGCAGGCGGAGTGGGCGGCGCCCGAGGTGGAGGTGCGCGTGGGCGCGGGCGCGGAGGAGGCGCTGCGCGGGCAGAGCGGCGTGGTGCGCTCGGTGGCGGGCGCGGGCGGCGCGTGCGCGGTGTTCCTGCCGCGCGACGAGCGCGTGGTGACGCTGCCGGGCGCGCTGCTGGAGCCGGTGGTGCCGCAGTCGGGCGACCGCGTGCGCGTCATCGCGGGCGAGGACCGCGACGCCGTGGGGCAGCTCATCTCCATCGAGAACCAGGAGGGCGTCGTCAAGTTCGGCACCGACGACATCAAGATCATGCAGCTGCGCCACCTCTGCAAGATGAGCGCCGCGTAATTCTTACGACTCTCCCGTCTCTGGTCTGCCGAAATGCAGGCAAACGAAGTATACTTTTCGATTTTATCAATCGTAATTTTTATTCGAAAAAATACAGTGTTAATATGCGTGACTTTTCCCCTGATCAAAATACTATAATTTTATATGATTAACCACAACACTACTTGACTTCCTGCCCCTTTAAAATTATATCATAACATGCTAGAGAATAATATAATCATTTTTGTTATTTCATTATTTGCGCTTAGTGAAGAATTAGTTAAGTGTTATTTAAAACTTTATTTTGTCATCGTACATATAGAAATGTACTTGTGTACATTTTATCTATTGGTTTTATTATTTACCAATAAGGTACGGTTTCCCAGAAGAGTGTGACCGAGATCTATCTACTACAGTTTACTGAAAATGAATGTATTTAATTTTGCAAGACTAAGATAGTTTACCTGAAGTTATGTTGACATCAGACAGTATGTTTGTTATATTTTGAGGAAATAAAAATGTGGACTGGATTTTATTATTTTCTTTATTGTGTGTTGGGCGAATGGCCTAAGACATTCACTGCTCCTTACCATTTCGCTAATCTTCCTCCATCGTGTTAAAATGTGTCCATCCCAGCCTTTAGTTAACAGCCTACTTAGCTGCTGTCACATTAACAAGTGTAAAGAATTACGACCAGTTTATATAAATCTTTGATAGTTGAAGAGACGTCCGCATTATATTATCCACGATCGCATCATGAAACAGATTAACAGACGTGTGGAATACACTTTTGTCTGAAAATGTGGCAACGTTATTAATTTGTTTGTTGTTTTCTAAAAGAAGCCGATATAGAGATATTTTTCGTAAACATACGCTTATTCCGAAGTCATTTGGCGCCAAAAAGTCGTTCACACTTACAGGTTAAACATCGAGTGGGGATTGAAAATGTGCGGTTCACTAATACATATGCGCACACCTTTGGCGTCATGTGCTTGGCATTCAGTTTAGTTTAAAATTATTTTAATTATATTATATTAATTATTCCTTTTATTTACGCTGTTATATATATTAAATCCATAATTAATTATTTTGTTTACGCGAATACTACACATATTGAATAACTTTTCAGCGGCCGTAGTCTTCCCCGTGGCCGCTGAAGAGTTCCAAACGTCGAGAATTTAAAAATGTAGAAAAATTGTTTGAATACTGCGGGAACTCAACAAATTTTCATTGTGTTGTTTCCTAGTTAATAAGGGCAATTGGGGCCAATCACCCAATTGTCTGAAAAGTTACATGATCCATGCGTCGGATGGGAATGTAAAAAGTCGCATTGGACCAGTGTAGTGGGTACAGTGAGTTCGGTTAAAATCCACTAACGGAGAAGGCCTGCATTAGGGAAGGCTTGCCCTGCAGTGGCTCCCTGGAATGTTAATGAAGGATTGAACTCGGGCAATTAAAAAAAAAACATAAATACGCGGGCGAAGTCACGGGCACTAGTATATTATATAACTCGTCCAAGAACCTTGTTTGATGACTCAACAAAAAGACAGCAGCGAATTATCTTCGTAGATGTACATAAGGCAAATGAAACATGGCATCGATTTTATTAACATTTATTGAATAAATAATACAAAATTGGTTTCCAGTTGAATTTCTCAATAGTTCCATACGTGAGAGAAAACGAACATTCGTCTTCCATCGAAACCGTGGAGTATTAAGTTAGGTAATAATTATCATACGATTTATAAAGAAATGATCACATCGAAAATATCATCGAGTGTCGCCTGACACCATTAAACTAAAACATTGCGATTTAACACCAATTCAGAATGAAAACCTCTACACTATGGAGTATTCATTACAAATATACCGATAAGCGATTGGATTCCTCAGGAATTTAACATTTTATTATACATAGATTATCTAACAACTAGATATTATTATTCAAGACACGATCGATCGGATAATCTGTACAGATGCTCATCGCACCGAGGAGGGGGCTGGGCGTTTGTTGCGCTACGATTAAATGCACGTAGAAATGCACCCGAAGAGACGCGAAATTGTAAATAAATATAATATACAACTAATCAACAAGCTCAGTCCGCTACAAACGTACAGCGACCACATTCATCAGACGCCGCGGAGCCGCGGGGCGCGACCATCCGCAAATACAACAACACAAAGGTAATATCCCCGATCCCCTAAGTACTATACACTTAAATTACGCTTAAATGAATTTGAAACGCTAGACGACAACAGATTTAGGAGTTCACCATTTGCAGTGCAGCGTTTCGAAACGAGCCAAGAGTAACTACAACAACGATCTGTACACATATACATAGACAATATTGTGATAAATCGAATCTAATCTAAACACGGGGGTAATTTACAAGGCGTCCGCTCTCCGCCGGTCAGATCTGTGGAGCGGGCGGCGAGAGGTGGGTCTCAGGAGGCGTACATGCGCTTGATGTCGTCCTTGTAGCGCTCCTGGATGTCCTTGCGCTTGATCTTGAAGGCGGCCGTGACCAGCCCCATGTCGGGCGACCAGGCCTCGGTGCACAGCTTCACGGCCGCGGGCACCTCGAAGCGCTGCAGGCCGCACTTGCGCGCGTGCTCGTGCAGCTCGCGCAGCACGGCCGCCTCCAGCGCGGGGTCGGCGCACAGCGCGCCCAGCTCGGCCGCGGGCCGGCCCAGCCGCTGCGCCAGCTCGCCCAGGTGCCCCGGGTGCGGCACCACCAGCGCCACCGTGTACGTCTTGCTGCTGTCCCCGTACACGCAGATGTTCTCCACCATCGGGCACGTCTTCAGCTCCGCCTCCACCTTGCCCAGCGACACGTACTCGCCCGCCTGCAGCTTCACCAGGTCCTTCTTGCGGTCTGCGGAATTGAAAACGTAGTTATCTTTACATGAAAAGTGAATACGAATGACAGAAACGGACGAACGAGAAAGGGGGACACGGACCGATGATCTTGATGCAGCCGTCCGGGTGCAGCTCCGCGATGTCCCCGGAGCGGAACCAGCGGCGGCCGTCCTCCTCGAGGAACTCTTCGCGCGTCTTGTCGGGGTTGCGGTAGTAGCCCTCGGCCACGCAATCGCCGCCCACCACCACCTCGCCGCGCGGCAGCGGCTTGTTGGAGACGCGGTAGTGGCCCTCCTCCCAGTCCACGAGGCGCAGGCGCACGCCCGAGGCGGGCGCGCCCACGCGGCCCGTGGAGCGGTCGTGCGGGCACATGACGGTGGCGCACGAGGTGGTCTCGGTGAGCCCGTAGCCCGCCACCACGTCGCAGCAGAGGCACAGGCGCACCTGCGTGTGCGTGTCGGGCGCCAGCGGGGCGCCGCCCGCGATGGCCAGGCGCAGGCGCTGGCCGAGCAGCGCGCGCACCTTGCCGAACACCAGGCGGTTGAGCAGCGGCGTGTCGAAGCCGCGCCGCGCCCAGCGCAGCTTGTACAGGTAGGCCCAGCGGAAGAGCGCGGCGGGCAGCGCGCCGCTGCGGTTCACGCGCTCCGTGATGCCCTTGCTGATGCGGTCCATGATGAGCGGCACCGTGGTGATGCACGTCGGCCGCAGGATGCTCGCGTCGCCCATCGTGCCCTTCATGATCTTGCTCGACGTGTCCAGCATCGTGAGCGGCGTCGAGTAGCCGATGGGCACGCCTGCACATGGTCATCGAAGGTTCGTTAGAGACCGTTATCGGCCATCACTATTGATGTTCACATGTCATCGGAACGAAGCCTCACCCCCGATGATGCAGAGGTTCTCGGCGAGCAGCTCGAAGACGTGCGCGAGCGGCAGGAAGCCCATGAGCACGTCCCCGTCCTGGATGGGGATGGCGTCGGCGAAGGCCTTGAGCGTGGCCACCATGTTGCGGTGCGACAGGATCACGCCCTTGGGCACGCCCGTCGAGCCCGACGTGTACATTATGATGGCCGTGTCGCTCGGCGTGGGCGGCACCGCCTCTGCAATTTCAGTTTATATTTGTTACATGTTAAAAAAAACTACACTTTTCATTTGTACTTGTGTGTTAGTAACTCCTGCACAAAAATACTTTCTTGTTCGCGACGTTCTAGTCTACTGCATAATCGTTAAAATCTTGCAAAAATAAACGCCAATACAAAAAGCATTATGTCCTAAAAGCACAATATTTTTTTCATAGAATTAAAAAAGATACGCTTTAAATTATACTCCAAGAACAAATAATGCCCTCTCTAAATATATTACTACAAAATAACTGACACTATTAAAATAAACACACATTACATTCCACACAAAACTTTATGTTCACTGTTAAAATTTCTTTACACTAAGTACTAACCGATTTTGGACTCTGCGCCCTTGGCGACGATCTCCTTGTAGCCGTAGATCCTGATGCCCTCCTTGTAGCCGTCTCGCTCCGTGTCCTGAGCTGGTCCTCCATGAAGACGATGGTGTCCACCTTGGGCGTCTTCAGCAGGATGCTCTTGAACTTGGGCAGCAGGTCATGAGTGGTGATGACGGTGGAGGCCTCCGTCTCGTTGATGCCGTGGGCGATCGCGTCGTCGCCGAGCGTCGCGTAGATGGTCACCACTGCAATGTTAAATGTTAGAGCGATGAGTAAATTTTACTCTTTTTTTTATTTAAGAATTTGTATTTGATATATTAATTACTATACTATTAACTACCTCCGTAGCCCAGTGGTATGTGTGTGCTTTAGAAACCGGAGGTCGTGGGTTAGAATCCTGCAACTCAACAATTTTTCATTGTTGCTTCCTAGTTGGGTTAGGGCAATTTGGGCCGATTACCCAATTGTCTGAAACGTAACATGATCCATGCGTTGGATGGGCATGTAAAAAGTCGGTCCACCGGCGTGATTAGGGGAGGCCTATGTCCAGCAGTGGACTAACAAAAACTAATGATGATGATGATGATGATGAACCACTAGTTTCCTCACCGGGTATGCTCTGCTTGAAGCAGCCGTGCGCCGCCAGCATCCACTCGGCGCGCGTCTCCGCGAACATGGCGATGTTCTTGCGAGGCTCGCAGCCCACCTCCCTCAGTCCGCTCGCGAACTGCGCCGCCTCCTTCTCCACGTCCGCGAAAGATCGCCACACGTAGTCGCCCATCTTGAACTGAGCACCCATTTACCATTATAATTATATTTCGAATACAAAGGCCGACGAGCACCGACGTCACCGACGCCTATAGACATCGGAAATACCAAGAGTACCAACCAACGCGCTGCCTTCCGTGAGACATGAGTTGTTAAATGTCGGCTACGGTGCCCTTTAAACCGGGACAATGGTGTTTTCTCACTACTGCTTTGCGACAAAAATTGGCGATGTTACCATCCCAGGTGGTACCTTGTAAAAACGGCACCTACCACCTCCAAGCTATTATTATTGATCTTCTATAAGTATTAGATAACCAAACGTCCCTTGACTTTTAATATAGAGTCGTTAAAAGTTTTAATATTGGTTAAAAAGCCATTTAGATTTTGACATTTTACGCGGTCTTATTATTCTGCTTTAATAACTTATATAATATCCTAAGCGCATTCGTGGCAACATCACAAGAACATCCTGCTCGTCTCGTAGCTCTAATTATAAAAAAAAATCAAAAGAATTCAGTTAGCCAAACTTTAAAGACTCCATGTTGGAACACTGCGGTGCTAGAAAAAACTATTAACTAGAACTTCGCGGACGCTGGTAATAGATGATTTGTCACCTTCTTAAAGACCCTGCCATTGGGCTGCGGCTCGTCCCTCTCCCCCAGCACGGTGCGCGTCCCCAGGCACGGCCGCTGCCCCCACCTCTGCGCCGCCGCCCTCAGCATGGCCTCCATTGTGGTGACGCCATCCCTCACCAGCCGCAGGTGGAGATCGCACGGCTCCGACACGGGGCCCACGGTCAAGCTAGTAGGTGTTGATTCGATCACGCGTGCCTGGAGAAAGTGATCGATATTACAACATCATACATCATCATCAGCCTGTTTAGTCCACTGCTGGACATGGCTCCTAATCACCCCTATCCATTAGGGGTTTGGACCAGATCACCACGCTGGTCCAATGCGGGTTGGTGGGTGGACGACTTTTACATGCCCATCCGACGCATGGATCATCTACTTTTCAGACAATTGGTGATCAGCCCAAATTGCCTAACCAACTAGGAAACAACAACGAAAATTGTTGCGTCCGCAGGATTCGAACCACGACCTCCGGTTTCAAAGCACACGCCCATACCACTAGGCTAGGAGGCAGTTCAACACAATAGTAATATAATAAATACAATAGACACGATGATATGTATATATATATGAAAGAGAACTTGCGTTGTGACTGGAAGCAATCTAATAAAATTTTCATACCTATGAAATAACAACAGGAAACATATCGCCAACACTATCCCACTATCCGGCCGCCCTGTCTCTCACGGAAAAACTATATTGAAACCATTCAGGAGATTGAAGGGGGCGTAACAAAGGACCTTCTTTATTAGCAATAGTAGTTTTCCCGAAACGAAGAAGTTTCCCGAATGAGTTAATCAAGTTTTGATCTTCTGGAATAAGTTTTTGCATCTTTCGTTACCCAAAGAAACTTATACTACTTACTATTATACTATATTATATTATATAATAAATAAATAATCATTATTTTGTAACTTGCGATTATGCAGAACCTCTGAAGTCTGCGAATTGTAAACTGTGTCACTGACTTCAGCTATATCAAGAAAGAATACGGATAGACATAACGAGTATAATGATTTAATAAAACATTAATAAAAATTGTTATATAATTAAACCGTCTAGATGTAATAATGATTAATTAAGCAATTCTTGGCAATAGATCAACACGAAATAAAAATTAAAACTTACAAGATATTTTCACCAAAAACTGGTATTTTTTTAGTGCATAGTTCCTCCGGTTCTAGAATGACTAGACATGTTATAAACCAAAATAAAGGAATAAAAAACGGTACCTTGAGTCTGCGCGAGAGCGCCCGCTTCCTCCACGGCCTCTGCAGCACCAGGTGTATGGGGAAGGTGAGGATGTCGCAGACCAGCGCCACCGCGCGGATCGTGCGCATCGCCACCGATACCCACCATGATTCGGGCCTGGAAACGAATTACATACTAGTCAGTTACCTGAGCTTGTCGATAACTAACATTCCTACACAACACTAGTTATCTTATATACGCATTTGTGCGTACATAAACCACGTAACCTATAGCAGCGAAGCGATGTTGTTGGTCCCTTATCATCATCATCATCTGCCTGTATTTATCCACTGCTGGATGTAAGCCTCCCCTAATGCACGCCTTCCATCAGGGGGTTTTTGGACCGTACCCCACCACGCCGGTGATCATACTTTTCAGAAAATTGGGTAATCGGCCCAAATTATCCTAACCGACCAGAAAACAACGATAGCACAAAGTTGTTTTCCCGCGAGATTCGAACCTACGAACTCCGGTTTATAAAGCAAGGGTCAATACAAGTAGACCGCGGAGGCGGTTTCGGTCGGCCGCCATTGACAGTGATTGACATCTCAGTGACAATTCAACAACAATAAGAACGTAGTGGTGCATGCCACGCCATTACTTAGCCAAGGGTAATAATTATTACATATATTGAATGTAAATGGCTGAACTAAAGATATGGTGATGCTGTCAGAAAATGTAATGATCATTAGGCGGGTTGAGGTCTATTAAAAAAAAACATTGTTCAATAGACATCTAAAATAATAGTTATCAAACCTTGGATATACTTTTGATTTCTATTAAGCCTTCTGTCCCACCATTTCCAACAACCCGCATTGGACCAGCGTGGTGGCATACGGTTCAAATACCCCCTAATGGAAAAGGCGTGCATTAGGGGAGACCTGTGTCCAGCAGTGGACTAACACAGGCTGAAGATGAAGCCTTCAGTTGAAAGACGATTGTAAGTTTTCCTTATTCTTTTCAGTGTATTCATTCACTGGAACATCAAACAATCGACAGCTGATACGGAACGCTACTATGCCCTAAAAAAAATGAATGCACAATATTGCAAGCAAGACCTACGAACAAAGAAGATGTTTAATGAAAGGTCACAACGGTTGCATCCCTAAAGGTCACGGGACAATTAAGATTCAAAGCATCAAATGCATTAAAACTATAGGGATAAGGTCGAGTTTCGTATAAAAGGTGGGATGGCCGTGACCGGGAGGGAACGCATGCGCGTAGAACAGGAGCGAGCTCCCAAACTGACCTACAGAGTGACGTACAAAGGAATGAATCGGCTATTAATAAACGGCGAGAGCAGAACATACTATTTTATAAGGGTTAGACGTTTTTAATACTTCCGGTTCCACTTAAAATTGCTTACAAAATTCAACATTTTAATGCCATATTTTAAGATTTCAAATATGAAACCACATTGGTTGAGATTGTTTGATATCTCCGTAAACCTCATCAGTTTTGTTTGATATATCGGTGCAATCAACTTAGGAAAGAGAAACTGTAACAAAATACCATTGCGTTTAGATGTGTAGTTTAGACGACTCGAGTTATCTAGAATCCTCTGAATATAGATAAAACAAACAAAAACTACACTCTATACTATAACCAATTCATCAATATTGTTGCCAGCAAAAATTTTGATATGACAACTTATATACTGCATAGACCATCAACATTACGATAATATGAAACGAAATAAAAAAAAAACTTTTACAGAACAGTTAATGGAAGACGGTTAAATCTGATTTTGCGTTTGATAAAAAAGTATATAAATTTAAAAATGCCTTAAGCAGTATCTCTATTTCTGCCTGGAGACGACATTAACATTTTTTGTTACTTAGTTCGCCCCAACAAAGAACCAAAACAGGTGAGTGAATCCAATTTCCATTTCATTTCATAGAATAGTGAACCGGTTTTGTTTTCTCCGCGTATAGGCTAAGAGTAATATCGGCCTCGTGACAGAGTGTGCCACGATAAATTAAAAATATGACCTAAAATTTAGAGGGATGTATCTATATAGAGACCCAGATAGTTCTATCTATATACAACGTGTAAACTATATCGTGATAAATATTATCTAACATCAAAGTTATGTTGTGCCTAAAAATAAACTTTGTGAGCGTCAATTCTAGCTCTAAAGAATGAAAGAGTAATATCTACAGCATTTCCATATATATAATAAACATAATAAGACATGTAGAACTGAATGTTACAACTCATTCGAATAAATAATGTCATTTGGATTTGTTACAACAATCAAGTCTTAAGATATAACAATATTTCAAGAATGCGACAGCTCATACTACTTAATATTACTAAAGTACAGCTACTTTACATTGTAATAAACTTAATCAGCAACTGTCCTACTTCGCTATGCCTACTGCAAGCCTTTCGCATTATGTTATGATATTTAAACAAAGAATTGGTCGTCGGTAAAATCGGTATACGGGCAGCAAAAGACATACGTGGAAACGTCTTTTAGGGGTAGAATGATTGTGTATGTGAATATTCATTCGTACAGTAGGAAGAAGGATCAAAAAACATGCCCCTTCTTCTGTTTCTCTCTGTCTATCTTTCACTAAAGCAGGCCAACTGCGCACTATTATCTGGTCAGAAAAGATTTTCAAAAAGCATTCCCAGAAAGATAAATATAAAGACACGTTTTAATTATATAAACAAACGTACATGTGGATATAAAATTAAAAATATATTTTTTAATGTCTACTAAAATGTCGGATTATCTATACGATCTTGAGTATTTTTTTATGTCTCGATGTAACTAAATAGAGCAATCGATAATGCAAATCGATTTTATTTTTTTACTAAATATCAGCAAATTACTTTTGAAATCAAATATACATTAACATTATTCAATCAGAGTGATCTCCTGACCTGATTTTTGTGACCCTAATAACACTCGTTATCATGCAACAACTACAATAAAACAGAAATAAAACGCTATCAGCGAAAGACGTTATTGCATAACAGTGCAAAGCAAGCATATCATGTACATATATTCTTAGTACGAACTAGAGTTTTCCGAATCAGCCTAAATGTAATCGGATTGTTGTTCTAATATACTTGTAAGTATCGATATTGGGAATCGATGATTTACAGTCGATACTAAATAATATTTTTCTAGATTAATAACACAACATAACATAATACATACAATCTACTTTTCTTTCGTTAATAAATTCATCACTACATAGTATAAAACAAAGTCGCTTTATCTGACCCTATATCCTTATGTATGCTTAAATCTTTAAAACTACCTAACGGATTTTGATGCAGTTTTTTAATAGATAGAGTGATTGAAGAGGAAGGTTTATATGTATAACTCGTGCATAATATTGTAGAGAAACGCTGGTAAATGTATATATTTTTCAAAATATTTTACAGATATCAGTATTCACCCGCGAGGCAGGAGGCAGGACTGGTCCTTGTCAGTACAGGTAACAATCAGGATCACCACTACACCAAACGGGTCATCCCACGTCGATTAAAAGTGTCATCCATCTGCCTAACAAGAACCTGTAATGCCTAAACGTTGGCAGACCTCATTTGCGCGAACGCCCCCTTCCCTACAACACGCGACTTGGGATGGGGTGAAACGCATCGATGCATCGGCACATGCGCCATGCCAAGTGCTCCAAGAAGACCTTGACTCACAAAGGTACTTCGTTATGATAACGAGGGACACTGAATACTCGAATCGAAAGAAACGCTTCAGAATACGATAGAGATCTGAGATGAAATATTTCGCCTTGCAGATTGTAGTTTGAACTCGAGAGAACACGCCAAAATCATTATTACGAACTTAAAATACGTTTGTAATAATAGCAATAGTCGTTAAAGCAGAGCAAAGGAGTTGCGTAGCACTTCATTAAGAGGTTAATGTTTATAAAAACTCGATAAGGTATTTATAATTATTATGGTATAATTATTGAAACACACACACTTTATTTTATAGTACCCCGATTTTGTTTTTTAAACTTGACAAAAAAAAAATATTAATACACTACAAAAAAAATACTTGCGTGGCGTCAAATTATATGGAACGCAAAGACACTTTCTAACATTATTAAAAATAAAAAGATTTCGAATTTTACTTTTAAAGTTACACAATATCAAATATATTCAATTAAATCAACACGAAATAACGTTTTACCTCTCATTTGAATTTGAGAACGGCTATTCCGTTTTTGAGAGAAAGTCCTAGCAGAGTACGTATTAGTGACAGTACAGCCATTAATTATTTCTATTGCTTGCTCGAATATTATACATTATTAAATAAAATGACTTTACGGATTTTATCGCGTTTATTTAACATTTTAAATTCCCGACGTTTCGAACACTTTCCAGCGGCCGTGGTCACGGGGTAGACTGACTGAGTCTACCCCGTCGGAAATTTAAAATGTAAAATAAACGCGATAAAATCCGTAAAGTAATTTTATTTAATAAAGTACAGCCATTGCTAATGCTATATATTGAACTGCAACTGATGTAACTTTTGATAGATAGCATTTAGGATTCTTTTTGTTACTTTTATAACAATGTTTAAATTTAATTCATTATATATATAAGCCGCATTTTTTTCCTTTCGTTCATGACATGAAAATTTATACACCGAATATATATAACCGCCGGCGGTAGGTCCCCTTTTTACAGGGGACCGTCTGGGTGAGTACCACCGCGGTGCCTATTTCTACCGTAGTAGTGTGTAAACACTACTGTTTTACGTTTTGAAGGGCACCGTAGTCAGCGTATTTACTGGGTAAACGAGACTTAACATCCTATGTCTCGGTAGGCAACAACTATGCATTGTCCAGAATTCGAATCCGCTTCCATGTACGTACTTCGCAGATAGAGTTGTGCAACTGCACACTGTATAAGCGTGATTCGCCACAAGTGTTTAGTGAGTAAATATGAAATGCGCAACGCTCCTTTGTTCGAGTGCGCGATAAGAGGTGTTCTTGCTTGCAGTGTCAGTGACATCGAACGAACAATAACTGTTTACTACAGGAAGAGTAAAAAGGACAAGTGATGAAAGGATGACCTTAACTTAACTGATTAATATAGAGAGCAGTGGTAAACACTACACGCTACACACGTCAAATGGCATATAAATTAATTCTTTTGTTTACGCTTATCTTCATCATCATCATAATCAGCTTGTGATAGTCCACTGCTGGACATAGGCCACCCCTAATACACCTAATACCCCCCTATCCATTAGGGGGTTTTGGACTGTATCCCACCACGCTGGTCCAATGCGGGTTGGTGGGTGGACCGACTTTACAATGCCCATCCGACGCATGGATCATCTTACTTTTCAGACAATTGGGTGATCGGCCCAAATTGCCCTAACCAACCAGGAAACAACAATGAAAATTTGTCCAAAGTCTCCGCAGGATTCGAACCCACGACCTCCGCTTTCTAAAGCACACCACTAGGCAGATTTATATCTATACGCTAATACTACACATTATTGAATAAAAGGACTTTTTACGGATTTTATTGCGTTTATTTCACATTTTAAATTCCCGACATTTCAAACAGTTTCCAGCCGCCATGGTCACGGGGTAGACCCCGTCATTTTATTCCATAAAAGGCACATTGTTTTTTAGCGTAGGTGAAATTATCTATGCCAATTAACATATAGATTTTTATAGTCAAGGTGTAGTGACTAACTCATATAGCGTCAAAATGTATGAACCTTTATTGGATTAAACATACACACATTCATCTATGGTGCAGAAGGATCCATAGAACTTTATGTTTTTGGACCACTTTTCTTTATGCAGCTTTCAGAATAAATTCAGCTTTGGTTAAGATATACGTGAACATTAACGAAGTCTTACATTTTATCGTATTTTTAATACTAATAAAATGATAAAAGGCTCGTTCGCATAAGCTGCAAATAACATAACTATAGATAACGCATCAAAAAATCTTACATAATAAAATATTAATAAACATAATTATAATTTTATGGTACGCAATACATCTATAATTTACAATTGATTTTAACCGTTCACCTTTGTACTTGATCATTAAAATCACATATTTAGATAATTCCTTGTCCCGTGTTAACGTAAAATATATAATTTTGCGTTGTTAAAAAAAAAATACACTCGAAATATTTAGCGAACAATATATAATTCATATATATAACTTGTAAATATATACGTCTTTTGTTTGTCATCATTCTACACCATATAGAACAAGAAAACTCGAACGATTTTCCTCACACATACACAACACAATAGTTTAACTATGACAACGTTCTTCCTTGTTCTATAACGAAGCTGAACGGAAAATTGTCACGTTTCAAAGAACCGTTTTTCCTTGATTACGAGCGTTTTTCTTTTGTCGACGATGACTAATATTGATTAATGAGTGAGCATAATCGTATTGATTGGCGCAAGCGAAGATAACGCGATTGTGTAATAGACGTTTCTAGTACATGTTGATAAAGAGATAAATAGAATCGTTTTAGTACGCGCTTGTCAATTAGTAGGAGAAATGATATTAGAATAGTGATTAATACGAAAGTTCAAAGAATAAGCGAACAGCTAGATGGAAGTTACAGTAAAATTGAGTTTATTGTTTTTTATACGTATATTAGCGAATCGCCCCGGCTTCGTCCCGTTCATTGCAAACGCTATAAGCCCAGCGTATGCGATGAAAGCGCCAAAATGTGTTATTTACGATATCACATTAGAAAAAATCGGATGAATATGACGTATTATACATATAAACTGTCTTTTCGAACCATTATACCTATTATTAAAAACGCTGCAATATCTGTTGAATATTTTAATTGAAGCATACATAGCGGACGGACAGACAACGAAAGCGACTTTGTTTAATTAAAATTTGCTGAAATGTGTATATTCAAACATTAACGAATGGATCAAAACACTTGAACTTTGCTATGGCTTTCATCTAACCGTTTGCTGCATTAAATGTAATTTGGATCATTCAAATCAAAAAAGGTTTTATTTGGACTGTTATTGACTATTCATAGGATGAAAAAATAAAGTGCCGGCCGACTTCATAACCAATTGGGTGATGTGCTAATGTTACTCTAACAAACCACAGAAGAACGATTCGAACACGAATGTGCTTCGCCGGATTCGAACCATGAACTCTTATCGTAAAGCGATTGTCAATATCGCTATGCTAGGGAGGGGCTTCGAGATATCATATATTTATCGATAACTGAATAATACTTTAATCTTTATCCTTTAGCGCTGCGCACGGTTTCTTTATAGTTACCGATTGCCTAATTCATTTATGTTCGGATAAAAAGTATCTACGTATTTACAAGTTACCTTATATAGAAAAATGTGATTGTTCATTACTGCCTGCAGTAAATTAACACTGCGGTATATGTTATTATTGTATACATTAGTAGTAAACATAACACATAATAGGAAAAAAAATTAAAAATAAAACTTTTCTATAACATTTTAAGGATCAGTATATACTTAGTACGTATAATTTACTAACATGTAACGTTATGTATATACGTATAATAATTGTAAGACAAACATCAAACTAAATACTATACTTTAATTATATACTTAAACGATATAATTATCAAAAATAACGTGAGACTAGGGCGATAGGTCTAACATGAATTTATTACCACAATTACCAAATGTACGGCAACAAAAACATTTCTTTAAATAACATACTTATTTCCTAGCTATACCATAACGGCTACGCGTTATTTATACCCCAGTTTAATGACTAACTAAAGAATTCGTTTTATTATTATTTATGGAGTGGTGTCAATGCACTTGTTTCAAATGTAATGGTTTATGTTTCAGCCACAGCGATCCGAATACGGAATGATTTATGAGTGTTAAAATGATGTAAATAATTCGTATAGGATCGTTTGGTTGTAATCTATTCACAAAAAACCTAACATAATTAGATTTATTCGTATCGTGTACAATATTAAATAAGAACAACATTAGCACAGAACTTTGTGAAGTGGAATATTCAATGTTATTCATATTTTGCAGTCTAGACACCTGATGGAAAGTGGTTGCCCACATTGGCAACACCAGTGGTATCACCAACGCACTGCCAGCCGTCCGACGTAAGTACGCTAGCTACGGCGCCCCTCAAACCGGATAATAAATATATTGTGTTACAAATAAAAACGCCTCACTGTCATAAGTCGTAGCGAAAACAATAACGATAAATATTAGGAACAACACTAAAAACAGTTATTACAGGCAATTACAATATAATAATAGGCTTGTTAAATACACGACATGCAAATAAAACATTCAAATTTTATTTCAATATTCTAATAGTGCTAAATTAATTTTCTATTTATGTACCGCGATTAAACGAATCATAATTTATAATGAAACAATCGATAGCGTATAACAATTGTTTTAGGATTACATACAGGAATATTAGTGACGCAAAATACGTGGGTCTCATTGCCACCGGGTTAATGCCTTCAAATAATGAGTCACAGAAATTCATAGTGTTTATTCCAAAAACGACGAAAGTTTTAGCACTCTAAACGGCGGACACTTGTCGACGTGTCAGCTATAATTCTATCAAAAATCGTCAAGAAACTAAGCGAGAACCTAATTATAAATTTCTTTTTTTGCAAATCGTAGAGTTTACCTTTTTTTTCTCTTTGATAATGTAAACTTTCTGTAAGAAAATAATATACTAAAATATTTCATATCTCAATAATTTCATGAATGAGAAGGTTTGCATGAATGAATGTTTGTTAGTGTTGGATTTTAATTAAATTTTACAAGAATATATTATGTGTGTAATGGTTATCATCATTAATTGAAACTGCGGGGCGGCGAAGCTACTTTCACACTAATGAAATGAACTTTCAAAACCAAACAAATTTAACTACTTTAACGATGGTTTGTGAACGAACGAATTTAGTCTTGGGAGAGGATACGCCCAAATTGGCCAGACCATATGTCTCACTAAGGTCAAATAATTTTGTTGTTGATTACAATAAAGTAAATAAATGAGGTTAACTTATCCATTTATACTTAGACCTAGCAAATATGCAATGGAAAGAACAAAAAACACACAGTTTTATGAAACAAAAGAAATCCTACCCGGCCATTAGGGTGACTCGCGATGTACTTTCGAGCAAAGAAATAACGGTACAAATAAAATATTCTAACACAAGTGAACAATGTCTAACAGGTCCTGATACGATTACAATTGCAAAATGACATTGTGCACTAGCTGTTTTAAGTAACCACACTTATAAACTGAGATACGGATAAAGAATAACTTCATCCCACGGCTTCGCATGCGTAAGTTTACCGATACATATTATTATTTCAAATATGCTTTATTTTGGTTTTCTTCTTTCTAAGTTTTTTCAAAGTTAGGTAAATAGTTATATAAAAACAAACATCAACACTGACATACATTCGCATTAATAATAATAATAGATAACAAAATGTCTTTATGTATGTATCAAAAAAAATAAATATCTTTATTCATTATATTCAAGAGAAGAATCGGCGTAAGAAACTTAGCAATTTGTTATAAAAGGAAGCAAAAGAGGACACCTTTTTTCTTCCTTCTATAGAAGAAAACATGGACCGTCTCTCTTTCAGCATAAAAAATTTCTCTACAAATGATTGATAAAAACCAATCCACATATAGTTGCAAAATTTGCAAACAGTACAATATATCTCAATCCGTTTGAGATAGCCTAAAACGAACAATACCTAACTATTGTGTTATTTTGATACAACATTAAAGTACCCTTTCGCCCACTAATCCACGATGATTACTATAATTTCAGCCTAAAACATTACAAACTAAATGTGAGAGTCAAGAAGCGTTTCTTCGTAATAAACCAAATAGTAGAAATAATGAATAATCACTCACGGCCCTCTAATGTAGTGCTCCACGCCCATTTCGCACAATCACAAACAAACGACGGTAGCCAACTACACTGATAACGAACTAACATCGCTTTTGCAATTACACACGCTTTATACTCGTCGTATCGAAGCGTTATCGTTCAGATAAAACAAGCAAGTTTCCAAATCCCTTACAGTCCAACGTCGATTAGACAAAGTTAAGAACCTGAGGATGATTTACGATTCGAATTAAAGAACTGTTACTATGGTCGTAAGCCTTTTATCGGATGAAGTGCAAGTTTAATGTGCACTTCATCCGATTACCCAGTAATTAGCAAGTATATGGTGATAAAAATATATTGTAAATATACCACTGGTTAGCAGCAGAAATACGCATCGCGTCGGTACCTCCAGACGGTCTTTTGAAAAAAGGATACCTACCACCCTCAAAGTTTAGCCACCATCAGCTTAAAATTAAATTGTATATAACCTACGTTATATAAGTTAACTGGAATTAACTACAATATAAATAGTCCAGGTCGCATATGTACAGGAAAGCTACATTGGCTACCCAGGCAGACTAGCAGTCGAACCACCTGATGGAAAGTGGTCAGACATTGGCAATAACAGTCGTAGCGTTGCTTTCCGTACGACATAGGATATTAAGTCTCATTTACCTAGAAAATACGCTGGCTATTATGCTCTTCAAACCGAATTCTCTTAAAACCGGGACACAGCAGTGTCTTCATACTACTGCTCTGCGGTAGAAATAAGCACCGCGGTGGTACAGCCCCCGACCACCTCTATATCAACTTTAAAATATATAAAAAATACAGCGATTGTACAGATATGCTGGTTTCCTTATAAACACACGTGAACACGCACTTTATCGCCTTAACTAAATACACACACCTCGTTCCGCGTTTGTACAGCAGTTTACACTTGTGCTTATTGTTATGTTACATTGAAAATATTTTACGGTTCGCTTACTTGAAACAACTCTGCGAGAGAATAGAAAATAAATGTCATTTCGAACATAAAACATTTTGTATGGCTATAAAAAATATGTGTGGTTTTAAATTCGAATCATTGCATTACAAACTCCTGCACAATGTATATAACATTGTTGACTCACTACGACATCTTCTTATTACACAGTAAATTTCAGAGGCTTATTAGTGTCATTCAAGTATTACGATATTATTTTCGACACCAACCCTACTCCAATTATAATTCAAACCATTTGTACATTAGGCAAAAAAACTTTTTAATCTTGAATAAAAAATTCAATGGACCAGAGTAAAATAAATTATAAATATAAATTAGTATAGATTTTAAGTAATTTAGCATTGAATTTCCTTGTAACATGAATGCGCACAAAACAGTATCAACCTTCGCCCGCGGCGTTTTGCCATTCGTAATGTATTTAGTTACAAAGTACAAGGTCAACGTGTCCGACCGATAATGGGAGATTCGTTCTGAACTATATTGAGGAAGATAAGATTATATGTTTATATGATACAAAAATAAATAGAAAGAATTGAGAAACAATAACGAACTGATAGTTATATTAAATCCACTATATTTTATATATATTTTAAATAAAAAACCCTGACGGTTATTCCAAACACATTGAGATACAGACATATACCATCTTAGTCTGCCCGTTATCATGGATGTAATACCGTATGTATTGAAATGATGTAAACAGTATGTAATACTTGCCCTGCACACAAAAAAGCAGCGTATTACGCCACAAAAGCCCTTCAAATAGGAAGACAATAGTGTTTACGCACTACCGATTTGTGACAAATAGGCCCCGGAGCTACTATCACAGACGGTCCATTGTAAAAAGAGTTTCATTTTGATTGAGGAAAAGAAAAATATTAATTAATGTAATGATTTAACAATATCAAAAACAGAGAGTAGGTTGGTTCCCTAAAACAAAAAGGATATCATGACCAATGCAATATTTTCAAGTATATAATAAAATCACCAACACGCATTGTACTTGCATTGTGGGATACGGTCCAAAACCTCCTAATAGATAGGGGTGTATTAGGGGAGGCCTATGTCCAGTGGACTATCACAAGCTGATAATAATGACGACATGATGATAATAAAATATTGCATTTGCAAACATAGAATAGGAGAACATTATAAGAAACTTATTAGCTTGTTTTAAAGTTATATAGCTATTTATTACTATGGCGTGCTGCTAATCATTTGTAATCAACTTTCGTTTAAACAAAGCTAGAAACACGATCTACCGGTAAAGACTAAATAATGCAATTGGTGCGGGCGGAAACGACGTCCCACATCGTTTCCCTTCATTCTTCGATCTATAAAAGTTGTATGCACATAAATTACTCATTCAGATGCACCCTCCCTTTATTATAATAGTTAATTTAATCTTACAAATACAAAGAATGTTTGTAATGAGCATGTAGAACAATGTTAAATAGTGTAAATAAAGTAACAATTATATATTATTAAAACATTAACAGTAATTATATGTTTTGTCTTTAAAAACGTTATGCCATGTCTAGAAAGCTTCTTTTGTTATTGTGAACTACACAACATATATTTTTTCTGATACATTTTCTTAATTCTCATAGCCTGACACATTCTGTTAACCCATTATGAAGTTCTATTTTACTATGTTATTATCTAGAGTAAACTAGAATCAAAACTTATTAAAACAAATTACAATACGTGACTTTTAATTAATCAAACAATCGACATGTTAATTAACATCAACTCGTTTACTCACGACAACATTGTTACACTTTAGCATGTTAATTATCATTGTCAGGCTAAACGTTTCGCTTTAACAATGGAATTGAAAACCAATACAATTATAATGTTATGTGACAAATCATCAAACGTTGATAGCACATCATTATATTACCTATTCCACTAAATTATAAAAGGTCAAGAATTCAATCCAAAATAATGGTAATTCATTCTAGAAACCGTTGAATTGTTGAATAAATTATTCAGTAGCGTTTGCTGATTCATCCTGCTTGAATACTATACAAGAAATGGATGAAAAATAAAATATAAGGTTATGATACTAGTCGTAACCTTAGCTATCTTTCAATGAAAGTTCCGTGAAAATTGGTCCAGTCATTCCAGAACGTAGTACAGACAGAAAGTAGAAAATATTATTTAAAACTGTTATTTAGATGTAACAAACGGGCATTTTAATTTTATTTATTTGTATGATAAATATATTAGCCGTCAGTACTACCCTGCGTGGTAATAATAAATAATTATGATAATATGATTACTATATACGCTTGTAATTGATGATATGGACTTTTACTACACTGCAGAACACTTTGCAATGGAAGCTTATTCCACTAAACTCTTCATAATTATAGCCTGTATAAGTTTTCTTTATGGAAAGCAATGCTAATGTAAAGTTTCTCAAAATTAATTCAAGTATTTTTGTGAAGTCTAATGTCATTCTTATAAACTTCATCGACACGTTTGTCGTAGTGTAGCTCCTGACTGTTGCACCAAAGGGTCAGGGCTTTATTCCCACCACGGGAAAGTTATTGTGTGATGCAAATAGTGTTTTTCTCACGTCTGAGTGTTTACATAATATGTATTTGTTTAGAAAAGTAAATCTATTTATTTATCCATAATACAAGCTTTGCTTAGTTTCGGACCAGACGATTTTGTGTAATTCGTCCGAAAATTATTATTATTATATTATTTATAATATTAGTAGGAAGTTCTGAAAACATATCGATACAGTAACAAATACTTTAATAATAAAAAAAACTTCATACATTTACGTCTTCAGCCTCAAGATTGCTTATCGCCCGAGGATATCAAATAAACTTCCATAGAAAATTACAGTGCAATATGTTTTACAATATCAACACTCCTTAGTAAAATTTGACAAACTTCAGAAATTGAACCGGTACTTTTATAAACTCGGTCCAACCGTACACATATGAACAAAGAAAAGTAGATATAAATTACTAATTTGATAAGCTTTATCTCCTCACGCGGAACGAACCACGATGTCACCACTACCAAATCATTCGCACCACGTGCTCGGAATGACTATCCACATATGAAGCCACGTGGGTTTTAGTCAATGACTAATATCTACTGATATTAACCATTTTTAATGACCTAACTCAATATTACGTCAAAGGGCCAAAACTCGACAAGTGGGTAACGTAGGCAACATTCTTCCATTGTCTAACATCCTAGATAAAACGTATATTTATTTATATAACGTTTTATCTGGGATAGGATATGGGGGAAGGGGATAGGATCCCGCTTCATCTATAAAAATTAACCAAATAAAATTCCGTTTGTAACATCAAAATAACTTTTGTAAATGATTACTTCGTAATATAAAACAGATACATATGACGAAACAACATTTTATTTTTGTCAGGCTCAGGTCTTTTTTCTTACAAAAAGTTACAAAAGATTTTTTTTATATCACCACGCGGACGAAGTCGCGCGCAACAGCTAGTTAAGAAAATAATTTTGTTATGAAGTCAATACTCACGTCTCATTCTCGTCTATAAACATCTCTGGAGGTTTCGACCTGTAAACAAAACGTTTTTCAATTAACTCAATGTTTTTTAAACATAATTACATTAAATTGACCATTACTTTATTATCTGCGATCAATAACAGAAAAGTTGTTAACTCTTACGTCAATAAGGCACCTTCGAATGAAAAACAACTTTTATCTTTTATTTTGCTTTTAACTAGTTTTTATTTAGTTATCAAACAAATGTCGAAAGTGTTTCATGTTGTGTATAATACTGAAGGATATTTTAATTTATCATCGAATGTACTTTGGGTGATTGTTTTATATAATGCACTAACTTAATCTGGACTAAATAAAATATCGATATTATTAAAGTTTATGGTCAAACTATATTAGTGCCCAAATCTGAAGAGCGTTGATTAGTTAATCATCGCGTTGTGACCTTTTTTTTTGTATACGAAGGCAGAGGGGCAGTCGGGCGAACTGATGGAAGGTGTTCACAGTCGCGCTGCCTACCGTGAGCCGTAGGATGTTACGTCTCGTTTACCCAGTAAATACTCAGGCTATGGTGCCTTTCAAACCGGAACACAATAGTGTTTTTACACTACTGTTCGGCGGCAGAAATAGGCACCGCGGTGGTACAGCCCCAGACGGCCCTCTGTACAAAAGGGGACCTTCAAAAAATGATTAGTGATTAGTGTTATGTCAAACGCTTCTCGTTCTTAGATAGGTCGGATGACACGACTAAAGATACTGTTTCAAATAGTCAGTATGATATCCGATTCTACTTAATTAAAACAAAAAAATATTGTCTTGGCAACAAAATTAAAAATAAGACATTCGATAGTTTAGTATATCTCACCGAGATATTTCGGGGCCTTTATTTTTGACCGATACCGTTCGGCAATTAATTAAAATACTCAGACCAAAGCAATATACACCTTACGACAACACAAAAAAGTATAAAATACTTAACTTACTTGAAATAAATACTTATTACTCGCATGGCATAATAGACTTTATCAGTTCTTTATAAGGTTAATTTTCAATTGACTAGGTCAAGAGCTAACACAGATAAGACTAGGGTTGCCAACTTGTCTGTTTTAGCATAAAAATGATAACATCACATTATTATTATATGTTAAACGTCTAGGTCATACGAATTAGTTTTAAACTAAGCAAAGGGCTATAAAAATATGTATTGAAAACAATAAATAAACAAAACACTGTTAATTTTCCTAGAATACTGTATAATATTCTATACCGACCTGAATATATTTAATTTCTTATAAATATTAATTTGGCAACCCTAGATAAGGCACGTACATAATGTATGCACCGATTATCGCAGTTCGCGAAAATGGAGCGACGAACGGGTGCACAATAGTGACCCCATCGAGATTTCTTAACGGTGATAATTGTCGAACGATATTTAATGACGCAGTAATTTTAATAATATCGTTCTTTAAAAGTACATGTAAGTTTACTTACATATAATTTTACTACTTAAACCCTAAAATAGAACAATTTTAATATTATTCTTATAGCTATAAACAGATTATTTAATTTTTTTTAAAAACCTATCATAAACTTATCTAAAATTACAACTGTAGGCATCTACAACTTTCTTTATTACGATAACTTTGTTTGTTTGCTACCGCATATATTAATTTGGGGCATATTTTACAGAACTAGTAATCAAAAATATGACCTAAAAATTAAATAAGTTACAAGGAAACCTAAAAAAAAACAGTGATTTACTGTTTATGGTATAATGTTACATAAACAAATGCGTTTTATAAACGATGGCCCTTCCCTATATACGAAGTGGGGATAAGGCATAAATAACTATGGCATGTACAACTGCAGGCAGTACAGTAATAATGCAATTTTAACATAACACATTATAAGCTTCCAAAGATAATAACGGATTAAACATTATCAAAATACATTAATAAGGTTACTCAATAACAACACGTTAGTGATAAATATTTAGGTTAGTAACAAGCGACGGTACTAAAACTAAAAGTCAGTATTTCGCAATCTCATGCTTTAGATAAAATCAAGCGTTAATTATCAAATGATTTAATATATAAAGTAATCGCATCAATAAAAGAAATAATTAGCGAATGATAATTAATTTAATCTATCCGGACAAAGTCCCCTACACTTTAATAATATGCCAGTGAATCACCATTTAGTAAGGATAGATAACATTACGTGAAAAGAAGATAAATAGAATACATAAAAAAAACAAATAATTGCTTCAATATGTGTATACGAAGGCAGACGAACATTCAGGCCACTTGATGGAATTGGTGACCGATGCCTATGACCATCGGCAATACCAATGGTATCACCAACGCGCAACCTGTCGTGAGATGTTACTTCTCGATTACCCAGAAATAGGCACCACCCCAGACGGCCCCATATAAAAACGGGACCTTCAAGTTTAGTTAAATTGTCTAGTAAAAGGCGCCAGTTGCTTTTATTTTACAGACAAACAAAATACGTTTATAAAATAAATAAGAACTTAGTATTACTATTGCTCAACACAGCAAAGTAATCGAATTTATTTAGTAATACTATTTTTTTTATTTAACTTATGATGAATTAACATCAATCGATGTCATGAAAATAAAAAAAATACGACCCAGATACGTGTTACGATGAACTTGCCCACTTAATTATGTTACATAATACTTTTACGAAGCGTCCACGAGTTCTTATAGTATGCGATCAATTGTTAAATAACATAGCGGCACACAAAAAATACAGCCTTCGTGGTTGTTAACGTATCTGTTGACATAAACTTCTTTAGTTTTTGTCCGGGACGCGTAAAGGCCACCTCCATTACGTTAATTATTTCCAGTTGTTTTATAGTAAACGTTTTTCGTTCAAGAGAAAGGACAGTAAATACTACGGATTGTTATAATATCAAAGCGATTAAATAACTAGAAAATAAAGCGCTATGGAGTATATGTATTTTAAATACGTCGTGTATCATAAAATTCAAGATAGCAAAGAAAATCTAATTACGTATAAGTACTTCAGAGAGTTTGAGACTTATTAACCCTTTCCAGTGACTGTATCTTGAGCGCTATGACAATATGACCAGCAACTTCATATTTTTGTTTCCGCAAATTCTATACACGTTTTATCAAACGCCTACAAACAAACGAATAATCCGTCAAATATTTTCATTAACGTAATCTAAACCATATATACAATTCAACTTATGGAAGACCATCCTTCATAATCCTTCTTAAACATGTCGTATTCGTACAAACACGAGAAGATAGTATGAAGCTAGGCATATACAATTCTACATATTAGAGTCGATACGAATAGTTATTTGGCCGATTACCGAATACCGAGTATTCGGCAACATTGTCTGTCGAAGCGCAAAATTAATGATTATCGAGCGCTTTAAGAATGAATGAAATAAGTCGCAACCGATCGAAACAACTATTAGCTAAAGTTAATCTTTCGTACCAATCACGCGCCAATTTTTGAACTGTTGAATTGAATTACTAGAATGAACTTACTAGTTCATTTTGTGAAATTGGTACCTACCTTGTACGACGAAAAACGTAACCGTTCACAACCACAGATGCTAGAAAATATTTTTTTTGGCTAAATTGTTGTAACTTGGTTATGAATACACATAACCTTGAGTAATATGGAATATGATGTGTCCTTTTTGTCATACCAAAAAAGTGGCCGAATATTCGTGGCATTCTTACTACATATGCTAAAATACTTGGAAATTGTTCCCGCAGACGACATAGGCTCGCCCCCTGGACGCGCGTGCGAAAACGGGCGATGCCAATGTCTCATCGGTAATCTAGGGCCGCGACGGGATGTCACGCGACAGACAGACACGAGGAACGGCGATTCGTTATTAATGCACGCTCATAATAGCGATGAGGTAAGTCGTTTATAAACACGGTGTGTTGACCTTAAAACAAAACAGCTCGTAGAGTTAATAAAAACGTACAGTAGCTAATTTTTTGCGTTAGAGCTCGGTATTATGAAGGTCATTTAGGCTTTAAATATAATTGAATTGCTACAACAAAAAATGGAAGATCTCTATATTAAGTATGAACGTCGCAACTGTACATGACCCAAATAAGCGATAGAATTTATGTCAACAAGTTAAATGTCAAAAGGCGAACGCGTTGCTATTGGAGGACTTGTTAAATTTCTACGCGGTGTTTTTAACATATGAAACTGTGCATGTTTGACATAAAAAACTGTACACCTTAATTCCTTTGCTTATTTCGATGGGATATAAGAAGTTAAGACGATATTACACTATTTTTTTATAAAGACGGTACAAACTTTAACGTCATTAAAAATAAGGCAATATTCTGGACATCAATAACCTTTCCGAGAAGAATAAATGACAGATACAAGTCAACTTCCAAACTGACGTGAGTCATGTGCGCTAAATTATGCGTCGATTAACAATGGAAGGTCACGTGTCCGATATAAATACGCACGTGGCTAATTAAATGTGGATCTTTCCACGAATGCGCGGCTCTCTACAAATTCAATGCCATCACGAGGTTGCCAGGCGTTCTTGGCAAAAAAGTCAAAAGACGCAACTTTATATTAGTTCGACACGTACTGTTATTTATAGAATGTACGAACTTATGCCGACAGCTCTCTGAGCATGCTTACTCAGCCCTTCTTGATAGTTACAAGTGTAGTGGTATTGGGGCTAAGCCAGTTCGGGTCAAACTTTAATGCGTGACACTTGTTATCCATTTTAAGCCTGATTTAAATGCTTTTTTAAAATTATTTTGGGATTATCTCGAAATAGTACGCTCCGAGGTACCTTTTCAAATTACCAAATCGCTTTAAATACTGGCGCTTAATAAAAAGGAGGAAATATAATTTCCAGTACAAATATTAAACATTTTTCAACCTCTCTCGTACCCTTACAATTCGCGTTTCACCTACAAATTTAATAAGTTCTGCGAAGTTACTTTATACAAAGGTTCAATCAACAGACAATCAAAGCTACGGAATTTCTCGAGTCCCATTTGATATTTCTGAAGAATCGTTATCAAACAGATTAAAGTTCAAGGCTAACGAACACGGAAAGTAACGTTTTCTTTGAATAAATATCTTTGCTCCATGCATATCGAATAGTATTAAATTACTAAAAGGAGAGCTTCTTAAAAACCTACACGGGACTCTTATAACGCCAATAAAATACAAAATCACATTGCAACTGCATTCGTACCTTAATTCCAATTTAAATATCTGTACCATGTTGAATTAACCGATTGAAAGATTTCTAAACATTTAACAAAAACGAGTCTATATATGTATGTAGATGTTTATCGATAACGGCATAGCCTTATAGTTGAGCCAAATTGGATAATCGCAATGGGTGGTCCAGCCAAATTTCACTCTGTATACAAGTAAACAAAGTTAAACTCATACGGTGCCCCACATCTAGCATCAATATTGATGAATTGTATCCGTGTTGTCAAACGATGAGTGGCAGTCGTCTAATAACAACACAATACGTACGCCGCTGTTTCTTTGCGATGAGTTACTTTGTTTACTTCTACTTAGAGTCTTTTTTAGTGGCTTCTAAATGCATGGAAAGTGGTCACCGTCGGCCACGGACATCAGCAATATCAGGGGTATCCCCAACGAGCTGCGTAAGATATCTCGTTTACCCAGTACATACTACGGTGCTCCTTCAAACACAGTAGTGTATTCACGCCACTACAGAAATGGCCACCGCGGTCGTACCGCCACAGACGGCCCCCTGTAAAGTTGACCTCTAAAAGGGAGTGTAATTTTTCAAGACTCTTTTTCACCTAGCCTTTTCCCAAGTTATTAATTTTAATCCATCCAGATTTACCTAAATACAGTTTTACGCACAGCGACTGGCTACTGACCTCCGCAACCCAAAGGGTAAACTGCATTCTGAAGATGAATTAGTTGTCAGTAAATTTGCAGGCACTGTCTTCTTATAAGATGTGCCAAAGATGTTTTCGACAATCGGACCGACTTGAATGACGTTTTTACATGCCCATCCGACGCAAGAATCACCTTTCTTTTTACACACTCGGATCGGGCCCATTTTCTCCTAACCTACTAGATAACAACGATAACACAAAATTGTTTCCCCTTGGATCCACATCCGCGACCTCCGGTTTATAATGCAAGCCCAATACCGCTAGGCCATTGAAGCAGTCTTTTCGGAATATTTCTAAACTGAAAAATAGTTAATCACGCTAAAAACAATACGGCCACACAGAGTGACACTATGTCATAATTGCCTCACGGGCGACCTAATCTAATTAAGGTAATGTCAAACCAGTTTAGCAAGTGGCGTGTGCGATGTCACACACGTACTCTTGCGTGACCGTGTTAGGTTTCGTTAACGTGAGTCAAATTGAAAACTCCTCCACAGCAATTAGCAAAGAACGTTGTAATTATTATGCAAACGAGGAAATGGTTTTGATATTTCATCGTATCGAATGACATTAAATTCGCGCGCGACACTGGTATAGAAAAATGTCACATTTCATGCATATTGCGGTCTTTTGGTATTGGTAGCCTTTGCCATCCGTTATATGGAATCCGTTTCGTTTTAAATAGTGTATCACATACTATAATTGGCAATACAAACAGGAATATTCGAGGTCCGCAAAAATGAGCTTAACAATACTATATCAAACCACGTTAAAATCTTGTTACACATTAAACATTATTAGAACTTTTTATTCCAATTTTTGTGGTTTCGACATTCAAAGATGAATGCACGTGTACGCATTCTTTAAGGAAGTTAAGCGATGATTCCACAATAAACAAACTAAATATGAAATCGCAAAGAACACTACGTGCCGGTGCAGTTTGCAATTATCGCCGCTCCTGAACCCGTCCGTTTAAGCAAATATAGTCAAATTACTAAAAATAGACACGTCTATAACACGCTTTATAAATTTGCACCCTTAAGCTATCATTGTTTTCCAAAACAAACACTTGCACTACACTGACAGTTTTAATAAAGTAAACGTTAACTTGTCGTAGGACAAACATAATTGGTTCATTCAACCAAAGCAATAGACGTCACTAATTTACCAACCACAATGTACGGCACAGGCGATACATTAAGACCTGTTACTACTACATTAAAACTATTATGTTTTAAGCACAATTAGACTTACGTCATCTTTTCGTTGCAGTATAAAAGTATCGGAACTAAACACTAAGGACGACTGTCTGCTATAAGGGACGTCCGACGACTAAGAAGACCGAGGCGGGGACCGGGAGCGATCGACATGTGTTCGTGCGGTGGCCAATATTTACCGCTTTCCGGGGACCAGGGGGTCAAAGTCTAACTTTGTCGGGGTGCATACGGTATATTGTGAAATAGGTATAAGTGTCGACTAGTTTCGGACATATCGGAGGTACATCAGGACGAGCGCGATGAATTTACGGGAAGCTAAAGTTTAGCCGTTTATAGAATATATTATTGATGCAATGTCTTACGAAAGTTTTAATTATTCAATAATATCTAGTATATATAGAAGTTAAACAAACGGATATTAAAATGAAAGGGTATGTTTAAATTATAGGTTTTATAAGCAGAGTCAATACGTTAGAAGCTGTACGGATAGGAAGGGAGAAAAGTATAGCAAATTATGCTTTAACTACCAGACTAAGCAAACATCAATAATGAAGGTATCAGTATTCTCATTGATAGATAATATTTAATGATTGAATTAATTATTGTTATCTTCTAATTTTATCATAATATTTTACATTTAAATTCGTGTAGTGTAAGCTGATAGAACCCTTTTCAATAAAAGACATGAAAAAAAAAACAGGTGAAACAGAGACTGTCAAAACAGGAGAATTCACAACTCAATCTATACCGAGTTGGGAATCTATGCATATTCAATTAAACCGTATTTTTATACAATCAAAATAATAAAGTAAAATATTATGTGTTATTACTCAAGTGAAATTCGATTCTTTCAATCGTTTTTGTTTTTGCTACACATATAAGAGTTTGTTACTGACCCATGACATATACTATTTCATTAGCTGTAAATAACAAATGTAATAACATGCCCATCCAACGCATGGATCATCTTACTTTACGGACAATCGGGTGATGAACCCGCATAATCCTAACCAACTAGGAAGCGACAAAGAAAATTGTTAAGACCCCGCAGGATTCGAACCCACGACCTCCGGTTTGTTAAGCACACGCCGTTACCACTAGGCTACAAGAAGGCTGGAAGCAGTTAAATCAGCTGTTATAATACAAGCAATCAAGCTAGGTTAATAAAGTTTGTACACTTAAACGGTTTAATGCAATAAGTGACGTCACGGATAAGCTGCAATATCGATCAGACGCGCCGTCTCGCTGAGACCGTGACCTTTGCAGATGAGACTGCGAGGTCGACATATATTTACTCTGTATGACCTTTGTATATATAGATTTCCTGTTTTCTTTATTAATTAATTTCCAAGTTACGTGACTATAGTGAAATAGTGGTATGGAAAATAATTTTGTGATATCATCGAAATCACTTTAATTAACTTAAACAGATTGCCTAAGAGAGTTACAAGTTACGTTAGTTCAAAAGTTACTTAAGCGGAACCAAATACGTTGATCTGAGTGAATTAAGAACGTGAAGTGTTATCTTAAAACTCTTTGCTTATAAAAAAAATATAAAAAAAATCTTCGATGCTATTCGAGCTACGAATAAAATTAAATTATGTGCAGTTTTATCGTAAATAGCGCAAAAGTTGCCACATCGAAACAAGAAAAAATCACCCTTAAGTTTACGCAAAAGATTACTGGTGAAATTAAAGACTACAAATTATATTTTTCTAGTATATTTCGCTATAATTACTGATAATATAATTTTTAACAAGGAACTTCCAACAAAGCCGCATACAGTACGTCACCCGACCCAATAAAACGGTCATTAAACAGAGCAGTCTGAGGCAGTGTTAATGAATACAAAACAAAGGGGTCCACAATTAGCTGGAGATGGTTGCCCGTTTCGAATATTATATTTGCTAAAAAGTTCCTTTGAACTATTCCTTTTATCAATATACTTAATATGTACTATATCTAATGTACTTCCTTTTATTCTCCGCCTCTATCAAATTCTTATTTCCCACGTGTTTGTATAATAAGCAAAATGTTCAACATATTTAATATTATTTATCTGTCACAAAGTTTATTACTTGTCGAGGCGAAAGTTGTTTTATATTTGTCAGAATTAGTGATTGCAATCAAAAACGCAATTTTGAGCAGTTGATTAAATGTTCTTCTATAATATATGAGAATAATAAAGAATTGCAAAACAAATCAAAATCATGTAAAGTGAGCATTACATAACAAATACTATTTCATTTAATAAATCAAAGAAAACATTTCAATAAGTGAAAAATGAAGATCGATTAATTATTAAATTAATCAATCTGCATTTTTTACTTAATGAATCCGATAAACATTAAGCAACATATAGTGACAACAAAATGTCTGACCTTGCAATGTCACGAAATGTGTGCAAAAACCACGTACTTTGGACATGAGGGTTATTGAGACAAATTCTTGTAACAAAAGCTGAACGCTTAAACGCTGAATTCTTTCTTTTAAAGTGCTGAAGAAAGACCGGATAAGAATAAAGCACTTTCAAAAAGCGTTCAATAAACAAAAGCACTATGTAATTAGTAATAGATCTTAAAAACAGCAGTTCAACTAGAAAATAAGTTTTACTTACATTAATTTCCTCGCAAACTGGCCGCTTTCTTTTTATTGTGCTATCGACTTTAAACTCTTAAAAGCTAACTCAACATTTATTTCCCGAGTCGAATCCAACTATAACTCGACCTCCAATCCAGAAACAGTAAATTGACTAACAAAATCAAATTTCAGATACACATTTACCTAAAAAAATCATCCTCAACAAAATTCCTTACGGCCGTGCAATCGCGTGCAACGACATCACGTGACAACAACCAACGTAACTCGATCACGGCAACGTGTCTCTCAATCGTGGACGGGACAAAGAGAGCCAAAGTCCGTTACGCGAATCGCGCCCGATACATGCCGTAGATGGACTTTGGAGCGACAACTCGACCGTCACAAAGGACTCGAACTCACGCCGAGCGGAACAACGGTCGATTTCTGAACAAAGACGAGAACGAAAGAGTGATAAAAATTACAATGGTAATTTATTGTGTTTTGTGCATATATAAAGTGATTACCTTTTATATTATAAATCGAGGTTTCTTTTGTCTTTTTTGGCGCCATGAGGGACGTGGGTTCGACGATCTTTATGAATTTAATTTTTATTCATCAAACAATATCAAATATGTTTACGTATATCCAATATTTGCAAATATATTTGTCTGCGTATACATCTGGCGTAGGGATGCGACGACCCAACTGCCCACTTGACGGCGAATCTGCCTTAAAGTAGGAGTAAGTCGGCAGTACAACTGCAATTAGTCAATTGCCAATTGTCGTTCATTAAAAAAACCTTATGTCTTCTTTATGATGATGATGATATTTTTATATCCCAAGAATGGCCATCTTTTAAAAAAAAGCTTAAGTTAAATTAAGCAGTTTAAGTTCAGATATTTGGTTCATGTAATCAGACTTACTGTTATTGTACATATAAAAACAATAATGACAATATGATCAGAGGAAATTAGTTCTAGTAATGCATGTTCCAGTAGTCCTTGTACTGTGTTCCATTAGAAAAAAACCTATCAATCCGCGCATTACTGACACTATATAAGGTTAAATGAAAACTGAATGGCATGGATTCAAGCAGACTATTCCAGCAGGAATCAAGGTTATGAATCAAACAAAGCATGATAATTATTAAAAGATTTAAACAACATTTCAGTAAGTCACAATGACAATATAGTATTTCATGACACTAGAATATTAGCAAGTCAAAAATTACGATAATAACGTCAAATTTAAAAATACTTCTCAAAACGCATTGATTGGTGACATATGACGTAGAAATTCCTGGTAACGACAATATATGTTTATTTTGACTATTACGAATTTAATGATTAAAGAATGAATCAAAATTAAAACGAGTTTTCTAGAGTAAGAAGCTATATTAATACCATTCAAAGTACATGGAACTTGAAATGATATTAAGATATTACGACCAAAAGAATTCTGCCTTTTTACTAAAACTTAGAAACAACTTGTATATAGTACATTCAGATGACGAATAACCTGGAAGAAAAAATCTTACCTCAAAACATTCGCGTTTTAAAGATCTACGACAATTTGCACGACTGCTTTATTGGATGTCAACGATGAATTATCAAAAAACGGTTTCGTGATAGTGGACAAGGTACTTTGTTGTTTGCTGGATATTACCTGACAGGTCTTTGATACGTTAAGTCATACCTTACCCTGTCTAAGTGGCATTCTATCGGTTATGACATTCCTAGTTATAATTGCGATTAAGTGTTACCTTAACATAATAGAATACATGTCATAGTTAAAATTCAAAATAGCGTTGGTCGTGACATGGTGTTCCGTTGGTTTGAAACCAATCTAATCGAGATGATGCCGCAGGCTCTATTTCGGGCCAATGCTTTGTTATATATATTGCGACATTATCGGTGCCATAAAGCATAGCAGATATCATTTGTACAGCGGACGATTGCAGTTGTACATATCTTTTCAAACCCAGTGACACCACTCGTGCATAAACAAAATCAACTCTAGATTTGAAGAACAATTGTAAATGGAGCGATTCTAAATAGTCTCATAATTAATCCTTCGTAATCAGAGTATTTGATTCTTGGAAACGAAAACAAATATGAAACAACAATTGTTTAATCCAAGAATCGTCTATCACACGTTGTTCCTAGAGCAGGTGATTGAGACGCGTAATTGTAGGTCTTATCATGGAAGAAGTTTGCGTTATCGAAAACGACATACCTAGAAACTACAAGAATGTTCTACAGGTTAAAGGTTTTATATCGTATCTCGACTATATAACGGTTGATATGCGCGTCAAATTGCGACTACTTTCTGTCCAAATTAGTCATATGCTGATACGGTATTTGGTGCATTCATACCGAAGACCAAGAAAAATTCTGCAAAAGAGTTAAAATGTCCTGTGACGTTACTGCTTTACTGTTCCTCGTCGATCGCATATTACCTTTTATTAACCGACTGCACTTGCTCAACATGTCCAGCCACAGACTCTCCATCATGCAAACTTTACTTTTCGGCGTAATAAGATCCGAGAGCCAGTTATTGTAATGAAAAGTTAGAGTTTTCTCAAAGGCTATAAGAACTGCACTCGTCATTTGTTGTCCAAAAGTACCATACGGCTTCTTCGTGGTAGCTTTAGATTGCTGCCACCAAGTTAGCTGGAACGATCTCCCTCCTCAATCAAGAACTCTTTACTTCGAATCAAACGTTTAGTTTTACTTAAAGCAATACTTGAATGTACAAAACAAAAGTCCAGCACTCTATTTAAAATCGTGAACAAATACAAATACTAGGTGCTTAAAATAAATTATTGTGTAATATTTAAAAACTTTAATACTGTGTCTTGATCTTTGGTGCAAGTAATGTTTACTTATTTCTTGTATTATAACAGCATAAAGCTTCACCTCTCATTCTATTTTGTTTAACAACCCATATGAGGTTTTGTGTATTATATATAATTAGGTTAAATAGCTAGCCATCAACCCTATCATATAACGGGTCCAACGTTAAAAATCGTAGCATTCTACAGAGACTCTTTGTCTTCTGCATTAGTAGTGGCATACCATTTATAGCAATAAAGACCATTTAATGTTTTATTTTTCTTTTACGTAACTTTTACAATTTTCGTACCAAATAAAATGTTTATTCCTTTCTATATTTCTCTTTCTAGTGTTTTTAATCACTAATAAAAACTCCACCAACCCGCATTCGACCTATATACTGGTTACGATCCAAAACCCCCTAATGGGCAGGGATCTATTAGGGCAGGACTATGTCCAGCAGTGGACTATCACAGGCTGATGATGAATCAAACAAAAGTCCATGATTAATCATTAAACAGTTTAAAAACAACATTCCTGCAAGTCCACAAGCGTACAGCCAGTGGTAGCTTCACGACACTAATATGATTAGCAGGTCAACACAAATTACGATAATAACGTCAAATTAAAAAAAAACACTTCTCAAAAGCAATTGATTGCTGACATTGACAGAGAATCCTGACGACCAAGTAGTTTATGTGACACGGAGTTAAATAAAAACTGGAGACAAATTACAAACGAGTTATCTAAGAGAAGAACTATTCGATCGCTTCCGTCTCGCAACACGATCGCACGATGTTGACATTGAGAAAATGACTTTGACACTTAATAGGATTTTACAAAAAAAATATTGTTAATAACTACGTTAAGTTAAACAAAACTTGTACGTATGAGACTACATACAATAAATAAGGAAAAAAGCGAAAAGAATAATTTTCTATTCGCCTTTATGTTCTTTATCGCTCACACGCTAACATTTCCTGTACAAAATCTCCCACTAGACAAACAACAAACCAAATATATACATTATATACATTGTCGAAACAAACAACAAAGATATTTTCATAACAAACAAATTTGATAAGACATTACATCGTTAAAAATTGCTTTCGAATACTTAATTACCTTCGACCATGGTCATGGGATCTCTTTTGTTTTACATTAAAAGAGTAATTTTGCGGAGGCATTACTTTATTGTGGGTTATAAAGGTACTTATCTAGAGATGATAAGATGATAGAGAAAAATCCTTAAAATTTATAAATTAATTTAACATAACTTTAAAAGTATCAATACTGTGTGTCTATAATGCACTGACGTACCCGACCCGACCCGATAATTATGAGCGTTATTTCAAATGAGAAAGTCACCTTTGCCATAAATTTATATGGCCTCTATTAATAACATTAACAATAAGTAGCATGTCAGACAAAAAAGAAAACAAAATTTGAATAGGTAAAGTCTATTGCTAATATTTGTCCTTCTTCCAATACAAATAGTTTAAAATTCACAAAAGTCTAAATAATAAAAGGTTAAAGTACACTTTTCCTTTCTATTCAAAAGATCAAATAAAATTACTAGTGTTATTATTATTAAAAGTATGCATTATTAAACAGAACCAGGAAGCCTCGATTCACGTCGCAAATATCACAAACAAACGCGCAAAGGACAAAGTCTACACCGACCTAGATAACTTCAAGGTGCATAGACCGATGACGTCACTATGCCGATAGTCAGCAAAGTAACTCCGTTGGAAAACTTTCTTTAAGCAGTCGAGTTACGCTTCAGTCGGTAAACGTTACTTGTGTCGACATTGTCGTATGTTTTTTAAACTAGCTTTAAATTAATCATAGAATCCATATTTAATAGTAACTTGAAACTTAAAAAGCGCCTAAACGTAAAGACACCACGATATGTTTGAACAATGGTGAATTAATTGGCAAGAAAAGTTATGGATCTTTATTTGGTTCTAATATTTAAAAAAATAATTATCGGTCTTTTTGGTTCTGGTATAAAAAAGACCCTTAAAAGTAGAGCATAAGTGGAGGTCTATGTTCAGCAGTGGACTAACACTTGCTCAGGATGATTGATGATGATAAAAGAAGCAGTTTTTCCTATCACCGATAAGAAAGAAATAACCGCCTAAAACTTTTCATTTAAATTAGTAGCAATCATTCTTCATTGTACTTATTCTAATAGTGAGGAGCATCAAAACTGGCTTATATTCCAGAGGTAAATTTAAAACGTACAAGCGGTTTAAATGCCACATAAAATAAAAGTTAAGTACGTGTACGAATCAAGCTGTTATTTTAGGTACAGCTATGAACAAAACAACATCGTCAACGCGACACGATTAAAATTTGTATACTCCCAAAACTTTTAAAAGTTAATCATCCTAGTAGACATACTACGAGCAATAAAACACACGTTAATTCCAAGTTATTTAAGTTTCGAACTGAAAGGGGAATTTCATTCAGTATGCTCCATTCAAGGGTTTCAATGCCAACGCCGAGAAGGTCGCGAGGGATGAGGGGAGCGTCTGAGCCCACCCCTAAATAACAACCCTGTCACTTTCATTACGCTAGAATTCATTTAAGGCGACTTTATCTGGGTGAATGTAAACTAGGAATTGCATTAAACATTAAAACCCATAGAACAAAATTAAAAAATACGTCATACATCTCTCGTTTCATTTATGAACTAGCGAAGCACGTCACTTTAACCGCGCGGTAATACATAAATAAAATCCTATTTTTTTTTTTTAAATGTAACCTAAGTTACTCCAGTTACATGGGCTATCTTTTAGTGAAATTCCTGTCAAAATGGGACCAGCCGTTCGAGAGATACGCTAGAACAAACAAATAGGATGACAAAATTCTAAAAGGGTGTTTCGTCTTATGTATCGGTTGTATATCATAATATACATATTAAAAAATGGTTATTTTAATGTTACAACACTCCAATGGTCGAGATGTCAATCACTGCATGACAGTCAACTAATAACACCATACGAATGACGTCGCTTTGTTGCTATAGGTTACTTTGAATATACATTTTTACAAAAATTTCGTGTCCAATTTGGCCTAAACTATAAGTAATATTTAGTGCAGTGCAGAATATGCACAGCAACAATTAAGAAAACCCAATTAAAGCGATTATCGCTCATTGAAACTGAAAATATATAAAATAACTTGAGAACTGTGTAATAATATATTCAAAGAAGCTTTATCAACATCGATAATAACATCTGCATTAGAAACTTTAGGTTGTCAAAAATCCTCTTTAGTGGGTTCAACATTTAGACACTGAATTTACGAATGATCGTATCAAGTTCAACTAAATGTACATTATTAAGTTAATTAGATTTATACATCTTTATACGAGATACAGTCAAGAACAACGAAATAGAGTAACTTATAGTATATAATCATGCAATGAAGACAAAATTGTGTCTCCTTTGCAAATATCTACATCGTGTTCAACTTAACTGTTTAGATTAATTATTTTTAACGTGTCAACAAATGACTATAGTCCCCACCGGTTCTGACCTGGTCATGAGGCTAATGGAAGGAAGCGCCTGTACACGATAACCTTATTCTATCTCGCGACCCGGGTTCAATTCCTGAACGCATCCTTGTGTGTCGACACGCGATGTGAACATGCTAATTGTACAAAGTGACATAAAACATCTTATCATGTGATGTACATATAAAAGCAGCTAAATGTTTGCAAATAACGTAACGTTTTTTTATATATTACGCTTTTATAACACTAATGTAATACGAAGCGTTATTTCAATTAGATAACAATAGATTAAAACGACTGCGTTAAGGTTGCAAATATGTTGGGCAATAAATATAGCACCAGTTAGTAAGTACTAGCTTCTCCCGTGATTTTATATTTAATAAATTCCGTATATAATATATACGGAAAAAGAATTTGACAATTACTTGTGACAATGACAATTTATTATACATTTGAAACGTGAATTCCAAAACGGCTCGAAGATGGAACATTCTAAATAGATAAATCTTTTTATTATACTTAAATAATTTGAGTTAACTTATCATTCTATTAAAAAATCGCATCAAGGTTTGCGAATAATGAACAAACGTAAATACATGTTTACAAAATTACACATTTATGTCCATCCACTTCTGATTTTACTTAGACGACGATGATTATATAAAATGTCATACGTCATTAAAGCTAATTTACGTGAATGGCGGTTAAGAAAAACAGTTCAAACTATATTTCCCGTTACCGGTTATATAACGGGACCTGAGCATAAAACAAACAATATTGTGAGGAAGAATCATAATTATTTATCTATATACACTTTTTGCACAAAGAAACAAATGTAAGGCGGCGGACTTAATGCTAAGAGTATTCTTTGCCGGTAAAACTTAGGGTGGTGCCCAGAATCATTTGTAGGCGCGCACAATTCACATAATGTTCTCATCATCAGCCTTGTTTTGGTCCACTGCTGGACTTGGGCCTCCCCTAATGCACCACGCCTTCCTCGTTTAGCGATCACAGGGTCATGTTGGGTGGACCGACTTTTTACATGCCCAACCGACGCACGGATCATCTTACTTTCCATACAACTGGGTGTTCAGCCCATATTGCCCTAACCAACTAGGAAATAAAAACGAAAATTTGTTGAGTCCCCGCAGGATTCGAACCCACGATATCCGGTTTCTAAAGCACACACCCTTACCACTAGGCTACGGAGGCCTATTTTACTGACAAACAAAAAGACAGTTAACTTTATATCACAATTAATGCTTTATTATAATTCTTTTGTATGCATATTTATGATTTACTAGCCGAATAACTATTTCTTGACCTAATTTTATTTAAGGCCATTCAACTATATTAATGTACAATTGTTACTATCAAATATAAATAACATGCAAATTAATAAACGGACAAGTTAACAAGCAAGTGGATACAGTTCTAAGAACCCAATTAGTAACAAGCTAGAAACAAACTATGCGTTAAAAACAATTTCTTGGTGAACCTGAAATTTACAATATCGTATTCTCTCATACTCCATGTTGTTAGAAAGAAAATATTCAATAAATAAGTGTTAGGGTCATCTAATTGCAAAATTACGTGATGTAGCGTCCATAACAGTTTTCAATGCGCAAGTGTAATACTCCTAAAACTATTACTACTAAATAAAGATATTTGAATTTGAATGTGAACTGAAACAGCAGAATAAAATGTTCTAGAAACTATTATGCGATATCCTTAGATTTATTAGGCGGCAACGTTGCATTATTTCTTATTGTCATCTGCGGCACAAACTTTCGCTCTTAGCGTACGCGCGGGTTTAAATATAAACTGGAAAGAGTCGACCCGAATTACTCATCCCCAGTTCTGGGGCGTCGTCTGCGAAAGCGAAACTCGCATCGTAATAGGATATATTGCAAGTTCTGCATTTGTGTTTCAAGTGCTGCTTTACTTAGGACTTGTACGCGAAATACAGAAAAGTTAACAAAACATATTGAGTGCTTACTTAATGCTGTAAATGGTACATAATTAGATACATAACGGTTTTAAACAAATTATTTAGTATACAAGAAAAGGATCTTTGATGTTCAATATTATACTAACGTAGTAAGTAAATATTATATCACTTTGTGTTACAATAACAATTTATTTTATTATATTTGCTATAATACATAAAGCAAAATTATTCGAATTGTAGTACTTATTAAGACCTTTGGCATGTTCGTAAACGCATACATTGAACACGTTCAAGGCGGTTCCTCAAACACGATTTCCTCGCGACATTCTTATATAGCAAATGTTCGCAACTTTGTCTTCGTGGACTTTAACTTGAAGGTCAAATGACAAGAAAATTATATAAATTATATGACATGTTATTGATATATGTACTCACCATCAGCCTGTTATAGTTCACTCAGGGATCATAGGTTCCTATACATTCTATCCAATTGAGGATTTGACCGGCATCCACTACACTAGGTCACAATATGCGGTTGGTGAGTGACACTTATATGACATGTATTTATATGTACATATATCGCTGTAAAGTTCACGGACATAGAATATATTCCTACTACCTATACATTGGGATTTGACGATCACTAACGATTCAATCAGTGGTTAAAGGATTACTTCTCATATAGTAACTATAAATCCATACTTCTACAAAACATATCGCTCTTACATACTATTACTACGATAACTAGATTCATATCAAAGTTATTCATAGTAACTAATGAATATACACAAAATCGCTTTATAATGATTCTACGATACTCAACTTACAAAGATTGATAGTTAAATGACACTTAAGTCAAAGGTCGCAGTTTTGACTTTACGACAAGGGTAGCAACATTTGTTACCGAGAACGAACTAGCCGAGTACCTACTTTATGGTAATATTCTGGCAAATTAAATTTCTTAATTACATACGTCAAGAGATATGTAAAAACTTTAATTAAAAACAATTTTTCTTTTAGTTTTAATATGATGCCTGGATTTAATTCAACAAATTAACTTTCTTTTCTACATACCTTATATTTACTTAATCACCCAAAAGTTGTTCGAGAGACAATGCCATACGCTAGGCCTTTGCACTTTACTCTGTGCAGAAAGTTTTAATAAATAAATTCATTCATCATCATCATCATCATCAGCCTGTGATAGTCCACTGCTGGACATAGGCCTCCCCTAATACACTCCTATTCATTAGGGTTTTTGGATCATATCCCACCACGTTGGTCCACTGCGGGTTGGTGGGTGGACCGACTTTTTACATGCCCATCCGACGCATGGATCATTTTACTTTTCAGACAATTAGGTGATTGGCCCTAACCAACATCCATACCACTGGGCTACGGACGCAGGAGGAATAAATCCATTAACTAATAAATACTTGTAGAAGAAAAGATGTTACATGAAAATGTATCATCAACTATTGTATTCTGTTCGAGCGAAACCATGGGGGCGTTTATTGTCGACGATAAACGACCATTACCATTATTCAATAGACTTTGAATTTGATAAGTCCTTATCATCGCAGAAGCTATGTTGGTCACGTTATCAGCGCGATATCGGCGGCGGGTTAACTGCGAGGATCGTTATCAGTTCGCACTTTGCACATCCGAAGCGATAACCCGAGATCCGCGGAGATCACAGCATCCGTAGTGTGCACATGCTACCGTAAATGCAACGTTATAAATTCTATAGCAGTCAAACCATATTTTAATCACGAAAACCAAGCTAAAAATTATATATTTTTAAATATATTAAAGTTTTATTATGAACCCTTGCCTGCATTACATTAAGATAAACTGTTTTGAAGTAACACTTTTCTTTCTTATCAATTTTATGTTATTAGGGTTATGTGATATTTTTTCTTCTCGATTACCCAACTTAATTTGTTAGTTTAAAGTTTCTACAATTTGAATCGTAACAAAACATTTATAGCGTAAGAAAAGCACTAACACAGTTACAATAATTACCAAATGTTAGGGCCAAAAAAACAATATTGAATAAGAGTTATGCGAAATTATGTGAGTAATGTGAACCGACGATGTGCCGCCATACTTTTATGTTATATTTTTACTGAAATTTCATTTATTTTTACAATTTCATGACCACAATAAAGTTAATAAATTACAATTGCATTGTCTTCGACATAAGGTAGGTAGGCGTACGATTTATAATAGTTATAGACAATAAAACTAATATTAAAAACGAATAAATAGAAAACAGTATGGAACATTTGTGTACAACAACATCAATACGATGATGTAAATTAAACGGTACAAATACGTTTCAGTTCACATTTAACTCGGCTATACCAAGTGAAGCGACTAGTTGTAGTTCTTGTAAAAAAGTTCACGCTATTAATGTAAACAGGCAATAAATATTTATTGATTTCTAACGGTTGAAAAACGGTGGCTTTATTACACAACTTGCTACTAATTGCGTCTAATATACTTATTGCATAAATAGATTGTAACTTCTTAACAACATTATCATAGACATTTTATTGATTATATATACTATTACGATATTTTAAAGTAATAGCACAATAACCATGTACTGCGTAAAAGAACTAACTTTTCCATTAAATGAAAGTTTAATGGGAAAGTTATATCTGGCTTCGAGAACTTATTTAAACTCGGGCACGATGTGATCTTAAAATTTATATAAAATTATATCCAACGATGGTACAAAACCTAAAGGGTTTTTCGCCATCAATTAGTTACATACTAATATCGATTAATAAAAATCTTTTTACGGATTTTATCGCATTTGTTTTACATATTTAAATTCCCGACGTTACGAAAGCTTTCCAGCGGCCGTGTTCACGGGGTAGACCTAAACGTAAATATACACGCGATAAAATCAGTAAAAAAATCCTTTTATTCAATAATGTATAGTATTCGCGTAAACAAATGAAATAATAATAATAAAAATCTTTCAAAGTAACTCTACCTTTAACGAATAATATAAAAAAACCCAAACAAAACTATGTTTGTTATCAAACCGCTATGCAAAAGGTCACATAAAATTACATCAAGGCGAAAGAACAGCCAGTCAGTGTCATGAGAAAACACAGTAGAGGTTGAAAACAGACGAAACCGGAAAACGTAACGTATGTCAAACTCGACATTATACAAAGTAAAAAAAAACATTTAAAAATAACTACATAACTACGGAATATTCTGTTTTCATAATGTAATTACTACTGTGCTTAAAGTTAATACAAATCGCTCGAAATGGTTAGAGATTTTATCGCATTTAATTGCTCAAGTATTATGATTCGCTGTGTTAATTGATTAAAGTAATTAATAAATAAAACGACGACTGTTTTATTAAAGTGCTCAATATAAATCCGAATGTGTATATGTTTTTACTTATATTTAAAACCCAATTACGAAACAACAACATAACCAAGTTGTTTGTTTAGGATTCGAACCCATTACAAAAGGTTTTTGTGATATTTGCTCCAATTTCTATCACTAGTTTACTTTCAAATCTATTACAGTAATACCCCTTATAGCGACCCCGTTATGCGCGGTTTCACTATAACGCGAATTTCAAATTTCGCGCTTAAATGCCTCGCATTACGCGAAAGAGTGCGTATAAACATAATGTAGTCATTAACTTCTCTATGGTCGTGGGATTCCCGCTTTCTCTGAATATTCTCTTTGAAGAATTGGGAATTCCCTGTCCTTCGACTTTGTTCTATGGGGATTTCCTCGTTCGTTTCGTGTGTTCATTTGTTCCGTAATGTTAGTTCGGTCGGCTGGCAGTTTTGTTTTACCATTTATTGGAGAATATACATAATTTAACCCTACGTTAAAAATGCCGCCTGTAAAGAAAAAAGAGCGTAAAAGCGTCACTTTGGAATTGAAGATGAAAGTGTTAAGAAGAATGGAAAATGGAGACAAAGCAACAATTGTTGGGAGAGATTTTGGACTCTCAGAATCGACTGTGAGAACGATTTATAAAATCGGGAAAAATTAAAATCTCCAGCGAAAGTTCAACACCTATAAGTGCAACAAAACTTTCTCGTTCGAGGATCATCTATCTTAGAAAGAATGGAGAAATTACTGTCAGTCTGGATCGAAGATTTGAATAAGAAGAACACACCACTAAGTCAAGATCTCATATGCACAAAAGCAAAATCTTTGTATGAGATGCTGAAAACAAAAGAAGGAGAAGGAGTGCCGCTCCGACTTTTGCTGCCAGCAGAAGGCTGGTTCCATCGGTTCAAGCAGCGTTCTAATCTTCACAATATCCACATAACAGGCGAAGGCGGCCAGTGCGGACATTCAAGCTGCAGCTGAGTTTCCAGACAAGTTTCAAGAGTTCGTTAGACGAGAGAAAATTCCTGCTTGTCTCATCTTCAATGTTGATGAGACCGACTTTACTGGAAAAAAATGCCATCTCGAACATTCATTTCTAGGAAGAACGTCAAGCCAGTGGTTTCAAAGCTGCGAAAGATCGACTAACACTTCTGCTGGGTGGTAATGCCACTGGTGATTTTAAACTGAAACCTTTACTAGTGTACCATTCAGAAACACCCCGTGCAATGCGAGGCACAGACAAGACAAGTCTACCAGTTGTGTGGCGATCAAACAGAAAGGCGTGGGTTACACGGGAAATTTTTCAAGAATGGTATTCTAATAGTTTTTGCCCATCAGTCAAATCATACTGTGACAGAAATGGCTGAACCTAAAGTTATATTACTCTTAGACAATGCCCCAGGACATCCAACCTCACTTGATACGCCCAGAGACTTAAAAGTGTACGTAAAGTTCCTTCCACCAAACACTACGTCAATATTACAACCTATGGACCAGGGAGCAATAGCAAACTTCAAAGCTTATTACCATCGCCGCACTTTTAGCCAACTAATTCATGAAACTGACGGGAAGGAAGACAGTCTATGCAGAGTGGTGGAAGTCATACAACATTATGAAGTCTATTCACAACATAGAAGAGGCTTGGAAGGAAGTTAAAATGAGTTGTATGAATGGGGTGTGGCGTAATCTTTGGCCAGATGTAGTGGAAGCACCTAGAAGAATTGTCCAGATGCAGAGACAAGTGCTTGAAGACATTGCTGCAATGATTGAGGGTCTGAACTTGAAGATGTCACGGTAGAAGATCTCGTAGAACTTGTAGCAACGCCGACGATCCTATCAGCAATGAAGATCTGATCGAGTTACAGAATAATCCTATCTACGATGAAGAAGAACAAGTAGAGAGAAAGTTTTATCTTCAGGGAAATACAAAATGCACTTTCAAAAATTTAAATAGGTTTGGACATATTGCAGAGTATAGACAATAATGATGACCGTGTCTTGACCGTGTGTCAAACGATTAAAACAGTGTTGGATGTTATGAACGTATTTTACAAGAACGTAAAAAACGCTACCCAAAAGACAATAGATGTATTTTCCGTAAAAATAAAAGTATGTATTGCATAGTGTTCTTAGAATTAAAGTGATTGATTAAAATGATTTGTATTTTTTGTATTAAATTTTGACTATGTTTAATCATAAACCTCGATATACGCGAATTTCAGTTAACGCGATTTTTTCGAACGTATCCCTCGCGTAAAGCGGGGTATTATTTATATATGACGTAATCTTCTATTGATTTCTGTTTTCAGCCATCTCAATAACCTTTTTCGTTTTTATAGATACTGCTAGAGCTATCGTTTCATCTCGTTTTCAGTTTCCCTAAGTTATAATTTCTTCAGACATTACAATTGTCACTGTAGCCAGAAAGGATACAGATATTATATAAATAAAACACGATACATATCTCTCAGTTTAGCCAAGTTAGACAAAGCGGCAATGCACCTATAAATCCATAGTAATATAAAAAAATCGAAAGTAACCGTCTGTCTATCCGCCTTTACTGTAGGTATATTCGAAGGCTATTAATTATTGCGATAAGAAATATCGAGAGGGTGGAAATAGGGGATGCAACTTTATATGAAAATAAATATACATAAAACAATAAAATATTGTTTCTAGATACTCGAAACAAGCCATAGTTGGTGGTTTTCTGGCAATTTTCATCAATCTGTAAGGGGATCAACTAGAGGTTGAAATAGGGATAAAAGTCACATGATAATCAGTCATCGCCGTAGCAAAAGCTAAAAGTCTTTATGTGTAACGCTAGGCGCATACAATCAACCTCATTCATATTATACTTTATGGTTTATTTCAATACACCTAGCGGAAATTTCTTCAAATTTACGCGAACGCAGTCGCTGGTGACAGCTAGTTTGTTATAAATTAACTGTCACCCAGTAGCTGACATTCCGATGACACTAGAAATACTAGAACTAGTCACTTCGTTGCTATGGGGTACTCTTTTTTAATTAGTGATATTGATAGATATAATTATTAACGATTGCTCTTAGAACTTTCGCGAAACACGTTTCGTAGGTAGTTTTTAACGGACATATTGGAAGGCTAACACCAATTATGCATGCGGTCTGCCGCATCGGAACATTTGCATATGCAGATGGCATTAGCTACGATTTCCTCGTGTGTTATGCGGAAAACGAGATGTGGAAATCTCTAACGATTTATCGTTGACAAAAAAAGCATAGATAAAAAGCGAATATTTATTCACATCGTGTCATAGCTTCCGTAGTTTACTAAAAAAAAAAGCACAATAATTTATATGTTTCTGCAACGCAATTAAATTACTTTTATTATGTACTAGCAACCTCCCAACCCCCCCTGTGGGTGGAATTTCGTAAAATCCGTTCTTAGCTGACCTCCACTCAGCGAAAGGAATATTCCTACCAAATTTCAAGTTGCTACGCCTTATGGTTCCAGAGATATCGTGGCGAGTCAATATATAGGTGGGAATCTCTTTTATATATACAGATTTCAATTTTTTCATCATCACAATCATTATCACATCACCATCACTGCCAGATATAGGCATTCTTCCTCTAATGCAGTTTTGAATTTTAATTTGCTTGCTTTTTTTTGCTGCAAATTTAGTTAAAACAAACACTTATTATGTTAGCATTATAGTAACAAACTTGATAAATATTAATGGTAAAACTAATCCTCAATATTTTTTTGATTTTTTTTTAGGAAGGTATATCAAAAAAAAGCTCAGATGAGAGTTAAAGGTTCTTGTGAATATATCATACTAAAGTCATGATCGCTTGTTTATTTCATAAAACATTATAGTCAAATACAGACCAAAGTAATTCTCGAATTTATTAACAACGACAATATTAAAAGTATGACGTAACGTTTATGGTATATCGCTTTATAAAACATAACTCAATAGAATATTCTTAGGAAATAGGACTTTCCAGAAGCTCAAAACAACCTCTTCTTAAAGAACATAACAATTCATACGCTAAATATAATTTACCAAGATCTCCACAAGCTAATATAATTCGCAAGGAGAAAGTACGACGAAGAGCTTAAAGAAAACGATTAAATTTTTATTACAAGTCAGCATTTAAAAGGTCTTAGTCGCGTTCGCATCGAAAACATTATTTCATTTGGGTCATACTTGTCATTAAATACGCTTACGTTCACTCGCTTTACTAACATAATATAAAAATGCTTATTTCAACTTGGAGACTATTGAAATTTTAATAAAACTCCTTCTAAAAGAGCAGTTAATGTAAACGACGTATAGATGTGAGAAAAGAATTTGCTTAGTAATTATTCGGAAAATTTCTCTCTCCAATAGCTTCAGTACAGACATCTCTATATTATACAATGACATTATTCGTTTTGACATTTGACACTAAACAATAACGTGTCATAATAATGGATATGAAAATGTCACTAATTTAATACGATCATTAATTGACAGTTTCAGTGTGTAGGAAAATAATTTCTCAATACATCTATATTAACATTATTAACTAGACTGACTAACTGATATACTGACAAATACATATCTATTTAAGATATGAATTTAATTAACAAAATGACTCCGTTCCGTCTCATATTTGTATATCGAAAGTTTCCGAGCCTCGTCAAATAAAGGTCCGTAATATGCAAATGGCGTAGTGGTGGGTAGTTCAAGTTATTGACCCGGTACGGGCCGGCCGTACGATCCAAAACACCGGCGATCCAAGACACGTGGTTCTTTAGCCGCTGCACCGGAGATTTCGGTGTGATAACGTCGCGTTATCATTTTGGGCACAGAAGTGTTATTTCAATATGGTCCAAAGTCATTTGATTTTTAGGCATTTATCGAGGGCTTTTGCGTCATTAGTACACGTAGACTCAGTGGGAATTCTGAAATATTGTTTTGACAAAATAGCTTATTCAATTTAAAAATAGCGCAATTCGTATATTTCTTGTAAAAAGTTTGCTTTTTTCAAACGCTTGTAATACGATTGTTTCAAAATTAAAGAAAGTCATATTTTATTAAAAGAATATTTATTTCCAAAATAGAAGTCACTTGTTAAAGGTAACAATTAAAAACCGCGAGTGTATTAAAGTAAAGCAATTAAGCATTTAAATTCTTAAATTTTAAAACGGATCACTAATTTATCTCGTATCATTCCGGGTCATTCGGCCTAACCTTGACAGGTCAAAGTCCGAACCAAAACACGATTTTGTTTACCCACGACTATAAAACCACAAAAAAGTTAAAATGAAAAAAAATATTACGCAAAGCGTTCACTCGTAAAACCGCACAAAACCCGAGTAGTAATTACGTAAAACCGACGCTAAAAGGGGCAACACGTTCCACGTAACTGTCCGGTTAAACTTTGTAAAATCACGTGTTGCCCGTTCTCAGACGAGGTGGAGAAAAAGAATTAAATTAAAAAAAAAAAACTCGCCAACAAGCTTACCAGTTCGCTTCAAGTGAAAACTGTTTCACGTTGCACAATCGCCGATTATCACTGGCCACTGGGTGGGAAAGGCGGTAAAAAAAAGAAATATATTGTTCTATTTTCGAATTCCGTGTTCGGATTCGATCGCGGTGGCCGTGCGGACGACGCGGCGCTGCGTCGGCAACTGAGCGTCAGTTGCGCGCGGCGGCCGCGGTGCGCTTTGCCCGCTCCCGCCACATGGCCGCGATCCGGCGCGTCTGCCCCGCGTCTAGGGCTAGCGCCCACGCGCCGGCCGCAGGGCGAAACAAACGGCGGCCGACGTGCCAAATGAAACGAAAATATTGACAATCGCACGCGGACATTGCGAAACGGTTGTCGATGTCTAATGTAATCAAGTTTCATATTCCTAGCAACAACACGCGTGTTACGAAAACACTGTTTTAATGCTGTAACTTAAATTTTAGATGTCCATTTATGACATCTATATGTTTTTAATCTTCATCTTGTTAATATTATTTATCGCGTTGGCCTCACTAACGTCATAAACAAAGGGTTTTAAGTTTGTTATAGGCGATAACACGCCTATAGAAAAGTAACTGACTATAACGTAACAGTACCTCTATTAAAGTTTAAAACGTAAAAAATCGTTTTACACCCAGTAAAAATATTTCCAACAACTAGCACAAAGCCATTGTTATTTAATTTACAAAATGCCTTCAAATACCACAATCGTTCTATTAATACGACAACCGAATACCTTCCGATATAAATGTCCTGTGGCAGCCCTAAGGAGATATGTAGGGGAACCGAAATAGCCCGGTTGCGCACTGCAAGTGCACGCGCGGATCGCGGCATTGCATTTGGCCCGGGATGGGAAGGTGCGACCGGTGGAGTTACGGCAGGTCACGGACCGACACGCACACAATTAATAATAAAATAAACGCAACAAATTGTATTTATACAAAAAAGATTACCCAAATTTGGAAAATATGGTGGAAAATAAATAAACTTACGGTAACTAACTAGCGTCATACATCTAGCATCATTGCTTATAAATGTTATAGAGACGTCAATCAGTTAGTGAAAGTCGAATACATATTAAGAAAACCATCATTCTTACGCTAAAATTACTTTGCTAATATCAATTCAAATAGATAACTGTTAAGCAATTATCTATTTTACTCAAATCAACCTAAAACACAAATCCTTATACATAATAGACCAAAAACTTCAGCAGAGAAAATTATTTGAATAAACAATTGTTTTAGTGAAAGCAATTAGCTCAGGCGGCTGTTAATTATTACGCTTAACGCTACGTCGAATTTGTGCCGATATCGATGTTGATTCTAAACCGTAATTGTACCACACGGTTTATATTTGATTAGCGATTCATTAAAAAGTAAATAAGCAATAATTAACAGAATATATTCAGTTAGAAACATTTTGATTAGATTAGTATAGGAATAAATCCATAATCGGACGATATGCATAGAACTTACGAGGGAAGCCTTTACTCAAATAACCTGCAAATCAACGAAAAGGTTAATGAACCCACAATATTTGAACGCACGACCTTCGTTTTGTACACAATTACATACCCTACTGGGTAGTGGATAAAAATAAACATTTCTAATCATATTAAAGCTTTTGCAGGAAGCTTTATTCGAGATCTATCAAATTGAAAACAACGCAAAATAATAATAATCTAGAATCCGGTTGCGCTCGGAAGAGATAAAACCATCGAAATAGCATTCAAAGCGGTCTTTGTTTATCTCGACCTAGATAACCATTCTAGTGTATATAACCATTCAGAGATTTTATATTTAATTTTAAAGATAATCTTCATTAGAAAATTACCGATTTACCGATCATGGTACCTTTGCTAATCTTCTAAACAAATACCCCAAGCGTTGCAAAGTTGCAGGAACACAAATATATTTTGCACAGAAAGTGGATAATAAGAAATTTTAAAGTTTTTTCAAAACCAAGAAAATCCATTTTACCACCTAAAGTCATAATTAAAAAGGAATAAAATATATTTTTTTATATCCGTATACTATACATTTAGTATAATTTCACCTTCCAAAGGACAGTGAATTTCTCGAACTAACTTTTTAATCAATTAAATAACGCCACTATTTACAGATTTTCAGCGTTCATTGATTATAATTTATTCCAACGTGTCCGAATCTACCTAGCAGTAATTATATTGTTACGGAAAAAATACAAAGAATAAAAGCGAGAAATACTTAAAAAGTGTTTATTTAATATAATAATCGCGTAAATAAAAGAAATTTTATGTTTGATTAACATAACTTCACACTACATAATAGCAATTTACAATTCATGTATGATACAGAAATTACGATCCATTCGAGTTTCCATTAGTCTTAAGTCAGGTACATAATTCGCTAATGGGCGCATCGTCAAGCGATCACTTACGCTTTGCCCCTAACCAGTTGAAAGCACTCCCGGTGACTCGTTACCTTAAATACAGTGTAATGTATTATATTAATGTAATGTATTATATAATTGAACTAGAAAATTGCTTAGATTATAGAATCGTAATGAATAATATGATGAATCACAAACAAGGCAATTGATATCATCGCTTATTATACATAATGTTTCTTGATTACCACATTCGGATCGGCTGACCAAATGCCTAAGCATACCGATGTACTTTAGTTTATCTAGATTCAACCGCATACAAAATAATTCCTAAAAACATATTGTTTCATTTAATCGCCTCCGTGGCATAGCGGTATCGGTCCTGCTTTACAATCAGAAGGTCACGGGTCGAAATCGGCGGGGAAACAATCTTGAGTTATCGTTGTTTTCTAGTCAATTAGGAAAATATGGGCTGATCACCCAATTGTCTGAAAAGTAAGATGATTCATGGGTCGGATGGGCATGTAAAAAGTCGTCCCGGTTGTCAAGACCATCTTTGGCTATCGGTATAAGAAGTCAACGCCTTCAAATGTTCCGACAAATTATCTAATTCATCCTTAGAATGCAGTTAACCCTTTGGCTTGTCGAGATCAGATGCCAGTAGCTCTGCGTAAAAACTGTTATTCACGTAAAAAAAATCCATCCAGGGATTAGAAGCCGGCCCATGATAACTTGGGAAAACGCATAGGCCATTTCCCTAAGTTATCATGAATAAATGGGATTGTTCTGATATCGTTAAAATAAAAGGCGACAATGACTATCACTTTCACATGAACCTCACGCCGTATTTCAGTACATCTATATAGGCTAAGTTCCGATTTCAACCTGAACCTTGATACCAATGTCAAGGAGGGTACTAACAGATGCTTTTGTATAAAAACCGTGCATAATAATGGCACACTGGCACACACCAAGGCCCGCTAAATGACAACCGCCCGGTAATCAGGGTACTTGCCCGTAATAGGATAATTTCCCTAGAGATGGTATAGTGTACGATAATGCACCTTATGGCAAGTAGTTAAGGGTCAAAAGGATGGCGGATGTGACCACAAAGCATTTGTCTGCTTATGAACACTCCTACACACGAGACAATGCGACACGTGCTGTAAGCGATACGGTGGGTAAATGTGCGTACACATAAGCGAGCCGAACCTTTAATGTAACAATCGCCGAATGTTCAAAACAAAATACGTAATAAAACAGATGAACATGAAACATGAATATGTAAAAAATGTATATTCGGTGCATTATCGTATACATCTTTACTTCCAGAATCTACTCTTATTATAGAGTAAACAAGGCAACATATTATATATAAGGGTAATACAACAAAATTATGCTTTTCACGCTACGTAAGTTACATACAGAGCGTATCGCTCAACACCACATTAATTTCAGCACGTCTTATTAAAGTTAAAAGACTACATAAAAGTTCCTGTTCGTCGTATTTATCCGCGCCGTTATCCGATATTTAATTTCTATAATAACTTACAATTTACAATATACGATAACATCTCTGCGGTTCAAATAGTTCTTTCCCGTAAATAACGGTTAAATATCAAAGCTGTGTTGTATTTTTACTTTTTACTCAGGTAATAACCAGATGTCATAAGCGAGCAATGTACGATATGGCCTTTATTAACATGATAGGTGCCGACCGCTACCAACTTACTATTACAACAAAAAAAACTATAATATATAAATTTATTGATTTAAAAAAAATACTAAAAGCGTTCAAGTCTAAAGGAAGCAGACACTCTTGGTTTTAAGCAAGTGTTGTCTAATACTTTTAAAAACATTTAAAAGGTTATTTAATAAATGCTCTCAAATATTGCCTAATGTCATAATTATTGTCATTATCACTGCGAAGAGTCGTTAAAATCCGGCATGGAGCAAGATAAGAAACCTATAAAAATTAGGACACGGTGATCGTCTTCCTGTAAACATATCTCGATTTATCGAAATTTGGCACTGATAGACGATCGCCTGATAAGATTGAGCGTGAATCATTGGCGATGTCAATAAACTTTGCCAAATCATTTGATAACAACAAACACGATTATTATTAAACGCAATTATTTGAATTGTGAAACAAGTCACATTTGTAATGGTCTTGTCCTTTGTAACAAGGAAAACAACCTTTTGCTTATTTCACTAAACAGCGAAACGCTAAAAAATAACGAAAATAATATTATATTCGTAATTTTTTTTAGTTACAAATTTTTAATTTCGATAGATCGATAAGAGTGCTCGAGCCATGACGAAATACTATAACGTTACTGAGTTTGATTACTAAAAAACTTATACTTGGATGGTTTTTCAAACATTAAAATATTTAGAGTTAAACTACGCAAAATTTTGCCAAATCAAAATGACATTTTCAAACAAAAATACTACTAAACATTATTTATAAACATTTTTTTAAAATCATATGAATAATTAGTACAAAAGAAAATTATTTATTATATTTACTTAATAGATATGACATCAAGCTATCATTTACTTTGATATCATACCTATTAAGTCTACAGGAAAATATATCTATTAAAAAATGAATAATAGTTGGCCGAATAGGCCAAATAACGAATAGTAGCGGAATATTCTTGGCAGCTTTAGTCAAAATCATGATCAAAGATTCCGTTGCCTACAACAGACGTATAAAGCCGATAACAGCGGATGAAAAAGACAATACGCGTTATTCCAATAATTATACATCTTTTTAGAACAAAGAAAGAAAGCAAAATTTTGTTAATAAAAATCATCGCCAATTATCCGCGGGCCAATACCGGTTGTAAATTTGGAAAGCGGCTTCAAGTCATTGTGTGTAGTGTGTAGTGGGGGTCATTCGCACTCGTCGATTGGCTGGCGACGCGCCAAATGTTGCCATTTTTTCAAACAGAAAAGCAAAGCAGGCCGTAATGGTACGTAATGGATGACACTCGAGTGCGTGGACTCTGGCTAAATGTGTATACTCTAAAATGTTTATACTCTTCACAAGTAGTATACAATTCGACACAAATAAGTTTCGTATTGTATACAAAAACGTTTTAAGCAAACTCACTCCAGTTCCGGTTAAACATCACTCAAACCAGTTGTTTCCAAGATCAACTCGCTAAACCAACCAATCAATACTTACATTATACATCTATATAATTAAGCTATAATAATCCTAATAATAATAATCCTATACATCTAACTTCCAGTCATAGATCTAGGGCATCACGTCCACGTCCACAACCATGTCATCTTAAGCCAGACAAACGGATGCGCGGACCCTCCGCGGCTAATACACGCCAGTGCAAAGTCCACACACGCAAATAGACAGTGCGAACGCGTGGGACGTCACGGGCGTCACGTGCAGGACATACTACCTGGGCCGTTCCTACGTCCTGCTCGTTGCGATAATTGAGGATGGAATCGATGTTTTTCAATATCGATGTTTAGGTGTGTATGTATCGATATCTGGTGATCGATACTTGACAATAATCTGACATGAATGAAGTAATGTTTAATGCGTCTTAGGGCCGCTCGTAAGGAAACAAACCGTCGAAAGTTTTTTTCATAAAATAAATTTTCTACCTACATCTAATCGACTTTTTACGGATTTTTCGCGTTATTTCGTTATTTATTCCTGACGTTTCGGACTCTTTCCAGCACCCATGATCGACAGTTAGACTAAGATGATAATTATCTAACCCGTAAAAGGTCATATATAATAATAAAAAAGCAACTTCAAAGTAATTACATATTCTTAAAAGAACACAAAGCGAAGAAAGCTTCCTCGAGTGACATAGGACTTTACCGTAGACTCTCTTTTAAGACAAATGTGAGTTTTGAACCAATAGTATGTTCACATAATGAGAAGAATTTTATTATTTACAACGATTAGGAATGCAATCGGCACGAACAATCAGAGAATGCGACAACAGAATATGTAAAAAGCCCGACTCAAAATTTCCAAAGTTGTCCTTAACCCAAACACTCCCAAAATCCCAATATATCCATACATATATATTCAGCGAGTGATTACAAAACCAGGATCCGCCATTGAACTTCAGACTCGACTATCGGCCGAAGGTCAGCGATAGCTTATCGAGGGTCCTGAAGCTGGCGGCCTCTGCACCCGCAGATAGCTGCACCAAGTCGCTTATCGGTGACGGATCACGATGGAAAGTTACTTTATGTCCAGTTAAAAATACTACATCCGTTAAAGAGTGGATAAACAATAATACTGTTATCGAAATGATAATACTAATGCCTCGTAAAATTCGGTATATATTTGAAGAAAATTTTACGTACACATGGTCCTTATATTGGTCAAATATGATGTTTTATACTTTGATTGGTCGCGGCAATAACCATATAGATTAAACCGTATATCAGGTTATCAAACTGGGTTAAATCTTCATCAGATCAGAATAAACTATATCACTGCAGTTTTTAAAAAAAATAGATAAAACGAATGTTGATAAAGATAGCCCTTTTCGTATATTATCATGAAGTCGTTTTCTAATCACTCATTCAGTTGTAAGAAATTTGTAGGCAAAAACATCCAATATCGACTGCCAAAGATGCTGGAAACGTAATTGCTCATCCGACACATAGTAATCTCATATAAATATGCAAGAAAACTTGCATTTGTATAATTTATAATAAATATATTACATTGCATAATAAATAATAAATTGCCTCCGTAGCCTAGTGGTAAGGGCGTGTGCTTTAGAAATCGGAGGACTCAACAAATTTTCATTGTTTTTTCCTAGTTGGTTAGGGCACTTTGGGCCGATCACCCAATTGTTCGAAAAGTAAGACGGTCCATGCGTTGGATGGACATGTAAAAAGTCAACGCACACCAATCCGCATTAGACCAGCGTGGTGCGACTAGCAGATACGGTCCAAAAACCCCCTAATGAAGGAGGCGAGCATTAGAGGAGGCCTATGTCTAGCAGTGGACTAACACAGGCTGATGACGATACTTAATAATGTGTGACATAACCACGCAGTACAAATATAAAGTAATTTATGTACATTTAACTATGCCATTGATTGGGGCAGGCGATTTAATTGGTCGCCTGAAAGATTCCAGTGTAATTAATACGGGGCGCGGTACGATATCGGGTTGATTGGTCATTAGTGATTGAGGACAGTCAGGGTTACAGAAACGCATTGTTACACCGTTTCACTGGGGTTGTAAAAGCCTACACACTGTAGCTGTCTACTGTTAATCAAAGTATATTCTTATAAGAATTACTATTATCCGTTAAAATGTAGTTCTGTTCAATGTTTTCTCTTATGGAATGAGCTACCTCTCGAAATTAAGATGTCGGAGAGTATTTTGACATAAAGGGAAAAGTAAAAAGGAATTTCTTAAAAAAGCTAGAACCAAATTATAAATATATAATATGAATGAAAAATTAAACAAAAGCTATCTAACGCAGATATTGAAATTGTAAAAATGAAAGGTCGGGAATATTGTACAACTAGTTAAACGCGATAAAATCCGTGAGTCTTTTATTATATTGTAGTGATGCTATAATATTAAACTAATAAAACAAAGTCGCTTTCTTTTCTTATGTCCCTACGTATGGTTAAATCTTGAAAAACACGCTACGGATTTCGATGCGGTTTTTTTAATGGATACGAGTGATTAAAGAGGAAGTTTTATATGCATAATTAATACATAATATTTTTCAGATATCAGTATTGCACCCGTGCGGAGCCGGGGCGGGTCGCTAGTTAAATATAAAAAAGGTTCAAAATAAATATACATACATAAATACTACAATAGAATTGCTACGGCAATCAGGTAAAATAGTCGTCTTTAAAAAGTTTAATATATTGTCCGTTATGTGTAACACGTCTGCGGAACTTCCGATTAGTCTTTAAAATTACTAAATTATTAATTACGACAGTACTTTAAAGTACAGACAGTATATAAAAATAGACCTTATGTAATACTTAAAAGTTGTAGCGGCCAACTAGTATAATTGAACGAAACATCAATCGAGTCGGTCGACCGCTGAATTGCAGTTTTACAAACAAAAAAGGTTTACTATAGGGAAAATATGAATATACACAGCAAAGAAATTGTTAATACACCAAGGAGGCAAGCGACTTGAGAAATCCTTACAGGATATTACGTCTGGGAACTGTTAGTAGCGCGGAAACTCAAACAGATAGTGAGCCGTTCATAATTGATGTACATAAAAAACGTAACATTCTGCGGGTTTTATCATCAAATAAGAAGAAAATAAATCTAATATTTACTTTACAACATCAGCTGATATAAAGATCATGGTTTATCAAAGCATTTACGTAGATTAGTTGCTATACAGTATGTCTGCTATAATAAAACGGGCAATCATATTAAAGACTTCTGTTATCATCATCATCATAAACAGCCTTAAGCAGTCCACTCCTGAACATAGGCCTTTTTTAATGAACGCCAAGACGGCGTCCATTAAACAGAGTTCCTCATAGTTTGCCACGCTGAGCAGGCGAATTGGCAATTGTTTTACCGTTGTCACCGTTTTACTTTGTAAAAATAAAATGTCACACTGAACTCCATCGAAAACCATAAATTTGAAGGCCAATTGAACTTTAAAACGAATCGAATATTCATGTACCAATATAGTTATTTATTGCAAGTGACTATTGCAAAAACACATCGAAGTAAGAAACAAATGATTGTTATCATTTAGTATATATCACTGTCGAGACATAAATTACGTCCGACGGTGATTTGTTTTCAAATAATGTATGGAACTGGATCAAGCAGAAGCCTTGAGATGTAAGTAAATGTAAAGAAAAAAAAACAACAGAGATAAAAACTCTGCATTTAAAATGAAACAAGGCTGCATAAGTGTTTGAATATCGTATTTATGGAACCAGAGTTATTGTTGTTTTTAATAACTGTATTTTAATACTGACAGAAAACAGGAAAAATTGTACTTTCATAATCTAAACGTAAGCTACATAGGAAAATCTTTTTAGCTTACGTTTAGATTATGTCGTATATACTTATTAACGATTTAGTATGTATTTATAGATGTAGCGAAAAATTATTTTCCTTCGGAAAACTCCAATCTTTATCGGAATACGATGACACCCGAGCTGTCAATGGATGATTGTATTATATGAGTAAAATTTTCATATCAAATATTAAATGTTTAGTGTAAAATGTCAAAATGAATAATGTCTTTGTATAATATAGAGATGTATAGGTGCTGAAGCTATTTGAGAGAGAGCACGATAAATACAAACTGTTCCGAATAATTACACAGGAGAATCTTTTCTCACTATATCTATGGTTAACTTTACTTCATAACGCCATTGAGTTTGACATTTTGTTTTTACATATTCGGTCCAATACAGATGCTAAATATATATAAGTGAAATATAATAAATAAAAGTGATACAAACAAGTCATAACTCTTAAATGGATAACTATATAAAATTTTTACTCTGGCAACTCGTAGAGGTCAATTATCCTTAAATCCTGTTACATACGCAACGTCGTAATATTAGACTTGGACCCTCGCGCGAGTACTTAGCCTAGTTACGATTGAGTCATTCAATAGCACTAAAATAATTGATAAACTGCCCCATTGAGCGGTGTAAACAAATCGTCGATAGGTGCCGCGTTATCGTCAAACAGTCTAATTCCCCGCTCCCTATACTACGGTTTACACACGTCACCAGTAGGGATGTCACTTCACGGCCTATTGCAAAGTTTTACATTAATAATATAGGGATATTTTAGTGCACAAATGTACACGCAGACCACAAGTGAACTCACTTTTCCTTCTCTCTTATAGTCCGATAATCGACAAGACCTAAGAGAGATCAGGCGCAGGACCGACTTTTTACATGTCAATCCGATGCATGGATCATCTTACTCACAGGCAATCGGGTGATCAGCCCGCATAGCCCTAACCGACTAGAAAACAACTTAGAAAAATTGTTGAGTCCCCGCAGGATTTGAGCCCACGACCTCCTGTTTCTAAAGCGCAAGCCCATACCACTATACTACGGAGGCAGTGAAAAGATTTCACTTTAAATATATAATGCCGTGTAATATCAATATGCCAAGCACGTGAAATACACACCACGCATTCGCCAGTCACCCTAATGTCGCACCTCGTTTATATCTTAAGATGATGTTTCGATAATAAGATGCCCTTTTAACCAGAACATACAGGAGTCCGACACACAAAAGATTTGCGCCATTTCTTATTAACTAGTCGGTTCACTTAAACGAGAAACTGTTCTCAATACGCATCTTAGACCACACTCGCAATCTACCCCGCTCTGTACATAACAAGTACATTTAACTTATAGGGCTAAAACATCACCTGTATGACCTTTATTGACCTTGAATATCTATGTCAGTGATATAGACAGATAGTATATTATAAAACTTGCTGTTACCCGCGACTTCGCCACGTAAAAAGGGAGAAATGTCCGCGAGGTGCTTTGAAATGTAATGTATAGTATAATATTAATGGGGAGTTTTATGGTATGTGCCTATCGTTAGACACAAAGTTTTATGGCTTTTGCTTAAATAAGAAAGAGATGCCGTAATCACGCTTAAGAAATTTCAGGTCTTTAATTTGAACTGCCTCCGTAGGCTAGTGGTATAGGCGTGTGCCTTAGAAACTGGAGGTCGTGGGTTCGAATCCTGCGGGGACTCAACAAATTTTCATTGTTGTTTCCTAGTTGGTTAGGGCAATTTGGGCCGATCACCCAATTATCTGAAAATTAAGATGATCCATGCGTCGGATGGGCATGTAAAAAGTCGGTCCACCCACCAACCCGCATTGGACCAGCGTGGTGGGATACGGATCAAAATCCCCTAATGGATGGAGGTGTATTAGGGGAGGCCTATGTCCAGCAGTGGACTATCACAGGCTGATGATGATGATGATGATTAATTTGAAATATTATAAGAAATGTCATTAAATTTCATCATTGTCAACATATCACGTATAAATAAGAAAAAAATGTAAATTACTATATCATAAAAACATGTGTATAACCGTAAATTATCTGCTCCGGCAACCCTAACCATGTAGGTCGCGGCAAACAATTCAAACACGCCACATCTTGTAGTGGACTTTGCACCTTGCCACACGGCTACGTGATCCGGCACCGCTGAAGCGTGCTATCTTATAACGTAACGTTTACTACGTTACTGTACACTATAATTAAGCCATTGCTGCCGTAGATTAGTGGTGACTCCGCGAGGATATAAAGCTAAGCTCTGTTTTAAGTTATCGTTTACTGCTTTTGGATAAAAATCTCTCTGTTTGTGTCGTTAACCCGTCCCGTCGGATATTTGGAGTAAAGGATCTTTGCGTGTACACCTGTGCACTTTATCATCTTATGCATAAGTAACAAATTTAACTTGAAACATGTAGAGCCGTTCGAAGATTGATGTATATAAAAAATAATTCTACACTACGGTTTGGCATAAAACTTACACCTATTTTGTTTGTCTTTCGCGTTTAATTAATTTCTAGTGTTAAAATTTTTATACGTTTTACTTACTAGGTACTTTGACCATTACCTAATTATCAGTTACTATTTGCAGGATAATTCAATTCTCAGGTATATATTATACATCTATTTCTGCAATAGGTCCACAAAAATAAAATTTTAATCAGTAAAAATCATTTACTTTCGTTCTTAAACTTTTTGACGGCAATGCAAAGAATCAAAAATAAACAAAATGTAAAGGATACTTGTCTATTTTCAATGCTTTCCGAATACACCTTTTGTAAGAATCACTTTTCGAGTATATTTCTAATAACTATCATAAATGCGAAATTTTGTAAGATTATATGATGTACGATTGTAACTTTACATTTACGCTGAGACTACTTGATTAATTATATCGACACATTACAATACCGTTGCTTATGCATCAGAATAACTAACAGGCTATAATTTATAAATATATTGTTGTTGTTTTGTCAAAACATAATAAAAAGTGTTAAATATGTAGATAAATATCAGGCATCTTCAAGCAGCTACGTTAACCGCAAAAACCGCGTAAATAATATTTTTTTTTTCATTGTATCATTGTTTGTTTCTGTTTGTTAAGGACACAGTATATTGTTTTTACGTAAATATGTCACCAGCATTCATTTTTACATTTATTTATATTAAAAGTTAAACCAAAAAAATATATACCTTAAATCCTCCCCATATACGCTTAAATCTTTCAAACTTCTTCTTCTTCTTCTTTAATCTTTCTATCTTTCTTTTGTTTTTTTTTAATAGATAGAGTGATTCAAGAGGAAGGTTTATCTGTGTATTTCAAGCATAATATTGTAGAGAAACGGTGATAAATTTGTAAATATTTCCATAAATTTTACAGATATCAGTATTGAACCCATGCGTAAGATTATAAAATTATCAGGGCGTTAGCGTTCTTTTAAACAAAGCCACAAGATACATCTCATGGTAAATACATAGGTGTCTCCTACGCGTCAGCGAATCCAGTCGCTTACGCGTGTACTAAGCGTTGGGGACGGGAAGAGCAAAGTGCGCGACCTTGCGGTAGGCGACCCGGCCCGAGTGCCGAGTGGATAATGCGCGGATGCCAACGCCAACGGGGGCAGGAACGAGTCCGCGAATGTCCACCTGGTGCTTATATATGCACTATCAAATATCCTTTTCTATATATATATATATAAGAGATTCCCACCTATAAATTGACTCATCACGATATCGCTAAAACCATTAGGCGTATGGACTTCAAATTTGGTAGGAATATTCCTTTCGCCCAGTAGAGGCCAGCTAAGAACGGATTTTGCGAAATCCATCCACAAGGGGGGTTGCTAATTCAATATAGAAGTCACTTGCTTATTTATTGCTTACACTTGCTTATTGATGGTCAAACACTCTTTGGAATGCCTTTCAACTCTACCGGTTTGGAAAAGGACGCCTCAAACCTGAGGAGAACCGGCGAAAGAAATCTATCCGTCACCAGCCATCTTTTCAGGTTATTATGGAGCCGGCTTCTATTTCTTTTATGGCATACGCAGCAGACTAGCAGTCGGCCACCTGATGAAAATGGTCACCGACGCCCATAGACATTGACAATACCAGTGGTAACGCCAACGCGCTGCCTACCGTGAGATATAGGGCGTAAAGTCTCGTTTACCCAGTAAATACGCTGGTTACGGTGCCTCTCAAACCGAAACACAGCAGCGTTTTCACTCTACTGCTTCGTGGCAGAAATAGGCACCGCGGTGGTACGCACCCAGACGGTCTCCCTGTAAAGAGGACCTACCACCGGTAAAACATATATATAGATTAACCTGAATAATAGTTTTACATAGAGCGACTCGCATCTGACCGCAATCCAAGAGGTAAGCTGCATTCTAAGGATGATAGTCATGATAGGAAGTTGTCAGTAAATTTAAAGGCTCCGACATCCTATGACGACTCTCAAAGATGGTTTTGATCACCGAGACTGACTTTCTGCATGCCTATCCGATGCATAGATTATGTTTCTTTACATACAATTGGGCGATCGTTTATTGTCCTAACCAACCAGAAAACAACGATAACACAAATTTATTTCCCCGCCCGATTCTAATTCACGGCCTCCCGGTTTATGAAGCAAGGGCCAATACCGCTAGACCACAGAAGCGGGGATTATAATGCACTATGATATAGTCAAATCATAGTCGAATAACACCGGTTGTAATGGGCAATATCAATAATCGTTGGTCAAAATGATTTTTAATGGTTCTGGTGACATTTGGATTTGCTTGCGGCTTATCCAGACCCCAGTTGGTTCATCGATTGCTTATTACGGCCTGCACAAGAAGAACAAGGAGTGGTTTAAAATAAAAAAACAAACGCAAGTTGCTTTAAGTTGTTCTTTTTTTATGTCGTATTTTTAACAGTTAAGCCAAGGTTAAGACTATTGTTTGTTGTTTGCAAAATTATTGTAACATGTCATTATGTGTAATAAGAGATCGCTGTACATGCCTGTAACTGGCTTGCATACCTGTACCTAATCTATTATTCGGTAATTGTAATCTTGAATGTTTTGTGTGTATTGCTGTTGGTGTGTCTAAATAAATAAATAAACGCAACGACAAAAAGGTATCAAACGGCGAACGATGACCCAACTAGAATAATGAATACTAGACCTAAATGAATTTAGTGTTCATTTATTTTGTATTTAATACTAGTTGACCTGGCAGACTACGTATTACCTCAATTGATAAATAAAAGATGAAAATTTTTGTATGACATTTATCAATCAGCATAAAAATAAGTAATAAATTTATCAATTGTAGTTGTGAGAAATTAAGATTATTTTTCACCGCTAGAGAATAGAAGATAAAATTAATTTCGTTTCGATTTCAAGAATTTGCATATTTTTTCATCTATAAAACCTTCCCCGAACGACCACAAATAATTTAAGACCAAAACTAGCCAAATCGGTTCAGCCTTTCTCGAGTTTTAGCGAGGCTAACGAACAGCAAATCATTTTTATATATAAAAAAAAAATCAAATACGTTATGTATGGTTACACGGCAGTATAAGTAATTTTATAAAATAATACGTTCACGTTATAAACAAAAATAAGTGTAAAAGTGTATCAGCACCTTCAATAAAGAAGAAATCTCTATTAAACAACAAAACTAACTTTCAAGCAAATAAAAATGAACGGACTTCCTAAGTCCATTGCAACGATGTAAAGTTACTAAGAGCGAGTTAATTTAATCTAACTTCAAAACTCAGGGCGCTAACTTACGAATGAATTAAACGCATTAATAATAATCTATTGTAGTGGTGAAGTGTGGCGTGCCTATTTCTGCCGCAAGCAGTAGTGTGAAACACTACTGTGTTCCGGTTTGAAGGGCACCGTAGCCAGCGCGTTGGCGATACCACTGGTATGCTAATGTCTCATGGGCGTCGGTGATCACTTCCCATCAGGTGGCCTGACTGCTCGTCTGCCTGCGTATGCCATACAAAAAAAATCTATTGCAAGTGATATCTTAGTACACGTATCAGCATTTAGGGCACTCGTTTCGAGTCAAATATATGAAACAATGAATCGACCAGTGCTACTATTAAATCAACTTAATTCTTATATTGTACTAGCAGTCCGTCCAAGGCTCCGCTCGTATCTTTTTATATTTTTAAAATGGATTTTCCGCGGTAAAAAGGAACGAATGTTACTCCAGGATAATAAAGCTTACCAGTAGTGGCAGAATATTCTTAATCGGCATAGTAATTACGAACATACACACAAAAATGCAATGAAAAATGCACACAAGAATGCAAAAGGGAAATGATATTACGAACATACACACAAAAATGCAATGAAAAATGCACACAAGAATGCAAAAGGGAAATGATATTACGAACATACACACAAAAAAGGCAATGAAAAATGCACACAAGAATGCAAAAGAGAAATGATATTACTAACATACACACAAAAATGCAATGAAAAATGCACACAAGAATGCAAAAGAGAAATGATATTACGAACATACACACAAAAATGCTTTTATAAAGAGAAATGATGCATAATATTAGTACAGAGTTAGTCCGATAACAATATTGATTACTAAATGTATAAGGAACATTTTAACTTAGTAGTCTTTATATTGAATAAAACGACTCGTTTTGTGTAAAATACAAAAACTAGATATTTTTTATTGCGCATTGACATTTCAAGGCATAAATATCTTACCTGGAAGGCCATTATCCAATGCAACTTAGGGCATAACTTGAATTGTTCAAGACGAAGAAACATCGCTTTAGAAATATATTACTCAGGTGTAGTGATTTTGTATGATATAACGTTCCACTTCAAAATCACAAATACTTTCAAACATTCGTAAAGCAGAAAAACAAACCACCTCCGTGGTCTAGCGGTATTGGCCTTGATTTATGAACCGGAGGTGGTAGGTTCGAATCCCGCGGCAAAACAACTTTGAGCTATCGTCGTTTTCTGGTTGGTTAGAACAATTTGATCGGCCCAAGTTGTCCTAACCAACGAGAAATTGTCTGGAAAGCAAAACAATCGATGCGTCAGATGGGCATGTAAAAATCGGTCACCCACAAACCCGCATTTGACCAGCGTGGTGGGATACGCTCCAAAAACCCCTTAAAGGAAAAGGCGAAGGGGAGGCCTATGTCCAGAAGTGGACTAACACAGGTTGATGATGATGAAAGCACAAACTTTCGAGCAATGAATATGCAATAAAACATCGACGTTTTATAGGATCATAATTATCATTATATTAATCGAAAACCGTATGCTTCCACACTTCCAAGGAGTAAGGAATTCAGTTGCCAGTAGAGTGACGAATCAGAGATCACGACACCTTCTTCTGTGCAACCTATTACATAGGCGATCCTTATAGGATTCAATAATTCAAGTCGAAATCGAAGTTATAACCGCAATTATGTGTTTGACTAATGCATATAATAACTTCGAAAAATCTTTGAGTCTTGAGACATGTCAATGTCACATCCCGTTTATCCAGTAATCATTCTGACACTAGTGCCCTTCAAACCAGAAGACAGTACTGACCATACATTACTTGTTTACAGTAGAAGAAAGACACAGACAGTTCCTTTAAAAAAGAAGACCTACCAACTTCAAAATTAGTTTTAAATTAGAACTAGCGGTACCTTCATCAAAAATTGTTATTACATGATTTAATAATTATTAAATCGATCCACAGAATACCTAATAGTGTAAAATAATATTGTTTGTAAAATCAGTGATGAATATGTGAAACAAACATTCAAACCTAGTCAAATATTCAACCAGTATTGTAGTAACAACTTAGATAATATTAGGGCAAAACACTTCTTAAATGTTTTGAAAAGGCTATAGGAAAAAATCAAACAAAGACCAGACTAACTGATACAGAAACATAATGAGAGTTATCAATATAAAAATCACTTGAAAGATCTTAAATAATTGCAGCTGAAACATACTCACTGAAATATAATCAGAATAAAAAAGTTAAACTGCAAACAAATGTAAAACATGTGTTCCATTAGAAACATTACATGTTAATAAGTGAATACAGCATGTACTGTTAATCAACGATAAGCAAGAAACAAAAACCTCCCACTTAGAAGAATATTAAATAATTTTCCACATTCTTAAGTGATACTATTGTTATTGTTCGCTTTGAAGTGAATTTTTTCTACTACCCACATTTGTGGAGCATTATGGGTCTTGATTTCCAGACACTAATAAGTTTGCCTGGATGGTTATGGGAAGAGCAAACGAAAGTTCTAATTACGATGCAGTTCTATGCTCCTATCAGTTGTGTCAGGTTTATTTCAAGCTTTACATTGATATTAAACTTTATATAATCAAAGATTGCATATGTTAAACCTTTTTAGATGTTCTCATTTGCCATCATCATCAGCCTTTTTGATAGTCCACAGCTGGACCTAGACCTCCCCTAATACACCCCTATCCATTAGGGGGTTTTTGGACCGTATCCCACCACTCTTATTTGCCATACATTTTTTTAAATAAAATTAATGTGCCAATATACATACATAAGGCATATTTTATGACAAAAAAATATGTAATGTTTAATAATATACTTCTATAACATAATATCAATTTGTATCATGTATTCCATGACAGTGCTTTCAAATCGATTGCACGTGCACTTTTGATTATAGATGCAAGAATTTTTGGTCCACGGCGCGTTAATGCGTTAAAACAATTATAACTATTCAAACCTTCATATGATAAACTTTTAATACATCGATTAGACGTGAGTAATGGAAGTGTTAGTGTCATAACTAACAGAAAATTATATTTGTACGCAACTTTCGTATCACTGGAAAAAATTTTATCACCACATTTATAAACGAAAACATTAAATTGAATTTTTATAAAGGGAATAATAACATTTATTTAAAACGGGAACACGACAATGTTTTGCAAATAAATCATTACACGGAACAAAGATATATGTAATTTTACTTAATATGTTTATAGTTGTTTTATAAAATTTAGAATTTTTGTGTCAAAACTAAATCATAACGTATTTTCCAAATTGAGAAAAGGTTAATCGAAGCGGTATTGCAAAATGCACGTAATAAGATAAATTAATACAATAATACATACCTTTGTTGTCGCTGCTTTGCTTGTTGGTTTTTAAATCACACTTATAAATTAGCACTTATTTTCGAAAATAGTCCGGAGGTAAACACTAGCAGGAGATAAACGTCTGCAAACTGCAAATTCTAACAATCTGTGCAAAAAGTGATGTAGCAACTGAGCACTTCGCTGTCATTGAATCAATGTATCGGCTTAAATGTTCATCTGTCTCAAAGATACGCTTATTTGTCTTTTTTATTTATCCATTACTTCCAATTTGAATTAAAACTCTACTGTCATCCTATTGGTTAAATAAAATGATTTTATATTGCACTAATCAAATTATTTGGTTGATGGGAATCGATTTTGAATCGAAAATTAAAATTACACCACGACCAGCCCTAGACATGTTGAATGTTTCGCACTTTCGCTTAGGGGTGGGGGTTTCAACCAATCAGAATAGAGTAAAAGCTCTGAAAAGGTGGCGTGATCTCTACGTCATGCGTTTTACCTATCTAAATACAAAATACATACAGGCAACGCAAGCAGTGCGATCAATACTTCGTAATACTTCAATGTTGCTGCAATACTGGTTAATTATTTAATGCAAATTATACCATTAGATCAATTTTATGCTAGCCGTATAAAGCAAGTCCATTTGGATTATTACAACATAAAAATATACTTTTCTCTAAGACTACAGCGACATCTTGTGATTGATTGTACAAAAGAGCTTAAATTTTAAAGTTATTCGTAATAGATGGCACTATACGAATTATAATATTTTTATTATATATATAGAATTATTTCACAGATGGAAATGCATACAACACGAAAATATAATTATTTTGATTTCTATTTGCTAATTTTTTTCAAGGAAATAATTAATTGCAATATGCACTTAAGGCTGTATCATTAAAACTACTTTCGTAACGTATGTAAGTACTTTTGGAATGACAAATAAAGTAAAAATCACAAAAAAATATCATACGCATTAAAACAAAGCTTAAAATTTTATGTCAGTCATAATTTCTCTTATCATGTTTAAACATTATAGAGAGCTGCAAGATGTTATATCTCTGATGATATATTGTTCAACGGACAAATCTTTTTTAACGATAAAGGATAATAGTGGAGAACACTGGATACCTTCTATGAAGTCGCATAAACTTTCTTGGAAAAAAATAGCTCATAAAATCCTGTTTGAGGTATACTCTATTTAATATACGTGGTATCAACGTTGTCTCAACGTTATAAAAATAATGTATCATACTAGTCGATTCCGATCGGCCATTTATGCAAGACATATTATGGTGCAAAAGTGTACAACTGCACTTTACATTTCGGTCCGACAATCAATGCGACTGGGGAGTGATTGGGCGCAATACCAACTTTTTACATGCCTATCCGTCATAATGATTGTCCTGCTTTGTAGACAGCCCGGTGATGAGCCCGCATCAAACTAAACAAGTCGGTCCCATGACCGCTACTAAAATTTAAGACCAGTCAAACAAATTTTTAGAGTCTGTTGTGCATATTACATATGTTAAAATGTAGAATGTCCTCAGGTACATATAATGTTAAGTAAAGCTAAAAACAAAATATTACCAATAGACCGTTTGCACACATGTATTTTAATCTGGTACTTATAATATGTAAAATAAAAGGAAATATGAGTTTTACTAAAAACAAAATTAACGATCAGTTTTTCGGATTGGACTGCGCCACTCAACTGTCACCACTTCGCGTATGCAAGATCTGGTTACCCAACCACCCGTTGCCCTGCGTCTACCATGTCATTTACAAGTTGTCAATAAAGGCTGATATCAAGAAAAGGATAAAAGTTAAACCGGTCAGTTTCTTGCAATTTTAGCTGCGCCGAAAATGATTTGGGGTCTTGATTCGAAACCTTATGGAGGAAGCGTGCATTAGGGGAGGCCTATGTCCAGCCGTGGACTAACACAGGCTGATGATTTATATGATGTAGTTTGGCTAAGGCATAGTGTCTTATTTCTAGACATTGGACAATGATTAGTTGTCATACACGGAAGTCAACTGGAGTCATTACATGATTTGTAAATTGCGACATCATTATAAGTACAGCTTCATCGTTTACTTCCATTGTTTTTTAACGACGCTTCATGACTTGGCGAAACCTTAGTCATTATCTTGTAAGTATTGTGTAAGTGTAGCATTAATCTGCAATCAAACTGTGAGTTTTCTGTCGAGTCAATCGACACTTCTAAGTTGGACTGTACAAATGCCAATCACGAGATTAACATTACGTGGGTTCTAATCACGCGGTTGGATTTTTTTCTTTATCTTTCAGGCCAATTAGAGTAGCGTATATACACCTTATGTAAAATATTGCAATGTTATAAATTTTCTATTCGGTTAGAGAATTATTCCATCACTTATATTATACAAGTACTATTTCTGTGTCCAATCAAATTCCAAAGCAAAATAAGCTATGTTCCTTGCGTGTCGTGCGTATTAAATTGGTCTATGGTGTAATCTGTTCTTTTCCGTCTTCTGTATCTGAATTTTATTGAATTGATTGGCCGCCGCTTACTGTATTTGCCATGCTACTTACTCAGATTTCTATTATTTATAATAATCATCATCAACAGCCTAGGTCTCCTTTAATACACCCCTATCTATTGTGGGGTTTTTGAACCGTATCCTACCACGCTGGTCCAATGCGGGTTGGTGGGTGTGCCAACTTTTTCCATGCCTATCCGACGCACGGATCGTTTTACTGTTCAGACAATTGGGTGGTCGGCCCAAGTAGTCCTAACCAACCAGAAAACAACGTCAACACAAAGTTGTTTCCCTGTGGGAAAGCAAGGGCAAATACCACCACGGAGGTACTTGATTGCTTTGGGCTAATTTTTACAACAATATTGTCTATTCTTTAATTTAACAACATTTCTTTGATTTTGTTTGATTCCTGAATTATCTTAGAACTTGCGCTACCGAGTTCAATGGCTAGCTGAAAGCGACCTAGAGAGACTAAAACTTCATGGAGCTCTGAGAAGTCCTGAGCTTGTGCTCTATGCGAAGATGACCGGCGACTCCCTGAAGGATATCGATGTCCCGGTAAGGCTTTAAAACATTCATACATCAAACGATGTAGTGGTTATAATCTTAACCATTACGCCAGAGAGTGTGGGTTCGATTCCCACTAAAGGAAAAATTGTGTCTATATAGCATACGTATTTATTTACAAAAAAAATGTGTTTGTATTAACGTCAGAAGCAAATTAGATATGGAATTACCGTAAATAATATATTTCAAACTGTTTTGACATCTAATTGGTTGAACATCGCGTACGTTGAACAACGCATTAGGTTTGACATTATACTTTATTGTTTACGTTAATCTCGTATCATATTCGTCCTGGTATAATTCATCTCGAGACAATAGATTGCTGCGAAAAGTCTGAAGCGTCGAAAGTCAAAGTTGACATGCAGAATGTACAGAAAAGGCTTGTAGACCAAGGCTTTTCTTAAGCAACCACATTTAGACCCATGTCCATCGACATTAATTTCCAGCTTTACTAGAATTTCCGGTATTTTAAAGCGACCGGAGCAACTTCCAAAACCCTCTACTGTTTAAGTTGGACGCCCGTCTCATCGGTTTCTTTCCACCTCTATGTTACTATTTTACTCCACCTGTCGCAACCGCGTCGCGTAACTTGTCTTCAGGATATGGAAAGGGGACAATTGATAGAAATAGACGAAGATTGCGTTGTTCTGTGCGCGAACGACGCAGGCGGTGCGGCAGACGCCACCTCCGCCGCGCCCCAGGTTCAACTTCTCGCTGCTGCTAAATATACCAGGGATGGTGAGACGAATATTTTGACAACTACCACTTACTACCGACTTAGGACTTAATATTTCTAAATCTTTTGAGTGAATCAAAACAAAATAAGAACATGTGTAAAATAAGCATTTTTCTCGAGTTATTTTACATCTCTTTTCTTCTATATATATTGCAATCTCAAATTTGTATAGCTTTCATGGTTTCTATATAACAAAGCAAATTTGAACAATCCCTGAGCCAAATGACAATATTTGTTATTTCATAAATACGGCAATTGAAATTTTCAAGTTAACGAGGTTCAAGTTAACAAATTTCAAGTTGTTAGTGCGATTCAACATCATGGAGATATAACATCCCGTGACGGGCAAAATTGTCGAGAAAGAATCAGAGCGCGTGACAATTATACGCGATTAAAATTTTACTATCATCATCATCATCATCATCAGCCTGTGATAGTCCACTGCTGGACATAGGCCTCCCCTAATACACCCCTATCTATTAGGAGGTTAATCTGGTATAGGTAGGTATATCAAGGTCTCCCCGAACAGGTTCTCGCTTTGTCGTAGCGGTGGGGCTCAGTACCTGCGCTTGGGTCAGCCGCGGGGAAGCTAAGAGGAACCTGGCCGGCCTGGGGTGTAAGGCCGGCCGTGGAGAAGGCTGCACCAAGCGGGCTGCAGAAGCCCGCTTTGGATGCGCCTTTGGAGGGTGCGAGGGACGGGTTGCAGGTAGTAGGTGTGCCGCCCTTCCTGTCCTTCGCAACCAAGGAGGATCGCGGGAAGAGGAGTGTCGGTATTCCGAGGCCGCTCTCCTATCCTCCGCGAATCGGGAGGCCGCACCGCTGATGCGGTGTGGAGGGGCCGTGGGAGGGGGGGACATTCGGCATGGTGTCGTCGATCTCTCCTCCTTCTGCGGCCGAAATGGAGCTAGCGGCGGAGCTTAACATCTGAGCCGCCGCTGGGGGCTAGGAGTTTGGTCCTTGCGTGGTCAGGGAACTCCTGGCTCCCATGGCCCCCGAGTAACAGATTCGGGGGAATCTGTTACCAAACTACAGGGGCCGAGACGAAGGGCGCGCTAGTTCCGACGCGCCCAGAGGGAGGCAGATGGCCGTAAGGCTGAGATGGGGCTGCTTCGGTGGCCAGCGCCGGTGGGGTTGCAGATGAGTGCAAAACGTTCCTGCGACCCCACCCTAAAGGCGTCAGGAAGGAACAACGTGGTGGTTTTAGTCGGTGCGAGTCCGACATAACCCGTCTTTGCCCCCGCGAGGACGGGTATGCGTAGGCATTTCCCCACGGTAAAAAAGGTATATCAAGGTCTAATTTTAATTTGACACACAAAGCTAAGTACTTATGACAAATCGCAGACCAAGTGCGTCTCTACCGCGAGTTCCAGACTCTAAGCTTCCCCGCGATGTACATGAGTCAGCAGCTTTTCACCCAGCTCATGGTGGAAGTGGGTTGGCAGAGGGAAGCCTGTCCGGACCTATATGGCAAGAAGTTTGCAGTATCTACTCTTAACGTGTTAAATGTACGGGGTAGCTTTCGTAAATTAATTGAAGCGACGGAACGAGTAGAACGTTCAAGTGATGGTAAGTGATAGGCCCAGTCCACAGGAAACGCAGCGTAAAATGCCACAAATCTACTAGCCTGAGACATATTATAATACGTCTCGTTCGCCCAGTGATTACGCTAGTTACAGTGCCCTTCAAATCGGAACACAGTAGTGTTATTATACTACTGCTATGAGGTTGAAAAAGCACCGCGTTATTACCACCCCAGACGGTCCCCTATAACAGGGACGTACCGCCTTATTCGATAAATATAGTATGTTTCTTGTGTTTAGGGGTTTGCGTCTATATAATATAGTATTATGCAATTGTCAGTTATAATTACTGCAATACTTTTATAATTTAATTCAGAATTTAACTGACTGTTAAGTTTAAGTGTTAAGTTTATTTCTAGCTGTTTTCAGAAATAAACTAGACAGTTCCACCACGAAGGATGCGCCTGACTGGCAACTTATTTTATGTACCGGTAGCCAGAACAAATTATTGGCACCATGCTCCTTTGTGGAGAATGAGTCGACTTATTAATGAGTTACAAATTGATTTGTTGAATTTATCACCAACGCAATTTACACGTATATATAAAGAATTCACTCTGATAGACTTTTCATAAACATTGTATCTTTATCTGCGACTCTTTATCACTTGTGCTCTGCATGTTCGGATTTTGAAAGATTATGTATTATATACGATTTTGATAGCTTATATATTAATTGTTCTTTTTTTCTCTCTTTTTTTATTATTCTGTTGACACTGTGTTACTTTCTGTAATTTCTGTAATTTTTTTTTAATTTTTGAAAAATAAAAAATTTATATAGAGTTCTTTATAGAACTAGCTCATGTTGTAACTTTAATTTTCGGAAATCTGTGTATAATCTTGTATTTAACCAGCGCTTCGACTGTTTTTAATCACTTGTATCACTTGTATGCCTTTAATGCTTTTCTCTGTAATTTTTTTTCTCTCCTGTAAAAATTCAATCCAGTACGAGAATTCTTTTGTTGATTTTCTTGATATGTTCAATTGAAATTTTACTTATGTACATCCTAAGCCGATTTTATATTATTATATATTTAAGACAAAAGTCTTTAATCAATGCGTACTCCCCGTCATGACCTACGGGGCAGAAACGTGGCTTCTGACTATCGGGCTGGTCCACAAGTTTGCCGTAGCTCAACGTGCCATGTGACCGGCCCACGTGGGCGCTGGTCACGTGGTCCGAAGAACGGATGGCCGATGGGCCCATAAGGTTCTGGTGTGGAGGCCACGCTTAGGGAAACGGAGTGTTGGTCGACCCCAGGCGACCAGGTGGGATGGCGATCTCTCGCGTAGCGGATTCAAGTTTGCAGCGAGTAGCAGGGTTCGGCCGTCTTGGCGTTCACTTAAAAAGGCCTATGTCCAGCAGTGGACAGATAAAGGCTGATTATGATGATGATGATGATGATGATGATGATATATTTATCTTGTAATTGGGCGATTGCCTGTATAAATAAATAAATAAATAATTACCATAGTACAAGGAACGTCTTGACTGCTTTGAAAGGCATTGAAGAGGCTTCAGCCGGCTATTTCGGCTGGTTGAATTATTCAGCCTCTGGCTGGATCCATTTTTCTGTAGCTTTATTAAGTGAACTATATGTTCTAAAGAAAATGAAATTCTTATCCTTTGTAAAGTTATTTTTGTTTGACTGTCTTCGTAGCCTGATGGCTTCCGCTATGGAAACTTTATGTCATGGGTTCAAGTCCTGCGGAGTACCCAACTGCTTCTCTTAGTCGTTTCCTAGTTGTTAAGGCCAATGCAGCCCGATCATCCGACCGCCTGTAAAGTGAATTGATCCACGCGTCGAAAAAAGTTTGCTCCTACGTCTGATCTCTCTCCGGTCCCGGCGGTTATCCGCCCCATCGAACTATGAGAGTACACCATACTATATAATATCTTCCGCGTAGATGACTGATCTCCATCTACAGATCGGCCGCCGTAGTCATAATTGGCTTGGTGGATATTATTTTAACTTCTAGACCATATATAGGGCAGCAGATGTGAACGGCAGGGGTGGGCTGTCGTTCGTGGAGCTGATGTGCTGGTGCGCGGCCACTGAGCCCCACACGCAGCACTCTGGGTTGTTGGCGGAGATCCGTTGCCGGTATATCTTCAGGTATAAATATATTAAATGTATATTACTTACGTACTTATAAATATCTATAGTTATCCATATAAGAGCCAAGTAACTTTAGCCTTCTGATTGGCACCCACCGCAATGGCATATCGTCAAATAAAACCCAAGACTAAATTTCATCAACCAATATACAAAATCATGACTAATAACATAAGTTCGCGGCCATACCCTGTTACGGCTATGGCCTGACGAATCACAAACCTTCATATAACGGTCACTGTATTTAACCCTTATAAAATAGAGAAACCAACCTCAAAAGGTATGGTATGTATATACGTCAATATTTACCAGTATCACCATCAATAAGCACTGATTGGCGTCATTAAGACATTTGGGCTTCCGTTGCCTCCGTAGCCAAGTTGGGTCGGTTTGCGCTTAAGATACCGGGGTTCGGATACTGGGATCCTAGACGGTTCGGTGCAATGCGGGCTGCTCGCCCGATTGTCTGTCAGGTAAGGTGATCCGAGTATTAGATGGGCATGTATAAAGTTGGTCTTGCGCGTTATCGTTCTCCAGTCGTGTCGGTTTTCAGTCCCATCGGACTATGAGAGTGTAAAGGAAGGGGACATACACCTGTGATTTTGCGTACATTTGTGCACTACATTATCGTCTGCCTTGTTGGCGGATCTTTAATTTAGATCGGCTACCGGTTTTTGACTAATTGTTGGTTCATGAGATAAATGGGGATTGAAGGTTAGGCTTGGAATATCAGGTACTATGGAGATGGTGACCATCAACTGCATGCGGGTGCACTACAACGGCTAGTTGCGGAAGCAAGGCAAGCGAGGCGACTGCCCGTTGACAACTTGAGTGTGCTGAGAGACGCGGACCTCTGTTACAAGTAGAGGATTTAGATTATTTGTATTTTGTGAACCGCTTCCGTAGCCTACTGGTTTTGAAACCGGAGGTCGTGGGTTCGAATGTCGGATGGGCACGTAAAAAAGTCAGTCGACCCACCAACCCGCATTGACCATAATAAGTATGGTGGGATACGGTCCAAAAACCCCCCAATGGATAGGGGTTTATTAGGGGAGACCTATGTCCAGCAGTGCACTAACACAGGCTGATGATGTGTGATGTGTATCTTGTGAAACGTTTATTGTTATATATAATGGTTATGTTTGTAAAACGCTATTTGTAAGACAATTATTACCCATAATAGGATATAATTTTTTATTGCTTACGGAGGCAGACGAACATTCGGGACATCTGATGGAAAGTGGTCACCGACGCCCATGGACATCGGCAATACTATTTATCAGACATCGGAAGTTGTGTGTCGTTGATCCAGTAATTGTGATCGTAGATCTACGGTGCTCTTCATACTAGAACACGGTAGTTTTTTAATACTGCTTTGTGGCAGAAACGGGCAGTGCGGTAGTACTACCCCAAGCGGCCCCCTCGCTTGAAATAAAAAAAGGTAATGGATTAAGACGGTGTTTTTCAAGGGAGCCAAAACCAACCAGTTCTATCTTCGAGCACGTTAACTAGCTAGCTTTCCTTCTCTGTTTTTGAAAAACGTCATATTACGGCTGGAGAGCTTTCTCTAATTGGTTGAGCATCGCATGTGTATTCAAAATGGTCGCGGTCTATCAATGGTAACGCGGTAGCCTCCGACGCCATTAGTGCTTGACATTTAGATTTGTTTAATATTTATTCTTAGCTACAATTGGCTAAACCATACTTGATATAAGTACTATTGGTGTATTTAGAGGTTATTATACCAATCCATTATTAGACAGTTAGGTCTATCGCCTGGTTCGTCACTTCCCCTGTCGGAATTCCTTCGCCTGGTGCGAGAGATGCGCCTGAGGGGCACCAGTTGCCTTCTTCGGGCGCCATCTTCTACTCTTGGCTACGTCACGGATCTCCAGTAAGTCTGTTCTTTCTTCTGTTATACCACGATAAACGTGCTGATGATGATGATGAAAGTGCTGTTCTCTGTGGATTTATAATTTATTTCTTAATTGTATACTAAATGAGTTTGTCCAACCACGGGTAACTTATTTTCAATATTTTGCTTTAATTTGGGTTACTTGATTCAATCTAGCGAGTATGTTTCGGAAGGAGCATAAACATAAATATACACGTTAAAGCATTAGTTAAAACATGTTTATTTAATTTGCTTTGATTTTGACATTTTACGTTTGTTTTTCTCTCGATTTATAGAGAGCAAGATTGCATAGAGAAAACTGCGGCAGTGAAAGAGCCGGCAAAAACTTCTATAGAACTTGGTAAGCATTAATAACTGAATGCAGTTGAGCAATCGGCAGCAAATTTTACTAAACATTTTTTTCATCATGCAGGCCCTATTCAGCACACCCAATTGTTCAATATTGACTATATTAGGTGTGCTGAACAGAAACTGCCGTAACGCCTACTTGATATGCTTCTTCTCTGTTAGTTGATAGTAAAAACAGCTTGATGTTGTCATAGAGATGCCTCCAGTAAAAGTGAGCACTTTTACGGCTGAGGGCGGTTACAGCCTGGCTCGTGGGGTCCTCCAAATCCAGCGTGGCTGCGAGCCTTGCTTCTTGCCAGTTAACGACCTCGATGGTACCCGAAGCTATTTTAATATTACTAAAAGTTTGCTTGTAAATGACTTCTGACTAAATCATCATCATCAGCCTTTGATAGTCCACTGCTGGACATAGGCCTCCCCTAACACACCCCTATTTATTAGGGGGCTTTGGACAGTACCCCACCACGGTGGTCCAATGCGGGTTGGAGGGTGGACCGACTTTTTACATGCCCATCCGACGCATGGATCATGTTACTTTTCAGACAATTGGGTGATCGGCCCAAATTGCCCTAAGCAACTAGGAAGCAAATATGAAAAATTGTTGTGTCCCCGCAGGATTCGAACCCACGACCTCCGGTTTCTGAAGCACACGCCTATACCACTAGGCTACGGAGGCAGTTCTGACTAAATCACTTTGAAGAAATATTTAGACTATTCTATTTAACAAAACCTGGAGCCCGGTTTGACAGGTTTGTAGCACTTTGCAGTATATTGAGATTGTTTATTTTGATGCGTTTGTAAAAGATTAAAGTTATTTTTGAATTTCTAATACTGACGATCGTACAGCCGAGTTTACCTTTATACCTCAGTAAAATCGAATCAGAATGTATTTGCTTTGTAGATGTGAGATCCTGATTAAAAAAAGTTTACTGCAGTTCCACTTCCAGTTATTATTTTTAATACTGTGTACAAAAGCTTTTGACGGTTCGACTAAGGCTTCATACCTGACAAAAGTACGAAATTTATTTAAACAATGTAGAAGCCCATAGAAAAGAATGGGTTATGATACTTATAGGTTTTTTTTCTAGTTAAACGGTTATTGCCATGATGGTGACAATTAATTATATGCATATATAAAATGCCAACGACTGCCTCCGTAGCCCAGTGTTATAAGGGTGTGCTTTAGAAACCAGAGGTCATGGGTTCGAATCCTGCGGGCATTCAACAAATTTTCATTGTTGTTTCCTAGTTGGTTAGGGCAATTTGGGCCGATCACCCAATTGTCTGAAAAGATGTAAGATGCTCCATGCGTCGGATGGTCACCCCACCAACCCGCTTTGGATCAGCGTGGTGGGATACGGACCAGAAACCCCCTATTGGAGGCGTGCATTAGGGAGGCCGAGGTCCAGCAGTGGACTAACACAGGCTGATGATAATGATATATAAAATATGTCAGAGGAAGCCGTCAGTCGCTCCGCAATGCAACTGCTGCGCGCCTCCTCGACTTCTTTGCAGCTCCTTGCACCGCATTCCTTAGCTGCAGACGCAATAGCGACGGTTCGCTACTTTGCCTCCGAGATAGACACGCCGACCAAAGTGAGACTTGTATTCAATACACTTAATAGAATAAAGAAGAGATAAACCTATTCTCAGATCAATTTTTTTATGCTCATGTCAAAAAACAAATAATTCTGTTTATAGAAAATTTGGCAATTGAAAGGTTCTTTAGATTTTCACTAAATATTGTCAGTTTCTGCTTATAAAGATAATATATAAAGATAAAAGTATTTCTCAAAAGTTATATTAATAATCTTATAATGTTGTTAATCATAATATGGATGTATAACATCGAATTGGTGTGAGTATGTCTATGGTTTAGTGGTAGAAACCTCCTTTATAAATCAGAGGTCGTTGGTTTGAATCCTGCGGGGAACTTTTTTTCCGTGTAACTCTTTTGGTTTCGTTTAGTACTACATAGGCCGATCATCGAATCGTGTATAAAGTAAGATTATCAATTGATCGGATTAGCATGTAAAACGTAGTTACCGATTATCTCAGTCATCTTTGGCAGTTTTTGTAAGACACCAGTGCCCTTAAATTTACTAACAAAACTTATTCTATCATCGAGTTACCCTTCGGGTTGCGATAATCAGATGCCAGTCGCACTGCGTGACAAATGAAAAATAGGTTTTTTTCTAGTTAAACAGTTATTGCCTTGTGGGTGAAAATTTATTATATGCATACATAAAATGCCAATAACTGCCTCCGTAACCTAGTGGTATAGGCGTGTGCTTTAGAAGCCGGAGGTCGTGGATTCGAATCCTGCGGAGTTTGGAGTTAGGTCAATTTGGGCCGATCTCCCAATTTTCTGAAAAGTACAATGGTCCATGAGTCGGATGAGCAGGTAAAGTCCACCCGCATTGGACCAGCGTGGTTGTATACGCTTCATAAACCCCTTAACGGAGAAGGGGAGGCCTATGTCCAGCAGTGGACTTACACAGCCTAATAATGATGTATCTTGGGAAATTGTAGGGACAATGAAAATGAAATTGTTTTGTGTGTATATTGTGAGCATAATATCAACTTTTAACTGTTGTTTAAACAGAAAAAGGCGCCATGGGAGTGGAGTCAAGTTGAAGAAGCTAATGCTTTTGGTGCAATGTTGTCTCGTCTGACAGCGGCGGTCCAACCAATATGCGCAGCGGAACCGCGTCTCTTGCACCTCACCTCGCCACTTTATGTGATAGGTATAATTTATGAGTCAATTAACACAATTTTCTGTCACTTGAGGTTCAGCAGAACCGATACCGCGGGCTTTATATGTATATTTTTGCTTTTAATTACTTACCACCTACCAGTCGCGATATTCGCCGAAGTTTTACTAGATATCTAAACTAAATATCAATGATTTAAAATTTTTGTTGATATAAATTTGATTAGTTAATCTGTTTTCTAAAAGGGGGCAGTAAATTTAAAGCTATGAACCTTTTGGCGACCCATTATGTCGAAAGCTTTTAATAAGATATTGGTAAGCCTCTAAATGAAAACTGCACATGCACTATAATCTTTATCTATCATCAAAAAATAAACATATATATTCATTTTTTAATAGTGTGGGTCTTATCAGGTGACCTCCACGGGAACCTTGAGGCTCTGCTGTCTATGGAGGCATCACTCTGGGGTCAGGGTGCCCTCTGCCCTACGGGCCTCCTATTCCTAGGCGACTACGTGGACCGAGGGTTATGGGGAGTGGAGCTGATAGCCTTCCTCCTAGCCCTGAAGCTCCAAAGACCGAAGAGTTTGCATTTAGTGCGTGGCAACCACGAGACGAGGGACGTTCAGACTATGTTCACCTTTTTCAGGTAAAGTTATAGTTATAGTGTACTAATAGCTTAATTTCAGAGTAGGGCAGGCGATGTAACAAAAGCTAAATCATATTTTCATCGGTTAAAACATGATAATCGAACAATAAGTAAGTGAGTAATGGTAAGTGATGCGCTCTGCTCATAAAAATGCAGGATAAACCAGTAATTACGCTGGTGAGTAGTGATTAGAGCTGTAGCGAATAGTAATTTGGCCGAAGCGCCGAACATTCGGCACAAAATGAATAGTTATCGAGCACTTTAACGATAAATAATATAAGTCGTAACCAATCGTAACAACAATAAGTAAAAGTTTTTTCTTTCTTTTTGAAGAGTAGAGTATAATAAGGTAATTATCTGAAGTTGGTTTCCTGTAACGACGAATACGTAATCGTTGGCTACCAACAAATGCTGGAAAGCTAATTTTTATTCAACACAACTAACCACTGTTCAATTCTACTTACTAAAGCGTTTTAATTTGGTTTTGAATACACGTAACCTTAAGTACTATGACGAGTCTTTTCACATGATTAATGACGGTATTCGGCCGTATAGTGTGTGTCAAAAAAATAAAAAAGTATAAAAGGTGAATATATAACACCGAATAGTAGTCGAATATTGGGGGCATTTTTAGTATTGATTACACTTTGAAATAGGCATAAATAGATCCCCCCGAACAGGTTCTCGCTTTGTCGTAGCGGTGAGGCTCAGTACCTGCGGCTTGGGTCAGCTGCGGGAAAGCTAAGAGGAACCTGGCCGGCCTGAGGTGTAAGGCCGGCCGTGGAGGAGGTTGCTCAAAGCTGGCTGGAGGAGACGAATTATCTCGGCCTAGTCCTAGACCGGCGATGGAAGTTTTGCGGCCATTTTCGCGCCTCGCGCCTAGAGTGGCGAGAGCAGCGGCAGCCTCGGCAGACTGCTCCCAACATTGAGGACCCAGCAGCTCCTGTCGCCGCCTAAACTGAGAGTACAGTAGTACTGAGGAGAACCCAGAGGGTGTTGGCGATCCGGCCGTACGGGGTGGCGTGCCTGATTGATTGATCCTTGCCCTGGGACCTGGACGCAGAAATCCTGGCATCACTATTTTTCTGGCGCGGAGGCGAGGTCTCGGGGTTGCAGGCCAGCCCTAGAAGAGATAAGGGGCGCAGAGACGAATTGCGCTCCCTTGCTATGTAGGAGTGTGAGCTGTCAAACTGTGGAGGCCATACGCCCCGTATTAAAATGGTGGCTAGAAAGGACACAGCTCCTAACATTCCGCGCGACGCAGGTTTTCTCAGGACACGACTTTTCGGAAGGTACCTGCCGCGTGGCCGGTGGGGAGCCTACTGAGGAGTGCCACCACTGTGGCGTATGTGCCGAAGAGACGGCCCAACATGCGCTGGAAGAGTGCCCAGCCTGGTCGAGCAACGCCGAGAGCTGCGTAGTTTCGTGGGCACGACCTTTCGCTTCCGCCGTAGTGCGAAGGATGCTCGAGAGTGAAATGTCGTGGGCGCCGTCCTGCTTTCTGCGAGGTCGTGATGGCCCTGAAGGAAGCCGTGAAGGGACAGGGACGCCTACTGCGCCCTGGTATCCGTAGAAGAAGGCCAGGGTGCCGGAAGAGTAGCGTACGCGCGCAACCTTCTACCCTGACACTGGAGCCCTGAAGCTTAAGAACCGAAGAGTTTTGCATTTTAGTGCTGGCCAACCACGAGGAGGGACGTTCAGACTATGTTCACCTTTTCCAGGTAAAGGTTAATTTATAGTGTTAAAGCAATTTCAAATTCAAATTCAAATTCAAATTTAAAATTCTTTTATTCAATATAAATTAAACTTTGTTGATTGTCGGGACAACTTTACCACCGGTTCGGAATAGGACGCCTCCGACCTGAGAAGAACCCGGGAAAAAACTTTCAGCGGGCCTATTTTGTCATCTTTAAAAATAAATATATACCCATTAAAATTTTTTCTTTGAGCTACATACAGTACTATCATAGTATATTTACATTGAAAAGGCCTGGAGCGGCATTCCATTTACCAGCCTGTGTTATCATTTATAAATTATTTATGTCATAATAACCTTTAACAATAAACGTTTCCTTTACTCTTTTTAAATTTATTAACAGTTAAATTCTGAACGTTTACTGGGATTTTGTTGTAAAAAGCGTATACATTGCCCATAAAAATTTACTTTTTTGATCTAATTTGCTGGAAGAATTAAATTATTTTTTTTCTAGTATTTATATTTTGTCATCCAAATTCTAAGAAAATCATTTCTATTTTTGCAACATTGGGTTTTCAAAAATTATTGAAAAACGGTTATTTTAATCTCTGGAACAATTTTCTCAAGAGGTTCCTTAGAGCCCAAGGTTATAAACCGCTCCAATAAGCTCGTTTTTGGAGGACAAAATCACGTAAGTATCCGCCGCACTTTACAGTAGAATTGCCAAAGACATTACACCGGGAGTAAAAGTAATATAACCGGGCCGTCTCCCGTCAATTAATTGTCTGATTTTCTTGAACAGCATATCTGCAGGGCTGAGGTTTATTCGACGGTCCTATTAATATGGGGCCCCTGCAATCTGGTAATTTGTTTTAGAAACACGGTTGACTCAACAAGCATTCTTCCTCATCTATAAACACTTCCATTTCCGGTCTTTTTGGAGTCCCAAATTTAGCCATTTTGTCTTCTTCTGGTTCCATTGTTATTGACACAAACCAGTGCGCAACTCTGAAGTATTTTTAATCTCAAATTGATGTTTTTCTTTAACAAAAATTAAGGAATATCATCAACAAAAATAATATCTCGTCCATTTTTATTAATAACATATAGTAAATCAAATATAGATGAAAGAAAGAAAAAAGGAAAGGGACCCCTATTGGGACCAACCCATATTTACCGGGGCCCTGGAGATCTTCCTTCCATTACTCCAATCCTCTGAGTTCGGTGGCTCAAGTACGAACAGGGTTGGAGTGGGAAATTCTTACACCATAGTGACCCGGTTCCTGACCAATTTCATGCTGCTTAATCAAAAGCTTTTTGAGATCAAAAAATCCTAAGGCAATCCTCGACCTTCCCAAAGCCTCAAAAGATGCTCTTAATAAGGCATAACGCCAGCATCAATCGTGGAGGCGACCCCTGGTGAAGCCATCTTTTTTTATTAATGGGGCAGTTACTGTTAAAATGTTTCATTAATTGGTTTTAATAATAGTTTTCAAATATTTTTTACAAAAGTGACAAAATAGATTAAGGTCTAAAATTATTTGGTCCTTTACACCCCTGTTTAAAGCCAATAACTCTACGGACTTCTTTAGGTCGAAACTCCCTCTCTGGATGCTTTTAAATATTTTTGTAGATGAGGGTGTTTCATCAATTCTTTTCACCTTAACAAGTTCCCCCAAAAGGTCTGGTTTTTAATATCTAATTGTCCATAGCCTTTAATTCCTTTTCCATTCAGTAAAATTAAAATTTTTTAAACATTTCTAACTTATCTTTTTAATAGTGATTCCAACTGTTGGAAAAGACAAAAAGTGACTTAGTTCGAAACCCGGAATGTCCGAAAAAAAAACTCTCGAAATAGGTCTTAACTTGTACTTAAATTAATTGTTTATCCTTTTAAAAGTTATTTTGACTGCTCCTTGCGGCCTTCCGGTTTCCTTTTAATAATATTCCAAGTCATTTCACTTTATCGTAATTTTTAATTTTATTTTTTAAAAGTATAAACATTTGGCCAGAAACCCTTTTTAAATATTTTAGAATAAGGCGCTAACATTTGCAACAAAGTTTTTTTGGTTATATGTTCTTTTTACTAAAAGCTCATATAATCTCCCCTTCTTTATGGTTCCAAACTGTTGCCCCTTAAACTTTTTGAGAAACCTTTAGATTTAACCGTTTTAAAGTAAATAAATTAAATTCTTTTCTTATTAAAGTGAATAATGAGCTAAAAGTACATGTAGTTTTTCATCATAATGAAATAATTAACTTTTTGCAATATTTCTTCTGAACTTCTCAACCGCTTTTTATACATGGAAACAAACATTCTTGTTTCTTTTGGAACTTTTGTTATATATCATTTTATCTATTTGAAAGGAGGCAAATTGACCACAATGGTCAGAAGTTAACATTTAATAATTGACTTATTTAATTAGTTTGACTTAATTATATATATTATTATCATACATTTTAAAGTCTCATTAATTCTTGTTGGTTCAATAAATAAATTTAAAGGGTTTTATATGAACTTAAATGATCCCAGTCAAGTGTTGGTGTTGCAATTATCTAATAAATTAATTGTTAAAGTACCTGGTTATAATATAACTTATTAGATTCAATGGTTTTATAATATTTCTTCTAGAACAACTTCCAAAAGGTTCATATAACGCTGTGGGAGGTCTGTAACACATACAACAATGAAATGCTCCAAGCTCTGCCAGGCTATCTCAATAGTCCGTTAACAAGGAAACAATATCTTTACGATTTTTAAATTTTAAAAGTACTATTAATAATTATTAAAAGAGCCACCGCGTAAGCATCTCTACTGAACAGGCTAACCCAACCTGGTGACATCAAATTTAACTTAACTTATTCTTGTGGCCAGTGCTCAATTATACAAATATATCAATTTACAACTTATTCAAGAAGAGTTTCAAATTCCAAGTTCTTTACTGGCTTTCCCTGAATATTTTGATGTTATTGAGTTCATACACTGTGTGCTTTTATTGAAAATTTATTTTAATAACAATTGGATAATAATAAATTTTGTTTTAATACAAAGTTTTCTCCGTTGTCTCCAATATTTAATTTAAATTATTCGGAACGGTTCAAATTATTAGATGTCTATTTGTTCCTGTTTCAAGGAAGGAGTCAAGTTAATGAAACATTTGGCTAATTATTTAAAAAATACAATAATATAGCATAAAATAATTTTTTTTCAAAAAATTTGATAATTAACCAATGTCAAATGAAAATTTTTACAATTAATTTATATTATTTATTCCAATAAATATCAATTTTGTTATGATATTTGTGGGTTAAATGTTTTACAAATTATTGGATAACATATACAAATAGTTATTTAACTTATATCTATTTTGGTTTTTATTGGCAACTTTCCCAAAATGTGAAATGTGAACAAAATTACCTTTTTAATCTAGTTTATTAAGTTGTTCATGAAATTGTTTAAGGTGTTGTCTAATTAACATTAATTTCCGAAATGGGAGGGGGCGATGTAATAAAAAGCTAAATCATATTTTCCATCTTTAAAAACATGATAATCGAACAATAAGTAGTAATTGGTAAATGATGGCTCTGCTCCATAAAAATGCAGGATAAACCTGTAATTACCTGGTGAGTAGTGATTAGAGCTGCAGCGAATAGTAATTTGGCCAAGCGCCAAAACATTCAGCATAAAATGAATACTTATCGAGCACTTTAACAATAAATAATATAAGTCGTAACCAATCGTAACAACAATAAGTAAAAGTTTTTTCTTTCTTTTTGAAGAGTAGAGTATAATAAGGTAATTATCTGAAGTTGGTTTCCTGTAACGACGAATACGTAATCGTTGGCTACCAACAAATGCTGGAAAGCTAATTTTTATTCAACACAACTAACCACTGTTCAATTCTACTTACTAAAGCGTTTTAATTTGGTTTTGAATACACGTAACCTTAAGTACTATGACGAGTCTTTTCACATGATTAATGACGGTATTCGGCCGTATAGTGTGTGTCAAAAAAAAAAAAGTATAAACGGTAAATATATAACGCGAATAGTATTCGAATATTGGGGCATTTTTAGTATGGATTACACTTTGAAATAGGCATAATAGATCCCCGAACAGGTTCTAGCGTGAGTGGTGAGGCTCAGTACCTGCGCTTGGGCCAGCTGCGGGAAAGCTAAGAGGAACCTGGCCGGCCTGAGGTGTAAGGCCGGCCGTGGAGGAGGTTGCTCAAAGCTGGCTGGAGGAGACGAATTATCTCGGCCTAGTCCTAGACCGGCGATGGAAGTTTTGCACTCATTTTGAGCGCCTCGCGCCTAGAGTGGCCAGAGCAGCGACAGCTCTCGGCAGACTGCTCCCCAACATTGGAAGACCCAGCAGCTCCTGTCGCCGCCTGTACTGAGAGTACAGCAGTACAGAGGAGAACCCAGAGGGTGTTGGCGATCCGGGCCGTACGGGACTACCGGACTATCTCCGGTGAGGCGGCGTGCCTGATGGCTAGCTGCCCTGGGACCTAGACGCAAAAATCATCGTATCACTCTTTTTCTGGCGCGAGGAGGCGAGGTCTCAGGGCTGCAGGCCAGCCCCAGAAGAGATAAGGGGGCGCAGAGACGATTGCCTCCTTGCATATACAAAGTGGGATGCGTTGAACTGTGGAGCCCATACGCCCCGTATTAAAGTGGTGGCAAGAAAGAGGACACGGCTCCTAACATTCCACGCGACGCAGGTTCTCTCTGGACACGGCTGTTTCGGGAGTACTTGTGCCGCGTGGCCGGTACGAGCCACTGAGGAGTGCCACCACTGTGGCGTATGTGCCGAAGAGATAGCCCAACACGCGCTGGAAGAGTGCCCAGCCTGGGTCGAGCAACGCTTACTTGAGAGCTGCGTAGTTTCGTGGGGCACGACCTTTCGCTTCCTGCCGTTGTGCGCAGGATGTTGGAGAGCGAAATGCCGTGGGGCGCCGTCCTCGCTTTCTGCGAGGACTTGATGTCCGAAGGAAGCCATGGAAAGGGACAGGGAGGCCTACAGCGCCCTGGCTATCCGCAGAAGAAGGCCAGGGCGCCGAAGAGTGGCGTACGCGCGCAATCTTCTCCCCTGACACTGAGCCCCTGGGCGGCCGGCAAGAGGGGGCCCTCCGCCCAAAGAAGGGCTCAAGAGGGAGCGCCTGCTGTTTGTTCCGGCACGGCGCCTAAAGCGACGATCCGGGTGTCCCAACACCTGGAGAGGCGAGGGCCACGTCGCGCCGGGGTCGCCGAAGACTGTCATCAGCACCCGCGGCCCCGGCGACAGTGACACGAGAAAGGAACAACCGTTGGTTTTTTAGTGGGTATACCCGCCGCTCCATCTTGGCCACACATATCCCCGCTGCCCCCACACTGGATTTTTCCAACGACAAAAAAAAATAAAAAAATAAAGCTGTCTGGAGGAGCCAGCTTCGGATGCGCCTTAGAGGCTACGCGGATGGGGAAGAGGCGGTAGACACGCTGCCATCCTTGTCCTCTGCAGCTAAGGAGGATTCGCGGGGGAAGAGGAGTGTCGGTATTCCATGGGCCGCTCTCCCTATCCTCCGCGACTCGGCGGGCCGCACCGCTGATGTGGCGTGGAGGGGCCGTGTAGGAGGGACATTCGCATAGTGTCGTCGATCGCTCCTCCTGCTGCGGCTGAAATGGGCTAGCTGGCGGAGCTCAACATCGGCGGCGCTGCTGGGGACTGGGATTCTCGGCATGCGTGGGCTGCGAACCCTGGCTCCCTTGGCCCCTGAGTAACAGACTCGGAGGAGTCTGTTACCTAACCAGAGGCCGAGACGAAGGGCGTCGTTGTTGTTGTTCCAACGCACCCAGCGAGCGGTAGATGGCAAAGACGGGTATGCGTAGGCATTTCCACAGTAAAAAGCCATAAATGATAAATCGATAAACAACGTGTTTCGATTAAGTAAACTTCTTAGGAATATCACAAACAAAGGCAACGTTCTCAACTTAAAAATAGTTACTGTATAAAGGTGTTACATATTTAAAATATATTATATTGAACAACTGTACACGCAAACACAGTTCCAATTCCTTCACCTTCATATTCCGATGGGAAGGAAAACCTGGCGTTGGACTGACTTTTTATATGCCGATCTGTTTTTAATTTCATTAAATGAACAGTTTCATCTTTTTTGTAGCGAATGCAAAAACAAATTTGGTGAAACGGAGGGTATTAAGATATGGGAAAACATCAACGAAGTTTTTGACGTGTTACCTTTGGCTGCAGTCGTCGATGATAAGGTATATTATTATTAAGGTATATAATAAGGTATATTATATTAGAATAACTATTCATTGTAAAATTTGACATTAAAAACACTTGAAGTTGGTACTGACTGATCTTAAAGTAGGTAATGCTTTTTCTACTTATCATTTTCCCAAGTTATCGTGAGGTCGGTATCAAATCCATCCAGATTTATTTATTAAACAGTTCATATAGTGCGACTGGCATCTGATCACCACAAACCAAAGGGTCACCTGCATTCCAGGGATCTTTAAACTATTTGGCAGTCTTGAAAACCTATTTTTTATATGCTCATTCGACGCATAGATCAGTCTTTTTTAACCACAAAACAACTATGACAAAGCCGTTTTACTGAAGGATTCGACTCTTCGGTCTTTGGTTTAAAGTTAGAAACTATTATAGTTTACGTAGATGTCTCATAAAACACTTTAGCGGTCCACTAATAGACATAGGCCTCTTTCAATGAACGCCAAGACGGCGTCTATTAAAACGAGATACTCAAAAGTGCCACGCTGAGCAGGCGGATTGGCAATTGACCGATTGGACTTGTACTGCCGATCTGTCTTACTCCCACTGTGAGGCAGATTCGACGTCAAGTGGGCGGTGGGGTCGTCACATCCCTTCGAGGCGTATAGATTTCTAGTTTGAACAATCTTTGTAGAAGCAAACAACACAACGTTAATTGAAGTGGTAAGTAATGCGATCTAGGTGTTCTGCTGCCACGGGGGCATCCCGCCGCCGTGGGTGTGCGCGCGGGCGTCGGCCGTGGCGCGGGTGCCCTCGCCCCTGCCGCGGCCGGCGCTGCAGAGCCAGCTCGCCTGGGAGCTGCTCTGGAACGACCCCGTCGCGTTAGTTCCATCATGTATAATAAGATTATAAACAAAGAGTCCAAACAAAGTCGGGTGGCGTCAAAGCTTTGGTCAGTATGCGTGCTGAGTAGCGTCTAGTGGTGGAAAGTAATTAGTGGCAATGTTTTACGCGATGATTCAGGATTGCAACAACGAAGCATTGAACCGACCGTACTGTCGTAGTTCGTATGGTATCGTTAATGTATTGACCGTATTGACCTACATTTTGGTGACAATTCATGATTTTGTGAATGCTAGATGTATGACGCCACTTCGTTGACGAAGGATATTTTGTAAACATCAGTTTTATATAATACTAGCAGTCCCGCCACGACGCTTCCAGTGTTGTTTTTATAATTTTGAAGGTAAACGTAACTTTCTAACGGTAAAAGATTTTTAACCAGCACAGTAATTTTCGGGTTTATTCATTACAAACATACATACAAAAACACACTCCTTTTCTCTTTGTAATATTTGTATAGACTACGCTAAACTACAGTTTTACACCTGCGTACCTTTAGTTACAAACGTGCTAGTTTGTTTTTTTGCCACACCATTAGAAAAAAATATTACAAATCTGTATAGCACCATGCACTTGTGTCATCATTATCATCGGCCTGTGATAGTCTACTGCTGGACATAGGCATCCCCTAATACACTTACATTAAGGGGTTTTGGACTGTATCCCACCACGCTGGTCCAATGCGGGATGATCGGACGACAACCGATGATCGAAGTCGGTCTACCCACCAAGGGTGACCGATTCAGATCATCTACTTCAGTACAGATATGGAAGTTCGGCCCAAATTGCCCCTAACCACTAGGAAACAACAATGAAAAATTGTTGAGTCCCGCAAGATTCGAACCCACAACAATCTCCGGTTTCTAAAGCGCATGCCCATTCCACTAGGCTAGGGAGGCAGTTCGCACTTGTGTATAAAAGTTTATTAACATCACCATCATGTGCTCTCTTGTTTACAAGGACAGCTATTGAAAGATGATTTGATACAGCCCAGAGCGCATCAGTGCCTCTCTGGCCGTGGAATTGGCCGCAAACGGAGGCTTCGCAGCAAACTCGCGCCGCGGCACCGGGCACCTCTTCGAGCAACGCGCACTAGACAGGTTCCTGCAAGTGAACGGCTTCTCGCATGTGATTCGAGCTCATCAGCTGCATAGAGACGGATTTATGGTAAGTGCCCAATCAATGTGGCTTTATTTGCAGCGTCACGTAACGGAAACACGTTACGCTGTGCGATGTATCCATTGTGCGCTTTAGTATCGTGACGCTATAGAGCTATAGCACGTCAATTTACCCTATTATCTTTGATTTTTGACTCTTTGTCGAATAAAACGTTGGAAGATTATCTACAGCGAAGATCAGGCACTGTGGTCTGGTGAATCGCTGAATTGGCTGATAGCTCGTTAAGGGCAAATTGAGACCCGAGCCGAAGCTAAGGCTAACCTTAAATAATAATCAATTCAACGTAAAGTATGTAGTTAGGTTGGCCGCTTTGATTAATAAGTGTATATTAGTCTGTGAAACAATCAATATGTTGAAAAACTAAATGTTTGGAAAGTTTATATTCGATTCGCGAGATCCTTGACAGCCTACATCAAGGACATTTGTATTTAATCATAATACTGTAATTTCAATTTCAAATTACAAAACGAAAAGAAAAAAGGACCGCAAACTTTGTCGGTTTTTTTAAGGCAGTTGGGAGTTATCTAATAAATCATTTCGACTGACTAAAAGCACAATTGTACCTTTTATGCGATACGTAACACAAACGGCAAAACACACGTGAATCGGTACTGGTGTCGACTAGTTTCGGACCTGTCAGAGAACCTTATTCAGAATGAGTGGAATCACTTCACGGTAGCTTCCTGTCTTGCACATATCATTTTATGTGACACCTTATATACAACTTTCTAATGATTGTAATGCTCTATAATCACTACATAGTATAAAACAAAGTCGATCTCTCTCTCCCTATGTATGCTTAAATCTTTAAAAATACGCAACTTATTTTGAAGCGACTTTAATAGATAGAGTGATTAAAGAGGAAGGTATATACGTATAATTCATAGATAATAATTTGAAGATTCCAGTATTGCACCCGTGCGGAGCCGGGGCGGGTCGCTAGTACCTTATATAACACTTCTTTAAAGCTCCATAATACAAATGTATTTGAAACGGCCGCAGTGTCAGATGCAGGGCAAGCTGGTGTCGGTTTTCTCGTCCTCGCACTACTGCGGGGGCGCGAACGACAGCGGCGCGGTGCTCCTGTCCGGCGGCAGATTGAGGCTCATACGCATAGTGGCATAACGGTTAGAGGCACGATCATTTTTTATGCACTAAATTGTTGTGATTTTGTTATGTTTGCTTACTTATAAAATATGTACTCTTGTCCCTTTTTTTAACCGACTTCAAAAATGAAGGAGGTTCTCAATTGGTCTGTATTTTTTTTTATGACCTCAGAACTTTCGCCTGTGTGAACCGATTTGGATGTTTTTTTTTATTTGAAAGCTGGTGCTTCCTGTTTGGTCCCGTAGCAATTTGGACCAGTTCTGACGGTGGCATCCATGAAAAAACTGAATTTTACATTAACTATGTGCTCAACAAATGGACGATTGATAGCACGCCAATCGATTTGAAGTGACTTTACTTTTCAAGCGACTTTAGGTATTTTACCCGTGAATTCCTCTTCGAATCTGTCTGTGAGTCGGTAATTGCAGAACCAATATGTTGGTCATTTATTACTATACGGCATTTGCGTTATTCTTTTGTATACATATACAGATACTTTACTCATAGGCCGTACTTATTCTCAGCGCTGGAGTCGAAAGTCAAGATCGCAACCTTTGATCTCTGATTACTATAGTTAGGTAAAGATGATACGAAACAACATAAAATTAAATGATTTTCAGAGTACTTAGATCATATTTTCAGCATTTTTTTGTGCCGCAGCCGTACATTTTTTTGTGAAAAACAAAGGTATTATATGATGTGAATTACTTCCCTCCGAAAATAGTGACTTTCCAGTGACTTTTTTGCTGTACGGCAATAGCGTAGGTTTTCACACTTTAAAAACCTTTGATAGAGGATAAATGCCTATCACTTTTAAAGTCCGCTAGTATCTAAATTATTAGATTATTACACGCCAGACTATTCACTTTTTATTGTATGCCCTTTGCAAAACAATTTCTAGATTAAATTCTAATAAAAAACAAACTTTTGAGTAATTCCATTTACTTACGCACTCACCTGTACCGCTTAGAAATGACGGCATTTTCAGAGTTACTTTATTATATAGTAACAGCCTTCTAAGTGCGTCATTTTGCAGATATTTTTTATTCCTGGGCTTGTAGTCTATTAGGGCTAGGCTCGCGTATATAAACATTAAATATCTACAAATAACACTTTATAGACCTTTTCATGGTTTCGTTTAAGAGATTTAATTTTACAAGCCAACTCATTCACGAGATAAACGTCACCATACAATTACATAAACGTTATTTTATATTTACATTAATATGCAAATGTTACTAATTTACTATAGAATGGTATTATACTACTATTATAATGAAGTGAGATACGATTATAAAAACGAAATGTACTCGTTTACTGAGTTTTTTACTCTTTGCAAATACTGTACTCGGAAAGTGCTTATTTGTATAATTTTATACTTTTACTTCAAAAACATTTTTTTTAATTATTCCATCGTAATGAATGAAATATAAGATAGTGTCATTAATGACAGTTTTCTCGCTAAAAATATTTTAAGAGTAAATTTCTATTAAAATTAAGAAATTTAATGGTAAAAAATAGAACTTTACAAAACTTGGGACATTTTACGTCATTTTAGAGTAGAACATATCCCACTTTATCGTTTTTTCAACTACTACTCGTAAAAATAGCTGTCACCGTAATTATAATCAAAGATAAATAAATAAACACCACAATTTGGATATTGTTTTTATTTAATTTTCCATCGTAAAAAAAAACATCTTAGAGTAATGCCGCGTAGCTTTCAATATATTTACACAAACAAAGGGAGAACTATTTCGGCCACGACCGACCCCGAAACGAAGGTATCTTACAAAATGAGACTTAGGCTAATTAAAATAAATACAGACAATTGGCAAATCATGTGACAACAAAATATCAATATTCGATGACAGCTGGATATTCCTAATAAACTTTTGATAAGTTTAAAACATTACTTTTGAATCAAGATTTTGCAATTTATTAATACAATTTAGTTTAACAATATCACTTTTTTCCAATACTCTTTTAAGTTATTACGAGCTATTTTATGAACACGAGGACAATCAAAAACTTCTCTGTTTTGTTAAAGTTTCATAAACAATCAAATTAATATGTTCTTTCAAAACGAAAAGCCAAATAAGGGGTTGTGAAGTTGACAGTTTTGGATCAGAAATTATTCTGTTAATATTGATTCTATATCTTTCACCGGATAAAAGCAATGTTAAATGTAATTCAAGAAAAGAAAATGAACAAAAAAAACCTATCAATAATTATCTTAACTATAGTAATTACGCACTAAACAAGTAAAGAAAATATTTCAATAATATATTTACATCTTACCTAACTATTTTTGTGGGTAATATTGAAAAGTATTTACTTAGAAGGGTATTTATAGTCATAAAATAACTAGAAATTTATATCCATTGGGAAAATTACAATAAAATAAAAGTACTTATAAACAATTATTGTTTTTTCATATTCATTCAGTTCCTTTAAATAAAATGTTTTAGACACACACATCATTTCACTTTACACTCGCAACAATACGGAAACAATTAGAAATTTCATCAAATCAGTATTGGATCATAGATCCTTATGAATTAAATTGAATAATATTTATGTAGTGGGCCTATAAATTATTGACTTAATATTAAAATTTATTTTATTATGGCTAAAGTTTTCTTTAACTAAGTACTCATACAAGCATTTAAAGATTATTTTTTATTGCTCTTACTCTAAACTATACAGATTTTTCTAAACCAATAATTGTGAAGTATTGATGGCAGATGATGATTTAGGACAAAAAGTATATTGAACTACTTTGACATACGATAATTGGAATACCATTGATTCTTGATAAGTGCCTCCTTTCATCAAAAACAATCGACAAATTTACATAACATTTGTTTATGTTTTTTGATACCAACACAATCGAAATTGGAAGTTACTCATATACACATTGGGTCAAATGTAAAGCACATCTCGTCAACCCCACTATATTTCATAGTTAGTCAAATTGAACATGAAGTAAGTAACTGTTTTACAAATATTTCAATGATTTCACATTGTTTAATTCTTTAACCAAACATTGAAAATCTTATTATCAAACCCAAATTACCACATAAGGTCTTACAATGCTGTAATTTTACTCAAGATGTCGCATTTTTGTTCTGTTATAGAGGTTTAGTCATGATTTAGGTATAAGAAATGAATGTATATAATGTATTGTTATAATTGCTGTTTTTTTCACAAACTCTTCACGAAACAACTTCACTTTTTGGTAGTGCTTATTTATACTGCAACTAAAAGTTTAATTACACCAAAGTTTCGTTAAACATATGATGCTATCATATTATTTTTAGAAATTTGTTGACAATGTTTCATAAATGTTAAATATTGTAATACAAATATTGAATTTTGTTTTAATTTTTTTAATAATGTACAGTTTATTTGCAAAAATAATTTCTTGTGTCAGACCAAATAGGCTTTACTGATATGTAATCTTAATTTTCAACAATATCAGTTATCTGGCTTTTGAAATACTGAATTACTTTGATGTATTCATTAAGACAGTTTCTACCTTTTTTTTTCTGATTCAAATACATGAATTTATTAATGACCTTAATCCTATTGTCTTATATATTTTATTTCTCAGATGATAAATAGCTATTCACAACATAGTTCCTTACTGGAATTGTTCACACTGTCTATAGCAGCAACTTCCCTTGCAGGATCTCCAGAGCAGCTTTCCTCCGGAGGTAGGGCATGTGGGACTGCGTGAAGGTGAAGGGGGCATTCCTGCTTGCAAACTCTGCAAACGTACACGCGAACATGCCACAATCGCTGCCGTTCATTTGCTGCGGGATTTCCTGTAATCGAAATACGGAAGTTATATTAACTCAAAACAATACATAGCGCTTTAAGTCATTCATTTAGGGGTTGGCCTATAACGCAAGGTTATATCAATCAGTGCATAATGTGCTAGCCTGCTGAAGGAATTGACATCTAATGATTTACGCGGATTGAATTATTTTTCTTTACGGGTAATTTCGTAATTATAATTGTATTGCCTAACCAATAGAAAAAAATTATAACCATTTATATTTTATAAATTCTAATGTGTAGCCTTAACTTTGCTCGTCCTAAAAAGGCAAGGGGGAATTGAGCTGTTAGAAAACTATTTCAAATATAAGTAAACAATTTAGATGTTCATTTCTTTGGTATAAAATTTATAAACAGATTACAAAGTTACATTAAACTTTAATTTTCTCAACAATTTACCTTTAAGTTTTCCGTAGTCCAACCCTTATCTTCAAACGGCTGCCCCTTCTTGTCTTGATGTTCATCCCGCAAATACTGTAGCAGGGCGTCGAGGCAGGCCTGGTTGCGAGAGCCCATACTATCAAAGTAGGTGACACGCTTGGAACGGAAGTCCACCAAGCTCAAACACCAATGTACACCCAAATGGACGGGTACAACGATGAGATCATGCGCAAATATGTCCACCTGAAATCGTAGAACAAGTATAAACAACATGTAAGAAAAACCCAGTGGTTACTATGATAT